>OZ023175.1:14431962-15040712 GCA_963678695.2 Diplodus puntazzo
GAGCCATTGTTCCAGTTCTCTTGGCTTGTGGTCTTCCTCACCCTGCTACTGTGCGGCTCAGTGGCCGTGGTCCTGGGCTTTACTGTTAATCCAAAGCTGGCCATTGCCGTCTCCCTCAGCCTCCTTGCCTTGCTCTACATCTTTTTCGGTAAGGAGATTAAGCCGAAGTTGGAAATGCAATGCTGATGTGCTAAGTCACTGGTTCTCAACCTGTTGGGGTCGGGAAAGTTGTCTGTTTCAGCTTGAAGATATAAACTTTGAAAAAACCTCACAGGATCCTACTGAAGTTACATAGTGCAGAGAATCCTCCTTAGAAGTGTTTAAATTGCATACTGGCATATTTTTGTGTTTTTAGAGAGTTCTAAATTGAATAAATAGAAATGCTTACCATATGTTTATTTAAAGCTGTTACAAAACAAATGGCACCTGTTATTATTGTAATAATAATCGTCTGCTCTCCAGTGTTGGTGTACTTCGGAAGTCGGCGTGAGAGGGAGAGCTGGAATTGGGCGTGGGTCATCAGCACCCGCCTGGCTCGACAGGTCGGTTACCTGGAGCTGCTTCTCAAACTGATGTTCGTCAACCCGCCTGAACTTCCCGAGCAGACCACCCGCGCACTGCCTGTTAGGTGACTATTACATCTACACTGCAACACTGTTAAAATGAATACTTAAGTCCCAGTCCTGGATGCAGTTTGGTTTGTAACTGAGCGAGTCAAAGCATCGTTTCTCTTTCTCGCATGCCACACAGGTTCTTGTTCACGGATTATAATCGACTGTCCAGTGTCGGAGGGGAGACCTCCATGGCTGAGATGATCGCCACGCTCTCAGATGCCTGCGAGAGGGAGTTTGGCTTCATGGCCACCAGGCTCTTCAGGGTTTTCAAGAACGATGAGGTCCAAGGTGAGGTCACCGTCTTTGTCCACGTAATGACCTGTCACCAGTACAATAATGAACTGTGTGGCAGTCTTTACTACACATTTTCTCAATTGATTTGTGTGTGAACATTTTGGTTATTTCAGGGTACATTTCTCAATAATTGTGATCTGACTTCTCTCATTCTCCAGGTAAGAAGTGGAAGAAAACGTGTTGTGTTCCCTCCTTCGTGCTCTTTGCCCTGACACTGGGATGCCTGATCACTGGTGTGGCCCTGTTGGCCATCTTTAAGGTGGGTAAGAGCAATGAACCGAGGACCCTGCGTTTCAACAGTACACCTGGAACCACTAGGCCAAAGAATGCCCCAGTAATCAGTTGTAATCCTTTTTTTGCCTCCTAGGTGGACCCTGAAAACTTCACAGTAAACGCAGTGCTAATAGCCATGGCAAGTGTGGTGTGCCTGGCCCTACTGTTCAACTGCAGGACCTGGTGGCAGGTGGCCGACTCTGTCCTTAACTCCCAGAGGAAACGACTGCACAGTGCTGCCAACAACTTGCATAAACTCAAGAGTGAAGGATTTATGAAGGTAGACTAATACATTTAATACAAAGTACCAAGTCATCGGCGAATGGAAATCCCTCGACATCCTCTTGGCTAAAGGGGCTTTCCATTTGCCTAAGAAGTTATGAAGCTGTGTGTCCTGATCAAATCAATTTCCTTTCTCACATTAACACTGATAGTTGAATTGTTTTTGAGCCATTTATTTTTTCCCTGCACCAGGTTCTGAAGAATGAAGTGGAGCTAATGTCAAAAATGGCCAAAACCATTGATGGCTTCACTCAGAACCAGACCCGCATGGCTGTCATCATCGACGGACTGGATGCCTGTGAGCAGGACAAAGTGCTGCAGATGCTGGACACGGTGTGTGTTTGCACATGATTCTCTGCATGGGCACTTGAGTGATGAGTGCAGCTTCCTCTTTGCTGACACCGAAATAAAATGAAGGAAATACTTTTTGTTAACATCTGTAGCTCACGCAGAGCAGCTGCCATGTGGCCTCACAGTAACTTTCAGTGGGTCTTTTCCCCCATGCACACAGACCCCACACATCTTCTGTATCATGCAGCCACCCTGGTGTTCCCAGCTGCCTCAGCTCGCCTCCAACTTTAGATTCATCCTCCCAGCTGCTGTAATAGAATTTCCTTTAGCTAAATGTTATTATTTAGTGAAGTAATCCCAAAGAAGATGGCAACCTTCTGTGTGCTAATGTAATCTTCTCATCTCTGCAAGCACCTCCCAGTCGCTCTGAAACCGCCTTCAGTTCAGAGAGGTTCAGACACACAGCACTCTGTGACCCAATTTTTGTAGGTTGCACAAATAACAAAAATGTTTTTTTTTCTTTTCTTGAGTCATTTTCTACCTGGTAATGTGCATGAAAGATGCAGATCATGTGATGACGCCTTAGTTGATCGTGCTGACAGCTGCTGTGGGGACAGAGGTCCATCATCCTGTGGGGGCGAAGCTAAGGGTGTTGGCCAGGGGTTAACAAACCATGTATGCATGTAACACAAATCGATGTCCTGTGACCATTGAACAACGTCCCTTAGTTAGCAGAGTGGAAATCCCCAACACCATGTGCTGTGTACAGTCAGTTCTCACAGGGATCATTAAGCTCAAGTACTACAGCTGACAGTTAAAGCTACTGTTAAAGTAGTGATGACACGCCTCCACATCCTGCTCTGAAAAGCGGACGGAAGTGAATTGGTTTCAGTAGAAACAGTAGTGCAACAGGCTGATGTCATACTTTGAAAAACACATTTTATGGAATAATTGTGAAAAACGTGGTGGATGATGTCCTTTATGCACTAACTCATGGTTCCCCTCTCACTCCAGGTGAGGGTACTCTTCTCCAAAGGCCCATTTATCTCGATCTTTGCCAGCGACCCGCATATTATCATCAAAGCTATCAACCAAAACCTCAACAGTGTGCTGAGAGACTCCAACATCAATGGACATGACTACATGAGGAACATCGTCCACCTACCAGTATTCCTAAACAGCAGAGGCCTCAGTACGGCCAAGAAGCTCTGCATGGTAACCCCCACCAATGGAGAGGCATTGCCTGCTGAGGGTAAGGACATCATATTGTACTGTATACACATATATAGAGGATTGCACACGGTTTTGAATACAAATCTAATATTCTGCGTTTAATTTCAGCCATTAATCAGCTGTCATTGTCTCTTCCATCCTGTCTCTCTCCAGGATGGCATGAAGACTTGGACAGGAAGATGTCTTCGACCAGCCTGGGCCAAGACCAGGCCAAGTTTGGCAGCAAGAACGCCCTAAACCGCAGGGTAACAGCCATTCAAGTCATAGGCATATGTCACATGCAGTGTTTTGTTGGGGTTTGCAACCACATCAGTGGTTCCTGACCCCACCCAAGCTCTCTGACTTCAGAAGACATGGATGAATGCAGTATGAGTTGTAGATGGAAGAATGGCAATAAAAATAGACGGCCAATACTAGAAATGCAAGTCAAAGAGCAGGATTTATATTTATTACAAATTAGATATACCAAGGCACACAGACACCCCACCCTAATGCATAACAACCAAATCAAAAAAGCCAAATGATAATAACACATTTCAGTGGAGACAGATATGTTGTTTTTACAGCGAGGTAGAAATAAATGTGCTTCCCTCCAACACTCTGGAATAATCAGAAAGCACGAAATGAATGCTTGATGTCCTGACATTAATCAAGCCAAATTAAAATGCAGTTAGCTCACCACAACTTGAATAGAAAACACTGCATTAGGAATGGAGATGCTGCCTCGTCGCTCTCTCTCTGTTTTCGGCCTCCTCCCTGAAGGGGGAAGGGGGGGTTGTGTTTAGTACAGGCGTGGTGTTGGCAGGCAGCGCAGAGGCCAGAGGACAGAAGGAGACACACCGAGACGAGAAGAGAGAGGTTCTCGGTGTGCGGCCAAGGTTCCTGGTGTAATTGATGTAATGACTGTTTATCCTTCCTGCTGCGTTGCCACAGCCTAATGACAAGGCCTAGCAGCAGTGGGTCCCTGTGACAAAACACTGGCACCAGGTCTGCTGGCAGGAGGCTAAGTGACTCTGCTGCTGTCGTTGATGCCTTCCTCCCCCCCTGCGAGACCTTCCTACTACCCCTCCTTCCTTCCCGCCTCCCTCTCTTGTTTGTTTGTTTGACATTTGTTTTGTACCCCGGGTTTATCTAGTACACTCAATTATTGGTGTTGGCCTTTTATTATGAGGCATCGAGCTCTTTTATTTGCCCTCCGCCACTAGCTAGCTCTTGGCAGGAGGGCCCTCTTCCTACAAGTGGAGATTAAAATGAGGGCAGGAGGGGAAAATGAATTAGTGGCTCTCCATTTTCATGTGGCTCCTCAAGTTGAGGATGACATTAGGAGTATCTCTGCCATCTTATTGCCATTTACTGGAATGAAATTAATCCCATTTACGAAGAAAATATCCATTGGAAAATGTTGTGTTTAGAAGAAAAATCTAACTCAAAACGTTCTTCTCAGCATAAAAGTATATCAGCAAGGGGAATAAGAACCAGTATAAGTAAGCCAACATAAATACAATCATCTTAATGGACCAATAAAGCCGTAAAACTACAGTAACGTCAGCCACACAGGGCTGCCTGTACGATAGACCTTTCTGGTTCTGACTGAGTGGTGGCCATATGTTTCATCTCTCTGAGAAAGAGGTCATGAGACTGGCGTTACGACTTCAAAGTCAACCAAAAGCCTCGCCTTGGCTCATGACCATGGCAGCTGTCTGATATCATCACAGATGTTCTCCGGTAGATCTGTGTCAATAGCTTGCCTGTGTGTCATGACTGTTTGGTTTTGGACAGTGGCTCTTTGATTTTTTCATTTGCAGTCACAGGAAATTTTATGTTTTTCTCATGAAAACATGGACTATATAGAAAGGGGGAGAGAGACGAAGCTGGTCATTTGAATGACAAAATGTTAAGAGGAAAAACAGTGTTATTAATTGGATTCCCTCGCAATCTTTTATGGCACTGAAAATTATTATATTAAAATATATGTTTTTTTTAGTTTTGAATGAGAGTTACATATAAGTAGATTCCAACATGGATAGAGTGTCGGCCTGTTTGTTTAGAAGTTAACAATATGAGAACTCCAGGCCCTGTCCGCCTATTTACATGTATTTCTCAATCTATTCAAACATATGGTTTTACGATGACATGACCAGAGATCACATGGTGGTCCTGAAACGCCTGCTCTTTTGTCTCATGATGCACAGCTTGCAACAGTGATAATGCACAAGTAATCACAAACTCTACAAGAGCCAAGAGTGATATACAGTAATGCCTTATGTTTAACTTGTGCTTTCAATTTGTCTTTGAAGAGATCGAATTTATATGTACGCTAAATGGTTGTTAAACGCCTCCTTTTGCTGTCACTAAGAATGTTTCTGCTCTTTCTTACCCACTCATATACTGCTTTAATTGACACTGTCACAGGATTTATGTCAGTGCGTTCTGTTATGATTTTCCAGCATCATGTCCTGTCACTAAAAAGACCATTGTGTAATATTTCTTGGCATCTAGCAGTGAGGTTGCAGATTGCAAACAGCTGAACACCCCTTGTCTCACCTTCCTTTATAGTGTCTCGCCAGAGATGCAAAAAGCATGACAGGCCCCTCTCCAGAGCCAGTGTTTGGTTTGTCTGTTCTGTACTACGGTAAAATCACAGTGCAACATGGCGGACTCTGTGGAAAATCTGTAGATGTAAAGGGCGTGTTATAATGTAACAAAAACACAATCATTCTCACTTTCAGGTGATTATCTAGTGATGAAAACGTAATTGTGAATATCATATTCCATTTACATCCCCAAATCCCCTTAAATAGTAAACCCTGGACCTTTCATGCCATGATTGGATGATTCAAATTGCATCAAAATGACAAATTTGATTTTAGTCCTTGAGTTTTTTAAAATCTTGCCAAGCCAGCTGGAAACATGACCAATCCAAATATGTAAAATTCAGATCATTTGCTAATTTGATTTTCTGCTTTTTTTCTTTGTACTCTGTTCAGGACACATATCGTCGTCGGCAGATGCAGAGGACCATCACCAGACAGATGTCCTTCGACCTGACCAAGCTGCTGGTGACCGAGGACTGGTTCAGCGACATCAGCCCACAGACCATGAGGAGGCTGCTCAACATAGTGTCTATTACCGGTAAAGAGTTAACCATATTCTGCTGTAGCACCGCCCTCATCTCATGATTTTAACAAAAGACATTTTGTCTATCTAGCAACATCAAGGTTATCAAATCAACCCACTTCAAGGGGATTAGATGGCTTACTTTTGTCAGTCATTGACAAAATATGACTGGGGACACAAAACAAAGCTCTGATGGGATATAATTTGAGACTGGCAGCAGCCAACATGTGGTTGCAGAGGCTGCACATTTAACCAGGGGTTTTAGTTAAGAATACATTTTGCAAGTCTTAGAAGGCATTTAAATTAACTATGAATAGTAATTGCATTTGCAGTAATGACATGGCAGCATGCAAGGATTCTAAAATGTTGGGCGCAAATTCAGAAATATATTGATATCCGATTATACGAAGATAACAGAAACAAGCAGCAGGTTGAGAAACAGTGGACCAGCTTTTGTCCAAGTTGACAGAAGCGATCGTAGGATGAACTTCTGCGGCCTCTAATCCTTGATCCATCCTTTGTTGACAGGTCGTCTGTTGCGGGCCAATCAGATCGTCTTCAACTGGGACCGGCTGGCGTCATGGATCAACCTGACAGAAGAGTGGCCTTACAGGACTTCGTGGATCATCCTGTTTTTGGAAGAGACTGAGGGGGTGTCAGACCAGGTCGCTCTCAAGACCATCTATGAGAGGTATAGAAAACCACCATCACTCCGTCTTTTGTTACATATCTGATCTACAAGGGGTACAGTCTTCTTTGATGCACCTGCATGCTTTCTTTTTTTGTTTCAGTATCTTTTTTCACTCTAATTTCCCTTAGTCTCTTTCTTACTTAGGGCATGACAGAGGCTACCTTTAACACAAGATAAAATGGAAATAAGGTCAGATGAGTTTAGTCAAAGCACCAGCAACTCATGTAAAATGCTGTAAAGTGGCTCCTATGTCCCGACCATCATCAAAAAACCATAAAAGAATTAAGAAGTGGAAGTCAATAATCATTTTATTGCTTTATATTGTATATGAAATACTGACATAAATAGCCCTGACCAGCAGGTGGCAGTAGAGTATTTTGTTTTCTCTATGTGCTGCATCAGTCCACAGCTACTGCCAATGGCTGTGAGTGCCACACTAATTGGCAACTGACAGACAGATTTTGTAATTGATCATAATGCACGAGGCAAATGATGACTGTATTATCGTCGGGGCAACAGATTCATGAAGGGACACAATTTCCTTAAAACTGCACAGGAGACAAATGACGCTCAGACGTCTTCAGCTGAGCAGTGATGGAAAAGTCCCGTACCTCTCTGTGTGTGTGTGTAAACAGTACGACTGCTCATGGCTTTGTACGTGTGTGGTCACGGATGCTTTTAGGCGTGCTCACCGCAGATGAGAGGAGGAGAACCGACACAGGCTGAGTCGTGCATCAGTCGCTGGCCTTTAAAGGTTGCACTCTGTCACAATACACTAGTGCCTATGATTCCTGCGGCGGTGAAGTGTCACAGACCGTTACTGTCAGCCAGTCAAGCCAGCTAGATTCAGCAGACAATCCTCCCTCCCCCAATTCCAAGGCAAACCACTGCCTCATTAGACTAGGTTTTCTCTGTTTGGTTTTCAGAGGACAATGGGCTTTACCTTGTATTTGTATATAGCAGTCAAGTGTTATGGAGGAGGTCTACAGTATGAGAGGAGGACAGAGTACAAGGCATTAAATGAGACTCAATCGGAAGGCTGAAATCAATTTGTACTTGCTATAATTGTTAATTTTACACTTCTCCGCCGTATATCTCTATCATGTTTCAGTATAGTGGACACCCTTAAGGAAATGTCCATACTTTTACCACAAGTACTGATTTAATAAAACTGAGAGATGGAATTAGACAGCCATACAATTCTACACCAAAAGGCCTGGATTAGAGTGCCTGTACCGCAGCATGGGACTGGGGCTCACGCTGTTCGTTAGACTTAATACAGCCATCATCTTGTTTTTGACCAACGGTCCTGTCTTCCTTTATCTTCTTCCTTGTTGAATGTCTTTCCAAATGGCTGCTCTGTTCCGCAGTGGCTGTCGGAGAAGCGGCCTTAATGATGATGACAGGAAGCCTCAAACAGGCTAAACACAACGCCTTGCCTAGAGGCCTTATCTCTTGCACTAATCTTCCGCTGATAAGAGTCAGGCCAGTCTGTCTGTGTATCTTTTTTCGTCTCTCTGCTCTTTTCTTCCTCTTTCTTATGATCTCAGGCTCTAAAGGTCCCTTTTTGTTCTGGATGAGATATTCTGTCTTTTCCCCTTAGCGATGGACAGGCACTTGACTGGCCTCTCAGAACCCCAGGCCCCCTTCTCCCAACTGTCTCTCTGCTTGAGAAATGGATAGTTACCTCTCTTTCCTTCCCCATGCCGCAGTGTGAACGCATAGGCACACGCACAGCAGATGTGCACACAAATAACGCATCTTTTTTTTGCAGCCTAAATTCAAATGGTGGACCATTTCCTGCATGTTATAGTTCACATCTTTTTCATTAAATTCTGTTACCGCAAGACCTGTGTGGTTCAGACCTCATGCACGTGCTTTGTTTTTATGTTTTTAGCATGCATATATGTGTTGTGTTCAGCCATTTGTACACAGCAGAACTGCACATCCCCTGAGCGTTACTAAGTGAATATATTAGTGGTGAAGTGAACGTGGGGGTGAGTCAGCCCCTTATAGGTCAACTGTCGCCCTGCATCTCAGTCACAAGGCAGCATGCGCTTCCTCTCCTCATCTCTTTTTAAGGCTTGTTAAAGCTAGGCAGGCCACAGCACACAGAGAATTTAGAATGGTTAGATTTTGTAAATCCTAGTCCTAGATAACCATTGTAGATAAATCTTTTTTAAGGTAAAAATAAAATGCAGGTTTGATTCTTGCCTGAGGTCCCTTTTTAAATTTGGCCCAGTATCAAGATACAGTCTCAGTTTAGACTTAATACCCTACCTAGCCTTCTAAATTAAAACTAGATTAAGCCATGCTAAACAATAGGGAAGGCAAGAGTGCCTCTCAGTGCAGAAGGCTACAGATACTCTCT
Source organism: Diplodus puntazzo (assembly GCA_963678695.2). Lineage (NCBI taxonomy): Eukaryota > Metazoa > Chordata > Actinopteri > Spariformes > Sparidae > Diplodus > Diplodus puntazzo. Next base: position 14,441,129 of record OZ023175.1, read on the forward strand.
GTGGCATATACCTGAACTCCTAGAGACGACAGAAAAAATAGACACACGCCCACCTTCCCTCATATCTCGCACAAACACACACGCTTTCAAAACGGCTGAAAGCTGTTTTTAGCAACTTGCCTGGCAATAACAAAACGTCCACGAAGGACTGTGAAGTGCCATTGTAGGACATGGCATGAAGAGAAAGTCATGGCGCTAATTCCCGTAGCGGGAGCGGACCAGTACAGCCCTGCTAATCTGATGGAGAATGTGTAATCGGTTAATAACCTCAGCGATTTCTATCATTAATGGTAAGACAGGGGGCTGCCCACACTAATGCACGGTAGCGGGGGGGGGACGAACTGTGCAACAAAGATGGCACTGTCTGCAGGAGATATTGGCTCACAGCAATCAAGCTCACACACACAAAGCGTAGCTAAACTGTTTGTGTCACTAGTTGTGGAGGGATAACTACACATTACACCTCGAGCAGTCAGCCAGCATCATGGCCTCCCCCTGCACACTGACACAGAGAAAAACAAAACAAGAAGCTTTTTGGACCGAGCCTCATATTTGTAGCCGTCAAATTAACAACCCTAATTCTGTGTTTCAAACGCTGTTTCTTTTTTATTTATTTTTTTATCACAAGCAAATTGAATTTGGAGCCTGCAGCCTTGTGACTATCATTTTCAGTGTTATCATTTCTTTCCTCTCAGTATCGTCTCTTCTCAGGAGTCAGTTGTTCCTTGTTTTAGCTGCCATTAGAGACTTAATGACTCCAGCTAACCTAGCTCTCTCCTGCTTCATGGTTATTGCTCTAAAGCAGCCCAGCCATTTCCGAAAGAGTGTTAATGAGCTTTTGTATTTTTTATTTCCTCAATGTTGTTTAGAGCCATTACGTTACATTGAGACTTTAGTGGAAGCTCTTCAGTAGAGTGATTTCAGATGAGTGAGCAAGTACAGGTTCTGGGTGTTTCTCAAGGACACTCTTGTTGGACACATGGCTGTTGTTCTCCTCACCTTTGTTGTATGAAGTATTTTCACCTTTTATTATTTTTATTCTGAATTTAGATCCCCATCAGCTTTAAGAAGGTGGTTAGTCCTTCTGTCGGCCTGTTTGACGACATTTTGTGAATCAATAACAACAAAGATGTCCCCTTTAAAGATGAATCAATTGGATTCTATAGCATGTTACCACAGGGGCACAATATTTCAAAAATATGATGATTATCATGTGATTATTTTGACAGATATTACTATTGGGATTTTTTCATCACAATTTTCATTTTCACAGAAAACATCATTAAAATCATGATGATATAAAATTTACTGGTGTTCTGCACCAAAGAAATATGTTGTTGTACATCTGGAGAACAAGATTGTGTCTCTGCAACACTACAGGACCTCAGTGATTTTTAAAATATCTCTATTAATTGTGCAGGTCTTAATGTTACAAAACAAATGTGATTTGTGACATAGAGACATGACCATACATTAGTCAGTTTAGTTTGGTTCCTCAATAGATGGATTAGTCAGGTAATACCTTATGAATACCTAATATCTTATTTTTATTATGATTCTATTGTTTTTGATAATAATTTTAGTCATTTCTTCAAGCAAAAAACTTCTACGCAAGTTAGCTGAAGATCTTTGGCTTTTGGACTATTGATCGGATGAAAAATGTTGTGAAGATGTCAGCTTGCAATCCCCAAAATGATGATGGGCATTGTCCAAAGTTTTCCATTATATAGCAGCCCTCGTGACAGTACCTTCAAGGACTCTTCATGCAGTCTGTGATCAGCAGTGACTGTGAGTCTCTCTAATTATTAGTGTTTAATTTTTTGACTGTAGTGATTTGTTTAAAAGCGGCCCTGTGTTACGGTTGAGGGGTTAACATATTTGTACCTAATGATGTATGGGTGCGCGTTCAGTCAGCCCCTCAGAGAGTTTATTCCTGGACACCCAGATCCCGTTTTCAGCTCAAAAAAAAAAAAAGTGTCACTGGTCCACTGAGCAGGTTCCCGCACTGCTCTGACATCTGGTGCCCTGTCTGTGCCAGGATGCCCCCGCCGCACTCAGGAGTGTGTTTCTGGCGCTGCACCTGAATCTTCTGTTCATTACACACTCCCACACATACGTACACACAAAACTATCGCACGCCATACACATATAGACACACTCATATGCTCTACGTGGTGAAACTGAAACTGTGCACACAAAATTTGCCACTTCAAGCATAGTGATCGAACATGTGTGTGTGCTACACATGCAGCACACACAAACACACCCACACCTAGCTCTCACACCAGTGCAAGAACATATGTCACCCCCAACTCCTCTGAGAATCGGTGTAATTAATCAGACCCTGAGATGCAGGCTGCATTCAGCAAACACGCATATGCACACACAGCACAGGAAGCAGAACACAGCAGATAGATTGTTGTCAGGTAAAATTGTGGTGTCTAGAAGTGACTGTAATGTGCCAGCATTTGGGTGTAAAAAAATCTCAATGCACTTCATGCATTTCCTTTTATATCACAGCTTGTAAAGAACTGACTCTTCCTCTCTGCCCTTCATCCTCTCTTCCCCTCATTTTTGTCGTCCTGACCCTGTATTCAAACAATCCTCTTCTCAGTGACGTGACTAGAGCCAGGCACTCTTGGACACTTGAAAACTTTTTTCTTTTTTTTTCTTCACTAATCGCACTCTGAATGAATATGTAGCCAGGCAATTCAGTCTTAATTAGAGAGACTCTTATCCCAAGTACTGAAACATTAAGATGACGCTCTCTTCTCGTTCAGGATTACTTTAATTGGCACAATTATTGTAATTTGGATGCAATTATGTGACGGGATAAAAGTGCTGTTCCAAAGCTCATGCGGGTGATTCCCTTTATGTGGAATCCTTTAATAAGCTCTTAAATATCTTGCTGCAGAAAAATGGCAGGATCCTATTCTTTTCTTATGATGAATACTTTTGAACTTTTCCTGCCCTCAAATGAAAAGTCTTTATTCTTTGCCACGCTGCTTATTGTTCACGAGAATTCCCGTCTCATTCGCAACACTTTCAGTCATCTGGATGCACGGTCGGTAAATGCTCAATGTTTTTTTCGCTCCCTCTCCTCTGAGGGAGGAGGCTATTGTCCCCATGCTGAATCCCTCCAGGAGGTATTTCAGTGGAAGACAGAGTACAACTGCCATCGCTCATCGCACTGCCTTGTGCCAAGAGACTTGGAGATGTGTGTGAATTTGTAAAGGTTGGTGTGAAGCTACCTGTGTCTCAATAGAGATCTGGCTCCTTCACTACGACACCGTCATTGATTCTTCTACGCGCCAGTGTGGCGACCGACCACCTGACTGACGAGCAGATAAAGACAGACAGAGACAAAAAAGAAAGTATGGTAGGCATGAGATAAAGATGGCAAAGGGAGAGGGGTTGGTATTTGATAAGGAATGGCATTAAGAGCGAGTGAGAAGAATACGAGAGTCCAGTCTCAGGAGGTAAAACGAGGCGAAGGAATCTGTGTGTGAATGGAGGATCAGAGCAGATACCAGCAGGATTACTGCTAACCGAGTTTGCCATTGGTGGGTCTCGGGCGTATATAAATCCTCAGGTGGTGCTGCTGCTCCAAGTGAGATAGTCCGAGTGGTGGGCACACGCAGATTCATGCACATGTCCCCTGGGTTCCCACATGACGGTTATTGCAGTGAAACCCATCGTCTACTGATTAAATTTGTGCATGTGTGTCGACCCCGCTTGCATTGTCGTTCCTCCACCTTTCAGGTGTTTGAAGATGGTGACTCATTGATGAATCAGCCATAGCCAGTTCCACCACCACGCAACCCCTGCTGAGCTGCTCACAATGTAGAAAAACTAAACAAAACACACCACAAAATCCCCACGGCGGTCACAGTCGTGTGTACAGGTGAAACAGGAGGAGGTGTATGAGTTTGGGTGCAAGGTGATTTTTCTGATCGCGTATTCATGTATGAGCAGGCTACAACGTGAGGACGGAGGGAACGTCATGCGGCATTCTTTGTTAGAAAATCCTTAAAGCCCTTTTCATTTCTGCCTATAAGCCGAGGTTGAGGGATTAGTCTAATTGGTCTGAAACAAGAGAACTGTACTGTTCCCTTTTTGTACAAAGCAGTCATTTCAAAAGCAATGAAAACCTCTACTACACCTCTCACTGGCCTCTGCTCTTCAGTCATGGGCTCGTCCATCAGCGGCGAAAGGTTGGATTAACATTTAAACGTGACACTGAGGTGGAAGTAAAGGAGCGGAGGGCAGAGGAGCAGATATCTGCCTGATACTCTGGTATTTCTGCGGTGTTGAGCATTATTGCTGATCTCTCTCCCGCTCTGCTGGAGCTGCTGGAAGGTGAGGGGGGGTTTGGATTATAAATAGCAGCGCAGGATTGCGAGAGGTTCGGCACTGACCTTTAAGTGGACAACGAGATTCGCCCTCAGCCGCTGCAGGAGCCATGGGGCGCACACGCACACACATCCGGCCCTTAACTGACGTTAACATCCTGGCCCTACAAAAGTCAATGGAGGTCAGGGCCTTTTGGGGCGTGTGTACATGTGTGTGGAAATGACACTTAAATGGCAAGAAGGAGAGGCGAACCGAAGATTGAGCCAATCCAGCCTATATCCGCATCGATTAGGAGCGTCCTTTTCTTCCCCCATATTTTCTCGTAAAGCAGCTTTTAAAGATATAATATGTATTATTTCTGCATTTAAATGTCTGAAAACAACTAGACTTTTGTTTTTTATATTGTTCAGTTCATTACTAAACATCATCCCAAAAGTTTCTAGCAATATTCAAGACCAGAGTGATCAGCAGTTTCATTCAAGGTAGCACTGTGCATCAATTGGTCTCCTGTCACTATAACATCTGGAAGTGAGTCAGAGAGTGACAAAGGAAGCATGCGAACTTGATGACCATAACATAAATGAAACTTAAAAATATGACCTCTTTCTAGAACTTTCATGAGTCAAGTAGATAGATTTTTTATCGGCAGTGGTTGTTGTTTAACAATGAAGACAACAACTCCAACAATCCCAAGCTACTTACAGTCTTTTGTTTTGTTTCGACTGAGAGACTCCTAGTGGCACATGCTTCCAGCCACCAGGATTTAGTCATCAGGTTTGTGTGGTTAGGTCTTTCCAAAGGCTTTTCCCCTCTGCCTCGAACTCAAATTGAAGAAGAGAAGCTTTTGTAAAAAAGAAAAATCTGTTTTGACTGATCGACTTCATTTTTGTTTTGTTTTTTGACATTCGCCTATCTCTCACGCATCTCATTAGTGATGCACACGTCCCACACTGTAAAGTTATTTGGATTAGTGGTTCAGCCTGAGAATCCCGAGCTATATTCAGTCACATTCATCACTCACTATGGATTTTAGTTCCATAACAGACGTATTCCAGATGTATTATCTCCTGCAGAAGAGCACATTTGTCTTCATTTTAGCAGTGAACCACACTTAATTCTGCATCATACGGCCTATCACTTGGCCATTAAGGCTATCAAACAACCACATGTGCTGATATGAACTCCGTGGCGCAATTAGTGTCACAAAGAACGAACTTTGCCATGGCCCAAGGATGCTCCAAGCTCTTCTCTGGAGCGTAAATCACCAGGCTGAGGTTTAGTGTTTTACTATTTGTCAAGAATGAGGCCGTAGTTAATCTGAGTGGAGGGTTCAGTTAAGGTTTTTGGGGTCTGGAACAAGAAGGCTCCGTTTCGGCGCTACACATGAGTTTAATCAACATTTCAGGGAACCACTGAAAGTCCTGAGCACGTCTCAAAGGGAGGCCGTTCTCTCCGAAGCAGCTTGGTTTTTATCAGCCTGGTGTGTTTCCCATTAGCCTGCTTGTCTCTGTGGTTTGCTTTGGGATGCACAGGTCCAGCTTAGTACAAAGGAGTTTCAATTACTGGACTAAACTTTGCCACGAACGTATATGGAAAGCAGACGCTGCCACAAGTCGTCAGTTGGCACTGCCAAGACGAGGAAGCAAGAAAGAGAGAGAGTTGGAGACGGAGACGAGGGCAGAGACAGAGGGTGTCCACATTACATGAAGCATTTGATTCAAATCAAGGAAATAAGTCTGGATTTTCAGGAGACAAAGAACGTGGCGTCATCTAAAGTGAAAACATGTTTTTGCTCTCCCCCTCTGCCTTTGGGGTGGTGGAGGCTTTGGCAGCTTCCACCGTAACAATGACCTCTCTCAGCATTGATGCTGCGAGTCCACGCGCCAGCTTGCTGGTCTGTCCGCCTGTCCACTGTTTTCCCAGAGAGGGCCTCGCTGGGTTCATCCACACGCTTGGCAGACACTGTGCCAGCGACTCCAGCATGACTCTGACCAGGAGAGGAATGCGCCGGACCCGGGCCTGGTTAACTTCTGCACCCACACACTGTTGGACTTGGTCGCACAGTGTCTGACATTGAAACTCTTGAGCTTCTCAAACACAGTGTGCACAGGCGTTTGTCTGTTCTGCAGGCATCTCCCTCTGTCTTTGGGCCCCTTTATGGAAATGTTTGGCAGCAAGACCACCTCTTTGTGGTGTGCCTGCGCATGTCATCTGTAAGCACAGAGGGCAGCTGTAAAGCAAAGTCAAGTGGCACATTCATACTTCCACTGCCCAAATAGCAGACGGAAGGGATAGAGAGATGAATTCTGCTCATTCCCGTCAGCTGCAGCGTGTGGGAGGTTGAGAGGAGAAGAAAGGCTATGCTCCAGTCAGCTTTGGGACCTATTAGCATTTGGATAAGCTCAGAAAGCTCCCAGTGGCCACACCACACAGAGAGTGGTTGGGCCTAAGCGCCTGTATTGCTGCAGCTATAAGCTGGGTCCTGTCAATGGACCCATTGTGCAGGAACGGCTGCCGGGATGCCTGACGGCCTTTATCTCGCCCGTCCTCAGTCTGCTTGAAAGTAGCACGCCGGTTTCTTTGGCACTCCAACCCAAGCATCCATCTTGTCATTTGGCAACTGATTGCCGATAAGAATGGCTTTGTTCATTTTGTCTGTCTCGTCTGTTCACTGTGATGATGACTAAGTCTGAAGTGATTTGTGTCAATTGCTTAATGCCAAGGCCAACAACTCATCATTAGTTAACTTCAAAGGGTGCCATTTGAAGTGGTTAAACCTCATTGACAAACTGCTGTTGTCATTTAATGGGTACTATTTGTTCTGTAACACCATGCAGTCCAGCATGTTGGCCAGAATCACTCTGATGGATTATCAGCTGTCTGTTCATCAGTATTCCAGTAATTCTGACATCCTTTTTGCTTTTCTACGATTCTCCTTATCAACCATCCACTGATTGGTGCAAAGCGTGAGCTCCACTTTTGCATCTGGCCAGCCCTTCCTGCAGACATGTCTGAGCAGTCAGCAGGGGAACGCCAGGAACGGACCTCTGACTCTCTTGTTTCTTCTTTCCATCTGTCTGGGTGTAACTCAGTGATGGATGTCCTTGAATTGTTCTTATCACCAGCTCCTGGTTGTCTTTGGAAGACACAGCTGTTTGTGCTCTTGCATGTTTGCAGTGCATGACAGCAGGCCAGAGCAAACACGCAGGTCAGAAAAATAGAGGTGCCATTGTTGTCAGGTCGATGTACATGAAGGATGTATTTGTATGTAGCCCTTGTGTCAGATTTCCAAAGGTTGATAGATGAGTTCCTCTTCTCTTACTGTGACTGTTTTTGCTATGATAAATGTATGAAATGAAGAACCGGAAGTTTCCAAAAGTGTCCGATATCACTGCAACTTGATATGTTTGAGTTTGACTATCGTTGTTATTGTCCATTCTCAGTTTTGGCATAGTGCAGCCAAAGTGTGTTATGTTAGATGGTCCTATAAAAAGACTGCAGATTCCTTAGAAAGTCTTCGGAGGGTGTTCTCTATATAGCAAAAGGAAGTGCCCTGTGTGTGTGTGTGTGTGTGTGTGTGTGTGTGTGTGTGTGTGTGTGTGTGTGTGTGTGTGTGCGTGTGTGTATTTGTGCGTGTGTGAGTCACTGGCTCCTGTTGGTCTGTCTCTGCAGACCCACAAATAAACAGCAGTAAGCCAGCTGGAAATGGGGAAAAGCACAGGCTTCTCTCAGTCTGCATATGGGTTAATACAGTTCATGGGAAAAGGAACCAAACACCCACACGAACTGTGCATGTACTCGCACACAGCATGCTCCACCCTTCATCTGTGCCTTTGAATTTCTCCATCATCACTGCACAGGTGTACGTGGTGGACATGACACTGTCTTTTTTTTTTTTCTTTCAATGTTATTTGAATCGGCACCGGCGCCGTTGCTGTTTATGTGTGTGTGTATGCAGGTAACATCTGTGCCTTCAGAGGTCCAACTCATCCTCACGAGCGGAGGTCACATGAGCGAGGTTCATCAGTGTGCCAACATGGAGCTTCCTTGACCTTTTGGGTCTTGTTAAAGGTTCTAATGGAAGAAGGACTGAGAGGGCTTTGTCCACTGGAGCCCAGCTGTGTCTGTGTCCTCCCTGCTCACAGTCCATTCCCTCTCCTTTCAGTCTGTGTGTGTCTGTACTGGCAGACGTCGGGTATAGACAGTGGGGTCGGGTGACCCACCTGGGCTGGTCTGTGGGGAAGTGAATCTCTGTAGGAGGATCAAACAGGATTAAGGATAGGCATATGACTGGAGCACGGATGCAAAATATAGGTTTATATAGATTTTGGCACAAGATGAAAATCAAGCTTTCTAGTGAAACTCTATGACTCTTTAAGTCTTAAATGTTAAAATCTTTACTTACTCATGTTTTTAACTTCCTATCATGTCTCTCTAGGACACCTCCATCCCTGCTTTTTTTGCCAGACTTGTACATTTGGTTAGAGACATCCTGTAACCACAAGGTCACAGGTTTGAGCCCTGCAACAGCAGATGTGTCCATCACCAGCCATCTGTCCTGTCAAAATGCCCTTGAACAGAAGACTGGACTCCTACCTGTGCACTCACTGTAAGCAGTCTGGACAGGAATATCAGCTAAAAGCCAAAAATGGAAATGATGTAACCCGTAGTGCAGTTATGCTTCTAAGGTCTTGTTTTTCGTCCACCCATCGCCGAGGTATGAGAACCTTGCTCAATTGGGCTGACAGGGAGCATTTCATCCAGTTTGCTAACTGGATTATCTTTGCTGATAGTTTGGTTTATTAACCAACAGTGTGCTGTGTTGAACTCTCGCCAGATGCTGACCTCACCCTGACTTAGCTAGCGTGCTGTAGCGAGGGTACTAATCATCCAATCAAGCCACAGAAAGGCCAGCCTGTGTTCACTCTAAAAAACAGATCAGGCTCAGGGAAAAACCCAGCTCATCAGCCGGTGTTCTCAGCAGCACATACCAGTACACAGACTGGGTGATGCGCGCTGAGGGAGGGCGGGCTGGGCTGGGGTTGAACTGGAAGGAGGGAAGGTTGAGCAGGATGTAGGGAGAGAAAATGATGAAGGACTCGGATGAGAAATGGAGGCAGAGATGAGAAAAATATCTGCTCCCTGCTGGAGTCTCTTCATTCATCTGATAAGAGCGGCACATTCTGGTGATGAATGGCCGGTGTCAGAAGTCACTCCGAGTTTCATCTTTTCACGTCTGAATGATGGGATTAACGAGATGTACCGATTGCGCTGGTTTGTTGGTGCTTGCTTTACTTGTACCCTCGGCCACATGTTACGCTGTCCTTGATTAAACTGATATCTTTTTTCTTTACCTTGTGCGGATGAAAATTGGATTTCCCATCTCGTAACACTTCAGTATGCATGCTCAGTGTTCATCATTTCAGAGAGGATTTTCACCCTGCCAAACAACTTTTTTAACCCTTTGTTTATATCATGTGGTGCAAGAAGATGTGGTTTTCAACTTAACACAGTGTTTGCTGTTTTTAATATGCTTTCTTAACATAATACAATGTTTTTTTCCTGTAGTATAGTTAGAAAAAACTATATCACTCAGCAACGGAAAAATCTCCAAACATGGTATTTACTTAGGATCTGTGATAACAAACATCATGTTAACTGTGGCAGCGCATCATGACGTGCTTCCGTCTGCTGCTTGCTAAATTACCCTGATTGTCATCTTCTCAGGTTTCCTCCTCTGCTGAGAAAAGATAACATCCCTCACTCTATCTGTCCTCAAACATCCCCCCTTTCACTATCTTGCCTTCTCTAAATCCAGTTATCTCTCTGTTCTCATGATGATGATGACCGTTGCATATCTCTTCAATCTTAACAGTACTGCTTGCTATTTCCTCTTTTCTTTTTTTTTGTCAGAATGTGATGCTTTGTGTTTTTCTGCTGTGAAACTAGCAGTCAGAATTTAGCATAAACTGACATGTTGACATATTTGTGTCACATGCCAATTAGATTGCACAATTTAGTGTCTTGTTATGAGTATTTTCGACAGTACAAAAGTTCCAACAACCAAGTCTTGTTCCCTTAATTAAGATTTTTTTAAGTAAACCATCGTGTTAACCAACACTGCGTCAACTCCTGCTAACACCCCCTTCTCTTTTCCTTTTTCCGCTGAAGAATCTCCAAGAGCATCCCCACCACCAAGGACGTGGAGCCGCTGCTGGAGATCGATGGAGACATCCGCAGCTTTGAGGTCTTCCTCTCCTCCAGGACACCTGTCCTCACTGCCAGAGATGTGGAGATGTTCCTGCCCTGCACCGTCAACCTGGACCCCAAACTCAGGGAGATCATTGCAGGTATTGGATGGGAATCTCTAGGCATATCACAATTTGATTTGATTCAGAGGGCTATGATCTTTGCCTTCCACACCAAAACTCAAAAAGTAGGCTAGTTTCGAACATAAACACAATGCACATGTGTACATTTTTTTAGGTTTGACCATCCAGCTGGTTCAGGCATAAGAAATGGACAGCCAGGTCTTTAAAAAAAAACAGCATAAAAAGTCTCAGTAAGGTGTTGGGCCGCTTTGAGCTGCCAGAACGGCTTCAGTGCACCTTGGCATGGATTCTTCATGACTCTGGGGCTCTGCTGCCGGGATTAACATTCTTCTTCCAGAAGACATTCCCTCATTTGGTGCTTTGATGATGGTGTTGGACAGTGCTGTCAGACCGTCAAATTTTCCCCGTGGCTGTTTAACTGGGTTGAGATCTGGTGACTGTGAAGAACACAGCATTTGAGCACAGTTTATTGTTGTTGACCTTGAAAACAGCAGTTCGATGAAACAAGAACCCAAAAACAAGCTCGTGAAGCTATCAACCACATCTCATGACTGCACTCGGCGAACGGACTCGCTCAGTTGTCATGGATATGGTTTAGCCGTTTTAGTGACAACAAAACAACAACTGAACCATCTTCATTACAACAGAGAGATGTGGTCTACAGCCTCAGAAACACCAAATAGGTTGGCCACAGCTTATGACCCATAACATTTCTATTCTCATCAAACCAATGAATGACATGTCTTCAGTATATAAACATCTCTACACAATAGATTTTGGCTGACATTTACATGCAGTTAAAGGGCTACAAGATGCAACTGTTGTGGTAGCACGTGCACCCTAAAATCTGTCAAGTGGAACTAAACATTTTTACTGGTCACACTGGTGTCTCATCAGCATGATGATTTTAAAAAATGTAGCCTTTACAAATATATGTTTCTTACAAACACCATCCAGGTGTGTAGACAGTTGCCTTTCAACCATTGTTAACCGATAAACAGATTTTCTATGGATCTTTTTTCAGTGTATAGTAGGATTTGTTATTTTGTAATGCCCAAATAATATTTGAGTTTGATTTGTTTATTTGAAATGGTCAAACTTCAGCACTCTACAACTTTATTTAAGGGCCCAAATTGGTGTGAGGGCCACACCAGCCTTCTCACTTAACCCCCAGGCATCCCGTCCTCTCTACTTCTGCCGTTCACAGCAGCAGCAGGTGTTACAAAGCACAGAAGAACCATCCCCTCAACACAGGAAATAATGGAATAAAGTTACCCTCATGTGGACCATGTCAAGTGACAATGTTAGTCCATTAGACAAGTGAGAGGATGTACACCTTGGCTATTATTTGCTTCAATAACTACAGTACTGTAACAGTACTGTGTCTGTCTTATGCTGCTTTTGGGGACAAACACCAGAGTCAAGGCAGCATATGCATAAAAAATAGGTCTATCTAACCTTCAACACTTCAAAAGTAGCCAAATTATGCGGGAAAACCGCAGACTTGGCAACACAGCTGGCTGTGTCTATTTATAAATGGGGCGGTCCAGCGGTTCTGAAGGGAGCGTGCTCACATGCACTCACACGCACGCGCAGCCAGAGATGGGTTATCCAAAACAAAAACAAGAGAAGCTCGATAACAGTGTGACGTCACTCTCTGTTCAGAATGTCTTCACTCCCCTATATCTTTACATAGTAAATAGTTTCCTGACATCTAATGAGGCTAAATGTTGTACATCTTTAAGGTTATCTCAATTTTCTGTTGTGTGTGTGTTTTCATTGAAATGAAGAAAAACATATATCTGCACCTTTATTCTGGTTTACAATCATTTGAATAAAAAATTAACTTTAATTGTATTATTGGGTGCGCCCAAATTATGGGCCGGTGCACCTAAATGAAAACGTTAGGTCACACCAGAGCAGCCAGTGTAAAATGTTAGTCTGGAGCCCTTAGTTATAGCCTAAACCATAAAGTAACCATTGACATGTTTGCCTAAGATCGACTTTCACCAAGTGTAGCTCCATAAACTGCAGTTTTACACTGCATAAATCTGATGAGTGTACTAAAACATAATTTCCTCCTTGCTCAAAAATCTTCACATGCAGCAAAAACAGATAATCAGATGTTACCAAGTATCTTTGCTTCATGTCAAACAGTAAACAACTATTTCTGTTCGGGTTAGCTCGATGATGTAATTGTTCTCAGGCATCATAATATGGAGCAAGCGCATACACGTGTGTGTGTTACTGTGTGTATGAAGGAGAAAGAGGTTAATTGTACAGTTCTGTCTACATGAAAGCGTTTTGTATACAATTACATGGAGAGACAGAAAACTGTCCTCTATGTGACGTGTTGAATTCATTGCCAGCTCATTTGGCAGTGACATTACTCATAACATTGCGGCAGGGTCTGCTCTAAAATCGCCCACTGCAGGGGCTCTCAGAAACCCACAGCTTGCTTCTCATTTCTACACAATCAAATGTCGAGCAGGTTTCCACTACAGCTCTGTGGGATCGTGGACAATATTTTCACTCGCCGTCACCAATCTGCCCCCAGTGCCACACCGAATATCACAGTGTGTAGCCGCGATGACGTAATAGAGCACCAGTATTAAACTGTAAGCCAGAACGGCGCTGTACTTTTGCTACCGTGCGTCAGCGTCCGTTCAGCCTATACAGGAGTGTCAATGACGCCTAGTGTGAAGCTGCTGCATCATAGTGTTATGAGACCACAGAAAACACACACACACACACACACACACACAAAGTCTGTTCCATTGAGCCAAGGTTGAGTCATGGAGAGCACAGCTGACCAAGCTCCACAAGCAGACGTCCAGTCTGTAAGTCCGGTCCGAAAAGTGTTTAGGTGTGTGTCCCCGAAACATGTGTTTATTTGTGTGTGCACTCCAAAGTGCGTTGGTGTTTTTTTCACGTCCACATGTGTCTCCAAGCGAGCGGAAGGTGACCAACGCTCCTACCCAGTCATCCTGCTCCCTCCACTCCCTCCGCGGCCAGTCGGTACTTGGTGCCCAGTGTCCTGTGGCCAGCCAGTGGGCAGTGCTGTCAGTGATACCCGCCCATGAGCCTGACTCACATCATAAGGCCCCCATTGTGTTCGCAGGCTGGATTGGGTCTCACTCAGCGTGTCATTCAACAGCCACTTGTATAACCAGGAGACATTCTGGTGCCTGCTTCTGTTTCTGCTTCTTACTTTCTTGCCAGCCACACAGAGCCACTCTGTTCTGTCTGCGGGCTTATTTAACTTTAATTTGAGAGGGTTTTTTTTTTTTTTAACCAAAGCTCCCTCCTCCGCTCCGACTCGACTCCTCTCCAATTGATATATGTGAAAACAATTGTGGCAAAGTACTTGCGCTGATTGTGTCTGATGGGTTCACATGGTCCACTTTGTTTGTTTACATGGGTGAATTTATTTGTCAGAGACAGCAAGGGGCTCCATGTGCCAGAGTCGTCACGTGGCCGGCATATCATTTGTAAAAGGCAGAGTATCAGCGTGCCTGCTTGTTTATGAGCAAACGGACTAATAGAAAATCAAAGTGAGAATGGAATTCACAGTCACAATTGTAACATCTGCGCCCGTTTTCTCTGCCGCAGTAAGTTGTTTGTCTTCTGTTTTGGAGGAGGAGAATATGTTCAGGAACATCTTCTATTCCCTGTAGTGCTTCAAGAATCAAGGAATTTTTCTTCTCGTGTACGTCGATTGTTTGATATGTATTTTTCTCTGTGGATTCACAGCCGTCTAAACTCTCTTGAGATGATGAAATAAAGCTAAATTATTGATGCGTGGGTGGATCTGAAGGGTCTTTATAGTCATAGCCAAGACATGAGCATCAGTATCACAGATACACACTTGTCCTTTCTTCTCCTCTCTTAGATGTGCGTGCGGCCAGGGAGCAGATGCACATGGGAGGGGTGACCTATCCCACGCTGCCCTTGCAAGAAGCAGCTCCCCGTCCCCAGTCGGGTTACGGCCAGCACTCTGCCGCCTGCTCCCCGACGGGCGCCTTTGCCAGGCCCTTGCCTCCTCAGCCTCACAGTGCCTACTTCAGCGGGATGACTGGTCCTCAGCACCCCTTCTACAACCGGGTGAGAGTGGACGGGGTTCAGATTATCAGACCCCTACGGAGAGTCCATCAGGTTTTCGTAATGATACAGAAAACTGTAAAACAAAGTGATCCTCTGCAACCTACCACATTGTATTTAGGCTCTTTATTGATTAAGCTGGTCAGTCCTTTGCACATTATCACAATGTATGCTTAACAAAAATACAAACACAGCACTTTTTACTCACATTAAAGGAAAAGATCATGCAAACACATTATTTCTCGCATATTTTGAGCACTAAATTATTTAAATCCGTCAGTATTCACATTTTTGTCAACAAGCCATTTCTTGGCATTACACTTAAGTGAATAATATAATGAGGACTGTAACTGATTGTGGTTGTAAAATCCACCTGAGTAAATCGTGCCAATAACAGGTCTTCATAGTTGCCACATGATCATTGTTGTTGTTTTTTTTTAAATAACCGGCACCTCACTTTTATAAGGAAGAACAAGCAAGTCAGCATCCTTGTTTTTGTGTGTGTGACCTCCCTCATATGATTTTCATTTTATTCTACCTCCTCTCCTCTTTTCCTCATTTTACCCTCATAGCCTTATTTCCCCCATCATGTGTATCACCTGCCACGGCATTACCCCCACCATGCACCCCCATCCTCGCGCCCCTTCATTAAACCACCTGGTCAACCTAAGGACAACACCAATGGACTTGTAAGTAAAGAAGCTGTGCTAGATCCCAACAGGTCTCGCACTGGATGATTCTAGACGCAGTTATACTGCCTGTAGTCGTATTTATATGATGCAACAACACTGATTGTGTGGTTGAAGTGATTGAAAGTTATAATGTTGGATATTACTTTTATTATTAGTACTGCTGATAAATGTAATTAAACTTTAATTATTGGGCTCATGATATAGTGCTGTTATAAAACTCAGTGTTTAATATGTTGTCAGGTCCATTGTGTCAAAGTCTGACCTCCTCCTCTCTTGCATACCTCTAACCCCCCCCCCCCCCAGTCTCCCTTTTACTTAATGTGATGTCATATGTTAAACATTTTACCTCCTGATGATTTTAACATCACCCTGTTCTCATTGCCCAACATCTGTCCAGCTGCTGACGCTGGTGGTTCTCAGTTTCTCTGCCCAAATCCAGAGAAAAACAGCGTCAGCTTAGCCCATAAATCGAGTGGTAAAGAACACGAGCCTTTCTCACTACACAACCCTTGTCTCTATTCTTTGCCCACGTCAGGATGTTATTGCAGAGGACAGCAGAGAGGGCCTCGCCTCCTGTCCCTCTGAACCCACCATGGTAACATTTAGTTACAGCTGTGGAGCGCTAGGGATATGCAAATAAGCAACTAGTCCTTCATTATCTGCCTGTTGACCTGATGCTTAAACCTCATATGTTATTTCTTGTGTTGCATGTGTAAAATGCACGCGTTCTGTGTATGTTTGACAGACTATTAATTTTGCGGTTGTAGGCGAGAAAGGCAAATATAGATTGTCACACTCGCTGCAGAATGCTTACAATAAATACTGTAGCTGCATCCAGTGTGACGTCTAACCATCACGAGGTGTATTTGTCACAAACGTCAGCTTATATATGTAAATATAACATGCTAAATGATAGAAGCAGTTCCTATTCTCTCATAAGTGGACATAAAAGTATTTTTTAACTCCACTTTCAGGATTGCTTTGACAAGAATTGAATCTCTCCACTCAGATATTCATACATTTTTAGCGAAAAAGCAGCCACTATTGGAACAATTTGAAGATAACACTACTCAGGAGATTTCTGCTCCACAAAGCCACTTATCAGGGCACTGCCAGCACACATTTAAAGGAGCTGAATGAAAGATTTGAATGTAGATTACTGTTTAATGTTCCCTCGCTTCTCCGTCTTATTTTTTCTGTATTCTTCAACCTCTCACTTCGATCTACCTCCTTTTCTTTAAGCCCTCGTCGCTTTTTTAAACATTTTAACACCCTTTTATGTTGCGCTTTTGTTTCAATTCCTCCCAAGTATAAATGTTCTCAGTTTCATCCCATTCCGGTTCTTCTCTGTACATTAGCCCATCTTATCCCATTTGTGGTTCACACTTGATCTCTTTGTGTAGCGTTCACATGCTCCTGTATTTTCTGCAAATCTGTGAATGTGGACGTGTGCGCACGCTCGCTCGTTTGTGTGAGTCTTTAGGATGTGTAAGCGCGCCTAGCCCAGTGTAATTGCTTAGCTGATATAAGTGTGAGTATGGATTCCTCGGGCTGTAGGGATTATCATCAGAGCAACTGTTGGAGCTGGCGACACACACACACACACACACACATGCACACACGCTGACAATGAGCCCAGCGCTGGTAGAGCTTATCTCCTTACCAAGACGCTTCCTCCCTCGCAGAGCTCTGTTTCCTCTTCCCCATCCTTCTGCCCAGCCCTGAGCTCAGCCCAGCTGTAATTACAGTCTTATCACACACACACTGGGAGGGTTCACACAAACACACGCAGACATTGACGCTTTCTCGCTCACGTTCTTAGAATACACGCTCTGCAGGCTGAATCAAGGAGTCGTATTCGAGGCCTTCCCCGAATTGGAACTTCTGCTTTCTCTGCGCTGAGTGTGAGATGTCTCATTCTCTTACCGCGTCTTTCCATCTCTGTCCTGTCCGCGAAGATTATGACTGTAAAAGCTTGCTGACTACTGCGAAAAAAACAAAAAAATCTCCTTGTGTAATAATTCTGCTTCCAATAGCCTCTTCTTCTCCAGTCTGACGTGCTGCTGCTGTAAAGGAGTTTTCTCCTCCCCTGCTTCGAGACGGATAAATGTCTGTCTGCTCTGTTGTCAATGTTTAAGTGTCTTCCTGCTTGTTTGTCTCTCTTCTTTTTTCACAGGTACAGTCCCGGCTCCATGATGTTACACGTGTCTATGTGTATTTTGTCTGACTTATCTGTCCGTCTGCTTCTTTTTGTCTCCTTTATCAAGCATTTAAAGTCGCTGCCTTACAAATTAAAGCAGGTACACTTTTGGTTTCATGCCTACTTTCATTCTCGGCATCCAACCCTTACTCCATCTTCCCGCGTATTTCTACCTCATCTCTAACGCACTGGGTTCGACTACCAAGCATGCTGTAGAAGGAGATAATGTAGACTCATCACTTAGAGGTCAATGCAACAACTTCACATCCTGTAGTAGTTCAGTAGATTCACTAACATAGCTTCGTTTTAGAGTAAAGCCTCTGCTGTGTGGACATGGAGAGCAGCCCCGAGTTGCCAGTCTTCATCCTCGTGCCCACCACTACAGGAAGTTGGCACCTACTATTGTGTGCTGTATTGTATGAGCTGCTTGTGTTTTTGTGTTTAACAAGCACTCACAGTCCAACTAAGCTCTGCTCTTGTCTCCCTCGAAACCAGAAACAAAGCCGCGGGGCTTAGTCTGAAGCCACGTCTTAATAGTGTTAATAGCCCGAGAGAGAGAGAGAGAGAGAGCGCAGAGATGGCGAGGAAGGGCTGGAGGAAGGAGGAGGAAGAGATAGCGGACAGAGAGCGATGGAAAAGAGAGTCAGTGCAGGAGGCTTAGAGGGAAGGAATGTGAGAGGAAGGAAGGAAGGAAGGATGGGAGGAAAGGAAGGAGGGAGAGGGGCGAGCGAAGAAACGGAGGGGGGAGGGTGGAGTAGGTTTGTTTAGTTTTTGTGCCAGCGGGCGGCTGCGTGTGAGGCCTTTCGACAGCATCAATTGGCCACTGGCATTAGTCACATCAGGCCTCGGAGCTGCTTCAGTATGGCTCGACTCGATGCAGACTTACAGGCTCCATCCCCTAAGTGTCGCGCACACACTTATATATACACAGAGAAAAAGAATAAGAGCAGGTAACAGTGTATTTGGATTGGTTGGCAGCTTTGTTTACTTTTACACTTACACTGTGTGACTGATGGAGAGAATTACTGTGTGGGATTGTGGTTTTGCACCTCTGTGCGCCTCACAGTAACAAGCCTGCACGTCTCTTTGCCGGGAATCGTTGCTCGTTTTGCCCTAATCAGTGTGTTAGGAGTGATGAGATGGTCTAACAGAGTGCGAGTTTGCCCTGGTAACCCTAACTCACAAAAAAACTCTAAACTAGGTGCTTATATTCTAACGTTATGTGTGTGTAAATGTGTGTGTATAGGTCCCTCCTGCCGTCCTGCTCAGCTCCATGAACACAGATGCGGTGTGTGAGCGCGTCAAACAGATAGATGGAATCGACTACAGCATGCTGCCACAGTACACCTCCACCATCAAGAAGGTGCGTTTGAGCACGACGTTCAGAATGTGATCTTTGTTTTCAATGTGCAGGTTATTTTCTTCATGCAGATGCTTCTGTGCCTCCTACCCGTTTGTTAGAATTATTCTTTTGGGCCTGAACGGACCAGTCAGTGTCTTCCCTCTACGTTGCAGGCAAACATAAATGGTCGAGTGCTGTCGCAGTGCAACCTGGACGAGCTGAAGAAAGAGATGGAGATGAACTTTGGCGACTGGCAGCTCTTCAGAGGAATGGTGGGACTACATTTATCTTGTGGACAAAAAATTAGTTTAATTATTGGTCAGTCTAGAAATTATTTTCACAATTAACCCATTAACCTGTCAAGACCTAGGACAGCCATACATTGCTTTCTAAAACCTAAGGCATTGTTTGAAAAACCCCTCTTAAGACCTGAAGGTTTTCTGAAACTTAGAAAAAAAAAATGAAGAGCTTAAGACTTTGGCTTTAATCTGAAATTGTTGCCTTTGTTTTAATGCTCATTAAAAAAATCACAATGCATTTCATCAGTCACATGTCTTAAAAGTTACATTATCCACCACAGGCTCGTGACACACGCGGTCTTAAAAATATTTCTCTCAATTTCCCATGTTCCAAGGTGACATCTTCAAACTGCTTCTTGTGTCAAGCCAACTGTCCAAAAATCCAACTTTTCTTCATTTACTATCATGAGTAAGACCTCCCATAGGAAAAGTAGCCAATCTTTAGATTTAAGAAGCTGGAACCAGCTAATGTTTGACCTTTTATCAGGAAAATGACGATCCATTAAATAGTTAACTACTCATTTCTTTCGATTAGCAAACTGATAAATTGCTGCAGCTCTGTTTATGGGGCATCTTTACTTGCCTCCCAGCCTGGTTTAATATTGTTGGCATCATGCATGTAATATATAATTTTAGGATCAGAATGGAAGAAGACGTTTCCTCTAAAGAAGTGATCCCTCAGTAGACATAAATGATTAAGAGACATCATTCCAACAAAAACAACAAGTCTGTAAAGTTCTGTAATAGATTTAACATCACATTCTCCTCACTCTGTGATACTTTGCAGACATCCAGCCCTGCCAGCACCCTCCCGTTGATATCTTTCATCTCTTGTTTATTCCAAAAAGAAGCAAAGGCAGCATTTCATAATACGACATCTTGTACCGCAGCTGAGACATTGGGATGGAGATTTTATAATCCGTATTACGAGAAGGGTGAGAGTCAGTCAGCCAGGAGTCCAGTAGGCTGAGCCGGGGCTGAAATCACTAACACATGTAGCCGGCTCCACTTCATCAGATGTCAGTCTGTGCTCTTAATACCAAACCAGAGCCCTGGATTGGTCGTGTTTTACAGGAGATCCAATGCAGGAGCAGCAGGAAATAGCAGTGGCCTTAAAGCTCCCTGTACTAACCAGCGTTGTGTTGCCAGAGCGTAGCCAGCACAGACATCTGGTTCAAGATGGCTGACTGATATTTGGATGAAGGGAGGTTATTGTTGGTAGGAGTGGACAGCTGAATTGCTCCACTTAAGAAACAGCTCACCCTCACAAGCACATGTTTCTGTTGCTGCTATCGTGCTCCTTTTGTTTGTCTCAAAAGACACGTTTCCCTTAAACAAACGTCGAAACCACCACTGAAATATTGGGCCGTCTTTTCCCAGGTCATGGAACAACGTCATGCTGAAAGCCAGGCTCTGATTCAAGATGAATCCCGAGCTGCCAGCGAGCAGGGCAGCAGCATGCACCACGGGGAGCCCAGCAGACTCTCAGGGGGAGCCCAGCATGAAGTGGCGGCCTTCAGCCTCAACCTCAGCTTCGAGGAGCTGAGCGGAGCGGGCCTGGAGGAGCCTCAGAGACACAGCAACAACTCACAGTGGCCGGTCAGTCTTCCTCTTAACGGCTCAGTGTAAATATACCACAGGGGTTCGTATCACACTCACCCATAAACACATGCAAAGTTAGTATACGCATACTTGTGAGCGTGTAACACTCAGAAATAGGATCACGAGGTCGCACACCCAAAACTGTTGCATGGCCACAAGTCCTCTGCAGCTGAGACAGTGTGTTGGTGACCTCCGTGGTTGCACGTTGATGTGGTTTTTAAGTAGAAAAGAGCGCAGCATAGGAAGCTTATGGTATGAACATGGCAAAAATAAAATACACACACGCATGCACACACTGCAGCGCACCGAAAGGTGTCAAGGGGCCCCTGTTTGTTATTTTCACCTTCCCTACTCCCAATTTGCAAAATCTCTGAGACACGAGCAAACACTCACACGTAGACAGCTGGCTCTGCTGCTATTTTATATGATCTCACTTTGTGATCTTTTTCAAATTCAAATCATCCGACACTGAAAACACACCACGGCGTTTGGTTTGCCACCCCGCCTGCTGTCTCTGCCACTAACTTTATCACTGTATCCAATTCTCACATTCTGATTATTTCATCGGTTACTAATGTAATTATAGCATTTTTAGGCACTGTTGTAAGTGCCACGTTTTTTATATTTATTTTATTTATAACTTCAATATGTCGCTCGACAAACTACTTTCTCAGGTGGCAAGTCACCGCACCGCAAGCATGTCCAGCCTCAACTCTCAGGATTCCACCAATGACATCGGCAAGCTGACAGACAAGCAGCAGGCTGAGTACCGTGATGCCTACAGGGAGTACATCGCTCAGATGGCCCAGCTGGAGATGTCCGGCGGTGGGGGAGAGAGGCCCGTGCAGCCCCACCCTGGACAATTCCTCCAGGCTGCCAGCTCAGAGGACAAAGGGGTGGGTGGACAGTCACAAGTACACTGTCGAGTTTCTGTCACCGCATCACTGACAGTATGGAATACCTTCGTAACTGTTGTCACTAACTTGTGTGGACGTAGTTTCTGAGTTTGTGTTATGTTCTTCCTAAACTTGTGGGTTTTTTTTAATTCATTTCTCTGGCCTGTGCAACAGCAACAATCTTATTCTGGGCTGGGAAAAAGGAGATCACTGCTTCTCGTGTTTCCTAATTATTAGCTTATACGCTTTGTTTCTCTTGGCACATAGAGACAGACTGGAATCTCCTCTTCAGAGGCCTCTCAGCCAATAACACAGGATACTGTATATTTTCCTGTTCTTGTCATTGAAACCTCTTCCCTCTCCTCAGGCCAAGGAAGGAGCTGACCAAGACAGCCGCAAGTCCTTCACCAAGAGAGGCTCCAAGGCTGCTGATGCACCAGACTTCCCCTCAGGGACCGATGCCCAGCTCCTAGACCCCATCAGTGAGGAGGATGAGAAGCTGGACCACAGCTCATCCTCCAGGACTCCAGGCACCAGGAAGAAGGGAGCCGGGGCGTTATACCACAAGCTGCCCAACGATGACGACTCCAGCCCAGAAGAAGCCGAGACCACCACACCTCTCCTCCACCGAGAGGCTGCCGCTCTGCCCTCCTACAGAGGCTCCCAGCCTACTGGGCCGCTGACCAAGCCTGGCTTCCTTGCCGAAATCGCCCTGGATAAGAAGGACTCGTCCGACTCAGGTATGCGCTCCAGCGACAGCTCCTCGGACCGCTCCCTGGAGGAGGCTGAAGGGGACGCAGACGGGGAGAGAGGAGCAGTGAAGCCCAGCCTGATCGAGCTCGAGCTGGAGGGCCTGGTGAAAAAGAGAGGCCTCCTGCCCAGCAGCCTGAGCGGCCTGCAGGACGCCGCCGTGGCCCGCATGTCCATCTGCTCCGAGGCTCCATCCGAGGCCAGCCTCATGGCCAGCAGTCCGGATGAGGGGTGGCCGTCCAGCGGGGTCGGCAACCTCAACCGCACAGATAGCAACACCACACTCAACAACAACACGAACGACACCACCTCCAACAACACCAACACCAACAACAGCCGCCAGCAGCTGGGTAACATCACAGGCACAGAGTCCACCTCCTCTTCCTCCAGCGTCGACGGGTCACCACCTGTCATCATCGTGCCCGGCAGCAGCGGCAGCACTGCCAACACCACGGCTGCCACCATCCACAACCAGAACCTGCGCACCATCAGCCTGGGAGATGAGAGGGAGAGCGTCCTCTGAGGAGCTGCACGTTACTCAGAGAGGGGTCACGTAGACTGTCGTTCTTGATGTTAACTGTGTTTTGACTTGAGTAGAGTAGACGACTGTGTTCAGCTGTTAGAAAGTGTTGCTGTGAATCAAAAGGACTGAGTTTGAAAGCTTTGATTAGTCGTTAGTATGAAAATCACCAACTCAACACAACATTCCTGATTCAATTAGGAATGAAGTCGCTGTTACAAAGCCTCTTACAGCCTCTTTGGTGCTGTGGTGAAAATGTCGTGTTTAGTGATAAAATGTTACATGTCGAGAAAAAATGAAATGTACCCACGACTTAAAAAAAAAGAAAAAGAAATCGCTCAGAGTTACTGAGGATTTTTGTCTGTTAAGTGTTTGGTGCTGTGCTGTGTTTGATGGTTAGAACGTTTAAAAACATAGATGGTGATGTAGACGATGTGTTTTTTGACTGTTTCTGTGATAGAAGATTGAAAATGTTCTTGCACTAGTCTCCAATGTGATGACTGCATTTTTTTTTTCAAAGGTCTTTTGTGGAAATGGTGTTTTGTGAACCAATAAACATTTTTCTGCTCTGTGGACCCTCAAAACGAATCTCGTGTTTCTCTCTTTTGCACTTGGATTTGTCTTGTAAATAAACCAGAATATTTAAGCGGAGAGTCCATCTCCTCAGTCTCTGATGCAGCCTGTGGTGGGAAAAAGAGAGGGGGAGTCACCGACAGGATTTGTTTTGGCCGATAGATGGCGCACTCTCCATACAAACGTGTGCTGCTGTCACGGACACGGTGCCTGTCAGTGGTTTTAACTGCTGAGGGGAACAACTTCAGCTCTGACACTCGTGTGGGGGTTTTGTGAGGCACAAATGGATTCAGACTTTTCAAATCGGGCACAGAGCGCTTACACAAAGATCTCATAAAGTGATGCATGGCGGTAGAATCATCAAATGTGTCTCCATAGCATAGAAATTAGTAAAGAAGATGATTGACAGCAGGGTTTTCACTACACGATACCAACTATGTGACCCAATAGCTTAAATGTGACCCCACAATTAAATAATACCACCTGTACAGGCCAATACATTCTGTCTAATGATAAAATAACAATTCAAGGTATTTGAGAGAAGTTGACTTGTGGCTGAATAATCCACCCATCGCCATACTGTCACCGCTTCATTTCATCTGGCTGGTGGAGACAAACATCGGACACCAGCGTGAATCTGCTCCGTCACATGATAGGATCGTTTTTGAAGTGTAAATAAAAGGTGAACATTAAGGATAATAGGATGAAACGCAACCACAACAAAGTGACTAAAATAAAAAGAGAAAAAAAAGGTGAGGTGATGATCAGTAACGCACAGCCGGCCCAGTTTCAGCAAAAAACAAAGAAGTTACATTTCCATAATTGCCTATTTTTTTGCTTTAAAAACAGCCTACAGCCCCGCTGCTTTAATGGCTCGGGCTGTCACGCTGAACCATTTAATCCTATTTACTTTACATAGCATGTGAGAAAAAGTGAAAGTGCGCCCTAAATACGCCTCTTTTCCTTCTTTTTACGCAACCGTGCGCCTCCGGCTCGTGTTTCGCCTCTGGGGAATGTTGACGCTGTTGTTTTGGATCATTATAGGTTACACAGGGCAGGTCTGATAAGGACACTTTGTTGTGGGATTTGTTTCTCTCAAGTGCGTCAGATGTTCAGTGTGTACACACGGCGCTGTCACGTCTGGACGCACAGCTGGGAACTGGTTTTACGCGCTGGTTTTGAAAAACCAACACTGAGTGTCTCACCGTTTCCACCCTCCCAACCTCCCTCCCTCCCCAAAATGAAACATGTTCCAACTTGCGTTTTTGATTTATTTTTGTATAAAAAAGGTACAATTTACATTACTTTTATAAAAAGTTTCAGCATAATTAAGTACAACATTACACTTTTGCAGAAGTTTCAAATTCCTGCAACTATACAAGATAAACTCCCGATAAGAGTTCACACGGTTCATTCTTTCATTTTAACTTCTTTTCTTCTTTTTTCTTTTCTTTTTTTTCTTTAAACAACGTCCAGTCCTTCATGTGCCAACAATTCTGACAAGACAAGACTAAACTTTTTACAGTAACTAAACCAAGTTGTCTTTTTCTATTCACGTTCCCACCTCCGCAAAAAAAGCGAAGACTTCAACAAGGAGGAGAGGGGGGGACAAGAGGGGAGGAGGGAGAGAGAGAGAGAGAGAGGGGGGGGGGGTTGAAATAATCCTTGTGACAATAATCTCGTTTTTCCTCCCACTGTCGGGAATATAAAAAGCGCCTTCCGTTTTCCAGAAAGGACCCACAAATAATAATAATTAAAAAAAAAAATAGTCTTAAGTTAAATAATAATGAAAGTGTCCAAACAGAAAACACATCACATAAGATTGTCCCATAATAAGCAAAAGTCTCTTGATTTTTCAGCGTCAGAAGAAAAAAAAAAAAAAAAGAAAAAAAAAATCCAGGCCTGGAGGACAGAGGGTTGGAGTTGGAGAGGAGGGGGAAAGTCCTGCTCCCCAGGTCCTGCGAGTGTGTGTGAGTGCGCGTGTGTGTTTTCTGTGTATGGGTGTGCGTGTGTGTCTGTGTGTGTGAGTGTCTGTGTGTCTGTGTGTTTTGCGTCTTGACCAAACACCTGCAAAAGATTGAGAAAGAGAGGCGTGTTTAGAAAATGCAAACAGGGCAGAGATCCGGACAGACTGGCGCCAGGGAGGAAGCCGCAGTTTTTAACATTTAACCAAACACTCCCAATACTAAGCAAACCCTGCGCTCCAGATGTACACACACACACACACACACACACACACACACACAGTGGGAGAGAGGGAGAGAGAGAAAAGGGGGGACTCACACACTCTCTCTCTCCCCCTCTCTCTCTCACACACACTTTTCGCACAACTTCAGCCTACAATCTGGGGAAGAATCAGCGTAATTGCCGCTCAGCTGGCGCCTACCCACTTCTTGTACCAATTATGTGCAGACATCGTAGTAGCAGTAATCCAAACAGCCATTATTTTCCTGTTGCAGATGCTCTTCATTATAGACACAAGAGGGTATAATACAACCCTGACGACTGCTACTTATATACAGTAACAAAAAGAAAAAGCCCCACGCAGCCTGGGAGCGAACATCTTCTTTTATTTATTTATTTATATTTTTTTTCTTTCCACCAGCGAGAAGAGAATTATTCGAATCATCTGGGTCACCTTACTGACACACTCGCGTCCTAACGCAGCTCGTGGTGCTGATTTTTTTTTTTTTTTAAGGGCTGACGAAGAATAAAAAAAAACAAAAATCGTAAAGGATCAAATTTTGGATTAAAAACTGCCCGCGCCCTCGTCATATCCGACGCCCCGGCGCTGCAGCGCATTCTCATGCAAAAAAAAGAAAAGAAAAAAAGAAAAAGAAAAAACATATTGGGAGCGTTACAGCGACGCGAGACGAGGAAGCACATTAGCGAGCGAACAAATGGGATTGGTGAATGGTAATTCTAGCTCCCATTCTGCTCCGGCAGACTGGGAGACAGGCTGTAAAGCAGGAGCCTGAGAGCCCTGGACAGAATGCAGCAGCAGACATGAGGACAGCCTACTTACCGCTTTAACGATGCAGAGTCCGGCTGTCATCTGTCATCAGCTCTGATGGCAACTCCGGGGACTGAAAACAAACAAACAAACAGACCCAATGTTAATTCTTTACGCATCGAGGTGTCGGCCGGTTTGAATACAGTGATATGTAGGTCGGATATCTTCCTCCTTTCTTTCTGTACAAAGACAGAGAGAGTGAGAGAGAAAAAAGAAACATGCCATTTTCTTTTTCTTTTTTCTCCCCCTCCTCTCCAACAAGCCATTTTGTGCGAGTTACGCATAGGCTACAAAAGGCGCACCGGCTATGCGCACAAATAAAAAAAAAAAAAAAAAAAAAGGAATCCAGCACACGGACCGGGCTATCGCCTGGCTTGTTTAGCTACGGTGTAATTACCTGTAATGACAAGATGCTGATATCTGTGTTGAGGGTGGTCAGAGGGGTCCTGGACGGAGCCTGCCCCGGCCGCGCAGGGTGATGCAGGCTGGTTATTGCGACGCTGGAGTCCAGCGCGATCTGCAGGTCCAAAATGTAGTCGATTACATGCTGCAGGATTTCCATCTTGCTGACGTTCTTGTTCTGGGGGATGCTGGGCACCAGCTCCTTCAGCTTGGAGTAGCAGTCGTTCATGTTGTACAGCAGGCTGAGCGGGTCATCCACCGGGGTCTTGCTCCGAGAGATTCCCAAGGAGTGCTCTGATAAATTCGCGTTGTTTTTCCGGAAGGACCGCACGGGGCTTATTGCTTTCATTTTTTTTTTTTCTGTCTGTGTTTGAGTTAGGCGAGAGGGTTTGTGTGTGTCGGTATCTTGCTTCTTTTAAGTCCTGTTCCTGCCAGACGATCAGCGATCAGACTGGATTACCAAGCTGTCAGTGTCGTTTATATAGGCAGCAGGCTGGGCATGCGACACAGGCGGGTCCGACGCGCTCATTGGTCACGGTCAGCCTGTCGGTCAACGCCGTCGCGCTCTCCCGTTGGCTCGTCCCGCTCAAATCCCGCCCCTCTCCATCGCGTTACCAGTGGCAACGCATGTTGGAGGCGGGGCGCAGAGGGCGCTTCGGCAGCTCCGGTGGGCAATTTGGAAAATTAAGCCCTTACCTGTTTCTGATCAAGAAAATTAATGATTCGCATGGCTGTCAATCGACTATGGAAAAAAGTGTGAGCAGGCGCCAACACCTTTGCCTGCACGCTTTAAATCTGGTTCAGTAGTTTTGTCATGAGAAACAAAGCAGGAAACGTGTGTTTAAACATTAAAAACAAGCCCCAGTCAAAATAGAGAAAATCATTGCGAGACTCTGAGTCTGGTAACTAATCTCACAGACAAAACACACACAAATTGTCAGCCATCACTCATTCCTCCACACTCTCGAGTTGTCATGTGCGGGTTGTGGAGGTGTGGAGCTGTGATGAGAGGTGCCAGATCAGGCGCGCCTGATGATTCCTAATTCACTCCAGCCCGGACCGGTGTGAAGGCAACTTTTCTGTCTGTGACTGAGGGAGAAATGTTTGAAGTAGCTTCCGCCAGGAACATGGTCGCACAACGCGGATACTTATTTTTTTTTTTACGCATGGGAAGATAAATGCTTAGGGAAACTAGCTGAGCTGATCAGTGCCCGAAATACGTGTTTCACTTATTTGACGCGCTTCAGGGCTGTCTGTCTCTTTATTCTCTGTTTGCAGCACTGAAGTCTATCAAGTCTGATCAATTGCGAAATTAACACATTAAGATGAGCGGGCAGACTTTAATACTCAGTTTGTTTGTTTTTTTGCAGTTCTGCCTGCATCACAAATAACAATTTCTGTGCGCGCCAGATTCCACTTAACTAATGTGCACTTTAACCAAACGGCAGCAGCGCCGCGCCTCTGTGCGCCCATTCAAACGTGTCCCGTGCTCCTCGGCGGCGTTAATTGTCACCTGAGTCTGTTGTGTGTCAAAGTTCATTAAGTCACGGCCTACAAATGCGCCTTTCATATCGGCGCACGTGAGGAGCTGATTAACTACTATTGACACTTTAATGTTTTCTGAATGAGCCGTTTGTTTGTAGGAATTACACGCTTCATTCTTCAGCCGGGGGTGGGAGGCTGTTTGATGCCGCACTAACTAATTGCCCCCGGGGGCAGTTGTGGACTGTTGGGGATGTGCTCGATTTTTTTCTTCTTCTTTTGGTTGCTTTATGGATTAAATTTCCGCGATAAAATCAAATCAATGAATTTTTAAAGAGGCTGGGAGAGGGTGATTGTTAAACCACGGGACGCAGAGAGACTTGAGAGGGAAGGATTATGATTTTGATGGGTTTTTTTTGGGGGGGGTATTTTAATGACAATTCGGCTGAAAGACCAACGAGGAAATCCTGAAAGCCGAAGTAATCCTAATGGACCACAAGAGGAGTGCACGGTCTGCAGAGGCAGGTAGGATCTTTATGGAGCACAGGCGAGCTCTTCTTTGGATTATTGTTGTGCGCAGAGACAGAAAGTTGTTCCGAGCCTTAAATAATCTATATAATGACCGTTTTGCGCACGGACTGTCAGTGAAATGTTTTGCAGTATTTCATACACACACACACACACACACACACACACACACACACACACACACACACACACACGCGCGCACACAAGAAAAAAAAAATCACCATCTGTGTGACTGTTCTATTCAGCAGGCGCGGACACCTTCTCCTTCAGCTGTCTGACGCTTTTTTCCCTTTTTATGCATCTCTAATATAATCTGGAGCTCCTGCAGTCTGTGTCCACATCTGGTGCAATCGGATTTTTCCATTTTCTCCCCGTCTTCCTTTCGCCGCCACAGCTGTGTACATTTCGCACGACACCCCTGACTGATGCCTGACAGGCAGGTGATGAAGTGGCGCAAGAGCACGTCGGTGCAGAGCCGAGCGAACCTCCTCCTCTGCCTCCTCCAGCAGCAGCGGCAGCGGCAGCCTCACCCCTGCCTCTCCTCTCCTCTTCCTCTTCCTCTCTCTTCTTCCCTGTTTCTCCCCTCTCTCGCTCAGTCTTTGGAGCAGACTCTCTGGCGCCGGCGCCGTGACGTCACCCCATTCACAGCAGCCCTCGAGCCAGCCCTCGCGGCGCCGCTGAGGCGGTTTCCATGGAGATGGGGTTTCGGGGTTGTCAATCAGAGGGGGTACTCAGCTGATCGACCCGGGACCGAACCGGGGAAGTTCCGAACGCATCGGACAGGCTTTATCTGGCTCGCTGCGGGTTTCTTCTTCGGTGGTGGTCGGCGTATTTACTCAGTGTTATGTAGTAATCAGATACTTGTACTCTACTTGAGTATGTCCACTTCATCACAGGTCTGCTTACAGTACAGAGGACAACAGTCAGCTGCTTTTCACCCAGTCATCCTCCGACAGACTGTCTCCTGTCACTTCACAGAATGTGATGATCTTGTAAAATATAACGCGCTGTTGAACACTTGTTAAACTGAGCTCCACCTCCACCAATTTGTTGCACAACAGTAAAATCTTACAGAGGCCTACGCCCTAATGCATTAGTAATAGGAATCTATTAATAAAATATATAAAACACGTGGTGTGACATCCACAGGGGCCGTTTTCTGCTTTATGAGTACTTTTGATATTTTAAGCGGAATAATGATTTAGTGAGGTAGAGGATCTGAGTACTTCCTTTATTTATTATTAGTCATAATCTTGATTTTATGGTGACAATGTAAAGGCATCTGTATCCAGATATTTTTTTTAACCCCATCAGTCAGTTTGGGCATGAAAAACAGTCTGGTTGACAATAAAAAGAACACTAAACTGGAGTTCAACCCAAGCTTAATGGAGTTTGTACTCAGGTTGTTTGGTCAGGGAGGACTTGATCTGTTCTGAGACAATGCTGTAGTTTAAAGGTGCACTATGTAGATCTTTTTAATGCCTAAACATGCTGAATAAAAAAAACCACATTTCATGACTGAATAAACAAACAGACCCTCAAAGGGTGGCACTACTCCGTGCTCTTTCACTTTGTTTATAATTGGCGGACCCTGCCTCCAAACAGCCTTCTGGGGACCCTGTTTTCCTCTGAGAGCACCTTGTTTACTTGCTTACAGGAAGAACAGAAACATTTCTGAGTTTGTAGTGTTACCTCTTTAATACTGTATATATATATACATACATGAATATGAGTTTGGATTCATTCTCCAAAACGACATAGTGCCCCTTTAACCTATCGGACAGGGAGGCATGTTTCTTACTCCAGATGTTGTGTGATGACCACCCCTCTGCTATGTGACCCTTTGCCGAAGCTGTCGGATGAACGGTCATGTCAATCGCCTCGCATGCATACGTCCCGTCACGGGCGAGAATTTTTTTTGGATCAAACAACCCCAACTTTTCCCACGCAGCCCACGCAGCGGAGGACTAGACACTTTTTTTTTGTATGTTTCTCGAAAAAGTTTCTCTTGCCCCCCCTCCGAGAATCAAAGGCATTCCTCAGCCGCAGCGAAGGTCACAAACCTATTAGTTTCGGTTCAGGAGATAAGGTTCGGAAAAACAAAGCGGAGCTGCCAGCCGGGAGGAGTGCGCCCTGCAGCCCCGGCGTCGGACTGTCTGCACCCCGGTCGACTTGTTGCTCCTCCGCCCTGCAGCTACACTGTCAGGGCCCACTCCTTCAATTAATATTCGAAATGATCTGAAACAATTAACCCCTTTTTTCCGGAATTGTTTTACGAAAGAAAATACCTACTATTATTATTATTATTATTATTATTTGTTTTAAAGTTAAAAGTCCCATCACAGCTGAGGGTGAAGACTTCCATCACAGAATGACAGCAAGTCACCAAAAATGACACAACACCGCACATCTCGACTATCTAGAAACAGTTTTCAGTCTAATAGTTATAAACAACGACGACGATTAAAGAAAAAAAAAAGCGCATTATAAAAGTCGCTCTGACCGCAGGGAGCAAACACCGACGTCATCTGAAAAGTAAAAACGTGAGTTTTAAAAAAAAACTTATTATAAAGTCCCTGCCTTGATTTACTGATCTGATTTTTTTCTCTTTCACCGTCCGTGTTCTTCTGAGTAAGTGGAATTACCGCAAATAAGCGACCGCTCTCCATCGTCTCGGAGCACAGAGAAGTCTTGCGCTTTCTCTCCCTCTCCGGGGCTGCCACGCGCCTGTCGCGTGGAACAGTGTACACATCTGGTGGCGCGGGGACTCTTGTAGCAGCGTCGACCCGGCGGGGCGTGGTCTATAACACCCCCAAACTGCAGCAGCGCGAGGAGCAAATACGAAACAAAAAAAAGGGGGGGGGGGGACTATGATCTGCAACACCAAATACCTGATCTGTTAATGCATTTGCTGGTGCATCTTAAAGCGCGTGCAATGCAACCTGATTTTGCAAAAAAATAATAATGAAATAAATAAATAAATAAATTCCATGATCTATTATTCATTATAGTTATTAGTCTATCTGCTGTCTTTAAATTGTCAGAGAACAGTAAAAAAATAAAAAATAAATAAAAAGCATCTTTATATTTCTTGTTTTTGTCCACCAATGCTCCAAAACCTGAAGCTATTTAATTTATGCTATTATATATGACAAACACAAGTGGGATATCCTCACATTTAAGAAGCACTTACCACTGAATTTGGGCATTTTTCCTTTGAAATGGTCAAAAACCTAGATATTATCCAGTGTTGTAAAGTCAATCATAGGTTGAATGGCGTGAATAGCCCACAACTTTCAGATTTGATATTCAGCATTTCCCTCTTTTTATTTATTTTTTTTTATTGGACAAAATTTACCTCCAAGATGTAGCATTAAGTAGCAGAAAATGGAAAAAAGTACAATTACCCAAGAAAAGTACAGTACTTGAGTAAACATAGATATACATTTGTTGATGAAGGCTCTCAGTTATCCAGGTCATGGTAATTCTAATTGCTGAATTGTAGGCAAATGGACTTGTTTCAGTTTCTTGAGGACGTTTCACCTCTCATGTACATCGGTCAACGACCCACAAGTGGCCCTGAAAATCAGAGCTCACACGTGTCCTAAACGACTCCGTAAGGATACACCCAGACAGAGTTTAAAAGCCTGAAAAAGACCTTCTAGTTAGTTAGAACTGAAGAGGCCTCTTGGATGAGAGGTGAAACGTCTACAATACAGCACTGAGAATAGATAAAAATGCAGCATCTGACCTGAAAAGTTACTAGTAACTAAAGTGATCGGATGAATGTAGTGGAGAAAAAGTACAATATTTGCGTCTGAACTGTAATGGAGAGGAAGCAGAAACTAGCAGAAACTGGAAATACAGGAGGTACAGTCACCACAGGTTGTACCTAAGTACACTACTTTAGTAAATGCACTCTGTTGCATGCATTCGTCGATATTCAAATCAAAATATGACAAAACGAAGTTGTCTGAAAGCTTTCCAGTCAGTGGCCATTCATAGCTTCGTCCGTCTGAAATAAGTGTGCAACAATCCAACATTTAGCAAGAATTCATCTGTTACCAATTAGTTTTTTTTTCGTTCTTTCTCTAGAAAATGAAAACCAATGCACCCAGGTGGAGAGTGGCTCTGATTTAACCCATCTTTGGCCTTGAGGAAAACACATCTGCTCTGTCCTCCTCTCTGTCCACCTCCTGCCTCTTCAGTCTCTCCTGTGGTCCAGATGGGACTCTCTCTGCTCTCTGAGCAACAGCCATCGAGGCCTGGCTCTATTGTAACGTGAGAGGCTGCAGCAGGCGCACGGGCGGGCAGGAAGCTTTGGGAGAGATGGATGGTAGTGATGAGGTGGCCAGATTGGACTGGGAGACAAAGGCACCATGGCTGCCCGAGTGGCTTCCAGGCTGGTCGTGGAGTGGCCACTCCAAGCCTCCCTGGAGGCCGGCCCTCCCCTGCCCTGCATACACCACTCCTCCACCACGCACAGCTGGCTGCAGGAGACGTGACAGGAGGTAGATGATGGAGGTGGACAGCTGATGCTTTGAATTATATATTATGCCATACCTTGTTTCTATACAACTTGAGCATCTGAAGTTGTTTAAAAAAGCACTTATTTTCTCTTAGAGTTGAACCACTCAGATCTTTTGGCCAGCGTGATAACCACCAACCAGTTGGCAGTGTGGAAAAGTTGGCTGCAGTTTAACTTTTGGGCAATATTGCCCGTTGGCATACAATCACACGTTAACATTGCTGTGTCGCCCACCTATCACTGCGGCACAGCTGTCACTGCAGCTAGCAGTCTGTACCCCAGTAATCAGATATCTGCATATCTCCACTTTCGCACGGGGAGTACGACAGCGTGGTTTCCAGACACACGCGCTGTCAGGCGATGATTGCCGGAATCAGATTTTCTTTTAATGCAGCGGGGAGAACGGAGGTTAGCTGGTGTCTGCGTGGAAATGAGGAGTTAAGTTTTATCTGTCACCGAGTTGGGTTGCAGAAAATTATCGGCGTTACCACTTGGTGTTAATGCCCACCGAGTCAGTTGCTGTGGAGATGTAACAGGTGCAGCAACAATACAATGTCATTTCACTGGGCCTTCGCTCGTTTGCTCCAACTGAAGCTTTGGTGTGTAAATTGATGAAGTTGGGTGTCCTTTCAATCCCAGGGCGCAGGCGGTCAGGTTCCTCTATTCCAAGGGGAATTGAGAATGTATACGAGACCTGAAACTAACTTCTGATACCACCTCTGCCTGAAACTTCTTGGATTCTGTGGTGAAATGGTTTTGTGCGCGTCCAACGGTCCAACTCTCAAGTCGGATTTAATTTCAGGGGACTTCACCCTTGTGTGTGCCTTTGATCACCGCTGCCTTCACAGTTATTCATTTTTGGTTTCAAGATCAAAAATAAGATTGTGTTAGCCTGTTAAGAAAGCAAAGAGTGACTGTACTGTTATGTGTAACACGGTTTAGTTAAAATTATAATAAATCTGATGAAATTGAAAGTCCATTCTTGACCACCGGGTCAATTTAGTAGCTCTCACATGACTTCCATCAGCAGATCCCAGCTCACAAAGTACCTTTTAATGTCTTTCTTTACCAAAATGGATGAGAAGTCCATAAAGGGGTCAGAAAAAGTGGAAGTTTTGCACCAAAATCACCTAACTGAGGTGAAAATTGCCAAGGAACATTTAACCAAAGATTACAATCACTGTTTGTATGTATAAGGTCATATTTTCAGACGACTTATCATAAATCAACTGTTGAACCAAACTTCATGAATGTTTTTTGTGAGTGTAGATATATACTAACAGCTAACCTCTACATGAGAACAAGATGATGGCACCCTCAAGTGTCAGGGATCTCCTCTCAGTAAGGACTTATGCTGCTCACTATCCACCACTGTGACCCCCTCAACCCAGGCAGACAGAACAAATCAGGAACACGGGAGATCAACGTTTTGGACGAAGCAGAAGTCTGTTTCCTTCTGCTGTATCTCTTTGTCGCAGCAGAACCCACTTCCCTTATAACCTCAAACCATCTGACCACAGTCATCTCGCTCTTACTCAATCTTTATATATTTATACAGCGCAGGGGGAAGAGAGAGTTAATGTAGGAAACACACTCCTCTGTGTGAAAACAGAGAGGACGGCTCCGTCCAGGCTGATTTATCGCTCTGTCCTATGTGCCATCTCTGACCACCCATGCTTGTGTTGCTTCTACCGGGGTAAATTATGTGTCCGGTGTTTGAAAGGACGGCTGCAGCGGTGGGGTACGAGCTGCTGGGCGCTGCCATAACACGCGTACTCAGGTGTAACATGTGTACAGGAAATTGTCTTTTCGGTGCCTCCGTGGGCTTTAATAAACACGGCCAAGCTAAAGAACTGTCAAACTCGTAGAGAGAATGTCATTTTTTCAATTCCACCAGGCCTTTTCAAATCTTCCGTACACACCGAGAAGCCAAAACGACAGAAAAACACTTAAATCTTTTCTATTCTAAGCCAGCAGCCTAACACCGTTTACTGCCAAGATGCTTTCCACTGTCTTTGAAGCGTTATTTATTGTTTACAGAGCAAGTGTGAAAAATATAGTGCACCAGCGAGTCCAGACACTCAAAACTGGATAACATGTCAATGAGACCGAGTCCGAAGTCATTCGCTTTGCAGCGTCATTCACTATTTTACCATTAGTATAAATTCTATGTCGAGCACAGGGCTGTAACCAGGGTTTTTAGAAACTGATTCAGAGTTGAAGTCCCCCTGAGGCCCCCCCCCCACCAGACACCACAATGGAAGCCTTCAGATTGTTTTAATTAAGTGAATCTCTTGTCATTTAATTGAATAGGGCAGTTTTTAAAGAAAATTCCTCTGCAGGCAACAAAGCCTACAAAGCTTTCCCATGCCAGAAAGTCCTAGTGAAGTATGTCGTATCAAAAAAAAAACCCTGACTACTTTGATAGCTTTCATTTGATCTATTTATGTTTTATTGCTGAAATGTCATAAATATAGTGAGTGTGGGTGATGAACAGTGTGCAGGATTTTTTTTTATTCTTTCAATCAAGGACATTTTCTGGAAGTCAACACGTGGGAATTTTACATATAGATGGAGCTATAGTGAAGCCCTTGCCAAATGAGCTCACACACTGTTGATTGAGCCTAAAATCAGCACCAGAGAAATCGCTCTGTATATATTTATTCACTGTGCCCTTGTGGGGGACCTTAACTGATGACCTCAATACGTCTAAAATCTTGGTCCTGTCCTCTAGATAGAATTGCCTTTGTAATAATGGTAAAATAGTGCAGCTGATACAATTACATCAATACATCATCCCGCAAATTTTGGCGTGCCAGGGATGAAGCGTGATCAACTACAGCAATGGAGCATATAGAAGCATGGTGGTGCCTATGGTGTCATAAGCACATGGACAGTATTTGTGTATTGGAGACAAAAGTTCCACACTGCAGGTTTAAGGTCACATAACTGCCTCAGATGTTTTTTTGCTACTCTGCCTGTAATCGGCGCCAGATTATGGAATTCTTTCCAGAAAGTTAGTGGAGCCATAAAATAAGGTATTTATTTCCCAAAGCTGCCAGAAATAAAATTCTGGTGGGAAAATCATCACACCGGAATTTACTGTGTTGACCTGAAATCAGTGTCAGATTTGAAACTGTGGGATTTGTTTATACTAACAGTGGATTGGCGTGAAAAGTTGTCACAAACCCGCACATTGGTGTCACGTGGTGCGCTAATTTCAATGCCTCGTAGCTCATTGTTTTGATTTTCACTCTCACTGTTTTCATTGCATCAGATAGCAGTTGTCAGTGGGAAAGTTCCTAAAACTCACTGTAAGCTACCTGCTCACAAATGAAACAAGCGTAAACTCCCCTCAGCAGGCAAAACCATGTGAATTCCCAGTTGAAAAACACAAAGGTCGTGACCTCACTGGCCCTAATGTTGGCAGATTAGGTTGTAGGTTAATGTGTCAGGAGACAAGATCGCGCACTACTCACGTCCTTCATTTCATGTTTACATTTAACTTTTTTGCCCTGCTTGTTTGTAGGCCTACCCGTGAACACTCGATTTTTGCTTCAGTCTACCTATTTTTAACCTTTTCTCCTGCTGTGCTCCTGCCAATCTTCCAATGTTATAGTAATACAAGTAAAAACTGTGCGTCTCAGTTTCTTGCGGGATTGGTGTTGGGGATACCTGGCAGCCCAACCCGGAGGCCAAGGTGAGCGCTCAGGCCCTCCGCTACCCACAGTTTGCCTCCACAGCTGGATGAAACGGGTCCCAAGAGGAAACACACTTCTGGTTTTCACTCAACTTTCCACTCAAGTGACATTTGACTCCCGTCTCGCTCATTCACCCGAGAAAAGTATGTGTAGGTAGCTCTTGAGTGTTTTCTACTTTTTATGATTTGGGATAACGCCACTATAGTTTTAAAAAATTCTCTTTGGACACAAAGGAAACGCTAGAATAAGGTAAACACATTATATACTGAGCCATATGGTGTCTAGTGAGGGATTTTGGACACAACCTGTAATCACATGACAATCATCCATTGGTGTTTTCGAAAAGTTTCCTCCATCTATGCTGCAGAGTGACTCTTTCATTTCACAGACTCGTGCACTTTGTCGGGACTTTAACACAAAAAGCGGCCCAAATTGATCAAAATCTGCCTGAGCTACTGCAGACGTGGCCTTGCGGATCAGCTGAAGGTGTCTTGTCATCCCCTTCGCATGCAGATTTGCTGCTGTAAGCACGTTGAAGTGGTCAGGTGGGTCACTGAGAGCCAGTGCTTTTAACTGATCACAACAACAAAGGTTCTCACGGCCCTAATCCTCTTTGGATCTTATCTCTCACCCCTCCTCACCCGTCACCCATCTCATCGGCTCACGTAGGATCAGACCTACCAACGCAGACTTTCTCCTGTCTTTCTCTTTAGGCGTGCGCTTACTATCCCTCTTACCTTCCCTTTCTCTTTTCCTTGCAGATTATCCGTCTTGCGCCACCATCGCTGTCTCGGCCCTGTCAGGATTTTTTTTTTTTTTTCACCCTGCCTCTCTCACTTTTAACAGTTTATCTGCTCTTTTCCACCGAGGGCATCTGGGTCTTTTAGGACCCTCTTCATCTCCCGGCTAACAAAAGCTGAGTCACTTTTTAAAACGAGGAGCAGAGTCTTTGAACGACACTTGCTAAGCCCCATTTGAAGAGAAGCTTCAGTGTCTTAACAACAATAGATTCAGCCCTGTGTGTGGACCATGATCAAGCATACGGCGTTTCTTTCAGGGTGGTGGGAAACTAAGCAGCAGCGGGAGAGGAAAAAAACGCTTGAATAACAACTTTCCTCAGCTGTGGCGTCTTTACGTCTTTGTGATGTAATTACATTAAATCCTCCAAACCTGCTGTGTTTCATATTGCCACCAGTTCTTTTTTCCTTTCCTTTCCTTTTTTTAAATTTTTTTTTTTACTTCAGCTCAGCCACAGTCAGTCCCAGCCAGCGCAGGTTAATGTGGCCATTTACTTTGATATCAGCAGAATGAATCAACCTTTAAAAGCTGTTAGTGTTATTAAAAATACCCCAGAGGGAGCAGCTATGGCTCGTGTATTTCCAGCGTCTGTGTATGTGTTGCAGTTAGCTTTAGATTATTGGGACTTATTGGAGTAACAAGCTAATGGAATTAAGGTGCTGGATTTCACGCGCCGTTGCCAAGATTCAGCATTAAAAGGATGTGTGCTGAATAAATAGTGCTTTAAGTAGATGAGATTCCGACACGGGAGAGATTCGCTTGTCAGAGCAGCATTGTTTGCTTGGCTCCTGAGCCAGTGAAACTGTCAAGTGAGCTAGCGGTCGCGGATAGACGGATGGATGGAGCTGGTTTCTCTTCCGAAAGTGCATTTTTTAGAAGCTGCAGTTGACAAACTCTTCAAATGCTCGAAGCAAAAAATAAAAAATAAAGGAACTTTCCTCCGTATCTAGTTTTTTTTTTTTTTTACGCATGAAGCGCTTCTGAAAGGAACTGCTGGAAGCACACCTAAAGACACCAACACCCTCTTGATGAATAAAGCAAAGGATTTCTATAGAGATCTATATTTGCCAGCTAATTACGTACATGAAAAGCTGAATCAAAATGAAATCCAAATATTTACCAAAATAAACTCATGTTTTGTTTCATTTCTCCGTCAGCGGTGCCAGAACAGAGTCCTCTCCATTACAGATAATTCATCTGATGTTTGTGTTTGTTGGTGGATTAGCTGGGAGGCGTTGCTGTTGGCCCAGGCTGTAAAACGCTCTCATCTGTATTTTAATGGACTACGAAGCAGTGGGAGGATGTGGCTCCGTGCCACGATTTCACAGTGAAAGAGGGGATCGTATGTAGCAGGTAATCTATTTGTGAGAGTGTTTTATCCGTATAAATGGAATTAGCGGATGGTTTGACGACACATTAAAAAGGTAACACTTAGTGTGTGTGCGTGTGT
The DNA here is from genome assembly GCA_963678695.2 of Diplodus puntazzo. Lineage (NCBI taxonomy): Eukaryota > Metazoa > Chordata > Actinopteri > Spariformes > Sparidae > Diplodus > Diplodus puntazzo. The sequence continues at coordinate 14,480,691 of OZ023175.1, forward strand.
GCGTGCCCGTGCGTGCGCGCCCGTGCCTCCGTGCCTGAGGAGCCATATTTGATCGACCCTAATTGGGGTTTCTGTGCGAGATGTTCCCTTGCTGGGGGTGCGAGGTGAAATAAAAAAAAAAAAACACAAATGAAAGTCATTGGTATGAAATTAGAGTGCACACAGACTTGAAGTGGGAGTGGATTCACAGAACACACATGGCATGAAATCAACACTGAAAGAGATACAGCTGTATGTACATGTATATGTATGAAGTGCATTAGCGGCTGTAAGTAAGACAGGAAGTGATTACACTTGGTGTCTTTTCACAGGAGCAGCTGTAAATTACATTTGAAAGTTCGATCGTCGCTGCCAGCTTACCGCTCAGATGAACACGTCGGAAACCCGCGGATGCTTTATTTCCTATATTTCGCAGTTAAACTTTGAAAGTTCAAAGCAAAATGAAGGCGTCACGCGCACGCCAATACACACACGGAGCTTGCAGATGGTAGGGTCTCTCTAACCCGGCTCTTTGTAGCCCTTTCACAGTGTGAGCAGGGGAAGAAAAGGCTTGTCTTTTATCAGGCTCCGAACGCAGCAGTGTTGACATTGGGATGGCACCTAATTAGGTTAGGCCCAGCACAGCATGCATGGTTAACTAGGCTGGCCTAGGCCTCGGGCTCCGCAGATCCCAAGGTGAATGCCACGCTACAGCTGAGGAATGATACCTCCAACGACTAATGTACTTTTAACATTATCCGTCTTCTAAAAATATGAGCACAACAAAAGCCTCTCCGTCTGCAATTAGCAGGTAAGACTCTTGGCGCTGGCGCAGTCTGATAAATATGGTGGGAGGTGGGACTGAAACAAAAGCCAAGTTTTGTCTATTCGAGTTATAGTTCCCATTACTTTTTATAAAACAGCCTCGTATTAAATAGACTGCTCATTTTGTGGACATTAGTATTGTGACATACTTCCTGATGCGAGAGGTCAGTAGAAAAGTGACTTGTCTCAAAGAAGAAGTCAAACTTATTTTGACTTCTTTTTCTTTTTTTATTCACGTCCGCTCTATCAATTATGATGACACTATGCTCTCAAAATGAATTGCAAAGATATTAGAGTGGGGCAACTTTTCTGAATAAAGGTCAAAGGCTAAATGTGTCACATTTAGGCAGGGTGAGGTCCCGTCTCTTTAAGAGCTTCCCTCTTGAATACCGGGTCTCCTGTGGATGGTCAGCGTGCACGTGCCTGTGCCAGCAGCGCTAACAACAACAGAGCAGCTGTGCTAAATCCGTTCTTACGTGCCAAACTAGCCACTTGGCATAAATTATACAAATGTGCGACATGGGATGTAGTGTGACGTCACAAAGTCAAGGCGGGACTACTGACGAGGCGTTGCAGGTGCAGTGTTTTCTATGAGAGAGCGGAGCTTCGGTTGGTGTGGCCTTTTTTAACGTTCAAGAGCTTTTGACATGCACGAGTCACAGATATTCACTGGGCAACAGCTGGGCAGTGTAATGCTTTTTAGCCAACTCAAAGACAAGTGTTACTCAAACAGGAGTAAATAGTGTATTTGTTTGTGTTTTTGTAGTTGGTATTTGGTGTATTTACTGCAGTGGGACAATGTATGTGGAGTTGGCACAAGATAAATCCTGATGCTCATCACTATGATAAAAGAAGACATCTCCCAGTGCAATAATGTACCTCACTGATAATATCATGGACCACATTGTGGGTGTGTGGCACAGAGGAACAAGCTATTAGCCAGTAAAAGCTTTAATAATAATAAAGTAGATGATCTACACAGAGAGTACTTTATGTCTTTTGGCCTTTTCATGTGATTGGTTGCCAATATTAATTATATATATAGGATATTACCTTGTCTTTTAAACAGTCTGCCAGTTTAAAAGTTCTAAGTTTTGTCCTGTAACCCAGCTGCCTTTTGAGCTGCAAAACTCACAAAACCACATTTAAATGGAGTGCACCAGTTTAGAGTCCTGTAACTAGCAGGGCTGTAAAAAAAAAAAAAAAAAGCCTTTTTTTGTCCACAGACTAAAGGACCAAGAGGGACAGAGGGAGGCTGACAGAAGCTGTGTTTGGGTTTAGTTTCACAGTCCTCTTACTTCCCCCCAAGGGGCTGCGCTTTGTAGCATCATTAACAGTTTCCTTGTGTGGAATCCCCTCCTCTGATTCCATTTCCGCTTTATAGCCAGTTTGGCCTCATTGAAGTGAAATGGTCAAGCTGGAAAGGGGATGTGAGCTGAGAAAAAGAGGATGTAGCATGGGAGTATCCAATCTTTGTGCTGACATGTGACTCCAATGATTAATGTAATGACATTTTGATTCACTGCTGCGTCGATACATACATACATACATACATACATACACACACACATATATATATATATATATATATATAGATGTAGTTTATCAGTGTTGAGGGCGATGCAGATGTGTATGAGACTGGCAACGGAACATATCGGCCACTTAAGGTCACATTAGCCCTCTGCAGGTGTCAGGGAATGAAATGAGATCATTTGAATGTCTGAGAGTTAGTAAAGGGAGGAGAGGAGAGCGTCTGGGCTGCGTATAAAGAAAGACAGAAGGAGAGAGGAGGAGGAGGAGGAGGAGGTGGAGGGAGAGTAATAGGAAGAGAACAGGAGGGAAGGAGGAGGAGGGGGGGGGTGTCCGGTCATGCTCAAGCCCCGGCGCCTTTGAGAGAGAAGAGGGGAAAGACACAGGGAGAAAGAGGGGAAAAAAGAAAAGGAGAGCGCTTTGCAAGCCACCCAGGCTTCATTACCACGTCAATCTGAAGAGAGAGAGATAGAGAGGGAGAAACAGGCCGGCCAGAGCCCAGCAGTGGGGCCGGATCCATATGGTGCTGCCGGCTCTGGAATGAATAGTGAATGGAGCGGCTGGGCGCTGGGCTGCTGGAATCTGCCTCCAAGCCTTTGTGAACAGGATGACCAAAGACAAGAGGGAGCTCTGCAGATGGCCCGGGCTATAAATAGGTAGCTAGTCTATCTCTGTGCTGTCACTCTTCTTGTCTATCTGCCTCCCAGCTTCCCCCTCACCCCACCCTCACCCCACCCCACATGCTGGCAGGCCCCTGGACACTACTAAACCCAGGAAATAAAAGCCTATGGTTGCATGCCTCTATGATATCGCCACCGGGCTGTGAATCTGAGTCGGCCCCCTCGTTTTTTTTTTTTTGTTGTTGTTTTTTTCCCACCCACCCCTCGTCTTCAAACATTTATCACTCAGATCCATTGCAGATGCAGGAGAGGTGTGGGGGGGCTCGCCGTGTGGGAAAGTGCGCGAGCGTCGTCCGCGGGGGGGAGGCGAGGAGATAGGGAGCCGCTAAGTTGCTCCAACACAAGCTGAGGAGCGGCAGAGAGACTGAGCAGTTGTGTTTTCAGTCCAAACTTCTCGCAGATGGACTTTAAAGTGAGTGATAAATCCGTGTCCAGATTGAGGGTCCTTTTGTCATTAAACTAAGCCTTAGCACTGCTGTCCATCTGGCTCTGTGCGTGTGTGCGGCGTGTGTGTGCGTGTGTGCGCATGTTTGTAGTGTGTCTTTGTGTGTAGACACTGGACATGATCCGGTAGCGGGAAGAGCACTTCAAGCCTTCCTTTAAAGTGCTGCTGACTGTAGCACACTATAAGCTAGCCTTCTGCTCTTGCTTCTCATACATTCTCTCACACACACTTACACCACACGCACGCACACACACTTTAGCCCCAGTTCTTGTAAACACGTCTCGAAGCCAGTGTGTGCTTCGTCTGTAGCAGCCCCAGACTCTGAGGTGCCCGATCTGTGAGCTAACGCCAAAGATAATTGTTAGGAGTGATGGAGCTCGGAACCAGACCTGTGGAGACAGAGTGAGAGATGATGTCTGTGTGTGTGTGTGTGTGTGTGTGTGCGTGTGTGTGTGTAAGAAGTAACCCACTAGTAAACAGAGTGAAGCAAGTGGCCTGGATGACTTACGTCTGGACCACACAGAGTCGAAGGCATCAATCAGGCTGGTGCTGCGTAAAAGCTGTGGCATCGCTAAAAGCCGAGGCTGGAGAGACAGACAGACAGACAGACAGACAGACTTGCAGACAGACAGACAGACAGACAGACTGAGCGCTCTCCAAATTGACCAGGTTTCTGTACCATCCAATGCATTGTCGTGTTCCAAGTTTTATTGTTTTGTCCAGTTGGAGTTTCATACAAGCTGCTGGCTCTTTGTGTATATGTGTGTGTGTGTGTGTGTGTGTGTATGTGTCTGTCTCTCTACGTGTGTGTGTGTGTGTGTGTGTGTGTGTGTGTGTGTGTGTGTGTGTGTAATGACTGCGCGCTCTGAAACACCTTTCCCCGACATGTAATGGCTCTCTTGCGGTGAAAGCAGCCAGGTGCTCACCGCAGGCGACATCACCGGGGTCAGCCGCTGATTTGATGCACCGGCCCGGCTTGATGACATCATTGCCCTTCCTCCCTTTTACTCGCTGAGACTAGGTTGGGCCGACCGAGCAGCTTGCGTGTGAGTGTGTGAGTGAGTGCGCACTCAGAGAAAAAAAAAAAAGTCTTAATTAACTCCTTAAATCTAGTATTCGGAACATTAAAATCATATTTTTCCCAGAACCGATGAAAACGATGTTCCAGAAGCTAATTAGCAGATAATTTCAGTGGTTTCCAAAATGTATCAAATTGTTTCAAGACTTTCCTGAGGTCAAGTTGAATCTTGAGCATATTTTTCACCAGTTATGAAGCGCATTGGAAACAATAACCTCTCCCTAACAGCAGGTATTCATCTGCCTCTAAATGAAACCAAGATTTTGATGATTGAGTTTGAGAATAAGTGGCTTGTTAAGACATAGTTTGATGGGTTTTTTTTTTGTTTTTTTTCAGGGGAGAGAACTCTTTAAACGCCCTTCCCAGCAGAGGCCCCTCCATCTGTTTAAGCTCCAGTGGACACCTTGTATCTGTATCTGTACTCCTAGAAGATGGTACGGAGTGGAGACAGATGAATTTGTTCCAGATATCCAGCCAGACATTCAGATACGCTGCTCCGAAAAAACAAAACATAAGAATACAGTGTTTATCAGCCGGAGCGAGTTTCTTTTTGTTTTGTTCAGCGACAGCCATTATCCATCACGGTGGTGTTGTGTTGTGTCAGCCCAGAGGTTGTCTGCGACTATTTTCTGCAGCGTTCAGCTCGCAGAATGTGCCATTATCAGGCGCGCACCGCTCAGATGAACCAAAATATCTGCGCGGTGGCGCCATGACATCACCGACGCTCCGTTTGTGTGGGAAAAAAGGTTGTGTAATTGCGACGCGCTCTGTCATTACAAGGGCAGAGTTACGTTACATGAGTTACTATAAAGATAAAAACACATTCGTCTCTTGCTTTGACCTCAGCTCCCTGCTGGTGTTTTCCCACTTTTGAAACGTCCCTCTCTTCTCTCTCTCTCTCTCTCTCTCTCTCTGTATATATCCGTCTGTCTGCTAAAAGCTTTAATTCCCAGCTGGCCCGGGGGTTTGATTCTGCTCACCTCGGTGCTGCTCGGGCTTGATGGACTAAGTAGATTTAGAACCGCAACAAGCAGGAGACCACCATAGAGGGGAAGGATGAAGGAGAAGCAGGCAGGACAGATGGGGCTGGGATCAAGGCCCCGCGTCCCCTCTGTCCGTCTCCCGCTCTGACACTCTTTTTGACTTGTCTCCTTCTTTTTGGTTGTAGTCATTATGTGGGAGCAGCTGACACCCAGCCTGCGAGCCTCTCTCATTACGACCACAGATGTCTCCTCACCACTGCTCTTAAACTGTTGTCGTATTCCCATTCTTATTACTACATTTTCTTTCTAAGATATTGTTATTTTTTTTTTTTGTTTGTTTTATTTGCCCACCACTTTGGCCATAAAGGATTTCAGACAGCTGAGCTTAATCTGGCAACCTGCCTTTCCCATGAACCCCCCCCCCCCCCCCCCACCGCCACCACCGCCGCCGCCGCCACCGACACATGCACATAGAAAGCACCAGAAAATGACAGACAGTGAGACAGAAGTTGTTTTTGTCTTTTCCTTTTTCTCCCTCGCTTCCGCATATGGTCATCCGTTCTGCCTGTCTATCTGTCTGTCTGTCATTACAGTAAATCAGAGGGCTCTTCGGCTTTATCCGAGCGTCCTTCTGGCTGGGACGGCTGCAGCAGATGTTGGAGCCTGGGACAAAATGGATTTCCCCCCGCTGAGAGCAGCTTTTCTTGCCCTCCTTAATGGAGGCTCCTTGAAATGCTAATGCCCCACCATTAGTGTAGTGGTGGTCTAGCATAGTGATGGTGGGAAAAAAGGGAAAGACCGCGATCCCGGCTGAAAAACCTTTGTCGCCGAACAACCCCTGGAAAATATAACTTTGCTGATCCAGACAGACCAGCGTCTAGTAGATGTTTGGGAAAGAAAAAAAAAAAATCAAGAGAGGGAGATACTTGTCCCACCACACACAGAGTTGGGGTGTGTGATGGCATCTCATCCACCGCAACCCCCCCAGCCTCAGCCCCTCCATCCCCTCCATCCCTTCCTCAAAGTTGAGCTCAAAAGAGGGATAATGATTATCGAGCATATAAATGGAGCACAAAAAAAGAGAGAGAGAAAGGAACCAATTCCTACTTTTCACCAAGCACTGGCATTTCAAGGATCAGGCGGCGATTCCGAAATTAGGAGGCTTAACTCGGCGCAAAACATTTGATGATCAGCCGCCGCTCGCTGTTATCGGAGGAATCAAAAGCCGAAAAAAAAGCAAAGCTGCTTTGCTCGAGCAGCGTGTACCACATGTTTTCACTCCTGGAGGCGTACTGCAGGTACAGAGGAGGAGGAGGAGGAGGAGGAGGAGGAGGAGGAGGAGGAGGAGGGCAGTTGTAGGAATTTATGTTTCTGTTTTGTGCAAAGAGGCAGCTTATGAGCAGACGCCAGTGTTTGCAGGAGCGGGTGAGGCGAATATCGGTGACTTCATATTTTCATGCAAATCTGCGGCTGTTATCCTATACCGCGACTCCTGTGTAGCACGGAAAGCTAGAAGAGGCTTTTTGCTCTTTTGCTATTTCATTCCTAACCCTGCTCCCTCACACACACACACACACACACACTCACACACACACACACATACATGCTCACAGATTTATCGCTCTGGACACTCTTGTCCCTGTCAGCAGCTGGCGGGCTGAGTCTTGTTTGAGCTTGTGTGTGTATGAATGCTTGTGCATGAATGTGTGTGTGTGTGTGTGTGTGTGTGTGCAGAGCCCCAGTAAAGCCTGCTGCTCTGCTCTGCTGTGCTGGCCAGGCCATGTGGCCACTTTAAAGCTCCTTTCTGAGAGTCCTGTGAAGTTGTTAAGGAGCTCCACTACACTGGCAGTTGGCTCTGGGAATCCCTCTGCCAGCTGTAGCCTGCACACAGACACACACACACACACACACACACACACACACACACACACACACACACACACACACACACCCCTCCCTGCTTCACTTCCCTCTCTCCGTCTCTCATGTCCTCCCTCTCATGCTTACACTTGCTCCGTTTCTCTGTGCTCGCTCCCATCTCTCTCCTCTCTTTCTGTCTGTGTTTGTTTGTCGCCACCGCTCTCTCCGTCTCTCCCTGCCCGTTTCCTCGTGTTCCCTTTCTCCCTCTCTCCCTGTCCCCCCCCCACGCTCTCTGTCTGTTCCTCGTTCTGACTGCGGTATCTGCATAATCTATGTAGTGAAACATCATTGCAGACCTTCTGTCTCTTCTGGCACTGGTCCGGCTGCACATGTTTTCTCCTGTATACCTGCTCAGATCGCTGGAAATGCACTTTGGCAACCGGCACGGAGCCACGTGAGGCAATGATGGCTATTTAGAAAAAAAAAAGAGATAGTTATAGAAAGAAATTTGAGCTGCTGGGGGAATGGGCCGTAGCAACGGATCCGCAAATCTTATTAGATATTTACTGTACATACTCAGGCTTTAAATCCACTCTCTCACACTGTCAGCTTTTTCAATTGGCTCGCAAACACTGGAAGGTTGCATCCCCCCTCTGATTTTGGCTGACCTTTCATTGAGAGCAGAGAGCAGGTGCACCTGTGTCCTGTTCCCTGGCTTATACCCCCAAGGTCTGCGGTGCACATCTGCTTGAGTGCACTTGCTTGTACACACAAGGAGGACATTTGCTTGTATTGTCATCAACTCCATTTGCAGTGAATGTCCCTGGCTGCAGGGTTATGGATGAATTGTTGAAGAAGGCCGGCGTCTCCAATATCTATTCGCCGATCCGCTGATATTCCGCTGAGGACACTTCTTTTTTTTTCTTCTTTTTTTTTTTTTTTTCCACCGAGTGCTTTCTGTCCTGTACAACAGCTCTTACTCAAATAAATTCATCACTACTACTTTATTGCATGGCTTTTACATGAAGGTTTATAGCCATCATAGAGAAGTCAATCACCTTGAAATCACTTCCAACTACTGCTTGGCTCAGTCATCATCAACTTAATAGGGTGGGACATTGAATGAACGTTGATATTGAGAAGTAATTGAATGTTTTTTTGTGATGCAAACTAATCAATTAATGGGAAAGTATATGTAATGTGGAAATTCAGGACTATATATTGTGAAATAAGGATACTTGATTTTGACTTATTCCCCAAAAAATCCTAGAACTAGCCAAACACTTCTCCATCAAGCAACTTGTTCGGATTAAACATTTTCATCTCTGTCTAAACTATACAGGACTCCTCCTCTAATTATCGGCTGACAGACAAGGTTCGGCTCTCCTCCATTCGCCGACTCTCCTCCGTCCTCCTGCCCGTTCCCCTTCCTCTTCCTACTCCTCTCCTCCTCCCATCCCCTTCTTTCTCCAGAGACGGCCGTGCAAGCTGGCGTCCTTTCACTCCACAGATGTCTCTGTTCCTATAGGGCTCTCGCTGCGAGGAGATGTGTTGGCAATCCTGTGAAACACACCTAACACACGCGCCCGGGCACACACACACGTTCGCAGACACTCGCAGAAACACCCAAACACACGGTGTGATACTGCTGTTGTCGCTGCTGGAGTCGCTGTCTGTGCGGGCTCTCATCTTCGCCTCCCTCACTCCTCTCGTTCCCTTCCTTTTTCCTGCGTGTCTCTGTTCAAATGAAACACAGGGAAAAGTGAAGGGAAGAAGCAGAAAGTGTTCGAGTGTGTGTGTGTGTGTGTGTGTGTGTGTGTGTGTGTGTGTGTGTGCACAACACATCCTGTGTGACAACCTGGCGTAGCCTAGATCCGCCAGAGCTCTCAAGTTGGGTGTGAGAAGGTTGTCACCACATACCTGAGGCTGGCAGGATTAACACCTGTTCTGAGCGTCAGCGTGTCATGTATGCTCGTCAATAAGCATCTCACTGTTTCCGTGGTGGGTTTTACAATTTAGGCGTGTGGCTAAGTTTTTATGCAGAGAAACTTGCTATGAATCAGGCAGGCTCACTTAAATAAGGCACGGGAAGAAGTCCTCTGTAGATTAGAGGCAACTGACTCGGGGAGCGCTCGTGATGTCACGTGACGCGAACTTTGGCGCGCACGCTTTTGTGCGCGTCTTTTATCCGTTTTCCCTCAAACGCGCTACGTGTGTGTCCTCGACGCCTGTTTAGGCTAGCATGTTGGTGTGTTTTTCTGTTTTCAGCAGTCGTGCTCTGATATGTTCTCATGCTGGCTGTACTGTTGTGTGTCACTCTCCGTGTGTGTGCGCTTGTGTGTGTCTGTGTGTGTGTGTCCACAGCATGGCAGTCCATCTGTCTCCAGGAGAGCAGCTTCCTGTTCTCTCCCTCTCATCTCTGCCACTGCAGGAACACACAACCTGGTCTGACATCCGCTCACACAAACACACACACACACCACATTCGCACACGTATATACACATGCGCGTGCGCACAAACACACATGTATATATACCTTCTGTCCGTCTATCTGTCTGTCTGTTTGCCGACACACATTTGTCTGTCTGTCTTTCCGCACACATCCCCATAAAGCCCATCAAAGCCAGTCATCTGCCTTCCTTCTGTCTCTCTGTCTGCCTGCGTGTCTGCCCATCTATTTGTCTGTCTTCCAAACGGTCACAAATGATGGGGTGGGTGGGCGGGCGGGCGGGGTTTTCACACGTGCCATTTGGCATCCCCAGCCAAAGCTCAATAGAGTGCTAAATGGCAGGGACACAAAATGGCTGCAACAAAGTAGCTGCTGCAAAATGGCGACAGATGGGAGTCAAAGGTTGCGGGATCTCTCTCTGGCCTTCGCTAGGTTGCGATGGTTTTTGAAGTCCGAGCGAAGATCAAAGAGGATGCAGCAGCCGCCTCGATTCGCCGCTCGAGACGGGCTGATCGATCGGCCCTCACTGCTGTGCTGGCCGCTCTGATTTACAATGATTGCTCCACACAGATCCTGGTTTGCTGGAGAACAGCGGTGCCGGGGGTGTGAGCGAGTGTAGCATGTGTATGTGGGTGTGTGTGTGTGTGTGTGTGTGTGTGTGTGTGTGTGTGTGTGTGTCCGAGGGGGACATTGATTGGAGCTATTTCTGCTTTGCCACATGACAGATGCAGCCTGTTCACAGCAGAAACGTCAATGCCCACACCTGCTTGGGTGGTGAATGTGAGGCATCACTGACGATTGCCTCCGTGGAGCCAGACTGAGAGACTGACAAAGTAGGAGGAAGGACTTTGTTAGGAGGCAGATACCAAGTAGAATGTGAATTATCACCGTGGCACACCATCATCGTTTCATTATATATGAATGTGCGCATACAATGCCTATGTCGGGAGCGCAGTCAATAACATAGGCTCGCAGCATATGATTTCCAGGGAAGAGCTGTTGATTGTTGCTATATGATTGCAATATATAGGCGAAAACAGCGCAGTGTTATGGAAATAAATATTATTGTGTATGACTGTCCTTTACAGTTGGTGAAAAATGACCGCACGCCGCATGTTGCGTCTGCGTTTTCCGTCCAGTACTGTCAGCTTCCAGCTCTGCACCATCGCGGGGGCAATCTGTTGACTGTTGATTTAAAGGAGAGATAACCCTATATCATATTATCCCTCCACATATGTGTCGACCACGCAGTTTGCAGATTAAAAATACGGAGAGAGACGGAGAGACAGAGAAAAATCGTGATTATGGACTTTTCTGGCACATAAAACAGTTTTAAATGAGGCGGAGGGGAGGGGAAAAAAAAAGAGAGGAAAAAAAAAGAAAGAGAGCCAGCCCTAAGCATCGGGGCGTGTTTGACGCAGGTAGGATTATAGGCCCTAATAAGTTATAAATGATAGTAATGGCCATCTGTTCGCCTATAGGGAGCTCCTAGCCAGCTCTGATTTGGCACGCCGAGCCGCGGCACGACAGACACTCCTTTGAGCATTGGGCATTTAGAACGCAGCCACCTCGTGCCTGGGCATTTGCTAAATTCAGACGTGACACTCTGACAGCAGATGCTCAAAGCTAGACTTCAAGACGAGGATAAGTGGAGATTTTTTTTTTTCCCTCCTCACCACGAGCGTTATGAACACTGTAGTTAGATAGAACCGTCAAAAGTGCCTCCTCCGTGGACGATTAATACCAACCAATTAGGACCGATGGTTGCAACGCAGGGACGGAAAAATAATCCACACGCCGCAAGGAAGCGCGCAAGTCTGAACGACGGCGCGTCTTTAAATGCTACAAAAACACCTGAAATGTCACAGCGCTCGGGCTGTCGTCGAGCGACCGCTTTGTCCATGGTAACTGTGGCCTCTCCATCTGGGTGTGTTTGTGCGTCAGGGCTCTGGTCTTAGCCCCGTGGCAGGTGTCTCATCCCAGTGCAGTGTTTGCAGTCTGGCCCCTTTAAGCGCTGTAGCCTGTCTGAGGCAGATTACACACACACAAGGAGCAGATGGGTGCAGACCTCAACACCCACAAACACACAAAGCAACGCCGGGCCAGCTGAACGTACTGGATGTATATAAGTGCGTGCGCGTGTGTGTGCATGTGACATATATGTGAGATTATGAATACGCAACACATGTCCTCTCTTCCATCCACATCTGCGTGTACAGTACCCACTCTGCGATTTTGTGTGTGTTTCCTGCCTCGGCGTAGCTAAAGACATTAGCGGGTAAACATTCTAATCCTGCTGCCCAGAGATGAGGAAGAGAGTCTCTCTGCTCCTGCCGCTATCTCCCACACACGTCTAGTCCCATATCAAGGCTAGCTTAACCGGCATGGCTGGCTAAGATATTTCCCTCGCCCTTCCTCAGGTTCGCTCATATCAAAACAGGAATTACTAGCACGGCTGGCTAAGATGCTACACTAATGCACCACATGTCTTCCCTCTTATCAGGCCTTGTGTGGCTGGGATAAAAATGCTACGCCTTGCTAAATGTTAAAGTGCCTGGGGCTACAGCCGCACCGAGGCTTGCTGACACAAGAGCAATGGTTGAAATGCTGTTGTAAAAATCTAGACAGGCATCTTAAGGGGTCATATATTCCTAAAGCAACACTAGGCAAGGATTTTATGTGAGAGTAGACCAGCGAGATCGGGGTAATTCACAAAGGGCACCCATACTGCACCTCGCTGAAGCACCAGATTCACCTTCTTCCACTGATTATTTTGGTGGTTCCATTGCAGACAAAGATGAAGAAAGAGAACTGGGCTCAAAACAAATGAATTAATCTGTAGGCCTGGGGAATAAACGACACTGTAATTGACACAGTAAATCCTTTTGTTTTTCTTTGTCCTTTTTTTCCATAGCTACAGTGTAGAAGACTTTCAGAGTGACACTACACCACTTAAGCACTCGCAAACAGTACCTTTATGGATCAGAGGATGGCCAGTCACAAGATTTGCAACCAATAGAGGTTGATGCAGCATGTGGCCAAAAGTATTTGGACACATAAACAGGCTCGGATTGCGGCTATTGGGCAGCTAGTAAGCACCCAGTGGGTCTGCACCAGAACTGAACCAACTTCCACCTGCAGCAGTGAGCTCACCTGCTGAGTGTCAAGGTGTGATTGTTGGATCCCGCTGCTATCCTTGCTAAGGCTGAGGATTGTTTGCCTTTGTTAGCCTGAGGGGCGGCTGTGGCTCAGGGGTAGACCCTGAATGGCGCTGGTACGATTCCCTTGGTCTGCATGTCGAGGTGCTCCTGATGTGCTGGTCCGCACCTTGCATGGCAGTGTCGCGTCATCTCTGTTTACCCCAATGGACCATTTGTTTTTTAAAGCAATGGTGGGTCGTGGAGCCACTCGACAGTTAAAGTTAGCTGAAAATACTAGCTGCCCAGTACTATAAATACATTAACCAATAAATCATGTATTAACTGCGAATTGCCAAACATAGCACATGCCAGCTCAGAACTTCCTGGAACTATCTGAAGTCAGCATGAATCACGTATTTTGCACTTCTGTTTTTGCAAGTCTCTCTGGGTGAGACTACTTAACCAATCGGAGGTAGAGTAAGGCGGGTCTTAGCAAGAATGGTCACTTTTCACCAGGAAGTTCCTCCGACAGTTTTGTTTGCGGGCTCCCATGCTATACCCAAACATTAACCCAAACTTGGCCACAGACGCCTGAGCAATACACTAGAACTACAAAGCTACCGTGGGATTGAATAAATAATTAACCGGCAGAAACTAGAACGTGTTTGGCCTGTGCGCGACTTACTCTTGTAAGGCACGGGTTAGCACAGCAATCTGTGGCGGCTGTGGCTCAGGAGGTAGAGCGGGTCATCCACTAATCCGAAGGTCGGTGCACTTTAAAGTGTTCTTAGGCCGGATACTGAACTCCAAATTACTTCCGATGGCTGTTCGATCAGACGAGTGTGGGGCACTTTGGATAGGAAGCACTGTACTGCTCCTAACAAGTGATTGTATGAATGTGTGTTTCAATGGGTGAGTGCGACAAGTGTTGTAAATTGCTTTAAGTCGTCAGTAGACAAGAAAAGCGCTTTATAAACTCAAGTCCATTCACTGTGAATTTGCTGTTTTAAGTGGTATTTGGACCTCGCTTTGTGCAGCTACAGACATTTTCATGTTGAAACTAAAAATGTGTTCTGAAATATCATAGTACGTTGTGGCATTACGAAACTTTTCTTAATTTAAGCCAGTGGCCCGAAGACAAACCGTGAAAAACCTGGGACAAAAGTCAATTTAAGTATGCGGATTGGGATTTGTTCTGCCTTTTGCCACAAAGTTTACAGTTTATGATCGCTGGTATTTGGGTATTTCCAATAGACTCGATTCAAGCTCTCGTTTGATTCTCACATTCTTACTTTCCAAACTAAAACTGCTAAAAGAAAAAAAAAACAAAAATCATTTTGATACAACTGCTCCAAACAAAAGCAGGTGTGAGACCTTGCTTCGTCTTTTTTTTTTTGTCTCTTTACTCTGTGACAGTTGACTCATTCTGCTCAGAGCTGCTGCAGCTGTGGTTTTACACTGATTCGTTGCATTTTTTTCTTCTGTCACAGTCATTTTCTGGATACTGTAGTTTCACAGAGATGACAAGGTGATGTCAGAAGAAACTTGTTTGGCTCCGAATGAACTGACAAGAACATGCACACACACACACACACACACACACACACACACACACACACACACACACACCACACACACACACACACACACACACACATACTCACACAGCCATGCGTAGATACAGATGCTCCTCTGTGTGTTCCTCACAGCTGCTGTTAGCTCTTTCATGTGACCATGGGCTGCTAGTTACACATGAAAAGGAGAATGTGTCACCAATAAGGCTGATATATGGGACCTTATTGGTGACACTGTGTGTGTGTGTGTGGATGCAGCGAGAGGGAGCTCGCTTTGTCCTGTCCCCAGCTGTGTGTGTCCTCGGGGGCCTGATGTCCAAACAGGAAGAGGTGTCAGATGGCCCGGGGACCATCTCTGGGACACAACAACTGGAGAGCTGTCTGTCTGTCCGCCTGCCTGTCTGTCTGTCCATGTGCTAGACAGACACACACACACACGCACACACACATACGAACTGCCGTCTATACATCACAGCGGTAGTTTGTCTTCATTCCCCCAGCGCCCTGCGTGGATGCTCAGTCGACAGCAGCCTCCGTCCTGCCGAGTGTGTGCTGGAGTGTGTTTGCATCTGTTGGCACACACACACACACACAAACACACACACACACACACACACAAACACACACACACACATATACATACACACATACAGATGTCCGTCGAAGCTCTTGTAATGAGTAATTAGCCGACCAAACAGGTACTGCCTCGGCTAATGGCTGAGGGTGCAGTGCTGAATCTAGGCGGTACGGATAAGGGGAGGGGGAAACTTCCTCTTCTGTCATCCAATGGAATCTGAGTTGGGCTTTAAGAATCATAAGGTGACTGAAGCCTGACCTCCACAACAGGAGCAGCGTCCTCTTGTGACATCAGATTCATATTGTTTGATACCACAATCCAAAGCTGTCATGTCAGATTACTGTCACTTATCGCTGTTAGGAATTGAGATTGGACACGGCTACGGTTTGACTGTGTGTGAGCATGTGTGAGGATGTGTGTGTTTGCGCTGTTCCTACATTGTTCCACCGCCCCTTATCTTCGCTCTGTTGATACGGTGTTTACGCAAGTGGCTGTGAGAAAGTGTGTGAGCGTATCCTTGTTTTCGTGTATGTTGGGACAAATTAGTTTTCAGCTTGACTGCTTGTGTGTGTAAATGAGTTTGAAAGGCTATGTAATCACCCAAGATGGGGACTAAGTGTGCCCTCTGCATTTGTGTGAGTGTGTGTGTGTGTGTGTGTGTGTGTGTGTGTGTCTATGTGAAGGCAGCTGGACCTTAGCCAAACCCTTGCCAGGTCCTTTTTGGTACATCCTCTCAAGAATGAAGCACACACTCGAGAGTGAGAGTGGGTGTGTATGTGTGCAACGGCAAAGAGTGCATTGAGAGTCTCGTAAAGTAATTAACATCAAGAAAATGTCCATCTCGTCTCCCTCTCTGAGCCACAAATGAGAAACAAAATGGACCAATTTTGATGTCACGCAGCGACAATGTGCCACCTGGTCCTTCAAGACCAGCACGCCACGGTAAAGTAAGCTGTGTCAAGTGTTTAGAGTGAGTGTGGAGGTGGGTTACGGTGGAATTCCTGTTAATCTTTCTGAAAGTGTACCCGGCCTCGCTGCGACCAAACGTCTGGGGTGGAAAGTGGCCCCTGCATAACCCTGATAACTCACGAATCATCTAGTTAGCTCGCTGTCAACATACAAAATGGGGATGTCCAAAAGTAGGACAAAGGACAGTGTTGTGTGGTCATGTTAGGGTGTGTACAGTCGAAGGTCAGTACAGTCTGCGGGCAGGGGCTCTTCCTCTAATGAGAGAAAGAAACACCCTCTGTACACAATTGTTCGGCTTTTATAAAAAGCCTGGTCACACCAGCAAGTGACACAAATTGAAGTCATCCTCCTGCCTTTTTCTTAATAAAGGAGGGACCGCTCGCATGGCAAGTCGGTGTACCACTGCAGCTGGTGAGCTAACAGCAAACATGAGCATGCTAGTACTTGTCAGTCTTAACAGCTATGGGTTTTGCTCTCAGCATTGCACATAGTCAAATACAATTCTGAGTTATTAAAGAGAGAAAAGGCTCACCAGAGTGCTTGCTTACCATTGGCTTGGTTTTAAAAAATAAGGTCACTTAGTTTAATCAAGCAGACATTCCTAAGCTGATTGACTTTACTCGGCTTTTTGTGCTCCACTAACAGTTGAGCAAGCTCGGTACCTGGATGACCCTGAACTTGATGAAAAAACATTAGCGTGGATTTACTTCACACTCATATGCTAATTCACTGGCCGCTGCAATTTGATTTAGCTTAGTTTTAATCGCTGATGTGACCAGTCCTTAAAGTAGACCTATAATAGGCCCTATTTGCACCTCACATAACACTTCACTTTTGGCAAACATCACATGTCCACACTGAAGGTGCAATGTGTAAGAATTTTAGTTTGTAAAATCAAGAAAATTACCTTAAATAAACAACAGTAGTAATGTTATGTCAAAGCAGCCCCGGCCTGTCCTGTCTTACAATCGTCAGCTAACAGGACTGCTAGCTGCAGAGCCAACTGAGCTAACTAGCTGACAGCAGCTACAGTCAGCAGCAGTTAACGATTACTGTGGTTGTATTGCTTCCCTTATTTGCTCGGAGTTCGAATTGGACAGGTGGTTGATTCTCACATATTGCACCTTTATTATCGTTTACAGTACTTCTTATTACCATAAATGTGTTTTAAAGGCACGTGTCCTGCAAAGAGTGGGAAAAGTCGCCGTATTGGTTCTTGCTATGGATAAATGTGCTTTACTGCTATAGCAAACTTTCCTTTGTTCTATATTCTCTGAAAAGGAGCCTTTTTGTCTCAGTTCTTAGTGCTGTTTCTCATTTTCTCCCTTTTAATTGAGGTTTTTTTTTATTCTACACACTTTATCTATCATCCATCCTTGAATCCCTCTAGCCATCCATCCCCCTTTAAATGTTCCCACACTGCCCATGGTTGAATTCTTTTTCCATCTCACTCTTTCCTTCTCTCTCAATTGCTTTCTCACCATTTCCACTGTTATTCCTGCTTCTCTCTCCTCTGATATATTTAAACCATCCCCCTGGGGAGAACAGAAGCCCGCCTCAATCTGGAACCAATTGTTTTGTTCGGTTCACGAATCCAGAACCAAACCCCGACAAAAGAACTCTTGTAAGGACCGCTGTGTTATTTGTTTTTGCCCGCGTTACAGATTGTGCCGTTATCAAAGTATTTACTGTGCCGATGTGCTGCAGTTGTGGATGCGGAGAGGGCCCCGAAGCCTCACAGCACATCAAAGCTGTCACAAACATGGCGCGCGGGCCCGAATGGCGAGAAATTCTGCGGGCACAAATGAAATAGGCCCCCGAACCGTTACTGATAAGAAGCTGCTTTTAAAGGCTCTCTCTCAGTATAATGATTGTGCTCTGCAAGTTTCAGCTGCTGGTTAATACTTGCACACGTCTATTCCTTTGCCGACTTCTCAGAGCTCCATTCGCACTTGCAAAAGGGGGGAGGGGGGAACTAATTGAAAGGAAGCTTGGCATTGCAAACCAATGATAAGCAACTGATTAACAAGCCAAAGCTGGAAATGTCCTTCTGTCAAACTAGATGAATAATAATAACAAACTCATGCCCTTGCTCTACTTCAGGTCCCACCAGAAGCGCTTTATGCAGCAGCACATGTGAGATCAGGGCATTACAGACAGGAGCAGCCTGCAGGAGGTCTATCCCCTGGGGGTCATCTCAGACAGGACCTCTGGCTGCGTATTCACGGCTGATACAGGTGTGTGGGTGTACGCATGCACGTGTGTGGCTGTTACTGGCTGAGCCACCCAGCTGGGAGCCGGTCAGCATATGCCAGCGCCTGCCGATTAAGAGACAATGTATGCTGCTGAGAGTTAGCTTAGCGAGTGGAGCCGCCTGACCCCAATAGGTCACCTCATGACCTTTACTTCAGAAGTGGGAGCTGTGGACACAAGGTCCAAATTTACCAACTGCCAAGCGCCACATGCCAGATCAATCGGTAAGGGTGAGCCGCGCTGCCAAAAATGTCTGATACAATAACATTTAAATGTCTTTGTCTGTGTCCCTGCCGGCCACCGTACACACTTTCGTGACCATCAGCGAGTCAAAAGCAAATCGGAACCGCAAGTTATTTCAAGCTGCATTGCGTTTCACTCACAATAACATTAAACAGGCTACCACCGCGGCGTGTTTTGATGACCTCTTGGATCCTTGACCTCCTCACGCGTCCTCCTGCGCAGTCACATGCAGAGACAGCAGACAGGTCTGGACAGAAGCGCAGGAGGATCTCCGACTGCTCTTAAACCCATTAAGGCCACCTGGGTGTGTAGCCACGCATGGCTGTAGAGATGGCCAGGAGGTGTGTGAGTGTGTGGGTATTTGTGTGCGTGTGTGTGTGTGCGCGGGGGCCGAGAGGTGGCCAGGAGGAGCAGGCTGTTCGGCGAGATTAGCAGGCTCTCACATGTTGCATAACAGATTCCCCGTCTCGTGAAAAACCTGCCTGCATGCTGCCGCCCACTGTGCAGGATGGCCTTCAATCAACGCCCTCTATAGTCTCACACATATGCATGAACACACCCGACCCTTTTTGCAAATTCGTCTTCGTTCGGGCCCTGCCGTCAAGATGCTCCTGCAGCATTGCTCCGCATCGTCTCTCTGTTTATATGAACGATGTGTGAGGGGGAAAGAAGCCTCACACGCGCAGGTTGAGTCAAAGCCTTAACAAATGTCATTATCCAGACCAGCCTGGAGGTGATTAGGTTGTGTGCTGCTTATGGCTCAGTGTTTAGTGCGAGGCCTGCTGCATCCATCCAGGCCAACTGCTGTGCGTGTGTTTGTGCATATGGGCCTGGGCTTGCTCAGGGGCTGCGATCCGATGGGTCCTATAACACCAAATCAAACACAGAGGGAGACGCAGCCTGCCTATTTTTCTGTCATGGCGTGTGTGTGTGTGTGTGTGTGTGTGTTTGCATGCATGTGTTTGTGTGTGTGTTTGCGAGCAGGGGGGGTTAAGTAATAAACAAGGTCTCCATGGTGACAACAGATGCAGCTGCAGCAAAGAATGAAGTTGAGTGTCAGCAGTAAGGACCCACTGTGTGTGTGTGTGTGTGCGGGAAAAAAGCAACAGCAGTAGGGGCCCAGTGAGAATCGTAAACACCAGCAGGCCATGACTTCCACAAATAGATCTCTTAGGGGGGGGAAAAAAGAGAGCAGAAGAAGAGGGGGGAAAGATGATTTCACACACAAATAGAAGGACGTGCAGCACAAGAATGCCCGCAATGTATTGAGTTTACAATCTGACCAGGCGAGAAGGGAAAAAAAAAAAACTGGCTTGGATTGAAGAAAAACGCACCAACGGGCGATCAAATTCATAGGTAAGGCTCAGAAACCAGCGCATATCTTTGCTAAGCTCTGGCATCCTGCGCCTGAAAGACGTCAAATTTCCCCGACAGAAGCGCGTCGCCTTCCCTCCCCCCATGGCTAAAGCGCCAACAATCTATTCATCAGTCTTCGTCATCTTTCATCATTATATGGTAATCCTCCCAGCTCACTCTGGTTTTCTGTCTTGACAGCCCCCCGCAGTGTCTCTTTCTAGTCCTGTTGTGTGGTGAGTGTGCCATCTTGATTCACACATCCTGTCAGTGGTTCATAATCCCTCCTTTATGGAGGCAGAATAGCGCACTGCCGTCTCACTTCAACGCCTGACTTGACGCGCTCTTCGTTGTCGGAGTCACCTCTGCCGGCAGTCCATATCTCAACCCACCCCCCCTCACTTACTGCCTAGGCTATTTTCCAATATTATTTATGCAGGGACTCTCTTTAGCCGCTCTCTAAGCTGGCTTTTTGAAGGCTTTTCACCAAAGGGCTAAAAAACATACAAATCCCCCCGAAAAAAAAAAACCCCTCCGAAAAACCATATGGAGCACTATACCTTAATCAGAGCAGTCACTGTTTTGTGCCTCTGTGTATGTGTGTGTGTGTGCGCGCTCACTAATATTAGAATAATCCCTGGTGATTATGGGAGTGGTTATTAGGATGAATATGGCAGCAGGGTTGGGTCGGGCCGAGCTGAGCCCGATCTGTAGTGAGAAACAGATGTCAGTTGACCCACATCTGCCGAGCATGCTGGGACGTCGGAGTGTCAGGTCACAGCTCTGATCACCTCAGGGACACAGTACATCTGGGGCCTGAAAGATCATTGGCTTTTTTCTCTCGGTTCACAGTGTCCCCCCTGAAAGCTGTCTCTAACTGTCTCTCCCACCGCCGCTTGTCTATCTCGCTACCTGCCTGTCTCTCTGTCGCACCCACATGCGCACAACACACAAAGGCATGGACACACTTTGTACAAGTACGAATATTTCTGGCATAAAGAGCAACTTTCAGACTCTGATCTCGAGATCAAAGGTTTTGGCCATGCTACCCTGTTGGATCGTGACCCAGACTGGTGAAGTCTAGGGATGCGTGAATATAAACACTCCATGGTGCAAACACTGCGGCTGAAAGAGGAATTGGATGCAGCCCTGCCAATTAACCATCATGTGTATGTACAATACGTACATCTTTGGCATCTTTGATCCCATCTCTCTTTACATCAAGGCATCTGCCTCTTTATAGCTACTTTTGATTACTGCCACCAAATGCACCTCAACGAGAGATAAGTGCTGTCTAACCAGTACTCCAGGAGCTCATTTTGAACCCATGTTTAATAAAAACATTGTAATTCACGGCTTGAAGCAGGCAAACGTGTCATGCAGAGTTGAAATGCAGCAGATCAGTACATGGATATGTGCTAAACTTGGCAATAAGTGCAGCTGTAGCGAAGCAGAAGGCACAGAGTCAAGCTGCGAGGGCCCTGTTACGACTGCGCAGCTCTCTCCAGATGTTCTATTTTCATATTTTATGGTTGAAACACTTTGTGCTGCTGTTTGTATTTATCATGTTATCTGTTTCCTCCATTACAACTTTTGTCCTATTGTCTGTCCTACCTTCTGTAAAGAACTTACCAATTGTTCTGAGAAGTTTTATAATATATGCTTGCTTGCTAGTTTGGATTTATACTGATAGATATACAGATAATGCTAGCAATGTATGTATTTTGTGTTCCTTGGCATTATTACAGCTTTTTGCTAATACATTGATTCTCATATTGCACCACCAACTGTTTGGCTTTCCAGTTTTCTTTCCTCGCTCTCCTCATGTATGTAACGTCTTTTTGAGTTTTTTCTTCTCGACCTGGAGTTCTACAACTTTATACTCAAAGGTCCATATCAGATTTTTATTCTAAATAGCAATCATTCAACCAATGAGTGTCACATTTCACACATTTAGTCAGTAATTATTAAAATATGATGCAGTAAAACGACTTGAAAATGACCAGAGATAGGCTACTTGGGGACCTGTATGAAAACAGAATCTTCTAGGATGGAGAATCTTCCTTTCCCCCCCTTTTCTGGTCATTTTAGCATTGATTCTTGAGTTTACATGGTGCAATTCAATGTGCCATGATGTCACGCCATGCACTCTGCTGAGCAAAGGTTTTGCGTCGTGCACTTGAACGCATCGCAAGTGTCGAACTCTGACTAAGACAGCAGAGGGGAAAATAGGTCCAGACTGACTTGCCATGAGAAGCCCTGTTCTAATCTTAACCTAGGCTAGGTCAGTATCCATAGATTTTAGGGACCTATAAAGCCCATTGGCCCAACAACAAAAGTACAGCTCCACTCATGCCGCTTTCCCAAGAGAGCCCCCCATCCTCAGTTGCCTTTATGAATTCATTCTGATTCTAACATCGACATATTTTCTTCTCTCTTGTCTAGGCGCTGGCGCTTTCTGTGATCCGGCGGTTGCTTGTAGTTGAGCGGGTGAGTAAAAACACACAGGGAAGACTTTGTGCGCAGGGTAGAAAACAACACGAAATGCATGCAAGCGGACTCCTCCGGTTGCTGCCACTGACAAGAGAAAGGAGAGAAGCACACATTTCCTCATGGCCAAACCAAACATTGTGGCTTTAAGTTATGGTTGCATTTACTTGAAATGATGTGGTAGACCAACACTGAGAATCAGCGAGCGCTAATTGAAAACAGCTTGTCGGAGCTCCAGCGAAAAAAAAACAAAACTGACTGTGGGATAGAGTCTCTATTTCTATTGTGTTCTAATGTGCTGGTTCCCTGGTCATTCCTCAGCGCTCCCAGGAGGCCCGGAGGGGTTACGGTCCTAGATAGCTGGAGGATGACTCATACGGGCCTTTTTCTGGCTCTTAAGTAACAAGTTCACACAGTGTCGTATCGCCCGCAAGGGAGAGAGACATCAAATATTTAATTTCCCAAGAAAGATGGCCCCAAATTGAATTGAAGAGTGGATAGCTGCAACATTCGCTGCCTTTTACAAGAACTGTGCAAACTTGAATATATTAAACCGAATGACATGAGCACATATCTCAGATATGAAAACTCTCCCTCCTTCTGCCTGCCTGATCGGTCTGTCTAATTCCTCTCTCCTGCCTTTCCGCCGCTCCCTCCTCATCCCTCTCTCCCTGTCTCTCTTCGGCAGGATTAAGGCCCATCCTTGTCATCCCATTGGGCAGAGTGGTTTGACTGACAGCCGGGTTCAGCGTCTTGACACAGGTTCGTGCCCCCGTCATCATCGCTGATCGTCCCATGCTGGCCCCTCAGAGTGACAGGCGCCCGCGGAGCCATTTACTCCCGGTGTAGCCGGAAAAAAAAAAAGCCCTCCTCCATCACCGGCTTTCACCGGTGCTGCAGACGCCTCCCCTCCCCTTTTTTCTCTTCACCCCCTTCTCTACCTCCTCTTCATAACTCAACGCCTCTCTCTCTTAACAGCCCGACCCTCTTTTTGTTTCCTAATTGACGGCAAATATTTCCTTTCTTTTTGTGTCTCTCTTCACCTTTCCACTCCTCTTCTCGACCTCCTCTAATCCTCTTTTCTCTCCTCTGATATCTGGTGTGTCAGTACAAGCTACTATTAATCTTCAGGAATCTGCCAGTTCCTTAATTAGGATAATTACTGTGTTTGTTTTAACTTAACACTGATGACGAGCTACTATCTTTGAGCGGCCGCAACAGATGGGGCGCTTAGTACTCTTTTGGGAAGGCTGACAGGAGTCAGGATGGAGCTGTATGATTTTTTAAGCTTGATGTTTGTCAGATTAATTTACCTTGCAAACCTGTTTAGCGGGAATTCTTCCTAAAACCATTCACATAGCAGTCGAAGGCTCTTGTTGCGATGTTAATATACTAGAAATTGACATTATTCAGATGTGTTTGCACTGGAAAAAATGGTGTTGTATTTAGTCGCTGGCCTTTGATGCAAAACTTAAGATCACCTGAGAGAAAAGGCTGCACTCCCTTCGAGTCTCCCTCTCTGTCTCTTTAACGTTTGTTTCCTCCTGCTATGTCTGCCATGCGTCATGTGCACGGATTGAAATTGATTGACAAACAGGTTGAAATCGGAAGGGTTGGCGGCATTCAATGATGCAAAATAAAAATAATCGATAGTTCCCGTCGAATGCATTGAAACTAAACTGAGGAGCCTGTTTTGAAAATGTAGGGAGGAGAAAGTACAGACATTTGTGTTGAAACGTGGGGAGTAAAAGTAAGACGTGGTCAATAAAGTCAAGTGCAGATACGTCATCTTTGCTTTGATTCATCTTGCCACCTGTTGTGGGGGCGACGCCATAGGTTACCAACCACTGAGTCCAGTGTGTCTCCTCTTATCTATTCTTTCACTCTAAAGTTCGGAAACTCCTTGGTAACAGAACTACGTCATTCGAGGAATAGTTAAAGTTTCTCAAAGTCTGCTTCCTGTTTGGCGTTTTTCTTGTTTAGCGTTGTTTAATATCTCTCCGTCTTATAGAAGGTTGCCTCACTGCAAGGCCTCTCAATCCAGGACAAAGATACGATTCAGGTGGTTTGTTCGCCGTCTAACACGACAGCACGCTTATGTCCAAGTTACATATTGTGTGTGTGTGTGTGTGGGTGTGTGTGTGTGTGAGAGAGAGAGATAGAGAGAGAACGCGCAGAAGGACAGGAGGGCATCAGATGAGTACAGACTGTTTCCACCTGCCAGGTGCCTGGTCTCTAATCCCCCCTCTCTGTCTGATTAAACACACACACACACACACTCACACACACACACACACACACACATGCAACAAGGTCATCTCTCTGTCAACCATACAATAGCGCTGTGTACCCATCTGGCCTACATCCTAAATACTTCCTCTTTAGAAAGCAAATAAAAAGGGGAAGAGAACTAACACTCGCTCAGGAACCAGTTACAAGTACACTGCCCTTGTTCCAAGTTACAGCAATAAATTAGTTCTGTTTTCGTCACTACTTTATGCCGTTATTTGTCATCCTAGAGTGCTGCAGACTGTGCGATGGGAAAAAGGACAAGCCCTCGGTTGTTTTGTCATGTGTCTCTCCGTCTTGCCGACTCCTGAAACTCTGAGTTCACCTCAGTGAAGGAGGACGACCTCGCATAATACTTCCTTTGTAGGATATCAAAAACATCTTTAAAGAACGCTGCTGGTCACCCAGGCACTGCCAAAACCGCATGACACCCCCTCTTCCTTTTTTTTTTACAATACGGATTCTTTCTTTCTTTCTTTCTTTCTTTCTTTCTTTCTTTCTTTCTTTCTTTCTTTCTTTACTTCTCTCTCCTCCTCTCTTTCTGCTTTTTACTTTGGCACTGGACAGGCTCCCCCCGTGGTGAGTCATATCATTCTGACAATATTTTAAGCTCGGAGTGCAGCGCTTTGATATCTAGAGGATAAGAAGCCTTTTGTAGAGACAGTGACACCCATCCTCCCTCCTTCTCCTCCTCTGTCTCCTCCCACTCCCTCTGCCTTTTTCCTTCCCCTGGGGAGGGTTTGGCTTCTTCTGCCCCGCCTCCCCTCCGATGGCTTTTTATGCGTGACGAGGTTCCGTGCAGCAGAGGTGAGGGCGAGGTCAAGCGACTTCAAACGCCGCGCCGAGGGAAAATCACGGGCGTAAATGAATAAAGATGAATGCAATAGTGTCTGTGTGCGCTTGAGCTCTGTGGTTTTTGTTATGAATCCTCGTGGGTTTGATCCTATTAGTAAGACGCCGAAGGTAAATGGCACAATAAAGTTTGATGTTATAATACCATATGTGCCAGAATATGTAGTGCACTGTGCAATATATACTGTAATTTAGGATCACAGCAGAGAGCAGTATGTATTTACCATAAATCCGGGACACTATGTGTGTGGTTTTGATCCACATTATGATAGTGTAGGAATTCCGTGTGGTGCCGTGCTGTCTGCGCCGTCTCCTCTCCTCACCTGTTGAGGCTGTGATTAGATACTGTCAACCCTCGGGCCGTAGCTATCGCATACAGGTAGAGCGCCGTCGAGCTATAGCTTTCCCCCCCCCTCGCGCTGTGGGATGGGAGAGCGAAACCGGTGAACTCCGAACAAACTGCAGACGGCGCTGAAAGTTTGTGTCACACTAATGAGCAATCTGTCAACAAGTGTGCGCTGCGGGGAACATGGGGAGGAAAAAAAGAAAAGAAAAGAATAGAAAAAAATGTAGATCATATGGCGGAAATCCTTGTTTGAATCCGCCTCCTTGCCACACACACACACGCACCAGCCCCGGTGACAGGAAAATTACAAAATGATATCCCTGTTTTAGAAAGTTTCGAAGTCGCAGTGTTGAGACTTCAGGGTGGCAGTGATTTAAAGGAGCAGTTCAACATTATGGACATTTATAGGCTATAATTAATACCACTCTCATGTTTTTTTTCTGTTCAGCACAGAGCTGAAACCATGATGTGATTAGCCTAGCTTGGCATGAAGACCGGACCAAAAAAGAAAAAAAAACACCTATCAACACCTCTAAAGCGCACTAATTAACACATTGAATCTTATTTGTTTAGTTCATACACAATCAGAGACACGGATGTCAATTTGCAGTTATATTTTCTAACACAGGACACCTACATCCGTCCATTCTTATTTTTTTTTTTTTTGTTTTGTTTTCCTCTACACCAGTCCCTCAGTTTATTGCTTGCAGCCTCTTCTAATTTTCTGATTTAATTTAGTAAATCGCTGAATACAAACTGAACAATAAGTAGGCCAGCTTTGACAAAACAAAGAATCAGCCACTATTCATTAGCTTGTTTAGCTGCTTGTCACTATGAGATGCAAAAAAACAAAACAAATTGTGTTTATTTTTATTAATTAAATTCTTCCAGGTTTAACTGTAGCCTACTTAGATTGATGTTTTCAATCTTCAATCCCTTTTCTAATAGGAAAATAGGAAAACAATAGTTACTGCTCCAATTTTGTGGACGTGAGGCCGGAGGTTGCCTCCTGTTGTTACGCTCCACCATATGGAAGTTTAAGATTAAGCTTAACCTTAATCATCACATATTCTGTGACTATTTATTTTTAAATTCTAAACTGTTGTGGTAACATTTGTTCCCTTTCCCCAGAAATTAAAACTATATTCATCCATGTAGTTTTACTTATTTCACTCACAAGATGTGGAAAGTCAACAATAGTAGGTTATTCATATTGAAATCAAGTCAAGTTAAATGATCATTTAGCTAAATTTAATTTCGCTAAAGTATTTTTTATTTTCCCCAGCTTTAGAAGTTTGCTCTTGTATGTTGTCATGATTCTGAGATTTAGTTTTAGGTTGATTTCTTCTATTTTTGTCCGTAGCACAAGACTATTCTGACGTGCCTTCAGTAAGTTACATCCCTGTTAACCTTGTAATGTGATCTGATTCAGCTACCGAGCTGGCTAATTCATCAAACACTATTTTTATTTTATTTACTACAGTCCCGACTTGGGTTCCCAGTTTGTTTGCTTTTTGTCCATAGAAAATTATCTTTACTTATTGCCTTTGCTTGGAATTCAGTGTTTCATTATGTTATTCATCCCAATGGCACTTTTTAAGCATGTAAAATGCACAGGTGTAACTTGTTTGAGATGTGGAAGAGTGGAAGTGAGTTTGTTTCAATATAATTTTTTGAAACAGAAACTTTCCAGAAAAAGTAACTCAGTCACCTCATATAACTCACAGAACACTCTGTCAACAGTTTCCACACAGTGATTATGTATTTTGTAGAAGGCAGTAATGTCTGTTCACCTCTACTGTACCGAGGTAGAGGCAGGAATTTCAGTGTTGTCTCAAAGCCTCTGCAAATAAATCATCCGGATGCCTACATACCACTTGGGATAAGTGAGAAAATATGTGGGGTTTTTTTTCAATTTGGGTGAATCAAGCCTTTAAATATAATTGTTTTGCGCCCGGAGGCACCATAAAGCGGCTATATATCATTGACCTTGCAATCTCTTTTCGACAAGATGGTTCCTGATTGTGGTCTGAAGGGGCCCGTTGTACGGGCGGGGAAGCTGACAAAGTGGGCTTGACCCTGGGCTGAGGCTTGTTGTGGCGCTTCGTCTCTGGAGGGCCTGTCTGGAGGTTGGCTGCGCTCTGTCTGGGTCCGCGCTGCTCTCTAATCACCCCGACGCTGCACTTACAGGGCTGACAGCCATGGCGCCAGAGGAGAGGGAGAGGGAGAAGAGAGAGAGATTGCACATGTGACGAGGCCCACCTTGGCTTTCCACTTGTTCCCTCTCAGGATAATCACCTTCTATTGATTTTCTTGGAGCACACAGATCCCTGTTACCTTTCAACCCTCTCTGATGTTGCTTGTCAAAATATCTAAGGGCCACGGCATACAAGACCTGTTACCTATTACCTTTCCTCGGCCCCGCTTAATAATTGATAATGTACGCCGGTGGGAGAATAGCGAAGCCGCTGCGGGGCCTTCATTTTTTTGCACCGCGATCAATAACGAAACTTAATCGTAAGCGCAAAATTTTTTATCCATCCCCCTTTGAAAGCAATCAGGGCTATTATGGAGGTCCAGGGGTTGGGTGTGTGTGTGTGTGTGTGTGTGAGTGGTGAAACATAAACCCAAAAACTCTGTGTGCGAGTGCGTCGATGCTTCATTCCTTTACAGCTGGTATCAGTGAGCTGAGGCGTCACAGCCGGCGCCCTCTGCTACTTACCTAATTAGCTCTAGGAGCCCCTGCATTATTAACAGAGCCCCTAAATCATTCAGAGGGGCCCTAATGTGTGTGTGTGTGTGTGTGTGTGTGTGTGTGTGCGTGCGAGGGTACACGCAGAGGGGGTACAGAGGATCACTGCGATAATGTCCCTCCCCTATTCACGACATGTCAGACGTAATTATTCACCCCGGGAAGACACGGGTCCAGAACACTGGTAATGGCACTCTTCTTATCCCCGCCTCCGTCTCCTCCTCTCCCCCTCCCCCCCACGCCACTGCTTTTATGATTGACAAGGTGCTAGATGGCTCAGACACACTCTATAGATAGACAAATAGTGGAAGACGGTAGGTATTGTTAGACGAGAGTGTTCCGGTTTCAAAGGTCACGTGTCAGCGTTGCGAGAGCAGCGCGAATAGACAGATAATGTTTATTTTATTGTGTACACGGAGCTCATTAACGGGAGCAGCGATGTCATTTGTAGGCCTCATTTGGTTATATTACATGTAATGTACAAATCATTTTAGAGGAATATTACTGGGATAATAGCGTGAGTGCCATTTAGCTACTTTAACCACCGGATGACTCACAAATCGTGGCTGCGGCGTGGGCAGAAGTGCTCAATGAATATGTAATAATTTGTCAGGGGACAGAATGCAGCTGAATCATGTTCGGCAGGACACGGTTGTTGTCTCTAGGTTTAGCAGCTGGAAGTGGTTTGGTCCTTTTGTCAGCAGAGTCAGCGAGACACAAATGAAAAGTCAATATACATCACTTCCTCCCTCTTAGCCAATAGCTGCCGTGCAGCGCGCGGGGGGGGGGGGGTAATATTGTTCTGTATGAGATAATATTTGGCTAGGCTGGTGACCAGGAGCTCTTGCCCTGGTAATTCCACATGTGTTTACAGGAATGTGACTGTTTCCTGCAGCCCTGCAGTAGCTCTGGTATGCGGGTTGAATTCCAAAACATCTTTCCCCTTCTTTTGCGGGCGTTGCACACTCTCCCACATCGATGGAGTGTTACAGATAAGGTTTGGCGGAGGACCCGGAGATGATGACTTTTAATTCTGCGCTAATATTTGTGCTGAATTTGCAACGGCAAAGAGAGCTCTCGTGTGGAGCACTCACGATTTCTGGCAGTGTCGGTGTCTGCATGTGAAATTCTATCACATTTTGTTGAATAATGTCAGGGTGTTGCTTGTGTGACTGGCAGCACAATTAATGCAGTTCATTTGGTTTATGTTACTGAAAACACAAGATGTATTGAGCTGTCAATTTCGCCTGCGAGTGTATAGACTGCAGTGGGAGACAGCCGCTTTTTCAAAAGATCAGGAAGAATAACGACTCTCTGGTAGCCTTCGACTGCAGCTTTACTCGTATCCATCAGTGTTCGGGTGATAGCCATTATGCAGGTGTGTGCATTACGCATTCGGTGCGCATGTGAATAACACATGCAGCATTACTACACTTTTTTTTTTTTAGCATATAACAGGGCACATATGTATTGGGAGCCCACCCCAAAGTAGATGCAGTATTAGCATTACATGTACTTTTAGCTCCACTAAACTTGTGTCTCCATAATGAACTGCACTTCACTGTTTTAAGCTCTGTAGACATTAGCTAGCTAGCTAGCTAGCTATTCTCCTGCTGATTTTAACATGGATTGCCTGTCAATGGTAAGTTTACAGGAACTGTTTTTGGAGTTTAAGCTCCGTATATGTTAGCTCCCTTAGCACAACAGTGCTAACAGCTAGCTATCTATTCTCCTGCTGATTTTAACGTGGACTTGTTGTTCACAGTGGAACATTGCCAAAGAAAATATACAAATTATCCCCTGTCAATGGGAAGTTTACAGCATCTTTTTTCGAGTTTAATGTCCCACATGTTGCGAAGGTCCCTGCATTAAGAAGCTAGCTAGTGCAACAAGCGGAGACATAGTAACAGCATGAGAAGAATTACTCTACATTTTCTATCATACCAGGGACTGAGGGACGCCATTATGGTCAAGCCGTGAGTTTAGCATTGGCACATCAACGCTAACGTTGATAAGCTAACGCTAACGTCCATAAGTGCATTACAGCAGTGAAGATGTGCAACTGATGGATGCGCTTCCAAATTCTGCAACTGAGGGCTTCCGTGGTGTTTGTAGTTGACTTTGAAAGGTCAAACTTAAAAGACAGAACAATTTGTTGCTTGTGTTAATGGCAAAAAACGTTTATCTGATTAATGCCACTGGACGTAAATCTGTAGGATTCCTGGCAAACAAACCTTTTGGAGCACAAGTGGCAGACGGGCAGGACCGTTTTACAGAAATGTTCCAGCACAACCCCGTCTTTTATTTCAAGACGGGCACAAGGCTAAGTAGATTACTGGATTTTTACTGCCGTCGTAGCATGGTAAAAAAGAAAAGAAAAATGATGGTGAAAAGTGTAATGGGGAAAAAGATAAAAGTCTCATGAGGGTGACTGAGAGGAACACTCCTTTACGTCGTTAATCTGGTCCGCCCCTCCCCCCTCTGTTTCAATTAAGAAAATTACTTTTTAGTTCAATTAACAATAATTCACGGTTAACTGAATAAAGTTTATTACACAATCAAAGCGACAACAGAGTGAGAGGGACATGCACACACTCGCACTCTTACGTGCACACACACACACACACACACACACACACACACACACACACACACACACACACAGTGTACTTACTGCTAGTCATAGCAGGTGTCAGGGCCCCTGATCTGTTGACCCATACAGGCTTTGGTGAGCTGTGGCCGGGGCAAGGCAGGATGCCGGCGATGAGGGCACTGATGCTGCAGGTCGGGGGAGGACGACGTTGTTAAGGGATGTTAAGGGAGAAATGTGTCACCGCAGTCTTAGATGGAGAGGCCACTTGATCCTCTATCGCTGGCCTCAGGCAGCAGCTTGCATCACAGCGATTAGCTCCCAAACACAGACAATAACACTAGCAGCCACATTGTCATAATCGCCATTATCCCCCCCCACACCACCACCACCAACATCACCACAAAACATGGCAGGGACTCATTTCTGGAAGCTTCTGCCCCTCTTTTATGCAACTACGGATGAGCTGCCTGCCCATAAACATTTAGAAAAAAAAAATGAAATCGCAAGGCGTTTAAATTGTCCTCGTTTTACATTTACATACCGACAATAAGGTGTTCTCTGCTTCAACCGCGGTTCATCCTCCTTTGTTTCATCCCTCCTCCTCCTCCTCCTCTCCCTCTCTTTTCCCCCCGTCTCTCTGAAATGATTTACGCTGCTACAATTATTGGGTAATCTCCACTGTCATTACTCTTAACATCTGCTCTGTCACAATGCTAAGGGCTTTTGGCTGTGCTCTGCGACAGTTATTCTATGTGCTTTCAGTCCTGTGATGCAGACAGACAATTCCCCCCCCCTTCTCCTCATCCACTGCCCTCTCTCTGTATATGCTATCTGCATTAAAGAGATTAAATGGCTTTTGTATGAGTGAGATCACTATGGTGGGTTGACTTGCTTACGCCGATGTGGGATTGAGAAAAAAGGAAAAAATCCCATTGGAGAAGTGGGCTGAATTGTAGATTTAGTATCTTTAGGTCAAAGGTCGAAAAGTCAAACATCAGCCAAGGGGAAATCTTTTAATATCAGCTCTTGACAAGCAACTGATATCAAGTTTTTCCTTTAAGCTGACAAAACTACCACCCACCATCTTGATTTCGTCCTATGCGCACACCCACTCTCTCTTGTGTTTCTGTCTGTCTGTCTCTCTGAATGAATAACAAGCAACCACCCAGCAGACAGGCGGTTGAGCAGGCTAACCTTTAGCGAGCAGAGAGAGGAACATTCAGAGATTTCCATCAGATTACCCTCTCCAGTTTCCATTGTGTGTGTTGGCCCCCTCTGTGGTATGTCCCCCCTCCTCACGCAGCAAATTGGAACCATTTGGTATTCAGATAACGGCAAACAGCTCAGATCTGCTGGAACAATAAGCGGTTTCCAACCAATCGCCCACCTGGTCTGAGCTGTGCTAAGACGTTCTTGATAGTCGTCACTTCTTTCACCACCACTCAATTGCCTGGTGTGGGTTTCTTTTCTTTTTTCTTTTTTTTTCTTTCCTGACAGCTTGCATTTCTAAAGCCTCCCCTCTGATTCAAGTTTTACCTCCCTCTCAACTCGCTGCTGATTGACCTTCAGCGTCTTCGCAAATCGGATATCACTCAGGAGTGCCGTACAAGATGAATTCGGTCCAGTGGATGTCACAACCCGGCATCTTTCAGTCTGGAATAGTTCTCTATGCACTGAAACAGTTGTCTGCGAGTGTACATTCGTGCGTATAACTTTCTAAGCTTCACCCCCAGTGAGAGCGGTGTAATGACATGGGTCCAATACTGTGTGATTGAGATAGATGACCTGTTTCATTATCTGTGTTTTGTATGTATGTGCATGTGTGCATATACTCCCCAAGAGCTGAAGCAACACATTGTGACCCTAGTTGTATTTGGCCACCAGAGGCCATGCTGGCAAAGGCTGAAATGATGATTAAGGACAGGGGGGCTGGATGGGAAAATGTGGATTAATGAAGCTCAGATAGAATTAATAGCCATGACATCCCACGGCAACGGAGCCGCTAAATGAGAATATGTCGTGGGTCCGCCAGAGTCTCAATGCTTGTTTTGCGCTTTCAAGGTGATGGTAGGAGTAAAGAAGGAAAAGTTGCATCTCTCAGCTGACTTGCCTCACTTGTTCATGCCTGGCAACAGAGAGAATTTAGTTATGTTGGTCTCAATGCAGTATCCCAAGGAAATACACTTTTAATGCACCGTTCTGCAGTGCTAATTCCAGTGCAGGAGGCAGCGTGCCTTTTGCAATTCAGGAACTTGGGTTGCTGCTGTGGGGCTGGTGAATGGGCATATGGAGCCTGAAAATATATGTTCTGTGACTGTAGAACAACTAATGTCGGAATTTCTTTTTTTCTGTATGAGAAGGTTAGTGGTTTAATCCCCGTCAAAATGACTTTGGGCAAGATATTGAATCGCAAATTGTAAGTGGAGTGTGTGAACTATAGAAATATAGTGGGCCACCGTGCACGGTAGCTTCTGTCATCAGCGTTTGAGTGTGTGTGTGAATGGATGAATGAGGCATTTTGTTGTTGAGTGGTCATCGGACTAGAAAAGCAGTCCATTTACCATTTACCTCTGAGTCAAAGCTAAGATAATGGTCATTTTTCTACAATTTCGAAAACTCCTCCACAGTCAGACATTATGTAACTGTTTTTCACAAGGTGAGTACTGCTAATCCTAGGAAACTGTACTTCACATGTTCCCATACTGTAGTTCCAAAGATATTACAGAAATACATAATTTGAAAACGTTGATATGAAATCTGGTGTTTAGCTGAGGTTTTGGTCACCTGTGGCCATCACTTGAGCTTCTAGCCTTCTACGTAGGATCAAGTGTCAGCCACAAAGCAGTGTTGCATTCATTATCTAACTTCCAGCAAGTAATATCCCCAATCAGAACGGTATGGCAGCGCATTATGAACCACCCAGCTTTCCAGTTTTGAGTGGAAAGAATAAGAACCAATTCTAAACAAAAATAAATCGTGTTCCTTGCATACACTCCTCTTCAAAATATGATTTAGATTCAATATAAAGGAAGCGCTGCAAAATGATAATGCTACTTTTCAGCCGCAACATGTTTGTCTCCAGGAAACCTCAGATGTTTTTAGCAACAGCTGTGCAGACTACAGGTCCAACCCCCTGAAGTTTTTAGTTTGGCTGTTTTAGAACAGTTGCTGGACCGACTTGTCTTCTCTTTGATTTCACCACCTGGTTCGTTGTTCAGTTGGTGGTCTTTCACTTCTACCTCCTGCGGGCTACAAAACATCCCGGCTCGTGTGTGCGCTTGCACGCACACACACCTGGACAACTTATTAGCATGTGAAGTCAGGAGACGGGAGGATGGTTTAGCTCCAGGTGGTGATCAGTCATTAATGCCTGATCGGTTCCGCAGGTAAATGTTTACCTCAGACTGGTTAGACATTACTGGAGCCCGGAGGCTAGGATCATTAAGCTTTCACTGGAAGTATTTGTAACAGTTTGCAACTATTTGTAAGTGCACTGGCAACTGTTAACGATTTGAGTTGTTTCTTTAAGAACTGGAAAAAGTGCAAACAAGCTAAGCGAGCACTGAGGGGTTTGAAGTACATGTAAAGCAGGGCCGCTTGGACATTTAGCTTTTGCAATAAAACATCAGAGTGAAAGGTGAGTAAAAGTCTAGGAAAATACTACAGATTTTTTTCTTTCTTTATGTAAGGGGTTACATGATAGTACACCACACAGTTTGCTGGAAAAGAGTGATTTAGAGAAAACACAAAAGGGGAGAATGGGTGGCAGTTCGCGGAGTTCACTCCGGAGCATCTTGCTTTCTATGAAAACACGACAGCGTGTTTTTTTTCTCAGAAGGGAGACCACTGGGAGCGAGAAAGAAAGCCAGAGGAGGGTTGAAGTTACAGCTGAATCTCATAATAATCTACTAACCTACTGTGCCTCATTCTGATACGGAAGATCCTGACAACCCGGTACCAGAGCGGCCCAACAGTTCTGGAGGGCAGCGACCCACAATCCGTCCCGCAGTGAAGGTACACATGACAGGTTCATTTAAGCACTCCTAAAATAAATAAACTTCTGGAAAAGCAAAGTTCAAAATATGTCTAACATGAACTCTTGATGATCGTGTCTCTATAGGTGTCAGCAAACGGCTCAAGTAATCCTTCCCTCCGCTAAAATATAGGCGACGACAGGTAGGGATCATTTTGTTTCCCCTCCTCTTTTAATCCCCTGATCTCATTTTTTCTCCCAAGTGGGCTTGAACCCTTTAAGAATGATCCCTTCATTACACCACCTTGCTGCTCCCTTCTTAAGTATCTAAAGCTGTGACGACTGGGGTGAGCACTGACCCTGGGCGGGTGGGCAGGGGGGCGGGAGAGAAAAACTCTGGGAATGAGTGTAACAAGAGAGAACACACTAGACTGAAAGGGAAACTGAGATAGTGAGCATTGACAGGATTGAGCTCCCAGGTGGGGTGTCACCCTCAGGGGGAGGCAACAGTTGCTGACAAAGCTGTGAATGTGTGTTTGTGCGTGTCACATGAGAAGCTCTTGGCAGGTTCTCTCTTCATGAATGAAGATTATTGCTCATTAGAGGCCACTGCAGGTCTGGGATGATGACAATTTGACATGTTGAGGCGTCCCGGTGATTCAGTCTGTGGTCACTGTTGCAGAAATATTGTGCAAGTCAGAGGGAAAAAACTAAATAAATAAATATGAAAATAAATAAATAGGAAAGCGCTTTAGTTAGCATTCTCACCGAAAGTACAGAGCAAGCGCTCACTCGATGATGACAAAACAATAGACTTCTGCCACTTTGACCAGCATGTTTTCTTTTTTTTTACAGTAGCTTTAGTCACGCAGCAAGTGTTGTTGACTTTGCCGCTACCTTCCCATTGTGAAAGGGTGACCTTCCTCTTTCTCCCACTCTCTGTTCTGCTCAGCTCCGTACATCTGTGTCTGTTTACCAGCCTGCCTGTGTCTCCCTCAATCTGAACTGATGAGTGCAACTCACAGCTGCTCCTCTCTTGTTTCCCGCTGCTCAGGCTGTGTGTGCTTGTGTGTGTGTGCGCGCGCGCGTGTGTGTGTAGTGTGTGTGGTGTCATTGTGCTCGACGGTGACAGCACCATGCTCCCAAATCAAAGACGACTGGCTCGCTACCACGGAACACCTCTGATTGCAGAAACGAGAAAAAAAAGTTTGGATAAAAGGAGTAAACACGGCGTTATATTCTTCTGTGATCCCTCTGTTTTCTTTACATAAATACCGGCGTGGATATGTGCACGCTGTACTTGCGGACATGCACGTGTGTTGTTACTGTATGTGCATGCACGTGCACAACAAATATCCTCATCCACCTGTGTCACCTGAGCCTTTTGACCTGCATTCCGCTCTTGCCTCTCCTTCACGTTTCATCTCGGTATTTTGTAATTTCCTGCTCTATCTTTAACAGAATGACAGGACAGGATGGTGGTTTGGTCATTTGCTGTCTGGTAGTATCGGCCTGTCCACCCGACGCAGCTCAGAGATAAAGATGACAAGAAAATAGTGTGGATTCGAGGGCAAATGGGGCGTTAAATTAATTCTGAGGTGTATTGG
The DNA here is from genome assembly GCA_963678695.2 of Diplodus puntazzo. Classification (NCBI taxonomy): domain Eukaryota; kingdom Metazoa; phylum Chordata; class Actinopteri; order Spariformes; family Sparidae; genus Diplodus; species Diplodus puntazzo. Next base: position 14,517,532 of record OZ023175.1, read on the forward strand.
AGTGAGTCGATGCTCACTGGTGGTGACTGAAGGGAGACGCGATGTGTGTGGTTTCGTGGAGGGCAGGGAGAGGTGAAGAAGAAGGAGGTTACGAACGAATATGTCTTCGGGCGTGTATGGGATACCCTTGAGAGCGTGACATCATCAGGACAGGTGTTGTTTGCTGTTGTTTTCCTGAAGTCAGGGTGAGGAGGGGGTGGGGTGGGGGGGCCTTGAGGTTATTTGACTGTCAGCCTGAACCTGTCTGACCTGTTTTGAACCCTCAGGACCACGTCTCACCTCAAGGAGGTGGCTGAGGGTGGGGGAGGTGATGCTTTTGAGATTGAAACATGATGAATAAAGAATGTAGGGTGAGTCATCTTACAGACACTACACGAGTTCCCACCATTGTTGTGCTTTTTCACTGTTATTCTTTTAAATGACTTAATGGGACTTTTGTTTGTTTTGCGGACGTTTCACATATTACTACAGGCGCCATACAGGAGTCATGTTTTTATTGTATTATTTTTACAGTTTAAATGTTAATTAACCATCCGAAATAAACACGAAAGCCTGAAAACATATATATATTTTTTTATTATTATGGATGTTGTTTAGTTGTCAGACATTATGCCACAGCCATAACCTGCACACATATTTCATAACTAGAACTGAAAAGATTAGCTTCGTTCATTGTTCAATCTATGTTTTTTCCTGATGTCACATGCGGCTGAATGTCTTTAGTTGGACAAAATGATCAATTTGATGATGTCACCTTTGGCATAGGAATCAGATTTGTAGACAGATCTAAAGACTGTCAGGAATGAAAATAAGCGTTAGTTATATGCCTAGTAGGGCTGTACTTTATAGTAAAAAAAACAATAATACTGTGATTATCGTCCTGATTTTGATATGATTCACAGTGGGATTTCCCAAGGTTTAGAGGGAATGATTTTAATTTTGCATCACAATTTTCATTTGTACTGAAAAAACAAACAAACTATTCAGTCATATTGCTGCGACCTTTGTTGGGGTCTGTAACATTTTTTCTTACATATGGAAGAGACTGGGCATCCCTGCAGTACTTCGTTATACTTCTGTTTTGTAACACATTCTACGTTTATCAAAAATTGCAGTTTCTGCGATTTCTATAATACTTTGATTGATTTTGTAGCACTAATCCCAGGTTTATACATCCATAATATTTCAATAGTATAGTCATAGTATAGGCCTTGGTTTGGTGTCTTAACTTCAACACAGTAAATGTGTAAATGTGACACAACTATGACAAAGGGCAGAAAATCACATCATCTGCAAAGGACAGTAATATCAGGAGAAAAACTTTGCATCATTGTAACTTGCCTATTAAACGGTAGACGGCCCTCTGTGTATGTACACAAAAAACGTGTTCATAGTTTGCATTGCAGAGTCAAAGCTTTTGCATAAACTCCACGCTTGCTTAATGTATGTACACATTTGCATCCCCTACATACATTCAGACAGACTTCAGGGGGACCGCTGGCTTGTGTAGAAGTTTTTCTAAGCCTCCCATAAATATTGCTGTGAAAACACTTTCTCCTTCAGGTAGAGCTTCGTCTCTGTGTCGTGTTGCCTGTCGGTGCTGGTGAGACGTTTCTTTGGTAATTCATTTGCAATTAGGAAATGTAAATCAGACAGGTGCTGCTGGCATCTATCAGAGTCTGTATTTGTTTTACCTAAGGCATCTCAGATCCTCCCTTTGTAATCACACGCACGTGCACGTTCGCACACCCGAACATGCGCACGCACGCAGACACAACAAGGTCACCTCCACGTATCACTTCGGGTCTTTCTACCGGAGTCTGAGGAGACTTCAGAAGTGCCGCCTGAGAAGAGAGGAGAAACTTTTTTTTTTTATTCAGAGGAAGGAATACAGAGTCTGCCTTGTTTCTGACTGACATATGTTCACTGTGTGTGAGAGAAGAACTGGGATCAACACTCTCTGCGCATAAGGAGAGGTACAGCTGCTAGATAGCATTGCTTAGTTTGCGTGTGTGAAGTGAGGGAAAAGTGTGTACGTGCGCGCGCGCGGTGGGGCACACGGGAAAGCACACTTTCATCGGCGCGGCGATGTGTGTGTGTGCGTTTGCACGCGAGAAGAGGCGAGTGACTTCACACAGGCGTAGTAGTAATGAAGCGTGCCAGTGTGGAGAGAGTGGAAGTTGAGTGTCAAACTGGTGAGGAGGAAGGAAGAATCTGCAACATTTGGTTTTCCAGTATGTCACATTTCCACCGCATTTTAATCACCTTTATTAATGCCAAATACTGAGCCTGAGAGATAAATCCTTGTTTACAAAGACTGACCAATATGACAAATGTGCAATTTTAATATTTGGACCGCCGACAAGCAACTTTTAAAAGACAGTTTTTAATATTCAGATGCCCTCCCACACACGAAAATACGCACGCCGTCCACATTTATAAACACACACACACACACTTCATATTACACACGCAGTGTTTTATACCACTGGCAACTGCCTTATTCCCACCAGCTGTCTGAATGCATAAAACCCAGGCTTGTTGTTAAGTCTGGGGCTTAAAAGCACTGCCAAAAAGAAAGCTGGGCAGGAATAACGGCATTAATTCTGTGATTTGAGCCACCGCTCAGACTCAGCATTTAAAAGTGCTTAAAACTAGCAGCTGGTGTCAACAAGGTAATAAAAGCAGGCACGAGGGATCACTCCGCCTGACTCGTGTTGGGCAGCGGGTCGTCCGTGTTAGTTTAAATGGCACTGATGCGGCCAGAGAGGAGACACTGGCACGGGCCACAGCCCCGCCATACTGCCAGTGAAAGAGAGGGCGGTCGGGGTAATGTGAGATAGTGATTTGTACTTTATCAGCTTGTGTCACAGAAATATCGCACATAATAGATTGGTGCTGGCACGTCACACTCTCCGTCTTTTGTTCCCGTGTGTTGTGTCTGCGGCTCACGCTGGTTTTAAAAATTGCCTTGAGAGAGCTCTGCCAGTGACATCACCCTCACTGCAACGTCCCCCCCCACACTTCAGGTGAGAGGTATCATTTGCCACAGCTCCTGCCAAGTCAGGAGTTGGAAAACTTCAATTTCCCATGCTCCGGAGACGGTGCCAGAGGTTTGATGTGTATTACCCATCCCCTTGAAACAAGAGCTGACGTGGACTTGGATTGAGCTAAACACTCCGCGGCAACATTAGCTAACCCCAGGACCTCCGTATCATCTTTCTCACTGTCTCTCCGCATCTTCATTACTTCCTCCCTCCCTCTCTACTCTCACTTTCCCTCCTTTGTTGTCCTTCCTCGCTGATGGCGTCCTCGTCAGCGAAGGTTGAGATTCCTGTTAAAAAGTCAGGACTCGGCTGGACTCGGGCCACAAAGTGCATTATGATCCACCTCCTCCCTGCTACCCATTAACTTGTCCTTCACGATGTGACAGCGGCTTGTAAACGCCTCGGCACTTCAGCACTCAAGCTCCCCTGCTCTTAAATCTGCACGCCGCAGTCTGTAAAACATCTTGACTGTCCTCGCCACTTTGCACTGTTGCAAATCCCTTTGAAAGTGAAACACAGCCTGCGAGTCAGCGCGAGTGTTTGCACATCATCGCACCGCACAAAAACGGATGGAACCTAGAATCTTATATGGCTCATATCCTAATATAGGTCATTTTAAATCCACAGCGTGATGAAGCACATTTTCTGTAAATCTTAAGAGGTGTTTTTGTCTGTTGCAGAGGCCACACATGGAAGAAATTAACAAATCTCTGATTTCTGCCAGGTTGCCTTTCGAACATGTGTTGAATGTTATGAAACGGTTGGAGCTTGGTTGGGTTTAGGCTCCAATGAAAATAAAAAATACAAAATAAAAAGCTTGGTTCGGTTTATGAAAAGATCATTTTTGGGGTTAAAATAATAAGTCAACAAACTCCTGGATAAAAGCCTTGTGTCTGACACATCCACCCCCCTGAGCGGACTGTCATTTATTATGCTACATCATCTGACTTTCCTTAAGACTCTCTGGCAGCTTTTCGGTAGAAAACTCCTGAAGGCAAGCTTCTCCCGTGTGTGGAGACCAGTCTTCGAAGTAATTTGTAATTTAGTTTTCTGATCTTCTCATACACAAACCACGTCCCTGTGACATACAGTAAGTAGCCCCTATTTTAGGTATGAGCTCCTTGTTTTGTCTCGGCTGGTTGGAGCACCTCTCCTGTTCTGCACCACGTTCACTCTCCTCCAACTTTGTTTATGTTGCAGTCATGCACATTTTCTGCCTCGACTGTAGCGTGTGGGAGAATGCAAAGCATAAAGAGTGGGATTCGCAGCACATGAAATAAACGACTGAGCAAATTGTGAAATGACAGATTTTCATCACATCACATCATGTAAATCATCATATCACACAACCCCACAAGCTTCCTCAGTTACTTCCTTAAAAAACTCCCTTTTTCCGACTTAAATCAATTTTTTTTGTGAATTCTTGGGAAACTCTGGATACTTTTGGCATTCAACACTGCTAAATTTTAAGGGTCACAGTCCAGAAAAAGGCTGGAATCACAGGTATAATTCGGTGTGTCACACGTGATTGAAATTCTCCTTTATAGCCGGGATGTTTTGTGAAATCTGCACAGAGCTGTCAGTCAAACTGGAGGACGAGTGCAAGGTGTCCTGAAGGTTAATGGCTTAGGAAACGCTGAGCGATTTAAACACCATATGGATAGGCTCATCATCTACAAGCTGTTCAAGGTTGAACCCATCCAGAACACTGTAGGATTGAGATAATAGCCTTCTTCGCCCAACTGTTGTTAAGCTACCAATCTCCTGTCAGCTGCAGAGGAACTGATAGGCATTAGGACCTGACACCCCGAGCAACTCTCTCTCTCTCTCTCTCTCTCTTTGCGCAATCTTTGACTCACCCCACCCGCACCCCATTCAGCCTCTCAGGTGCACAGCACAGAGGTGTTGGTGACACATCTTCTCTTACTTTCTTTCTTCCTTCCTCTCGCTCGCGCCACCATTTTCTTCCTCCCCGTTCCCTTTTTCCCCCGTCACTCCTATTACTCTTCTCTCCCTCGTACTCCTCAGCCGCTCACATCCGTTGGAGAGTGGCTCGCCCTCAGAGCCATCTGTTTCCAGGCAGCCTGCGAGTATTGCTGAAATATGTAGGGCCTAATTAATTCAACCAAATTGTTTTAGAATAGATTAATACAATAATGGCAGCACATGAAAGGTTATTTCAAGTACACCACTCAGCTAATCTCATCAAAGGGTAGATTTCACTGCTCCGCACTGGGTGAACACCCACTGCCATATAGACCCTTGTATACAGGAGGCCAATCTGTACGTACTGGAACGCGTCTCAGTGTGGGTGCTGATTTCACAATTAAAATGGAAAGGCAATCAGAGGGAAGATTAATTGGGACTGTACATGATGAAATGAAACTGTATCCTATGTAATACTAATGGAGGACCTTCACACAATTCCATTATAATCAGGTTAATACAGTCCATTACAAACCTGCTAAGATTCCATGAGAATGCAGATTGAGACTGAGAGAGTACAGTAACCAAACTTCTTTTCTACAAATGTATCAAATCTGGTGTTAATATCAGTACATTCCAGTCATGATACACAATATGAAGCTGTAAAGTTATTAGCTCGGAGGAGGTTATGTTTTCACCCATGTTCATGCGTTTGGAGGTTGGTTGGTTGGTTTGTCAGCAGAACTACACAAAAACTGTTAAATGTATTTCCACGACACTTGGATGGAGAATTGGTCTCAGGCCAGAATAGACCCCATTAACTTTCAAAGTGTTTAAGGGAACAGATCCAGTTTGACATTTTCATACATTTCAAAGGAAATAAGGTACGTATATTAGTGAAAAGAAATCAGGCGTCTGTAGGTGGCTGGTGTGTGAGTGAGTACAGATTGATGCGACTCCTCAATCTGATGTGCTTGAATTATGGTTATCAATCGAGGTTTCAAAGTTAGAGTGATACAGCACTATCAAGTTTAATATTTTATCAGGCTTGATTTCATTTAAGGGGACTGTTGGGCTGTGGCAAAGGTATGCCCTCAACTGAGTGCCATTCTCGTCAGTACATTACACAGTACACACTGGCAATAGACAAGTTTTCTTTTGCTTTTGTGTTTCATGATGAACTATGTTGTTTGCAAAACGTAATGACTATAGAATAATGACACCTTCGGTGTTTAGAATGATTGCCTGTAACCTTCGCCTTCACTGGCAACTTTGACAGCCGCCAGGTGTGAAATCTCTTGGGAAAAGGCTTACTGGCAATCCAGTCAGGCTGGAAACCTGGCAGCATATCTGTTATATTTCACGTCTCCATTAGAGACTTTATAAATGAAAAAAAATAAAGGTTTTCTCCTGCGTTGTTGGTGGTTGCTACTCTGAGGAAAAAGGAAATTGTCTTTGCAACAGTGGCGCGAACAACAGTGATATATTATATAGTGATGAGTTGTCTGTTTCCATTTTAACACTTTGATACTGCCTGGGCTGGACAGGCTGTCACTAGAAACATTTTTGGTAGCTTTTTCTCTTTTTGGTAGTTATTTTGTCGTATCGAGGCATTAATGGTCGACCCTAAGATTATACTAACGCTAATGCTGACTCTCAGTATTGGTAGGCTTTGGGTCAAAATGCCTGTTTTTGAGCCAGTAACCTTTTTAGTTGTAGATGGCTCCACTGATCCTGCCAAGCTTTCAGCTCATACATTATAGAGGATGGATCTGTGATTGTTTTTCCCTTTGATGGTTGCTGAACAGCGGAACAGCTGGCGATGCTTTAAATCCTGTGACCTCCAGAAACAAAACAATAGTCACTCACTTGAAAGCACTTTATAAATGATACGACAGTAAACTCATTATGAAGGGTGTCACTTTGAAGCACTTGGTATCCATGTTGGGAAAGACACGTTTTCCTTGATGTATTACTGTTTTTTGTTTGTTTGTGATTGTCTATTGATCCCTGAAGGAGAAATTTGACCTTCTGGGTGAAAAATGTCTCCTCATTTATTAAACGACACAATCTGTTGGTCTTGTATTTTATGAAACGCTATTTTTTTTTAGGGGAGGAAGGTTTTGTTTGGAACATGGATGATTCCATTATTCGGTAATTACCTTTTTTTATCCATCCATGCCGGCAGAAGCCGCTGCACTTTTTTTGGGTTGTCCATCTGTCCGTATGTCCTTCCTATCCTTGCCATTCTTGTGAATAGATATTTCAAGAACGCTTTAAGGGAATTTCTTTAGATTTGGCTGATCAGATTTTGGTGCCAAAGGTTAAAAGTCACCATGACCTAACAAGACACATATTTGACCAATAATCAACAGTTCATATGAGAATTATGACAAAATCTTACACATAGGATGAAATGATGAAGTGATGACACTTTAAGTGTGTGATTAATATCATCGGCAGTCTCTGTGCATTGATTCAAGCTAAACAAACACCAATAACATTCGTCCAGGACGCTGAAATCTTCCCTGGACATGTGGATCCTCAGTAGCGCCGTCCACTGCTCCCCATCGGCTAATTAATCACTCAACAACAAAAAAAATAATGAATGAATTAAACCATCAAGCCGCGAACAATTTTTAAAAGCAACTGTCACATTTTTCAAGCAGCGGGTGTCTCATTTTCAAATGAAGCTCCTCACTTACTACTCCTGTGAGACGGAGAGGCTATGCCATCAGTCACCTGGACTAACCTCTGCAGGGAATGAGACAGACAAGCAGAAGTCACAGGGCTGTTGTTCATCAAGATTAATACCAGCTCAGTGTCCTCCCCAGAGAGGCAAACTAACACATTCCCTACTTGACTTCTAGAGCCGGCTCCTATAGACGGCTCCGGTTCATTAACACCGGTATCATGGCTGAACCACTTGCAATTAGGAATGTGTTTAAGACGGAGCACATACACCGGCATGCGCACGCGTCTGGGTGCACACTTACCCTTACATCTACACCTATATACACACACACACACACACACACACACACACACACACACACACGCTCGCAGTGGCAGTGTCGAGTGCATTTTTTAAGAGGAGGAATATGATAATGAACCTGGCTTGATAGAGTAATTAACTGGGCTAAATGGAAATCCCACGAGGTTCAGTGATAGTTAGCAGATGTTCTCTGAAATACATTAAAGACCAAACGTCTTGTGAAAGGGGGAGAAAGGGAGAGAGAGAGAGAGAGAGAGAGAGAGAGAGAGAGTAAAATAGGGAGAATATTGCCACTGTAGATAAAGTTTAGGGATTTTCAAGGAATTTGGGCTTCTGCGGTGGGAGCCTTTAATTTGGAAACAATGTCACTGTAGGGGGGTTAATCAGCTGATCAGAGGCATGCGGCCCGTACAGGAGTAACAATCATCAAACGAGAACGACCTCAAGCGCGCTTTGTTTCTAACAGGGAGCTTTTACGACCAGGAGAAATTTCTGGTGAAGTGGTTAGTTAAATCTGCCTTTGATATGTCGGCAGGAACAAGCCAATAAATGTGACCCAATAAAATAAATCCGGCACTGGAAATGTTCCTGATTTAATAAAGTCCTTAACGTACCACTATGTTTCTCTGATAGAGTAACTATTTTCAGTGACCCTGATGTAATATAGTGCCGCGGGTGGAATAACCGATTGTCTCTTTTTGCTTTCATCTCACCACTCGTGCATTGTGCTTGTTGTTTTCTGTTACTGGACGACATTCTTGTTCTGTTTGCAGGATGTTGCTTTACAGGGTGTCTTACCTCAGTTGAGTAATCCATAAATTGGATGAAAGAAAATATTTCGACAACAGATTCAACATTCAACATTTCAGCCATTTTTCAAGTGAAATGTCAAATGTTTGCCGGTTCCAGCCTCTTAAATGTCGGGGTTCGCTGCTTTACTTTAGTGGTTTTAAGTGAAGAAGAGTCTTTTTTTCGGACTGTTGAGGTGATTTGACCACATGACTTTGCTCTCTTGTGGAAATAGTGGGCGCATGTTTAAAAACGTTTTATAGTCTACACAACTGAGAGTAATGAGTCGAAGACTGCAGCTCTACAGTACCTCGCAGTAGCTCTAATAAAAGTAATTTTCATATTAACGGAAGCATCGTTTTGTCAGACTACTCCGCGCTGTAACAGCTGAGGACAAGGGCTGAAACGCTGTCCACAGACCGCCATTACCTTTACGCTGATGAGAATTACATTTGAAGTGATAGCTTGAATCATATGAGCCTCAGGAGATGATACACTGTATGAAAAAGACATTTCCCCATCATTATATACACATAACAACAGTTGGAATGGGTTCGAAGGAGCAGAAACATGGAGGATATGAGCTTAGACCTTCTTTTAGTCGCATACCGTTCTCTTCTTTAACGAGAATAAACGGGCGGCTGGATGCGGCTGACAGGCTCGGTCTATTGCTCGCTCGTTGCCTCCTATACAGCAATAAGAGCGGCACCACCAGAGGCGGTGGAGTCGCACTCCACAGCTAGCTAGCTTGCTAAGTCACACTGAGAAGAGCCATCTGCTTCCCTGTCTGAACTTTAGAACAAAGACACCAGGCTGTCAAAGTTTCCCTCAAACAGAAATGCACCCTGACTCAATCGTGAGCAGACGCATACAAGGCAGACCGCCATCAACGCATATACATAGACAGTCATACACACTCACACACATACACACACACACACACACACACACACACACACACACACACACACAACCGTATGCACACACACACACACGCACACATTCCACCCACATATGCACACACGTTTTGTCCTTCTGTTCTGGAGACTAATGGACTCTCCCATTCTTAGTTCTATGGCTCATCCGAGCGAACGGATGTAATTTGGGATATTTCCTCTTTTTTGCAAACTCAGAAATAGTTCCCAGAAATAAAAAAAAACTAAATGAGGCCTGTGGTAAAAAAAAAAACCATGTGCACGTGTTTGTGCTTGTGGAGAGGAACACCTGTTAATATTGAGTTTATTACTGAGTTTTCTTCCAGTCATTCCATGTGGTCAGTAGGTGTAAAGCAGCTGCAGGAAGTGTAGTAATGACTTCCTGTTTACTCCGCCTCCTCCTCCCACCCACTCACCGGTTACAGCCGGCCATGTGGTCCTGCATGGACCAACTCCATCACTAATGAACTGGCACTGGACACAAACCTATGGCAGACTGAAAAACCCAAAAATACACCTAAAAAGACACACTCCGTCGAGTTTCACCCTGATCTGTTTCACGCTCGCTCTTACAAGCCGATGCGGATGCGCATCGGCCGGGAGTGCCACCCCAGATACTTATGGGTGAGCTGAACTTCCACTGACCTCACACCTTAATGTATTGATCAATCACTGTTCCATTAACGCCGCCCATGCCTCCCTCTAATCTAATCTTTGTTTTCTCTTTTCCGACTCCCGTAGGCGCATCCACACCATCGCACACGAGCAAAGAGGCCAAAGGGAAAAAAAAAAAAACAAAACCTGGAAAACCTTTTAGCGAGCCCTATTTTGACATACATAATGTGTTCCAGAGGAGTACACTTGACTCCTCTGTCAAGCCAATCTGTTTACATTAAGTGTGAAGAATGCCTGAGCGTGAACTCTTCTGCCCTAACATGAGAGGACAGCTGATATCAAGCTATAACACTTGGCCCGGTGCTGTTTTTCACACAGTGTAGCAGAGTGAATTATTAGCCAGGACGATAACTGTCCATAACCTGACAAAAAGAAATACTGCTGACGCTTTGACATCTCGCTATCTTTAACACCTTAGATGAAAACCAGAAGGGCCGAGTGTTACAGTTGTGGCCGTATCTGTGATAAACAGTGCAGTTTGAGCGTCACTGTCGATAAAACACAACAGTTGTGCGTGCAGACGTGCAACGCTGCACTAACAGGCTGCCATGCAGTCTTCCTCTGTGCTGATGTGGAAGTTGATAAATTGCACTTCTCTCTCTAAACGGACATCCTGCTGGCTAGCACCCCTTGAACAACTTACAGCACAATGCAGAGGAAAGTTCCAAATCATAAAGCCAGATCTGCTGTTTTTTTTTTTTTTCTGGTGTGCTTTTTTTATGAACTGACAAAGATCCATTTTAGATTGAAATGCCGTCAGTGGAGATGTCGCACGTGAAGCACTGCGGTGCAGAGGCGACTTCTGTGCATTTAGTTATCCGTGCCTGTCGCGAGCACAGAAATTTGAGCCTCTTTGGTGTCTGTAACCAAGTCGAGCTCGTAAAAACACAACGTTAGAGGTTAGCAAGAAGGTTAAAGGTCTGAGCTCTGGGGAGTCAGAGGTCTTAAAACCACTAACCACCACTAAAACCTCAAAGGAGGGAGGGCGTTAGTGTTCAATTATGTAGTAAGAAGACTTGTACCATTTTTACACCAAAATTAGCACTTACATGCAGTTTCTTTTATGTGAGCGTACCCGCTAAATATCCTCCTCCTATCCCAGTTCCCACTTCCTGGTAGACAAGTTTGCATTTCTGTTGTGAAACGTTCGACTGCACATGCAATAGTTCCAACACTGCCATTCAGAGTGGGAGCCAATAAATACCTGTGACTCCTGCAGATTTATGGCCGGGCAGTACATCAATAACATATTTGTATCACAACATGAGACTATATTGTCTCTGGGTTAAGTGTTGTCTTTTCCTTCATTTTAAAGGTTGCATTACAGCAGTGGTCGGGATTTTCTGAACTTACCAACTGATCTACTAGTTCTAAGACTTGCCTTTGCCCACTTGCTCATAACATCCACATTACTGATGATTATTTTTCAATAATCTCATTGGGTTAATATTTTGTGGGTACCAACAACCACCCCTGCAGTATTGTTGCAATATCATTACTGAGGCATTTGATCAAAAACATCCTCATATTTGATTTTGTCAGACAGTCCCGGCATTCATGAATAAAAATAATTAGATATATATTGTGTATTTGCAATAAAGCACAAACATATTGCAATACTGTTTGAAGGCCATATCGCTCAGCCCTATGCAGTGTCATTTGACCCAGGAATTAATGATGATAGTCATTTTTCTCCCACTGGAGACAAAAGCCAGATGTTAGGAGGGGGTTTGTGGGTTTTTTTTACTCAGTGTGACGGGGGATTTCAGAGATCCATGAATAACAATTAAATAACAAATTATGTGGGTGATTATTTGTGGTCTTTGCAGATTCCATAGAAACAGTCTTATGGAAACCACAGTGTGTATTTTTCAATGGGTTTATGTTTTCTAATTGCGATATACACGGCTCACACATCTTAAATTCAGTGTGTTCGACGTGGCATACAGCGGTTGCAGCTATAATAGATTTGTCAGTGTGTGACCACCCTGCGCTGCCATGGTAACCTCTTTAATAGTCCACAGAGTATGGACGTGACATCTGCCATGGTGTGCTCGGCTTGTTTGATTATTGAAAGCTCAGGCAAAGGCAAAGGCACATTGATTAAAACAGAAAATGTTCCCCGTGCAAGTAAAACGGCTGCAGCTCCCGGTTCCTACGAACGAATTGGACTTTTTATTTGTGTTTCAGTATTAAGTACGAAGGTCAAAGTGTCATCATTTCTTGCACCATTGTTAATGTTTGGCAGAAAGTGGTTGAGCCTTCAGTTGAGGTCTCAGAGATATGCAGAATCAAACTGTTTCCCAACACATCCCAAATGAATCTGAGGTTGTTTTTTGTTTACTCTATCTACTCCACCCAAGTTCGTTTCCCTCCCACTCAGCGCAAGGGTCAGCTCAGTCAAACGCTTCGGTTAATCAGTCCGACATTCCCAGGAAGACAAAATCACTCCACGCTGGTTAACCATTACCATACTCAATTAATCATTTTCCGGGCCCTATATGAGAATTTTCACGATGCCAGTCTTGTCGTCCTCCTCCTCCTCCCCTCCTCCTCCTTCCTCTTTTTTCTCATGCCACTGGTCTTACTTCATCACATCCCTCGTCGTCACCCGCTGGCTTGCATTGGCGACAGAGCCTGCCTTTCATGTGGCTTCCCTGCCCGGGCTCGGAAAACCTGGGTGTCGCAAGCACCCCCCCAAAAGCGCCATCTGCCACCGCCCCTCCAAGCAGATGATAAAGTTAGCATCTCCGCTTTGCATCTTCCCCCCTGGATACGGACAAAGAGACACACACGAGACACACCTACACAAACTCACACAGCACCTATAGTATGTTCCAGGTATTAGCATATGTGTGTGTTTGGGTGCCGTGAGAGGAAATGACCACCTGACAGCTCCCTGAATCTTGTTCTCCCCAGAGGTGGACAGGCAAAACATGGAGCTGTATTAGAGGAAGAGGGCGTGACAACAATTTACTTTACATAGTAAATATTTTTCAAAAAATTGCATTTTTAGATATGCAAATTAGACATTATGTAATATAATATAATTCACTGATGTCATTTCATGTTAGAGTGAATCAGAAAAGACAGTCAAACAGCCATAAAATTCCACTGTCGCCACGTTTATAGGAGTAAAATAAACATAAATCCAGCTCTAAATGAGATACGATCAAATCTCTCTGTAAAGACCTTCAGAATATAGATACTAAATAAATGATAATAATGCGTGAATGAAGTTGAAATTTAATCGGCCTATAAGCCTTAAAATATATGTATTGTAATATTCTGTACATTTTAAGGCACAAAAAGGTCAATAGGATAAAAATTTGAACTAATAGATGTCACCATGAAACTGCCCCAGTTGACTTTTTTTTGGGTATTTTGGACATTTTCTTTCCACTTTCCACTGTTTTAGAAGCCATAGCCCAAAATCTCAAAATTGACCAATACATGAAAATATTTTTTCACCTGTAGTGTCTCTTAATGAAGAAACTATTTGGGGATTTTTTGGGGTCACTTCAAACTACTAAACCTAGACTTTTTCTCCTCTTAAATTAATTAGCATAAGGCGATCAGACATTTTTCTACTTTTGTACATCCAAAGCAGAGGGGGCTTTGGAGAGATGATTATCCAGGTGACTATCCACTGTAACTTTTTTTATTGCCGCTTTTGCACAAACTTTCCTTGATTTCAGGAGTAATTAGTGCCTGAAAGAAAATAAATGAAACTGACACTGGTTCACTGAGCACATCTTTTCGTACTGTGCTTCTTCAGCTCGGCTCCTCTATCAAGACAGGGTGACGTTTTAATTCTGTCGCCACGTGAAATTTGATGCAGGGATATGTCTCTCTGCTCCGTCTTAACTTACTTCCAGATGGCGATGATAAAGGTGAGTTGAGATTCGGTGCTTACATCAGACAAAGAAAAAAAACGGCGGGTCTGTTTTCTGAACCAAAGGATCGGGATTTGTGATTAAAGTCCTCGCCTGTCACTCAACAGATTTTGCTGAAATTGGCAGCTTTATCAGAGTACATCTTGCATAGATTAATGTAATCAGATTCTGCTTTAAATGCATTTCACTGCCGCGATAACCCCAAACAAATCCATAATGACGGCTTTAGCCCCGAACTGAAACAAGCCAAAGTGTCTAATGGAGCCATCAGCAGACTCAGATTATCATCATCTGTTTGGGCTAGCTACCTCTGTGTTCCTTACTCCTGCACACACACACACACACACACACGCACACGCACACGCACACACACACACACACACGTACGCATATCCCTCTGATTCCCAACTACAAGGAGCAAAGAAGCGTCAGGAGATGTTTAATTAAGACAACAGATCAATTAACAGCTCAATTAGCCTGGCTAATTAGGGGCTCAGTTGGAACAAAAGCTCGCTCTCCTCTGCTCTCTCTTTCCTTCAATGTCTCCCTCTCACTCTCGCTCTCCTTCCTCACCATCACCGCACACGTGTGCGCGCACACTCAACACCCCTCTCGCAGGGTTTGGGTACAGGACATGGTTTGTCGCGAAACCCCCTCGCAATAGAGCACATAATCCTACTTAATCGTCAGTCCAGATTTTGGCTGGAAATTGCCTGGAAGGGAGGATCGGAGCAGGAATTCTGTCTCGCTCTCAGTTTTATCTGTGTATCCAGGACGCTGGGGATCTCAGAGGACTAATTGAAGTTACAGCAGCCCGGAGGTGGGGGCGCATTTTGGTTAACCTGGCTTTTTCTGTGGCAGCGAGCATTACATCACTCTAACATGTACATGATAGAATATGTAGTGCATGCATAAAACTCACATGAACTCAGTTTCAACCTGAACAGAAATTACGTGTGTGTGTGTGTGTGTGTGTGTGTGTTTATAAACTGTGCTGCCAGGTGTACTTTCTTGTGTGTGCTGAGGAGGGGGTGGTGGGGACACTGCTGATGCTTACATGCCTCTGAGTCTACATGTATTTGGCAGAAGCTCATGCTCTGGACCCCCCTGCCCAGTCAATTAGGATGACTGTGCTAGTTGGTACACAGCCCCATTTGTGTGTGTTTCTGGTGACTGAGAGGCAGAAGGTATGCTTCCCATTCAAATCTGCACAACTAGTCTTATGGCTGAAATTTAAACATAAACATGCTTTAAATTCTATGATGTGCGAATCTTTTAAGTTATAAATACTATAAATAATGCTTAGTACAGCCTGAATATTCATCACTAAGTCATTTTGTTAGGCATCCCTCGTATCTCACCTTTTCATTCTCGGTTATAGGGATGCAGAATATTGTAAATAAATAATCACTGAAAAAAACATCAATATCATGATGACAAACACGTATTTGTACATCTGGAGAACAATATTAGTGGGCCAACACTTCATTAAAATGCTGTTTTGTGACACATTTTATCTAAAAGTTCCTACGTCTGCCATTTTGGACATTGCCCTTGGCCATACTGTGATTTCAATGATATTTCGATTAATTGCGCAGCCCTGCTTGGTAGAGACAATTTATATACACCTTGACTTTGATTCAGGACATGAACCGTACAGTGTTTCCCATAGAACGGCCATGTTAACTTTTTTGACGCTTTAATCAACATGGCACAGAATTGCACTGCAACGGCCAGGTGCACTGAAAAGCTTTTGCGAGCATGAGTAGCCCTACGTTAAGCAAGCTGGGTCACATCACTATCAGTGCATTTACTGGAGGGATGGAACACCAGAGAACATCTCTCTCTCTCTCTGTTTCTATGCAGAGCATGTGATCATCAGTAAAGGGAGGGGAAGAGAGAGCGCAGATTGTCCACTAGTTAATCAATCACGGATTGCTTTGTTTTCTCAGACGGGTGAAGTCTGTGTGTGGGAAACGTACATTAGTAAATCTTCTGTTAGTCTGAAAAATCTGCATAAATCAGTATAATATAATACAAATTATTCTCCATCCCCCATGTCATGGATTGGCCTGTTGTTTTGTCTTCATGTTTTCTCTCTTCATCGCACTTTTGTGATGTGAGGACGTCTTTGCATTCTCCTTAGATTTCAGACAAAAATGTTCATAAAAACAGGTGGATGGAAACGCACTCGGAGAGACAGACAGAAGGGGTGTGTGTTTGTTTGTGCCGGTGGTAGGTAGTGTAACCTCTGCTGAGTGTGAGATAGATGTCCTCATCTGCCCTTCCCTAGCTGTCCCTGGGGTGTTTGTCTGTGTTTTCGTGTGTCTGCGAGGTAGCATGCATGCATATGAACTTGTGTGTGTGTGTGTGTTTGTGTGTATGTGTATTTGTGTCAAGCAGGGTTCAGATGCCCGGTCACCCCATATATCTCCAACGCAGCAGACAGGTCTGGGGTTCTGTTGCTGATGCACTGTCTTCTCTCATTACTGAGCAGGCCCCAGAGCAGGCCCAGGCTCGACACACACACACACACACACACACACATGCACACACACATGGTCTTGCTGGGACAATTAGATGCGACTGGAAACACTGGAAGAATCTGCCCTAAAGTGAAGGAGACGGCTGGAAAACAGCTCCGAATTGATACATGTTGAATTACCTTCAGAGCGTAGCCACATTCGTATAAAACCCCCACCACATAGATACACACACACACACACACACATGCGACTACACTACCACACAACCACAATGGGACACACTGTGCAAGTCTTGTGACAGGATGACTGACAGAAGGACAGGCTGTGGCCGCATGACTTCCTCTCTCTCTCTAAACACACGCACACACACACACACTTCCCTATGTTCCAGTGTTAATAAATTGTGTCCTAGCAGCTGTGCGCTCTTGACTGCAGCCACCGTCTGCTCGGTGATCTGATCTGCTGATGACGTCCAGTAGCCGCAGACTCTGCTCCTTCCTGTTCCTCTCACACTTCCTGTCCATCTGAACCTGCCCACTCTCTGAACGGACTCCCGCCAGTCACTCATGAAACCTTTATGTCTAGATTTCATACTGGAGCGCCGGCAGCTGACCGGTTCTCTCTGTTGTCTCTCCCCCTGTTTAATATGTAGATACCTTAGACGCACACCTACCTGTCTCTTAGGATATTGACCTCTGATCTTGGAAGTGTGAAAGGCTGTGTGAAACATACAAAAACAAATCCTGTACCAGCAGAGGATTGTGTCATTTCTTTCTTTGTGAAAGGAGGAGAAAAACAACATAGTGCAGAGGAGAGTTCAATCATGAAGGGGGTCAGAGTATGTGGCTCTGTACAGTACATGAGGCCTACACACAAGGTTGGCATGAAGCATTGATGCGCACACATACATAGTAATAAAAGGCAAAGTTCACCGGTTCTTTAATGAAAGATAATTCATAGATATTTATGTGGATGTCTTGGGAAACCGTTTGACCGACAGCATATCAATATACTGCTGTCTTGTGTGTTACCCTTAATTGAATTGCAAACCATTTTTGAAAATTGATACATTTGTTTGAGTGAAATAATATAAATATATTCTTTGTTTTCTCTTCTACGACATTAACGGAATATCTTTGGGTTGCGTTCAAAACAAGACATTTGAAGGATGTCATCTTCTGCCTTGGGAAAACCTGATCCACATTTTTCCACTATGTTATTGACCAAACAACTTATTGAAGAGAATGAAAGGACAAAATAATGCAGTGGTTGCAGCCCTTGTGTGTGTGTGTGTGTGTGTGTGTGTGTGTGTGTGTACATCCTGACTGATATACGGAGTCTTGTGTTAGTAGAAATAGGTCACTCATTAGGCCCTCGGGCTGTCATGTAACTCTGCTTAATCGCTGGCTCACATCATCTGCACTCTCGCTGTGTTTTTCCTTTAATATATCCATACCTATTCGTATTATTCATTATCTTTTCTTCACTTATACACCTTTACATCTATATTCCTACAGATGTATAGATGTATATAAGGAAAGAACAGAGAAGAAAGGGACGGTGAGCGCCGAGCAGCCACGGGAAGATTCCAGCAGTGGATAATTGGCCTTAAGCCATTCCTCTGGCCCGCTGCTCTCTGAATAATGCATGCTCTTTTTAATGAAGCCCCTTTTTGTTGTCTTTTTTTACTTCTCTAGGATGTAGGGTAAAATTAGCATACTCCTGTGTCTGCATCTTAATGAGGGTCTGGCCACTGAGGCTCGGTCGCGCTCAAAGCTACGCCCACTCTCACTGATCTTAGTTTAAAAAGGTAAGATAAGGATAGCCGCGAAGAGAAGTCAATGCTCGCGCCGCCGGTTGATGTAGATGGCGTGGCCTCATCAAAGTCCCTTTCCCCAGTGATGTAGGAAGGCAGTCAACCTGCCTACTGCTTTGTCTTGTGATAGCGACCTCTCTGAGGTTGAGGCTTTGGTTAACTAAAATGTCAACACAAAACTCCTTTAAACTGCCTTTCATTTCAACATGTCTTTCTTTTATGGTCGGCCTCCGCAGCGTAACAGTACGCGAATGGCCCAAAGTACATGCACGTGAACATTTTCACAGGAGGCTTACAGTAAGAACCCTCTTACCGCTGTCCAGATCTGAGAGTGCCAGACTGAAGCCTGGAGTCTGAAGTGTTTGAGCCCGTCCTTGAGTGGGGCAGGAGAGCATTCCTCAATCATTGGGGCATGTACAACAGTTCCCTAATCCTACTGTAGACCCGCTTTCATCTACAGGGCTAATGCTTTGTGAAGCACTGAGCTGTGATCGGGCCCGGCCGCTGGAGGAACTGGTGGAGACTCAGCAGGTCAAAGAGGGCAAAGTAGGGACGAAAGGGTGAGAGGGGTGGCAAAAAGGAGTTGGAAATGGTGACTTAAAACCTGCGCTGTTTTTGTCATAACAGCAATTAAGATGCAAGTGTCTGTATCCCCTCTTGGTGATCTGACAATGCTTGACGGTTATGTGACACGTAGCGTGGGATGGAGAGACAATAGAGGCCTCATAGTGTGTGTGAAAATTGATTTGGGAATCATGAAATTGTAATTTCTCAGGAGTCTTTGAGAGCGACGGCTCCTTTAGGATGAAGCTGACAAATTACATTCCCTACACGAGTAATATTTGGCTGCAGATTTGTTGGTGTTTACTGTAGACTTAAAAAGCAGCAGCTGAGTGATTTTTACAACATCTGCCTTCATTTGTCCAGGCCATCAAGTCACCAGCCTCGCAAATGATGCCGTCTCCCTGGCATTTCCGTGCTGACTGATTTATCACGAGCCGAGAGGAATGGCGGGTTGAGAACATCGCGCATGACAACAACAACGCTGGCCTAACAAATCGCACTTGGCTTGCGATTCTGTTTCTCTCCAAACAAAAGTTGCCTGGATAATTAACCTGTACATTAACTTCCCAGCTGATAGGAAACGGCATGTGGATATGAGCTCAGTGAGTCATGGAGATTGATCCTGAGTGCGATGGGGATGGCAGAGGCAGGAAGCCTCACAGTTTGGCAGACGCTGCCATACCTGTCAATTCTCACATTCTGTTCAGTCTACCAGGTTCAGAGAGAGTCTCATTTCCTAGTTTGGCTCGGGATGGAGTTTGGCACGGGAACAGAATAAGAAGTGAAGTTACAAGATGCTTCCTCGCTGGGATTGTGTACCTGCAAACTTTCTGACAGCTTGAGCAACCGACTGGTTTCTCTGTGATGGACTGAAGTCACGGCTGGGTTGCTGTTCCGGCTGACAGTACGCACAATTATCATATATTGAAAGGTATTGTGTTATTCTGACAGTGTGACAAAGACACGGTGAGCTTGTCACGTAATATTTTCATTTTAAATGTGACTCCTCGTGAAGCACGCGGTGTGTTTAATGACAGGGAAACGCACACTCCCGGTTTAGTTTTTCCATCTTTGTTGGAAACCAGGTTGCCAATCACCACTGGCGCCCTGCGCTGTGTGTGCGTGTACGGGTTGTTGTTGTGAAGTTGGTGATCACTTCAGGCAGCTGATGGTGCACACCACTGCACATCTTTAACGGTTGGCACAAACCATTCCTCTGTGCTGGGTGAAAGCCTGTGGGACTTCAGGTCAGCCCACCACTGGGCACTGGGCACCAAGTAATGAGCTAGTGGCAGCGAGCACTGGGCACTGGGCGGCGAGTTGGGACACAATAGTGGAGGGCTAGCCCAGGCCAAAATCAGGCCAAGTAGTTGCAATCAGTGGTGCATGAGGAGATCTGGCACGGGCTCTCAGCTGCCTCTCCTATCCACAGCAGTGAACTGCAGTGATAAGCACTAGGACCAGCTACTGCCTGTCCTGTCTCAATTAGCACTATTCTGTGTTCTCGTTACCCCGGAGAAGAGACGCAGAGTCCTCTGGATGTTTTTGTGCCTTGGTTCTGAAATACATTCTTGCGTTTTATTTGGGTCCTGTGATTTTCTAACACTGTCCCATGATTTTTTTTTTGGCAAAGAACTTTGCTCTCCTTGCCGCTGTGACAACAAACTAAATATCTTCGGGTTTTTGGACGAGGCAATACATTTGAGGATGCTGTTTTGAGCTGTGGGCATAACTGATGGACATTTTGTAGCACTTTCGAACACTCTATGGACCGAACAACTAATCGATTCATCGAGAAAATAATCAGTAGATCAATCAACAATGAAAAATGATTGTTGGTTGCAGTCCGACAAGAGCCCACTCATTTCTATGCACTTGTAAGATGACGTTGTTGCTGGAGTATTGTGTTAATAAAACACATACAGTATGATAACACCGTCTGAATAATCCAGCAAAGACGTTCGACCTGGGGCCTCTTTCTTTATGAGTTCATCTGGTTTCACTAGTGATTGAGTAGCTGAAGGTAAATGTTCTTCTTATATACTTCTCTTTTTATAATTTTCTTTTTCATATTTCTATAGATATCGTCATTATGTAGTTGTCATGGATTCATTTAGCCATGACAATTGCCTGTTGAAGATCTGATGTTGTGACAGCCCTGGTTGTAGCTGCAGCGATGAGCAGGCTTTATCCATTATTAATATTCAGAGGATTTTTTTTCCCTCTGCTGCTGAAGCCGTTCAAATCCATGTATTTATTTTTCCTTATTCTCCTCATTTGTTAGATTACAAGCTTGTCTAGACGCAAAGACACATATTACATACTCAGCTCTCCAACTAAGTTACCGTTTTGATGGAATTAAACAAACCCCCCCCCCCCCCGGACTCTGAAGAAATCAATGTTTCGTGGAACTGCCAAACTGATAAATCTGCCCATCTCTTGTTTTGTCTCTTCAAATCACATTTTTCCGTAGCCCAGAGTGTCATATTCATATTGCCTTTTCATAGTGCAAACCAAAGGATATTTAATTTAGGAGCCTGTGAAGTGAAATAATCAAGCAGAATTCTCTCATCTTAGTAGCTGGAACGAGCAAAAAATATTTGGAAAGTGCCGCAAGTGATTGTCAAAATCGTTGCCAGAAATCAAGTCTAAAAATATCTCCTCAGCCTTGAAAATAAGTAGTCTGGAAACTTTTTAACCTGTAAAACAAATTGTACCATGGCTGAGTAATTGTTTATCAGTGTTGAGATGTTTGATGGTGAAGACTAGAGCTTGAAAGATACACTGCATACTGGCATATTACATCTTTATCAGTATATGCAGCAAAAGATGCTCGGGGTAACTCGAGGTAAACCCGGTATCGCTCGGGCTCCACCGAAGACGGCAAATCTTTTCATGTACAACTGCAAACTAATTGAGTTTCTGTTTCCATACTCGATATAATTGGTGATGCGTGGATTGTTTGGATACATTCTTCAGTTCGCAGCAACACGCCGCAGAAGCGTTTTGATCTGAATTCACATGCTTTTGGCTAATTCCACTGACATCTATTTTTAATAAGCTCGCCTTTCCGTCGTGGAATGGCAATGAACAGGACACCTCCAATCATCAGTGCGGCTTGGAGCCCCAGCAATGTTAAATTAACTATGTGAAGGCAGCTGCTCTTTGAGCTCAAACACTTTTGTTGTGTGGTGAAAACAATGAATAATTCTCTTTACACCCCATATGTGGGTGTCGGGAGCAGGGCAGCAGGCAGGAGCACCATCCTGCGGCTCAGATCAAAAGCCAGGCAAAGTTTAGAATGAACAACACACACGTCGAGCGGAGGGGAGAATGTTTGTGTGAGGAAGAGAGCCTCCCCACCGTACCATAAGGCGAAAAACGGGATGCGTGCCTGTGTATTTGTATGAGTGAAAGAGTGAGGATGTTTACATGTGAGGAGTGAGCGCGTACGTGTTCAACCTTCTGAGATGACATCTGTGTAAGCGAGCTCAACGTTGTTCGCCGGCGTATGCCACGGCGGAAGATCTCGCAGATGCATTCAGAGACGGCACCAGATTGTCGACAGTCGCAAGAGTAGGTGGGAGTCACATGTGGAGATTGTTTCGGACACTTTTTCGGATGTGAGGCGCGCCTGACCCCCGCAGCATGTGGATGCGCCGGGAGATATTAAGATTTTCTGCGTGAGTGGGCCTTGCGTGAGATGAGCCAAAAACTCCTTCAGAGGACGTTTCCTCCGTGAGGAAGCTTTGAATTTTTTGGGACCATGTGTGCACCAACACACGCCCCCACACGCACTGTTCCTCTGTAATAACTTTTTTTTTTTCTGAAAAAGTCGTCATGGTCGAACAGTTGATGGTATTAATGCTACCAATGCTGAAAATAAAGCCTTCCCACATCTTTTTATTGCACCAAACAGACAACAGAAGCCTGTTCGACTCTCTGCGTAAAAAAAAGAAAAAAAAAGAAATCGTTCTCCCTAATGGTGAAACAAAACCTGGCAATTTCCATCAAAAAACATTTCAGCTCGCAACCTTACGTGCCACTCAATGCTAACCTCACCGTCTCCCCTCAGATCTTTTCTTTTCCTCCCTCTCTCACTTCGGCTGCGATTCCTGTGAAGCTTCCGCCAACCCAGAAACACCTTCGGAAAATAAAGTCAGTCTGTTGGTGTGTTGTCTGCAGGGCATTCACCTGCCTGACAGACACTCGGGGAGAAGGGAGAGTGGAAAGGGGAGGGGAGAAAGAAAGTAACAAAGGGAGAGAGGCAACTTGTTACCAAGCTCCTCGACATTGATCATGACAGATTTTTTTTTTTGGGGGGGGGGATTTGCGTTGAAAGTTAAGCACTGGAGTGCAGCAGGGTTCAGTAACTCACTCAGGAACATTTCTGAGAACGGACGGGGAAGTTTATTATTAGCCAATAATTCCAGCAGCTGCAGTCAGACAGTCAGTCTATATGAGAAAATATGGGAAAATGATGCAGTGTGTGTTTACCATGATTTGGTTTGGAGGAGGAATCCAATAAAGATGATGAAGAAGCCTCATCTCCGCACCTCGCAGGGGCTGGGCTGGGTGGCGGAGTACTCAGCGGAGTGAGGGGAGAAGGGGAGCGCGGGGAGAGGGAAGTGATTACTGTCGTTAAGTTGACAGGAAATGTTGCGTCTCCTTGACGTTTAGTAATGATCGCAGCAGCTGGGAACAATAAAACTCCAACATTGCGCAATTACTGGCCTGCTTCACTTACATCGGATAAAAGTAATAATGCACATTATCCCCACGTCCCCCTTTATAGTCGCACCAGCGAGGGAGCAGAGGCAGCAAATGAGATTTTTGCTGCGCAGGAAGCCGAGTGGGCTGACGGTTATGATTGACTGGAGGAAGACTTCCTGCAGCGCCGTGTGATGTGACCACTTGCGCTCTCTCACACTCCTGCTATCAGTTCATCGTTTTTTTTTCCCGTCGCTCCTTTATTTTATTTCTCATGATATCGGCTCGCCGCCTTTGGGAAAGAGAGTGGGTTGGGGGAGGGGAGATTAGAAAGTTCAAACGACACCATGAGACCGTCGATGGCAGCTTGGATTAATGACAGACAGAAACCACAAACATTCACCACTGGCAGCGAGTTAACAAGATGTGTGAGAGAGAGAGAGGCAGAGAGAGAGAGAGAGAGACAATGTTCTTTGATTACCATTAAACATTCAGTGATCAAGCTGTAACTTGTCATTGATATTTACCTGTATTTTTGTCATCATGTGTTTTTAAATGTTTGTTTTTCTTTCTTTCTGCTACTATGTAGTGATGTGCAAACCCTTGGCCCTTTCTCTTAGTTGTCATAGTAGCTGAGAGTACATTGTAAACTTTGTACAATCTGCTTTGGCTTTACTGTACCTCATAACTAAAATGCCAATAAAGTGCATTTGTGAGGAAAAAAGAGCAAAAGAGTTTTTTTTTTTTTTTTTTAAACTAATAAACAGACTTATGATAAGAAAGTAACATGAGATTGAAAAAACACATAACTACCAACAGCGGAATGCGATGTGTGATCCAGAAACGGAGCTATCCAAATATATTGCGAGGCGAGGCAGAGGTCGGGACCGAACAACACGCAAAAAATGAGTTAATAGAAAATACATCCAAAAGAATCACGTTGCGATGATTTTGGCAGATATTGCGATGGGTGACTTGAATCCCACTTTCCAGTTGGAATGGTGATTTTCTGTGGACGAAAAGGACGACCCGCATTTTCCCTTTGCTTTTCTGCTCAAAATGTCAACGTCTCATCAAAAGATTATGTCTGAAAAACACAGAACTGCATGTCTTTACGTAAAATCTATAATATTCTGTCTCTATTTGTCCAAATACTGTTATTATTTATTGTGAGTTTGATCATGCATTTTAAATTAGATGCATCAGTGTTAGTATATGAGTATATGATTCTGTGTATTTGAATTTGAGTGAGACCAGACCATACTGGAGAAAGCATCACTTTCCGTCTTTAATCGGGGCCTACAGATGACAGATTGTTTTGACCTTTCTGCTCCGTTTTGAATAATTGTGTGTGTCCGTGTCTGCATGCGTGAGTTTGCGGAGGATATAACCAGTTGAATATTAATGATTGATTAGGCCTGTCGTGCCTGTGCATAAATATCAAGGGTACGTTTGTACTACGAAGGGCATTTCGTAGTCCTTCTTCCTCTCTTCTCCCCTTAATTAAAACTGCCCAGATCCCTTTTTAATGACCATCACTGATACTGCATGGGAGAAGAGGTAAATGAAGTTAATGACTGAGAAGGTCAAGCCGCGAAAACGGGGGAAAAAGCATTTCATTTGTTCCAATTGCTCGCCAGTTTGCCAACAAAACGCCAACGTTTGGGGGCCTGAATACGTAGCGCCGAGGTGCTGCAGTGACATTGCGTGGGAGCGCCATAAAAAAATCTTGACATCTTAGAGAGACGCCTTTTCAGTTTTTTTTCTCCTCCGAAGAAGGAAACTGGTTTATCTTCATCTCGTGCCCTGGCTTCCTGTCTGGGAGTCGTTTCAAGAACAAAAGAAACGTCTCGTTCTGTTGAAGAGAAGTGAAGTGGAGTAAACAAAAAACACAAGAAAAAAACTCAGATGTACCTTCTCAGAAAAAAACTCTGACACCGGATGCTTACTTCTAGATATAGCGAGTGCGCGGTTACGTGTGTCTTCCGGGATACTTTTTTTTTTTTTTTGGAGGGGGCTTTAAAGGAAGTTATCAAAACCTTTCGCGCTTTCATCTTCTTCTGGCCTCGGCAGTCTCCTCTCCTCCGCAGGTGGTTTCCCCTCTGGTCCCCTTCTCTTACGCTTACTACGTGCCCACACCTTCTTCACCCTTGCCTCAGGGAAAAAATAAAACACACACACGCACACACACAGACACTGCTGCCCCTCGAAAAGTTTTCCAATAGCTCGTAAAAATAGGCCGAACGATGTGTAAATTTCTCGCTGCCCCGCCCCGCCCTCCTCGTACTCCTGCGTGCTCGTTCGTCTCGAAGGGTACTAAGTAGGTAGGTGATGAAACGGAGAGGCGATGATGCCGCCGAGGATTATGTCATGTTTGTTTCTCCTCGGGTTGTATCACTCGTTATGAGTCATGTCGGGTTGCTGGCTCTATATGCTGATGGCGGAGGAAGAGTTTGCGTTCAGTGGGAGGCTTTGGGAAATCACCTCTTTCCGTCGTTCGTGTGTATACTGGCCAAAGCAGTAGCAGCTTTCCTTTAACGGTCAGATGGTTTCATAAGGTGTGATAATGTCGTTTTTTGGGTAGACGTTGCCGGTTGTTTATGATTATATGATAAACCTGCCTTGTCGGATGCCAACGCCTGCGAAAAAAAAAAAAAACGAGCCACGGAAAAAAAAAATCTCGACACTTTTTTTTTTCTTTTTCGAATGTCTATAACTGACTTGCCAATCATCTCAGGTCGCTGTTTGTCGCACGTCTCACCAGTCAGACAGTGAGACCGAGCGAGATGTGGCAAACTCCTGAAAAAAAAAAATCCCCTCTCTGTGTGTTTCTGTTTCTCTCACCCTTCTCTCCCAAAGTTTTCCTCTCTCTGGCTGGGCGGCCGCAGGTTTCCAAACAAACTAGCCGAAACATGTTGTCTGTGAGTCCGTCCGTCCAGCCCTCCTGCTGGGCACCAAAGCTGCCATCCACAATGTAAGCAGGTGGCGCTGGCATCCCAGGGAGAACGGGCAGAGCGCGTGGGCGTCACGCAGGCGACGCCAATCCAAAATTCCCAGCTGACCTCCAAAACCAAGGCTATGGCTGCGCTCGCCAATCCTCAGCAAACGCTAGTTCTCGGTTTGAATATATGTATCTCTCTCCTGCGCTCTCGTTTTTTGCCAGCTGTAATCGTATATTCTCTTAAATAATCACATTTTTTGCGCCTTACTTTTGTCTGATCATCTTTTCTCCTTGCTTGCACGCCTCTCTCGCTCGCTCTCTTTCTCTCCGTGTTTGCTTTGTGGGGGTGCTGTTTAGCCGAGTGGGACTCGCAGTAGGCCCCAGGCCAGCCGCCTTCGGTTGGACGTTAATGAACGGAACAGGAGTGGGCACATCTGATGAAGCTGGCCATGCTGTCAACTGATTTTCATCTGGTGTGTGTGTTTGTGCGTGTGTGTGACAACAGGTGCAGACCAGATCTCTATGCACTGACAAAATACAGCCTCTGCTGTGCCAACACAGGTGATTTCCACCTAGGAAGGCACACACAAACACACATCCTTTCCACTTTCTGCAGTTTTTCGTACTTTTTTTTTTTTTTTTTTTTTTGCCCGCTTGGAAAAAACAGAGGATGCCTTCGGACCTAAATGACAGTTTGATTACTTAGGTTATCTTGAGAGTTTGAACTTCCACTCTCTCCACCGGGCCCCTCATTGATCAATTATAAATCATTGCCTCTGAGCTGACGATGTAAAACCAGTCTGATAGACAAACAAGGAAACACCTGTCACGCACAGCCCTCAGTCAAACGAATCGCTCGCGAGTAACATGCACACACCCAGTGGAAGGTCTGAGTGACAACATCCTGTTCCTCTCTGGTTGTCAACAGGCCTGAAGCAACAACAGTATAAGCGTGTGTGTTCATTAGAATAGTACCTGTCTGGGACTCCCTCAGCCACCTGGCTTTTCAAACAGAAGCAACTAACACTCCTAATCTTTCTTTCTATATGCCACAGGCAGACAAGATCCAAATCCGTGTCGAAAACAACAAAACCAAACATCACAGTGTTCCCAAATGTCACATTATTGTGCATCGTACGCGGACAGAAGCTAACGAGACGGGGAGACAGGAACGTGATTCTCCTTGGAGAGAGACAATTTTTTCGCTGCCGCGTCCGAGTCCAAAAATAACAAAGAACAAAGGCGGATAAATGAGTGAGTTTTTGAGCACAGGCTAGTGGGCTTTGGCAGCACCGGCCAGGCGGGAAGGGAGGGAGAGACAGGGAGAGCTAGCTAGCGGGCCCGTCCACACATCTGTCCACACAGCACGGGGTGGGTTCCAGCGACACCCACAGAAACAGGCTTAACCTTCTCTTCCCCCCACCACCTGTTCATTACTATGGGCCCCCCCACCGAGCCACCGCCACTCTGCTCTTCTCCTCTCACCCGCTCCCTTGTTCTTGTTCTCTCTCTGTCTGTCGCTACTCGTTCCAGTTCTCTCTTTGTTATCCTGCCGTTTTTTCTTTTTTTTTTTTTTTACCCAATCTCTCCCTTTTTGTTATTTATCTTTGCTTTTTTTTTTTATTTCTCAGCAGTGCAGCTTCATTTCTCTTCTCACTCGCTCTTCTTTTTTTCTTTTTTTTTTTTACACAAAGTAAAAAAAAAAAATCTGTTCGGCTAACGGAAAGATGCTCTTCCTGTAACAGGAAGGGAATCGTCAGACAGGTTGTTCCGAGGAGAAAGAAGTGGCCGGCTTACGTGAAAGGGGGAGAGAAGAGGAGGCTTCTGATGAATCGTCTGCGAAAGTGCATCAGTCTACCCACATCTTCAAACCCCCTGGTGCCTCTTGTCTGCTTCAGACCCATTTTTCTCCACATTGTTGGTAATTTGAGCATTCTCGCCCATGGCATCATTCATAGTTGGCCCATTTAAATCCCCTCAGAAATTCAATTTGGAGAAAGGAAATGACAAGATTTAGCTTATTGAGGTATGCCAGAACATCCACGAAAATCAGACATGGGAATATGTTAGATTGTAACAGCCTCATCATCGTCGCTCCCCCTTTGTGTTACGGCGTGGAGAGGAAAAAAAAAAAGAAAAGAAAAATATCACTGACTGTTCTCTGTACTTGTTTGGGCTCGTTTGAATGATTTGATCACGGAATAGTCTCGGCGGTCTCACGGAACAATCACCGCCACTGGACGGACATTTTCTCGGGAAAAAAATCAAAAACAGCCACCGTTGGCTGCATAGTAGGAGGGACTTTATATGTTTGTTTTTTTAGCCACATTATTTCTATACCATAATTCCTGTCCAAAACGAAACAAAAGAGCTAAAAAAAAACAAAAAGGAAAAAAACAAACTGCACCCGCAGTCTCTCATATGGTACCACAGTGAGAGCAACTTGGCAACGGCTCGCTCCGTCATTGTACATAATGCGGTGCTTATTTCAATTCAGCCAATTGTTATTTTTAACTGTGAGGGTGAAAAATCGCATTGTGGGATGTGCATGTAAGAAATGCAAATATCTGTCACGAGAACACGCGAAAGAGGAAAAAAAAAAGCATTATTTTTAAACGCGTCACACGTGCGTGTCTGAGTCGCGTCCCTGCTGTACAGCAAGAATAGATGATCATCAAAAACTCGTCTCGAGTCGGTCTTCAGTGATTAACCCGGCTGTAATAAGCTATTGCCTGCATTGTAATTTCAAATCGGAGACTAAAACGTATCATCGAAAAACAAATAACTGCAATCTGTAATTTCAAATCCTCTTCTTCTTTGGTGTGTGTGTGTGTGTGTGTGTGTGTGTGTGTGTGTTTTAGTGTGCACAGGGGCACCTTGTTGACTTGCGTTCCGCTCCCTTGGATTCTGCATAACTCCAGATATTCTTTTTGACTCTTTAATTGCTTTTGCACAGTGGCCCTGATGATGATAAGGAGGACTTGGTGACAACATCTCAATTTCTCTCCCCAACTGAACGCTCCCCGTTTCAATTATCCTCGTCGTTTTTTTTTTTTCCTTCCCTTTGCCGCCCTCACTCTCTTGCCTCCAAATAAATTTTCATTTCCCTTAAGCCCGCTGCTTCCAGTATCTGATGGCGTCTCACTCAGTTATCCATGCATGGTATTATCAGGGAGACAGGCCCTTACTGCTCACTGAGAGGGAAAAGGCTGCAGGCCGCTTATTACATACCAAATATCAGGCACCATATTCAAATCCAAAGTAGCTGCCTGTGGGGAATATGCCTAAACTGGTTCAGCCTGTTAAGAGTTTTGCGCCAGCCTACACAGATAAATGAAGTCCACACACTGCAGGAGATGAGGGAATTTGCTTTGAACGTTTGCAAAATTTTAATATGTGTGTTTTTTCAGCGGTTTCGACGTGTTTCTCGTATCCGTTATATAATTCCTTTCGACGCGTGAGTCAGAACGGCCGCTCTGCGAGTACACGAGCAATGGAAGGAGACTGAAGTTCCCCCAAAAATGAAATCTGATAGCACCTTTTTTAACCGCCTTTTGGGAATGCATTCTGAACCGTCATGACATCAGCCGATTCAAAAGAACAATGAAATCATTACAAGCAGCTTTCTTCCAGGTCGCCTACCTATTAAAGGAAGAGAATGGGGAGGTAAGACGTTAGATCCAGCCGCTGGGTATTGTGCAACGTTACAAAGAAAACAATGAGACAATCAAACGGGGCAATATCATATTGTTCTATTGCCTCCCCGAAGCTCAAAGTAATATTCTGCTTTTTGAAAATGACATAAAAATCTCTCCGCGGATTATGGCGCCGTTGCGACTCCACGCCGTGACAATTTTCCCACCGAGGAGGAACTCAGTGTCATATAATAATTACAGAGCAATGAGCACACGACAATAAACGTGCAAACTATTCAAGGCAGCCGAGATAAGATAGCGTTTAAGCACCTTTTTTTTTTTTTATTGTGAGAGGTTCCCACAGTTCAGGTTGTTCAAAGGTCTCTTACACAACCACAGATGTCCATAAAAAGCAGCAGTTCTCGATCAAAGCGGGGAGCGAATGAATGTGTCAGAGATGAGCTACCAGTGATTAGGTTTGCTAACAGAAGGCAGCCCCCTTTCATTTTCAATTCAGCCCACGCAGCAAAAATAAACTTAAAATTCACATTTGATTCACAGAGAGCATCAACGTCTCTCAGCTTCTAGTCGGCCGGGTATGAAAAACCTCTTTTGTTATTTTGCCTCGTTGAATAATTTATTACTTTTTGATAATTCCAACTACAAGCGATGATTAGTTTGATCTCGGTTTAATAAACAAATGGAGATATGAAAAGAAAATCAGACGTAATAGTATGCGACTGCTACAAATAAAAACAATTACAAGGCGCTTCTCGTTCCGGAGTAATCACAGCAAGAAGAATTAAAACATTGTGTGTGTTTAATGTCTTTGAAAATGAGATGTTAATGTTTTAGCCAACGGAGCAGCTCGTTCAGACTCCTCGCTAATGCTAAATGAACGTCGAGCCGGATGGGAAACAGTCGGGTCGACCGGTCGATTCGCTTCCGAGGAAGTTGGGCAAGATGTTCAAACACCGGATCCTTATCTGAAAAGGAAATATTTTAGACCGGTTAAACCATCTCAAGCCTTACACGATTTTACAGGTTATAATAACTGGGCTAAATCTGGTTCAGGAATCATTGTGGTGTGAGGAGATGTGGTGCGATCGTGTGCAGAGAGAAGAGCGAGCTGATGGAATCAGAGGCGACTTGAGCTGGACGTGATTATGAGGGAGAGAGAGGGAGACAACTTGGAAGCAAAGCTCGGGCGAAAATTGCGTGAAATTATTGTCGATAATGAAAACACTCTTCTACTTGTTTGATTTTTTAATTAAAGGCCATTTCTTTCTCATAAACGCCCAAAGAAAAAGGTCTTTTGAATGAAGACTGTGAATCGTTTCCAATAAATCCAAGATGGGGCTCATAATGGAACCACCTTGAACCGACTCAGTAGGCTGACCCTGGTCTCCTGTGAGCTGTTCTTCAGTCTTTGTTGGCTGCGTCTTACTTTGATATTTCGTTTCTGAAAACTGTGATAAAAACACGTCTCCAGTTGATTTTGAAAAGTGGGATTTGGCTGTGTCGTGACAGCAGGGACCGCAGCTAATGATTGAATTCATTATTGGTTGATCTGTTTTTATTATTTTCTCAATTAATTGATAATATGCACCCAGTGTTGCTTTAATTAGTTTTTTTTTTATTTGCCCTTGTTAAACTTGCATTAAGGACATAGTTTTAAAAATCAAAAGTGGTAAATGAAAAATAAAGATTAAGACGTCCTTCCCAGAGTCAAAGGTCATGGCTGTAGATGTCTGTCTTATTTTGTCTGGCACAACAGTCAGAAACGTAATCTTTTACAAATGAAATAAAACACAAAAGCAGCAAAAATCCTGAAAAATAAGAAGCTGAAACAAATGAATGTTTTGCCAAAGAGATCGAACTGTTGAAATAGCTGTCGAAGGATCCATTTTCTTGCTTCCTATATAATTCAAAAACATTTCTGTGCAGCCACTTAAAACAGCAATAACAGTTCAGGTAATGAGATTAAAGAGATCCAGTAATTGCTGCGATAATCACCCTGAAAGAGACGCCCCGTGTGAGCGTCTTGTGAACGGTGGGAACTCTTGATTTCTGTGTCAGCTCTATAATCTCTTTGTTAACAGCTCAGAGGTGGGCGGGTTGGACTGCCATAAAACTGGCCGACGAAACTCTTTCATGTGCGGACTTTATGCGGCGATGCGGCCCAATCAACCTGTTTGCTCGCTCCGTTATTGAGCGCTTATCTTTGTGACAGGAAGACACTCGATACCAGAGCAGATAAAGACGAGAAGAAAAAAAAAAAGAAAAGGCACGGACGGAAGGAGCTATTTGTGTCAGAGCTTCCTTATTTTTCAGTGTGAGTGGATTGAAGAAAGACAAGAGACGATCGATGCCGCGCAGCCTGAATCTCTGCATTCATGGATTTTGTGCACTATGAAGGTTCGATAAATCAATGCGAGGCCTCTGAAGTAAATTCAGACGGCTTTTTTTGTGTTGATTTACTTGGAGAGGAATCAGAATAGTTGAAAAGTCCAAGTTGTTATCAAAAGAAGTCGGGCTGCACTAACCGTTTGTTGTCATTATTGGTTAATCTGTTGACTATTTTTTTTTTTTATTATAAAGTGATTGTTTAGTCTATAAACTGTCAAAGAACTGTGAAAAATGCCCATCACAATTTCCCAGACCCCTCATTGAGGTCCTCAAATCCCCTCTGTTGTCCAACCAACAGTCCAAAACCTAAAGACTCTTCATTAACAGCCATTAATGACAAAAAAAGAGTGAAAAACAGCAAATCCTTGTGTTTTAGAAGTTGAGACCCGGCATCGTTTGGCTTGGAAAATTGACTCGAACGATTAATCAATTATCAAAATAGCTGGCAATTCATTTTCCTTTCGATCTTCTTGACGTGTTGCCGCAGCTCTTAATGAGGAGAGTTGCAAACCCCCCCCGGCTCACATCGTGCTGGATGCTGCGCCCGAGATGCTCAAATTCCCCCTACCTCCGCCGGTCTCCCCTTATTTTGGGGCTAATTCAATTTCCCTCAGACAGACTCCCTCACACGCTGACGCCGTCTCCATTACGACGTGCAGCCAAACACAAGCATTCATTAATTAGTGGCATCGTTGTCTTTTAATTATGCATGTGGCTTATTAGGCGCCTCACCCATTCACCCGGGCCCTTCCCGGCTACACTCCCCTCTGCTTCCTCCGCCGCGCTCATACGGGACCTTTAAACTTCCACCTGCACATTATAGCTCTAATAAAGCTGTTATCAGGCCCGTGAAGGAGATGGCAAACAGGTGAGGAAGAAAAAAAAAAATGGAGAGAGGGAGGGAGGGAGGGAGGGAGGGAGACGGCAAAACGGGCGACTGAGGGTTCTGATATGTCAGCAACAGAAATTAGCTAACTGCACTCCCGACTGTGACACAGGCGGGGAGAGGATAAACCCACCAACTCCTCTCTCCCTCTCGCCTTCTCTCTCTCTTCTCCCTTTCCTTTAATTCTGTCTTCCTCTCTCGTTCCCTCTCCAAACCCCACAGACAGAGAGAGGGAGAGAGAGAGCGAGAGAGAGAGAGCGTCAGCCGGTGAATTTTTACAGCTCTCCAAAATCATTATTGGCAATTAGCGTTCGTCAGGGAAGACAGCAGCTGCTTGTAATTACAGGTAGCCCCTCATTACTTCTCAGTGTAGGGGAGAGGGAGGGATGGGGGGGAGGTGGGGGGGAGGGGGGGGAGGGAGAAAACATGTTCCAGAGCCAGTGTTTATATTTATTTATATATTTCCTTACCTGTGATGTTGAGCGACATAATGTATACGAGCTATAGAGGAGGGCTGGAGACTTCAGCAGGTGCAGCTTGAGAGGAGAAGGAGGAGGAGGAGGAGGAGGAGGAGGAGGAGGAGAGACTGAACTCTTTGTAAACAGCCAACGTTATCATACAAATATTGTGCTATTGCTGTGTAAGAGTGGATATGATTGTATATATAAGCGTCAGAGTACAGGGTGCGCCTATTTCCAGATTTAGCCACCACCGTTTCTTGACTTTTGCACGCCGGTAGTCGAGCCGCGAGCCCTCAGAGGTCGAGGTTAAGACGACCTGACATCACCGTTCACCATGCCCCTCAAATCCAGCACCGCATGGCACGGCAGAGCATTCACCTTAGTCATGTCCCCCCCAAAATATCTTGGCTATACTCGATAGGCCCAGAAACTCCCCGGAGAGAGTCTGATTTAGGAGGAGTCACTCCCTGATAGAAGAGGTATTTCTGCTTAATCAGAAGCTCAAAAACTGGCGCGGGTCAAACAGTGTGCTGATTTGAAAAAAAGTTCAACTTTTTTATTCCCAAGGCAGACTCAGCTAATTAAATGATAACTGGAGTCTCACCAACCGAACATCAAGCGGTTATGTTTTCATACTTTTCAGGCTACGTTTGTCATTTTGAAATTCTTTATTTCATGTTTTTTTACGAGGGGCTTGGCGAGCGTCTCGTTCTGTCAGACCTGACGAATCGACGCGTTTTGCTCTTCGCCAAAAAAATGTCATCGCTGTGGATGTGTGTACCAGACCGGGGCAAGGTTGATTTTAATTTGACAGCATAGCCAAAATAGTTAAAGCTTTACTCATGAAGGTGGGGAGGTTGTAGCCCTTGGTAACTATAAAAGGAGATATTTCTTGAGGGTGATGAGGATGAGGTAAACACATACCGCGGGCAGGGGCCGCACTCCTATGAATAGTTAATTAATACCATCTGAATGCTTCATGCGCCCTAGCGACTGCAAGGCTTGAGAGTGGCCCACAGAGTCTGCCATAGCCTAGGGCAACAATCAAGCCAATTAACCCAGGGCAGAAAACAGTGGAGGTGGGGCGCAGCTTGGTAACACGGTGGACCGTCGCCTCCACTGAGCCCCCTGTTACCTCAGACTGAGCAAGGTTAGGTTCACGGGAGTGGACCCCCCCCCACCAACCCAGCTCCGTGTGGAGGTGTACTTTTCAACATGGAGGTCAGGTCCGCTACATGCGAGGCCTCTCTGCAAGACCAACAGAGGGCACGCTAATAGCAGCCAAGCATTAGCCTCTTAGCCTCCGCCGAGGGGTTTGGCTCGTTCTCAGACGAAAGGAACGTCTGAGTTTGTTTTTCCCTCTTTGTTGCCGAACGTAATCGTCGGTCTCACTTACCCAGTGAGTCATTTCAGATCATATGTTCCACGAAGGGGAGGAAAAAAAAAAAAAGTCACAACAAGTCAATCTCCCAGCTGACACATCGCCCGTCCTTCAATCTCCCTTCCCCAGTGATCAGCAGCAAAACAGTATACGTACCAGCCGACAAGCAGGTCTTTCTGCCAACAACTTAAAGCCCCGACCGTGTTCGCACTAATTCATAAAGCGTCGCCGTTTGCAGCCTTTTTTCAATAAACTTATACTGTGATTGTCTGCTACAAATGAAAAAAAAAAAAGGAAAAAAATCTCTTTAGACCTTGAGGATATCTGCAAAGCTTTATTCGCTGCGAGGGTGCTGGTATTTATTTTCTGCACACACACGCATGTGTGCACGCATGCACACACACACACACACACACACACACACACACACACACACACACACACACACACACAGGCTCCTGCTCAGTTACAGTAGAACAACCGGCATCCTGGCAGCCGAATAGCTCACATTTGCAGGGCATCTCTGGTTTCCACTGTAGACCGTCCAACGCAAATACAAAGAACAACTGTCACATTCAAACTGGAGCTGAAATGACTGGCTGGGTTTCGATTCATCTTGTCTGTCCGGGTCTCTCTTTTTCATTCGCTGCCATGAAAAGTTGGAACTGTATGAGAACCCCGCGCAAGAGGGAGAAGATCAAGTGTGTAAGGATTTAACAGATGGAATTGGGACTAAATGAAGCGCTAATGCATGGATGGTATGAATCCACCGTGCATTTTTTTAAAAAAAAGCAGGGACATGAGGAGACGGTTTTCTGTTCAAGGTGGTAGTTAGTTTGTCGATTTAATTTTCCACTTACAGCCGTGGAATATGATTTTAAAAGATATGTTGATCTGTGTTTAAATAATATGTGACTTATTTTAGCTAATAATTTGCAGATTATGTGCAGGGCATCTTACAGGGGGGGAAAAAAAAGGATGATTTATGTAATTTATCTTTATGTTACATCAACTCCTCCACTGTAAATTTACAGTGGAAGCCTTTACAGCTGTGCAGGTGCTAAGAAGCAATGCTAGGAGCTAAAATTCACAGACAGGATAACAACCACTGCAGTGAACGTGTCAGCGGGCGCCTGTTTCATTTATACTTTTATTAATTGGCAGACTTGGGGAGAAATGACACTTTGCTTATTGCACTTTGGATATGTTTTTACAGTCGGATGGATAATAAATGGCTGCTTGCGGAGACACTTCACATGCTGCCCCAGTGTTTTTTTTTGTACAGTGCTCTTAACTTGTGATGAGTGCCTAATGCGCTGCCGCTGTTCCAAAATAGGGGAAAATTATAGCGTGTGCTTTACACTCAAATCAATTTTTTAAGCACCATAGGAAAAACATTGCCTCGCTCACATCCGTACCGGGCCTACACGCGGCGCTCACGAAGAAAAAGCAAGATCTTAAAAAAAACAAACCCTTATTTGGATGCTCCTTCTGCTTGTTACCGTGGCAGCTTTGAGAAACGTTGTCGTTTTTGTTCTACCGATGCCTCGCACCGCTGCAGTGCTGCATTTTAAACTGTTGAGTCAGATTTCATTTACCAGCTCTTTCATCTGTTTTAACTCAGTGAGGCGAGGTATCGCACACAGTGTGTCTCTCCGTGATTTAGCGGGCGAGAATGTGTGTATAAATTTGCTGTGTGGGCCCGCCTGTGAACCGTGTTGCTTGTGCTTGTTTTGTTCGCGTGTGTTTGTGCTCCCTGTCGTGTGTGTATCCGAATGTGTGTGTGTGTGTGTGGCTTCCAACCCAGAGCTATTATGTGGAGACAGCAGGTATAATATCTGCAAACCTTTGCCGCTGTGCTGGATAAGTAATGGCCTCAAGACGTCACCTTTATCTGTAGCCACACTCCTGCAGCTGGGGCTGTGTATTCCCTGCCTCACACTCCCTCCATGATACACAGGTGTGGCTTTATGTCTGTGTGTGTGTGTCTGCCGTTTATCCCACAACACCCCCCCCCCCCAGCCGCCCCCTTATGTATTTGCCACACACAAAAGTGGTCATGAGGAAGGCAGATAGGACCGAGACTGACACATTCATTTCCTTAACAGCCGCCGATGTGGCTGCCTTTTTAAGCAGCTTTAGCCATATATCCCCCTACAGACGCAGACGGCGGGGTGAGCGCAGAGCGAGGCGCCACTGGGAGCATCCCATCATGCCCCGCAAAACTGGGGGAAAAGGGAGGCCATGGTGGAGACAGATAGGAGGACGGAGAGATGCGGGAGAAGGAGGCAGAATGACGTGCAAGACAGATAGGGAGAAAAAATTGAAATGAGACAGAGGGAGGGAGAGAGACAGAGGGAGAGGTGAAACAAAGGAAGAGTTAGATGGGAGAGTGAGTGAGCCTTGTGGTCTCAGGCTCCATGGGAGGTTCAGCCCAATCATTTATAAAAGGTAAATGCTGTCAGGACGCAGGGCGTTTAAAGGCGCGGCGCTGCAGGTGTGATTTATGCTCTCAGTACGGGGCTATAAATCACCCTGCCTTTGTTTCCACAGGCTGCTGCCGCCGCCGCCACCGCTGCTGCTGCTGCCACGTCAAGACATAACCATCCCTGCCTCATGTACAGCAGGCGTGCACATCCAAATACACACACACACAGTGGACAGCAATAAAGACAGAGCAAAGAAGCACTATGATGGGAACGGATGGCTGGGTTGAGAGTGAGGGCAGAAGAGGTGACCGGTCGGAGTGTATCATGAGATGTATTGAGTCAAAGAGCTGGTGGTGGTTCAGGATGTTCGCACACACACACACACACACACACACACACACACACACACACACACACGAACAGGGCCAACAGGGCACTTGTCGAGCTCCACTATGTAAGGGGGACTCCTGTTTCTGGTCATTTTGAAGAAACAAAAATAGAATAGTATAGCTTCTTTTAAGTTCACACACACACACACACACACACACACACACACACACACACACACACACACACAGCTATCAGTGCAGAGCAGGGAGAATCTACTCTGACACACTCCTCGTGTCCCTCCATTGTTCTATTTCAAACAGTGCTTTTGAATGTGAGACGCTGTCTTTTTAAAGTTCGACTCAAGGCTCCAATCTGTGGAGCTGTCGGAAAGCAATTTCTGTTCGGTTCTGCTCTGTGGACTTGTGCAATACTACTCTGAGCTCCCTCGCCCAAAAATTAACATTTTGACATCCGCATTTTCCCCATTTTTATGAGTTTGATCCAGATGTAGCTGAAGCAGCAGCATGATCTGTATCTTGCTTTTCTCGACAATGTACGTCCTCTGTTCTCTTTAAACTGATATATATTCCTCATTCATTCAAACGATTCTGGTTCTTCTCACTGTAACAATGCAATCCTAGTTATCCAATCACTTCTCTGGTGGACAACACAGCGTCACTGTATGGCTACCAGTGTCTTGTCCTGGTCACAAGCCATAGCTTACCAGAGGTTGAGTGGCGAGGACATAGGCGGTATTGATATGACGGCCGTGTGGGAGGGAACGGCACTTCAGCAAGGTCACAAGTCCTGCTCATGACAGTCACATTGTCAGCATTCTTCAACGAGCGCGGATAAAGGCCTTTGTTCTCCGCCAAACACCCACCACTTCTGATGGGTTGCAAAGCGGGTTCAATCACAGTCAGCTGTGAACAGCGGCGCGACACTGTTGAACGTGCGAGGGAAGCATCTCTCCGGTGAGATTGTTCACGTAACAACAAACAGTGAGTCTGTTACTCATTAGAGCGAGAAAACGATACCGGCATGCAGCGTCGTCAGCGACACATACTTCAGAAGTTATGTTATGATGTGGTGGTACGATTCGCCTGAGTCAGTCAGCTCCTGCAGCTCTTTGAATGACTTTCGAGAATACCCCCGGGGAGGAAGCTTAAGTGGGTTGCAACCATGCTGTTGGTTTTACAAGATGGAGAGATCAGATCAAGAGTAAGTCATAGAAAGCAATAATAAAGTCCCTTACTCAAAGCGCAACCTGTTTGCTTGCAGTATGCAATATTGAGGTTACTGTTGCTAGAGAAATTATCTCGTCCTGTTTCCCCACCAGTTCTTGCTGCCATTAGGCCGCGTGCAATGTTTAATTGATTAGTTGGCAGCTACGAAAGTAGTCGCCAACTAATTTGATAATAGATTAATCTGTTTGTGTACTTTTTTTTTAAATTAAAAGTCAAAATTCTCTGATTGCATCCTCTTAATTGTGAATATTTCCGGGTTTTTTTCCTCCTGTATGACATTAAACTGAATATTTTTTGGGTTGTGAAAATGTCATCTCAGGCTCATCGGCATGTGTCACCATTTTCCGACATTTTAAAGACCAAAACAGCTAATCAGTCTGATTGAGAAAACAAGCAACAGATGAAGCAAAAATGAAAATAATCGTTAGTTGCAGCCCCATTAAACTCGATTGTACTGGTAATACTAACAATAACTTAAGATGAACCAACACACACACAAAGTATCGAAGCTCTCGGTTTATGGAGGTCGTACAGACAATTATTAGAGGAAAACCAGGGCCTGCTACACTAAATGCCTACATTTTTTAAGCTGGTTGTCACTATGGTAGAGATGCCATCTCACACTTATAATGTTTTGGAATTACTTGGTTTATTAGGTGTTTTCTGACTGATGACTGAATGTATGCGGAAATAAAAGGCTCATATGGAGGGCTGGGCATTAAAATGTGCACCTACTACTTGCCTCCTTGCTCCTACCTCTCCCCTGTTCCGTTTCCATGAGAGCAGAGACACTGTACTACCGCAACGACGATGAAAAAAAAACAACTCACGACAGCACTTGGTCTTCACACGTAATCAGTCCCTTCACCCAAACCTTATTTCAGCCTCCTGCGCGTCGCTCTCAACAAGACACCCAATTGTATTCCAGAAAGCGGTCAACAATGCTCTCCACTCAATACATAATACAGGCGTATAAATCACCTCAGAGAAGGCTCTGTCTGTTACTGGCTGCGAGGGCCGGGGGAAGGAAAATGGAGCTGTAACACGCGGCGAACACGTACAAGCTGACCTGAATGGCTGCTGGTATTCTGATTTCCCCCAGGAGCTCCTCTCTGGCCCGTGCCGGTGTTTTAGATTCCAGAGGGAGGCCATTAATGCTCAGCCTGTCGACCTGATCCATATGTATGGCTGGCTGTTCCGTTCTGTTCAGCCTACCTGACTGTCTCAAGGCCTGCTGGAGCCCAAATTGGTTCCTCGTACCGCACAGATAGAAATAGAATAGCGGACATGGCCAACACAAAGGACAAGCAGGGCCTGTTTTTACAAGGTGATTATTCAGACCATGCATCTGGATGTCTTGCAGAAGCTAATGGGCTCCATTTTGCAGACTCAGGGACACAAAGGAGGGTTCCTGTCCTTTAACTCTGGGAACAGTTTGGAATGGGTTATCGGCACATGACCGACCATCGTGCTGTCCCGTCAAACAGACCAGTTAAACCTCCTGACACTGCACACTGTACTACAAACGGGGAATGGAAAATGCATTTTACTGCGGCAATTATCCCAGCCCTGTGAGGTGAACGCAGTCCATCGGTTTATTGGTTGCAGCTCACTTGGTCTCTCTCTTTTTTCTTACCTTTCTCTCCCCCCTCTCCCTCTCGCTCTCTGTCTCATCCCCTCTTCACTGTCCAATCTAACAGGGTGTGATTTGTCACTCACGACGGGATTGGCCTGATATCCTTTTAATGGTCACATACACGTATTTTTTCGCCACACAATCTCCAATTGGCCAGCTGCACTGAGCGCAGTTGAACAACGTCTAGACAGTCTAATTAACAAATCATCTCTGAAGCACTATTATCCCACTTTGGTGACAGAATAGAGAAGACAGAGAGAGAGAGAGAGAGAGAGAGAGAGTAAAAGAGCGGCCCATGGATTCACTGTGTGATATTTGCTCCATTGCTATCCCAATAATTCATCTCAGGACTTGCTTTATTCCATCGCGCGTCGCCTCGTATTGATTCCCAGGTTAAAAATAATTTCTGAGGAATGGCCGGGCCTCACTTGACATCGATTTTAAAAGCTAGCGTTGGAGGGTCTCTTTGTCTTTCTCATACTGGAAGCCATTTTTTTTTTTTTTTTTGCCCTGCGTTAATATTAAAAATTAATAGAGTCAGAAAATAAAGTGGACGTGGACTGTGCTGTCCAGATATAGCAGGAGCTCTCGCCCCGCATCCATTTAAGTCGTCCTCCGGAACAAATAGTCAGGCCGGCTTGGATTATAACATACCCTCACATTAAGGGTGCTCAACGGGGACAGGTTCTCTGTAGGACGGAGGAAGAGTCAGCAGATAGTCTTCTGAAACCGAGCAGAAAATTTAATTATAACCCCTTTTGTTCTGGGGAAATAAACATATTAGATCATATTAGAAACAAATAATTTGTTTTCTATCCTTTTCTCTGCCACTGCAACACAGAAATGAGAAAACTCATCAGAAACTCATCATCTTTAAGATCTACGGAAAAATAATATTAAAAAAGGAGAAGATGCAAGATTTCTGCAGATGGCAAAATAAACATCACTGTTTAAATAACTCTGTGATTGCATTATTTTCAGTGTTTTGAGCGGCAAACCATCAATAAAGTAAATGCAAAAATACTGTGCAAGACCTGATATAGATCTCCCTCCTGTTATGATGGGTACTTTTATGCTGCCTGCTCTGTAGGGCAGAAAAATGCCAGAATAACATCAGATGCATCAACAAAAAAAGCTTTAGCAACATTATAGGATATGGACAGAAAGGTCTTTATTCAGACTGAGCCCCCTTTTTAATAGCTTATATCGTATTTACCACCGTATGTAAGAGCTGGATACTGTCGTTTACTGGAATCAATTGCAAACAAAGTTTGCTCTTTATATTTTTGCTCTTGAAGAGCATCAAATACATATCTGACGTTTTTTTTTTTATATCATTAGCAATTCCCTAAATGTTTGGACATAGCAATTCTTTTTTTTAATCACTGGATGATGAAGGGATATCTGCGTTCGTTAAATGTCTCTCGGTGCTCGTGCAGAACATTCTGTACGTTCTGTGTCACAGAACATTTTCTACCCCTTAATCCCCCTTTAGGATTATGACAGTTTAAAGGCGGAAACATTTCAGAAATAGTTTATATGTTTATATAAATCCGAATTTCGTCGGTTGATTCCGCGGCTTTGAATGAAAGCGTCCACATAAACTAATGATGGACAAAGTGTTGGATATGGAAACTCAAAATACTTCAGAAATAATTAGAATTTGTCCGTACAGTAAAGGGATTAAAAACAGCAGACATTGTATTTCATTTGTAAATGATTAAATTGTAATGTGGGCACAATGTGAGACAGAGTTTAAGATTATTGAATTAATTGTCATACATTCACATAAATATTTCCTATTTCTATTTGTATTTCCGAGTGCTCATGTGAGGCACAGACTAGTGACAGCTCTGGACCTTTTCATTTGATCATTTTCATCTAACACTAGTATTATAGTATATAATATTACTGACATACTGTGTGCATTTATCAGTTTTACTTTGATTATCATAATTGTCACGAATCTAAAACGATTAAGATTGAGATTAAGACGTGGGTTTTGCCAAGTGGGAAAATAAGGCTCAATGATTGGCCGAGAAAACGATCAAAGAACAGTTTGCCCATCACTTGTTGTTGGCTGGGGGTGTAATCTTAATGTTGGCAGCCTGGAAAGAGTCGACCGCCTTCCAGTCGACACTCTGGGAATTTTTTTAGATGTGTGATTTTGTATTTAATTTCAAAATTGTTCCTTCTCAAATTTGTCATCTGTGTTTATGCATTTGAAAATGTTCAAACTGTTTAATGGGAGCATTAGATTTAGAAATATATGCAATTTAGAGAAGCTTTCCTGCCGCCCGAAAAAAGCGCTCCACATATGCGGTCTCCTCTTTACGGATACGAGCGATGTGAGAGAGACGGCATCTCTCCGGAGCAGAGTCTCCAGTGAATTGCCCTGTCAGACTTTCATTAATGACACCTATAAGGCAGAACACGTGAGAACACACACAGCGGGACACAACTACTTACAGAAAATATCTCTCCTGTTGCCACTTTCTTTCCTTACCCTCTTATCTTCCCTCCTGTCTCCACCTCACTTTTTTGAAA
Source organism: Diplodus puntazzo (assembly GCA_963678695.2). NCBI lineage: Eukaryota > Metazoa > Chordata > Actinopteri > Spariformes > Sparidae > Diplodus > Diplodus puntazzo. The sequence continues at coordinate 14,561,273 of OZ023175.1, forward strand.
ACCCCGGTTACACTTTGCTTTTGAACAATCCATAAAAGAGAAAGTAAAAAGGAAATCATGAAAAAAGCTTTATTGCTGTGGCTAAATTATTGAAAAAGCCTCACCTATATCGTCAAAACACAAAAGGGAAGCTGTCACATGACCCAGATAATAACATGACAGGTGAAACTACCTGGAAATAATCCAAATAATGACTGAAATCACAAAATAACAGACAGGTGAGAATATCGTTTTTTACATTTACATACACAAGTAGAAAATAAACACTCGTTACTAACATTACAACACATTGTGAGACAGAGCACACTGTATTTTTATTGTGCCATGGATCTTGTATATAATGTGCACTGTGTCAGAGCAAGTGTGCAGATGTAGCTGTTTTGTTTTGAGACTGTTCCTGCCTTGTATTTTAAATTTACTTCATTTAATCAGAGGATTTTCACCGACATACAGTTTTTATAATGTACCATACTTCAGATGTTTCCATAGTTAAGTGCACATTGGAACAAGGCCACCCGGAATGTAAAGTGTTACCGAGACAATCCCTAAAGCAACAGCTTTGAGAGCTGTAATGCTTGCACACTATCATCCCCGGTTAAAAACAAGGGGATTTATCAGCGATGTCTCTGCCTCGGCTGGGGCTGGGGGGACCAAATTACACCCCCAGTGTCTGGACGGAGGCGGGGAAGGAAATAGATGGGTCCAGATATAATGGTGATGGCCCCTGGGTGGTACTCCTGTGAGGGAGAAAGAGGAGATTAGAGTGGAGGTGTGAGCTCGCCGTAAGATTACATTTTCCCTCTTTTTAATGGATAAGTGCTTCTTGCTTTTTTTTTTCGCTCCTGTTTCACTCCCACTATTCTGCTTCTGTTTCACAGTGTTCCATCTCTCTCTCTGCCCTCCGTCTACACACACACACACACGCGCGCGCGCACGAGCGCATACACGAAAACACACACACGCTCATAAAAAAGCGTCCACATGCACGTACACATGCACATATGCATGCGCATGCACCAAACACACGCGTCTCTCCTCTCTCTCCCTCTGTCACCCTCTCCCTCCGTCCTCCCTCACTTGATCCTTACACCTACGTGCTACAGATGGTTTCATTTTATAAGAGATAAAACCACATTTGGTGGAACTGATTAAACAGAGGGAACAACATCCCCATCTGCCATTTATTCCAATCTGAAATTGCTTGGGCAGATGCTGACATCTTTGGAGATGATTGATTCACCCCGTCTGGCCAGAGAGGAGTGGAGAGGAGAGCGGAGCTGGATCCTCCCCAGGGCTGCAGCTTCCTGCCGTCCTGCCATGGCATCACCAGCGTCACTTCAACCAGCAATGGAGCCACCCCACCCCACCCCACCCCACCTCCATCACCTCCCAGTTCCCCGTCTCTTGTTTCCAGCAAGCTGCCGCAATCAGCACAGGCCCTGATTGGACTTGGGCAGGTGAGCGCAATACACTTTAATCATGGGGCCAGTACATGCCAGATCATCCCCTCTGTATCGGTGTGTGACTGCGTGGAGGTGGGGGGGGGCGTAGACTGTCTGGTTCACCCATACAAATAAACATGCTTTCTCATTTAACTGGCTAAAGCCGTGCAGATACTTTTGATGGCTTATAGATATCTGTCTCTAGATTTTTTCACTACAATACAATGGAGGGAAAATAATTTTATTCGAGACGAAAAATGGCCTTTTCCTTACATTTAAAGTCTGGTCAAGTGGTTCTGTGAGGCTTAAGGGAGGTGAACATGCTCATTTTTTCACAATGTTGATGTTTAGCGGCTTTAATGTTCACCATGCTCACCATCGTAGCTTAAACACAAGTACAGATGAGGCTGATTAGAATGTCATTGGCTTTGTGGATGATTTATCTTCGAATAAATGCAGTGTGTAGGACTGAGTGGGATCTATTGGCAGAATGTGAAATTCATAATTATGTTTTCACTGGTGTATAATCGCCTGAAAGTAAGATGTTTTTTACCTTGATGAGCCTTTTATATCTACAGAGGAGGCAGGTCCTCTTCGACCGGTTCTGTCGGAATGGGCGAACCTGAAGTTCACCATCCCCGCCCTCCTCTGTACTTTCCTCTTTCTTTTCAGATAGGACCGCCTCTCTACAGCAGCTGTAAGGTTATTTCAATTCATCATTTACATTAAATTTCATAGCAATCCATTCAACAGTTGTTTGAAATATTTAAGTCAGGACCCAAGAGGTATAACAACAGACCGATCGACCTAGCAGCACCACCATCCTCAGGGCCGTGCCTGTAACAGCAGTGTGTCTTTCCACAAGCAGAGTTAATGTCAATCTGCATGCGCGCTTACCTTACTTTTGTAGGGTTTTTCATTGAAACTACTGCCTGCTAAAGGAAAAGTACAGCAACAGTGTTTGCCATGTTCTCAACAGTGAGTCGATTGTTTTTAAAAGCCATTTTTCTGTTCTGGCTATCATGAAATCAGATTAACCCAAAACGTGGGCACATGAAATCAAAGCTACACGGCTTCACGGCTAGATATCATCGGAGGTAAGTGAGAACCAATCCTTTAAGTGATTTGATGGAATCTCACAGTCCTAGACCTGTGCTAGTAAAGACCTTTGCCCAACATTGATCCCTATTTGTTGACGGTAATTATCATCAAGCCGGGACTGAAACCTGCCTGACGTACTTCAACCTTTGATTGCATAATCAAACCTCTTTTTCACATCGCTGTGCATGTGAACTTTTCCCCGATGGTGCAGCGCGCGAGCTCGAGTTGTTCGCCGCGCTCTCCACTGCCGAGGCCATGTGACATGACTGTTGTATGAAGGGAATGCCAATGGGTCCCCCGGTGATTAGATATTCCACTCAACCTCCATCTAATCAACATTTATAGTGTCCTGCCTGTGGAATTACACTGCCCTCCACTAAATCGACTCTGCGTCATCACTTGTAAACACTCAAGCATTTAAAGATTGAAAACTCTTCCCGCAAAAAAAAAAAAAGTGCCATCAAAGCCAACGGTGTGTGAGTTCGAGTGTGCGATCAAACGCGCGCGGCCTCATAAAAACTGCTGAGCTGGGCTCTTCAATGCAATCAGGCGCCGGTCTCAGCTCATATACTTGTTTGATGATAGCCGAAGATGGAGGGAGAGTGATGGAGCCCTCCGAGGGACCGCGGCGATAATTTAGCTCCGGGAGTGGGTGTGAATCATGGTGAAGGCAGCACGGGGAAGGGGGGGGCTGGAGGTGGGTGGATGAATCATTAGGGTGGGGGCAGGGAGGAGAGATGGAAAAGAGAGGGGTAGAGTCCCCCGGGGAGTTAGATCCATCAGACGGCGCTGCTGTGGCCTCGACTGCGGCATCGACCCGTAGGACTGCAGCCCAAACCTGTCCGTCTTTTCTCTTTCTCATCTCTCTCCCCCGCTGCAAACTGTTGGTCTCACTCTGCCTCTATCGCCGTGATTCATAGCGGCCTCTCTCCTCCTCTCTTTTCCCCTCTCCCTCTATCATCAGGCATGTCATTCCACATCAGAGGCCTCATCTCTCCCTTCTCCGCGTCTCTCGTAAGCCTCTTGAAGTATGACTGGGCCTGAGAATGGCAAATGAATTCCCAATCTGAATGCATACTCTCACCCTCTCCTCTCTCTCTTTCTCTCTCTGCCGCCCTCCATCTCTCGCCTCAGGCTACTCATTCTACCTCTCCTCCCCTCTGTCCTCCTCTTCCTCCGCTCGCCCCCCCCCTCCCTGCACCCATGGCGAACTCTGATGGGATTCAGAGCAAATTGCTCAACCCCTGGAAGAAAAAAAAAAAAACAGCAGCAGAATATCATAAAAGGAAGAATTGTTTCAGCTAGCCGACTGCCATTTTTGCGCGACTGCGCGACATGACGAACAGCGAGCGCTCGAAAAAAACATAACCCTAGACTGCCCTACTTCTCCTCAGTGCAATAATCCATTACCGGCAACATCCACGCCTTTTCAAGAGTTTCAGCTCCCCAAGGCTTTGACTTTGGACAGGCAGAGGTTAGAGGAAAACAACCTGAAAACAGCCTTATCTCCCAACACACGAATGTTTGTTAAGGCTCCCCATTAAGTCTCCCCCCGAATTTGCATATTAATTGCATTCTGGCTCTACTTCCCCTCCTTTAAGGCTGCTGTTTATAGGTGCTTTATTTCTTTGAGAAGACACAGACGTCCGCGGGGAGCTCACCTGCAACGGAGGACAAGAATTGAATTCTGCGGGAAATTGCTTTAACTTGAGTGTAATCGAATTTGCACCCACACACACCTTGACTCGAGGACCCGGAGGTCACGCCTGCATGTGGATGTACATGTATAGTACATAAAAAAGACAAAACAAAAAAAAAACACACACACAAATCCACACACAGTGCACACTTATCAAACACAGAGAGACAGCCTCCTTAAAAACCCTAAAAAAATGAACACTAGTACAATATAGGAACTCAGATAGATGCTTTTTTTTTAAGGCTCTCTGGCTCCCCCAGCACTCCTCACAACTTAAATATTTTTCTGTCCCCTCTCTGCTTCTTCTTCCTCTTTTTTTTTTTTTTTTTCATCTCGTGAATTGTGTTTACCGCTCAGACATCAGAGCACGGTTTGGCAGCTTTCTCAACAAATGTTTGAAAAGATGTGAAAGTTTTAATGACTGGATTGAGTAGGGGGATAAAGGAACAGCTGGAGATTCTGTAATGTAGTGGCTATTCTTATATAGGAGAAGGAACACTCAAGCTGTCTCGTTTGAGAAACCGGCGTTGCGGTTTTATCCATACTTAAGAATAACAGGTGATTGAGCATTCTCTCGTCCCTATCTCCAAAACAATGTGGCCATATGGGACTTATTTGAATATGATGTACTGAGTGGCACTCTATATGTGTGATATCGCATTATGCAGAATGGGCCTATTTATTATTTTCAAGATAATAGTTTCATTTCACAGATTATGACTCACGCGGATTGTTTTTTTTTTTTTTTCCCCTCAGTGATAGCACGGCATTTAATAGAAAAATACCAGACAGTGAGTGAAGTAGTCATTATTTTGATTATTATCCGGCGCCAGTAACAATGTTTGTGATGAGATGCGTCTTGAACATGACTATTATATTCATTGGATACAACTAAATTCCACCACAGGAGACTTAGTTTTATGGTAATGGTCCTTCATTCGAACTGAAAATCTAATGATCTGCACTCAACCCATCGGAGTAACTCAGTTCCGGGGCATTGATTTCCTTTGTGCAGCAGATTGATCTGCGGCCTGTTAGAGCTCAATGTGTCACAGCCTCCCCGCAAAAAAGGGCCGCAATAAAAAACAGATGCATGAACACGTGCTGGAGTGGAACGGCGAAAGGCGCAGCGTGGATCGAATGTGAAAAGTATTCTGTGTATGGATCCAGGGCCGATGCATAGTTACATGAATTTTAAAAATGAACTACATCATTAAAAAAAAACAAAAAAAAAACAAAAAGGCTAATGATGATTTCATAGATGCCACTGGATCTCCATTTGGACTCTAACATGATCATTAACGTGCAGCTATGCCACTGGCCCCCGATGCCCCCTGCCCTCTCCGCTCTACTGTGAATAATACGCGAGCAGTTGCCTGGGAGAACGCGCTCTCATTATGGCTCCCGTTGCAGTGGACCACTCCCCGGATCCTCCCTATAGCGGCATCATCTCCTTTCACCCGTTGGACCACGGCCCCCCCTGGGTAGATGCACGCACGCACGCACACACATGCCCGCGTGTGCGCGTATTAAAACCCTCAGTCTTTCCATTAGGCCATTTGCTGTAGCACGCTCCTCTTAACATTGTTGTCTGACTTTCTCTGTCTCGTCTGCGCTAATGCAGACTGGGCCCCCACCGTCATGTGTCTGAGAGAGAGAGAGAGAGAGAGAGAGATCAGTTTTTTGGAGCGTTTATCGATAAGGGAATAACAAACAAAAGAAGTGCACGGGGACCTCGCAGTGCCGTACAAGAACCCCGCAGGAGCGTCCGTGTCTGTGCGCGTGCGTGCGCACATGTTCGCCTCGGCTTTGAGGAGGTTTCTATGCGATATGTGTGTATAATGTGTTCTAAAGGGGTTCGGTAGGCACGCGATGGGACACATAGGGCTGCTCTCCCGCAGATGCAATTAGGCTAAATGGGATTATGCCTATCACATTTCAGACAGGCCGGCCCCACGGCCACCTGGGGGAGAGGGTGGTGGGTGGACGAGGAGGGGGTGATGAAGAGGGATAGAGCAAGGAAGAAAGGGGGAGGTGAGGTGGAGAAGATGCAGGGAGGGGAATGTGGTCTCTAAGAGACAGCATCCAGTGTAGTTGTGATGCAGGCGGTAGCAGAGCCCACTGATGCTATGCTGGAGGAGAAAAAACATGTCTGGCTTCTTTGTAGTGCAATGAAAAGGGTTTATGACAATGAAAAAGTATGAAACGGGGTCTGTATCGGATGATCAACACCTTTCACACTCCATATATAATGGCATCATATGTTTGCTTTGATGTGATGCACTATATCGAACCCCCCTCTGGTATCAGGCTAAATGTCAGCATCAACAAAGAAGGGCCGAGGCGGGGGAGGCTGACATTTTCACACCGGGTGATTCTGCCCATAGATTCTCTGCATAGAAGCGGTGCTGCATTGAACTGCGTTGTCACGGGGTGAAGAAGAGGACATGGAGGAAGTGGAGAGGCTGTTCGCTGTGCCATAGCTGTGCTTTTGAAGGGCCCATTGTTGCTCTGCATTCTAATAAACAGAAAGCCACATGTTTTTTAAATGTTTACAGTAGCGACAAAAGTGTTTGTCCCATGATGTTGTCATGTCTCATATTATTCGAAACATTTAAATTATACAGTAGTAGTTTTGTCCCACCCATGGATAACACACCGTCCCACTGAACAATGTACATGTCTATTGAAACTAGCCTGAGCACATACAGTATTGTACAGTTGGAATTGAGAAAGACTTACAGTTAATTCTAAATTTGATGACAGAACCAAGGAAAACCACTACAAGCTTCGTTTGAGCTAGATTGCTAGCTCGATTACAAGGTAGTTAGCTGGCTAGCTATCCGTAGCTGGTAGGGACCAAATCTTGAAATCTGTATACGTGCAGATTATTGGGCCTGATTCACGCCAAACACTTAATGTCTTCACATGCTAGTCACCATCTCTGCTTTCCACCTTAAGTGTAAGCTCAAAAGGGCCTCTGCCATAGGACTAAAGGTTTGATTTAACATGTGTAACTCCCTTCTATTGTCAACCGCATCACAACTCACACACACACACACACACACACACACACTGAACAGTGAGACATTTGGGCCAATGGTGGACCTTCCTCACCTACATGCACCTCCTTGGCAGGAGCAGAGCAGAGTGGGGCACAGTGCCTCCGTCCTCCCAGTCTCCCACGCTCGCTCTCACATTAATCAAAAGGGATGCGGTGGTTCCCAGCTCACCTCGCAGTCCCCTGGTGCCAGCTGTGTTTGGGACGCGCCCTGTTGGCCTGCCTGCCCCTGATCACACACTGTCATTGTTCCTTTCAGCCTTGTAAACAGCGAGACGACTACAGCTGATCAAATCCAGGGTCACATACGTTTGGGTGTCATGTGCACGGATGCGTGCACGCATACGTAGACCTACACAAGCACAATGCATCCACATTGTCACCTCTACGCATGCAAAATTTAGCGAAAATGCACGCGTTGTTTTTCCCTTGTGAGGATGCTCATCGTAGTTGTTATTAATTGAAACAAAAAATTAATTCATGAACTTGTCACAGTAATCAAACAGAGCACACTAATACATAGGAACATGAACATTTCCACCCTCCCTGCCAAAGTACATGCAGATAATGACTGCATTTCGCATGCCGGTTCCCTCTGGGATGGACGCTCCATGTGAGTGTGAACGCTGTGTGTGTGTACATTTGTCATTGCGAGCAAATAACTGTCTGGGTGCGACTGGACATCTCTTAATGATGAGGAATTAAACGTTCATGGTAGACCACTGAGAAAAGACTACAGTATGCTCCCGAACACGAGGGGGACGGAGAACGGAGACCGAGGGGGGGTAAACCAGAGAGCGATAGGATACGGCCCATTAATTATTGAACTTGCTGACGTTATGACAAATGGCGTTGTCCTAGCCCTCACTGGTGCCTGTGACTTTTACAAGGCCAGCTGGACAGAGTCTCAGCACTTCTAATGTTAAACCACGTACGCAGGTTTAAAAAATCCGTGCTGTTTTTTTTTTTTTTTCCAGGCTGAGAGGTTCCTCTCAGCCCACCTGCAATGTGGCAGAAGTTAGATTAAATAGCTGGAGCAAAGTATCTCTAAGTCGGGGTCATTTACTCTGTTGCAGAAGCTAAAATCCCTCCTTGAGAAAAACCTACATGCAGGTTTGCTGTTTTGGGAATGAGAGTAATTGACTGAGGGTGCATGTAGGTGAGACAGTAAGCAAGCCAGTGTGGGAGACAGTTACACCTCCGTGTCGGGGTGTTTTTTGCGATGCGAGGCCAGCGGAGAAAGAAAGGCAACAGTGTGCTGTGTTTGCACTGTGTGGGACGGCCTCCTGCTCCTGACGTGCATGTGGTCAACCGTGCCCCGAGGAGGCCTTTACTATGGACTGTTGGCTAAAAAACCCTGAAGACTCTAGAGGGTATATAAATCCTGCACATTCTCCCATCCATGTTTCAACACACAATCCTGTACCTGAAACGGTAAATAATTTGTGCTGCGGCCGAGAAAAACCTGCACCGCTGTCCACTTGGTGTTTTTCCTTTTCCTCGACTCTGCCTGCCTCCAGTCTATAGAGAGAAAACCTGTTGTAGTCGCATCATTTAGTTGTTCGTCTGCACCTAATCTTCAAACACCTCCAACCCAGACCGGTGGGAAAAAGCAGAAAAAGAGAACATGCAAATGAGTACAAATGTGTCTTGTTTGGTTTGTCTAAAATAAGCCTCATTACAGCTGTTAACCTTTAATAGCAGCGATGTATCACCTGGAAGAGAAAAAGAAACAACACATCTTTATCATCACTTTCTTATATCTCACAAAAATGAGCCTCTGGCGAGTTGCGCAGAGCGAAAGTGCTACTAATTTAAATTACTAAACAACTGGGTGCCACGTACCGAACAGTGACTCCTTTTTATGCGAGACACTTAAGATTGACTGGGACTGGAGATGGAATAATAGCACCATTTATGAGTCAAATGTATGGTGAGAAGTCACAGAGGGCACTCTGGGTGTATTTGTCTCCTGTGGTGTTTGCCCGTCTCCGAATAGAGCGCCTGTCTGCGAGGGGAGCCGGGGTCTGCGGGCCTTATTTCTTCTGTTAGCTCCGCCGTCGTTAATGGCTATCCCTGTAGATACAGCCTGCTGCCAGCTGCTGCTCTGGCCCTCTGGAAAAGAGGCTGGCAATTAGACCTTGCACTTAAAACAAGGTGAGTCAGGACCTTTTAATGGTGCACTATTTCTACGTTCCCACACATGTGGCCGCTTAGTTTTTCGCTGTGCCAGAGAACTCTGGGTACTGAGGCGTGGAGGTTAGTACGTCCAAATAACTGAGGCGGTGGGTGGCTCAGCAATGGGGCAGAGTTGTTCTGCAGAAATTGCTTCTTTTTTTTTTTTTTTTCTGCAAAACTGTATTTGATTTACCCTCCACTGGAAGCCATTCGTTAGTAGTTTTCTTTCAACATCTTTAAAACCAACTGCAGATTGAATACCAATCCCAATTTCATAGCAGAGGTCTCTTTCAATCTAACACGTGTATAAAATGAATACCATAAAGGGTGTTCTGCTGCAATATGCTAAAGCTAACATTATGAATAAGAGCTACAGGGCTACTGCTTCTGCATGCTCTCTCTGTATTGCTTTCTATCTGAAGGGGGCGAGGTTCACTTTCTAATTCCATCCTGCCTCTCATCTCAGACCTTGATAAGATGGGGGAGCTGCCTGTGTTTAGACTGCTGCACCTTGTTTCCTTGGACCTTACCCAGCTGACCTTGAGTCGATACGGCGATGAGCATAAACGGGCGAACGCGCTGACATGCGCGCTCTCTCTCGCTCTCCCCCCCTTTACATGCGGAGCAACATACACAAACATACACACAGCGTGAAGGGGTCGCATGAACACGAGCATGCAGGGAAATTATTTACTGCTGCGCAAATAGAACACGCGTAGGCTGAAATAAGACGGGCTAATATCACTGCTATTTTCTGCTGTGTTTAAAGGAAATGATTTGCCACGCACACGCCTATTTTCATCCACCTTTAATTTTGCTTTCTGGTGTATAAATGAGGCTCTTTTTATAACACTGTGTGTGGAATATTTTTAAATGCAGATGCCTTCAACCTCTGGGGAATAGGCTTTCTAAAGGAGTGGCATTGAGTGAGAGAAAAGAAAGCTGATGTTGACTTCGTGCAACCTACATGTCTGCCAGATCCTTCCTTGTGCTGTGAAATTTTATCCCTCCCCCCGACCAGACTGGAGAGAATCACAGTGGTCCATACGAGGTGACAGACGCAAAGGCCGCTGGACTGCTGCAGCAGTCGGTATGCCATCCGAGGAGGGGCTATAACGCTCATGATAAATGACAGCTTTCAACCTGGCCAATCTAAATAGATTATCTTGGCTGCATCCTCCCCCGACCAGGTGCCGATGCGTAGAACGGACCAACTTTGTAAAAAGCACATACAGTCACCTGCTGTATTCATGGCAGCACGAACACTGAGAGGGAGAAATAGAAACTGAATTCAGCTGCATGTGATTGAGTAACATTGTGACTGAGCCTCCTATAGGGGGATGATGACTATACCTTAAATTTTTCAAACAAAGCAAAAATATCAGGATGTTTGTCTCTGCCAGGTCAAAAAAAAAACAAAAATCGTCACTATGCAGGTGACGAACGTCTACTTGCATTTACTCGAGTGCTCGTGGATGCATACCATGCACATGGTGTGCGTCTGCAAAGAGCTCTCTGTCTTTTGTTCTCCGGGAGATAAAGAGCATCCACTGCTCAGCAACAAACACATAAATATGCATTAATCAGTTCTGGTTGGGCGAATCTGAAGAACTGTCAAGCGTCAAATGTAAAGGTCATGCTTTGCTTGCTGTAAGGGGGAAAATCCTGGAGACCATGGTTAGGGCACTATTTGAATAAACTATTCAAGGATTTACAAGAAGTAACCTTCAGGGGTAGGCATGCCCCCTTCCCCCTCACCAGGGAATCGCAACCATTATGAATGCGCTCTATCACCAACTCTACCGAACTAGATCACACTATGGATGTCACACAGATCATGATAGATAGTCAGCTGGTGGGCACCGGTATGGTTTTTATTGAGAGTAGATTTTTAGATTAATGTGTCAGGTTATAACTCAATTCAGCCCTCTTCTATTCTCTGGCACTTTTTACATCATTTGCACGCTGTTTATTTATAAGATGTATTACTGCAGTGGATAATATTGTGTATGGAAAAAGTGTGCACAGTGGAATACCCTTTGAATTTTGAACAAAGTGCCCCCACTCCACTCCCCCACCCCCAGCCCTCTCCACGTAGCATGACAGCCGCGCAGAACGTGGCAGGTGGAGGTCTTTCAGGCAGAGCAAGGGGTGACCTTGCCACTTCCTCTGTAGAATTGGTTTGGTTGGTAACACAGCGCCAGGCCCCCCCAAAAAATGTGCTACAGCTCTATAGACAGGCCTGGTGAACAGAGGGCCAGTCCCAGCCCCAGACTCATGCCCAGCCCCATGGCAGCAGATGCCACATGGCGGCCCCAGAGCCTTCAGCCGGCGAGGAGACGTAGGCGAGCGCCAGCCGGGTCACCGGAGCCCATGTCCATGTCATGCACAGAGAAGGCCTTCTCAGCAGGCAGGCAGGCAGCCTGCCGTCCTCTCCTGTCCCCCTTTCTTGGAGGCAGAGTGTAACAGCTCGTTTGCACGTGCTTTGTGTAGATTAAAGCAAGAGGCTGTCAGGAATAATTAAAAGTAATAGAGCTTAGCGCTTTTTGGATTAGTGTCCTAGACAGTGATACTATTGTCCGGGTAAGTGTGTTTATTTATGTTTCCTCTGTGTGTGTGTGTGTGTGCATTAGGCTGTCTGTGCATCCATATGTGTGTACGTATAGTATGTGTATGTGCTGCTTTTCACAAAACATATCAACATGATCCATAATGTTGTGAACTAATGATAATGTGCCTTGGCCTAACCTTGTGTGTGTGTGTGTGTGTGTACGTGTGTGTTTGCCTGAAAGCAAGACAACAAAAGTCCTCTCATCCCATTAAGTCTGTTCCTCAATCACCCAAATGGTTGCTTGGGCAAAGTTAATTGCGACTGTGCAGTAACCCACGTAAAATGCATAACAAAGACGGAATAATTAATATACAGAGGACATGTAAAAAACATGATGCATAATTGACAAGGTTCTGCTCGGTCATTCCGACCATCAATCTCTCCTCCCACAACCCCCTTATAAATAACTTTGCTTTTTGTTTACTCCCTCTGAGTTGGTGTAGTTGTTTTGTTGGTTAACTTGAGCATTGCAAAAGTGGGATTCTAAGATTTATGATGATTTTGTTTTTTGTTTTAACCACATTCATGTTCTATGGCAGCACATATGTTTCAATTGTCCATTTTATCCTTAGTAGCTGTCCGTCACTGTGTTACGCGACCTTTATGTAATTTGTCAGCTGCCTTTAAACTGATTATCAGAGATTGTGCAGAAGGTTTGGATTAAGTTTCTGCTCATCAGAAGATGTTAAGATGAGGATTAATCTTTAGTAGCTATGACAAAAAAAAGAGTAAACTCAGGTACAATTTGACAAAATGTGAATATGAATTTCCATGTGTCTTACATCTATCATTATCACACAAGCAACTATGTCAAAGGGGTTATGGAGTAGCTGGACAACAAACTGAACAAAAAAAAAGGTGCACAGTGAAAGAATTTGATATCTCTCAAATTCATCCGAAAAACAAATAGTTGGCAACATATCACCAGAGTTACCGCTAACCGCTGCTAACTTTAGCTGCCATGAGCTAGTTAGCTCAAATAGCCATGCAGCTAGCGGTCAGGACATGAAGCTCGGAGCACCAAAGAATTGTGAACGTTTACAACACTAGCATGGGAGCTTTGGACGAACAATCAAAGGTTGGTCCATTCTACTGTTGAATGTTTTTTCTGGCAGAACTGGTTGGAATTTCCCAAAAACATTAGTAATTTAAAACTCATTACTTTAAATAAACCAAAACGGGGGAATATGTAGGAAATTATGAGACCAAAAGGTCATTCAGCAGAAACACCCAGAATAATGTGCTCCTATGTGGAAACAAATATGCAGCATATTATGAATCAGCTGATTTAATCTAAAAAATGCACCCATGAATGCTTCACCTAGCAACAGCAGTTATTAGGAGCTTCCACTGGACACAGTCAATTTAGACATTACTAAGAAAACATCCCTCGCTGAGAGTCTTTTCGTGGATGTTTAAAATACCATTTTCCGTTATAGGATATTTAATAAGGCAACATATTTTTTGAACCAAAGAAAGGTGATGTTGTCCCATCCAGACTGAAGCATGGTTGTTTTGCCTGAATATAAAATGTGCTCTCCCCCATTATAAAAGCATACAGGAGGACAAAAATGCTTGCCATAATGAAATTAGAGGGGACGAAATTACTATTTGGATTTGGTACAGTAATAGCATGATGAATTATGGCACATTTTCTTCAGGGGACACTGCTTGAGGAAATGTTATAAAATGCCCATGGGAAGCGGCGGTCATCAATCACACATGGTGTGGTTGGGGGTGTTGTGGTGGCCCTGAGGACTTGGGTCTGCACAGCAGCCAGTAATCTAAATGGTGACACCGGGCTCCAAGGCCTCCGTGGGGCTGCCCGCTCCGTCGCCTGTAAAGAAAACAGATCAGGGGAGAGGGATCAAGGTTTGTTTTCTCCCTTTTCTAGGTCATTATTTATTATGTGAAATATCAACGTCCTTGGCTGCTGCATGGGATCTTCTTCCCCCCAATTGACAGATCTCATTATAAGATAAACGTGACAAAGATAGCTCATAATGCTTCAGAGAAATGTAACACCATTAGCGGGTCATTGTCATCGTTCTAATGTGTCCTTTTAAGCCGCTTAGTGAACTGGTGCTGAAGTGTGATACAGGGATTAACCTATCAGAGAGTTGCTGCGGAGGAGTTGAGCCGCCATTGATGGAAATTTTTGGACGTGTGGTGATATCTTCCCAGGCGCTGCGCAGAGTCATGGTAGAGCCTGATTCCTAAACACACAGAGGTTTCTGGGATACGGGGGAGGATGTCTGGAGGGTATAGGCATGCATGGGGCTGGGGCTGGGGCTGGCGTCTGCTTGGTTGCGTGAACTCCTTAATGTTGCAGTGGAGGAAATACTTGGATGCATTTTTTTCCCCTGTGAATTTATTTTTACACGTGAGCCTACTGCAGGTTGCTTACAGTGATGCCGCAACAATTATCTCCATTGCAGGAACAGAGCAAGCACTGGTAGTCGCACCGCAAACAACATAAATCTTAATCTATCGGCAAACTACATCTCATTTCTAGGACAACCCTCGATTAAAGAATGTGCTTTTAATGAGTTGACGGAGCTGATATACCGAGGTTGAGTGTCTGCCTCGGCGGATTAATGAGTGAGTTTCACATTTGAGTTGTGGAAATGACTCCGGAATGTGAATGACAGCAAATGCTTCCAGGGTTAAATGGTTATTTATGAGGCCATTGTTTAATTCCACCATACAGTAGAACCATCTGCAGTCATGAGGGCGCGTCGTTATCGTTCAGCCATTCATTGCACTTTTGGTGACTGTTCGCTGACACAATTTTCGCTGATCAGTTTCACGACCTCATCAATCATTCTATTAGGCGTCCCGGCATCACATTAACATCGTATTAAAGCGAGCGAGCAACACAAAAGATGCGTTAATGATGATGCAACGCACACTGGCTGGCGCATTGTCTGCGGCGCGCACACAAGTGTAGACACACACACACACACACACACTCGACAAAGATGCTCAGAAGTACTTAGGAAAGATCTGTTCTTCTAGACGCATCAGCAAAAAAAGAAGTGTAAACAATATGATCAGATATGAGAGAAACTGAGCGGAGTGATGTTTTCTTGCGCGTGGTGTGATGTCTTCCAGCTGAGTTTAATGGAGGTAAGACATTTCAGCCTCGGCTCCACTGTTGAATTTTCTCATTTCATGGCTCAGCAGGAATTATCAAAGCTTTTTTGATTACATTTTCATATGACCTTGATCTCAAAGGGCAGAGCAATCAATACAATAGCCATTAGCATCCTGGTAATTGTTAGTGAAATAGTAATCATTTTCTCGCGGCCCCGGAATCTCTTTTAGCTCCTTATTTATTTATTGGGCATATGGAGGGAGAGCGGGGCTGCTAGCCGAGATGGATGTGATGAATAGAGCCCCGAGATGCAAATTAAAATGTTTGTAATTAAACCCACTGATCATAATGGCTTTCTTGCTGCAGTCCTGCTGGTTGTGGCTGTAACAGGGATTGACTTCAGTGTTGGTGTTTTTAAAGTTTTAAGAAACGCCCTGCACCTCTCGAATCGTGCCATTTTCTGTTAGCATCGCATGGGTCGGCGTCGCCTGCCGCAGCCATCTTGTTTACATCCGACATCAGACGACACGCGAGCTGACAATGCACCGAATCACAATGCAGTAGTCAGGGTAATGGGACTATTTATTCAGCTTTGTTAGGAGAAAGGGTCATGTGATCAGGGGATAGTAATTATAGCATACGCTTAATTACATTAGCAACCTCCTGTCTTTTCATATTATCTCTGACGCAAAAAAAAAACACAGAGAGAGATTTGATTATGTTAATAAGCAGCGTTTTATACATGGTAATGGAGGCCTAGTTCAAAGCCATTAGTGCTATGAGGAATATCCATTTGAGTGTCGGAGCTCTCGAAAACGCAGCTCGGCTCAAAGTGCACATTGTTTAATGGTATTGATCAACGGTCTAGCGAGCTCGGGGGCTTTTGCTCATTACTGTGTCTTATTCATGCTTTCTTGGGTAATGATGCCCACACAGCAATTACTGCCACAACCATTTAGATGATCTAAGAGAGAAATCACAATCATAAAAAGATGGAGGAGTAACAAAAGAGAAAAAGAATGGCGTGTCATTTATCCGAGAGGGGAGCACAAAAGCTGCTCAGTAAAGGGAAGCGCTGAGATTTCAAGTGCATCGACTTCAGAAGAAGTCTCCCCCAACTTCGATCAACTTGTCATAGATGAATCCAGTGTAAAATCTCTTGTAGGGTTGGATAAGCTCATGTGTCCAATCCCAATACTAGCCAAAAGTAACAGCAAGCACATTTACAATGCTTGTAACTGCATGTCCAGCAAGCCACAAATGTATTAATAGAATTAAGAATGTTTAATTGCCTCGAGCGCAAATTAATGCTTTCGACAGCCGTGTAGCTGTAAGCGGCCATTTGACGTGGGTTTTGTCATCTGCTCGTTTCTGGGAGGGGTGTGTGTGCAAACCTATGCAGAAAAATCAAATGCAGCAGAAAACAGAAGCTGCATCCTGTTTTTCGCCTACATCCTTTTTAATACTAGGTGCGATCCTTTAGGCACATTTGTGCCCGAATACATGGACAGGGTGCGAAAAAAACCCCAAAAAACAACATCTCGCAAAACCTAATTAAAACTCTGTTTATCTGTAATGTCTGAATTAATTTGACAACACCGTCTATTTGGCTATTTACCGGTCATTGGCGCTCTTTAAAACCAATCAAAGCCAACACAAAGCGAGGTCGGTTTCCGAAATCAACCTTGCCCCCTCTCACATAGCCTCTGCCCGTCCGTCTTGTTTTCCCTTTCTGTCTCTCTCCCTCTCCCCCCCTCACCCCCCCACCCCCCACCCCCTCTCCCTCCCCGCCCCCCTTTTCCCATCTCTCCCTATCAATGAGGCGGCAGACATCCCAGACCTGCTCAGTCAACTGCTTCAAGATTTATTCTTTGCAACAAATCTGCAACAGCTGGAGAGCCGGGGAATGCATGTAAACTTTGTGTGTGTAATTTGGTGACAAGTCAGGCTTAATCAAGCTCCCAGTGGCTGGATGAGAGGAGTGCAGGGGAGCGGCATATGGGGAGCTGAGTGGTGAACAGGCAGTGGGCAGGGAGGGGAGACACAAAGCTCTGTTCATGTGCATTAACATGCAGTACAGTAGTGGTGGCAGGCGCACAGACAGCCAGCAGTCAGCCTCGCTCCATCCTCCAGCCTACGTAGACATACAGACAGGTACTGTACTGGGCTGTGCGTGCACTGGCGGTTGATTTTTCTCTAGAGCATATAGAGCCGAACATTTCCGTTACGCTTGACAAGTATATGGACATGTTTATTCAGTGATGGGATTTATATGTGGGTGAATTAAATGCGCATATTTAGAAGCTCCAATCCCTGTCACCGGATAGACAGGCAGATTTGTCGAATAGTGATTCAGAAAAGCATTTCCACATTTTTCTGCTCATCAATACAAAATGTTAATCATCTATGCAAGAGATGAGCCACTGCTGTTTTATTTAAGGGAAAACCAAAAAATAAAGTCCAGTGTAGTGGTAGTGTACAATAGTAATCTGCTCTGCTTTCGGCTCACATCCCATTGGAGTGAGCACAACCTGAGTTTACTGTGCACCCTTTACTGCAATATTATCCTTCGATGTCACTGTAAGCTTGAGTGTAGGAGGCAACAATGAGGCTCTTTAAGTGTTCAGCAGTTTCTTTTATTATCCTTTCAGCAGTGGAAGAGTGCAGAATATTCACAGTGGTGATCAGCTCGGCCCAAACCAATGAGCCAAAAGTCAGAGACTAAAGAAACAATAAATTGGAAACTTGAAACGAATAGAAATGAGGCAAAAACTCTTTACCGGTCTTTAACTCCTTTAAGTTTGTGCCCCTGCAGCTTTTAGCCTCTGCAGCCTGTTCACTTGCATTAACTAACTCTGTCAAGCCACTCCAATATTCTGCTTCCATAAAGCAGAAACTCCTCCTACTGCAGGAAGTGACAATTAGCCAATCAATTAACTAACAATTAGCTTATATCGGTGCTTTAACTATCATCTGATAGAAAATATCTTTAAGTTGACAGCTTAAAACATCAATACATTTCTTCAAAACAGAAAACATTATTTAAACAGCTCGATATGGCCCTTTTCTTCAGAAACTCCCTAACATCCCCCTCATCCGTACAACACTTGGCACATTCCCCCAGGAACTTGACCATAAAAGGATTCTGGACAGGCCAGGACTGGTTTGCCAGTTCCTGGGTCCAAATCAGACGAAGGCCAGGTGCGGTCTGGAGGAGAGGTGAGGAAACAAAACATGTTAAAAAACACTTAATTTTGTTAGAGGTTTCTTTTCAGTATGATGTGATTTTGTGACTGTTTCACAGCTTCATGTTCTTTAATCACTAAACACCTCAGCCACCTGCCGGCTAGACGGTAGAATTAAAGTGACTGAGTGTTGTGTGGCGTGTGTTTATACTGAGAAGTCCCGCGGCACCCTGTGACAGGCAACTTTAATCACATGACCGTACCATTGACCACAATCACACAGAGGCCAATTTCCTGTAAAACCATGCCCAGGGTTTAGGAAGCATGTCGTTTAAACATGGGGAACCTGATCAATTGTTTACATTTCACTGATTTCCAGGTTGATCAGCAACTGAAAAGATCATGGAGAGTGAAAATCAAGACGGACGTCGGGCCATGTCTCGAGGTAAATCAGCACACTTGATGACACATTAGCTTCTGTTGGACAACATTTAACATTAGCATTAGCATTAAGCCACTTCCTTGCTAACATTCAAACTTGATATCAGTGGAAAATGGTCATCATGTGAATAGGTTAAAAAAAATTCTGTTTAACAATTAGCAAAATAATTTGCTCTAGCTTAAAATAAACATACCAAGGAAGAGTATATATTAAAACAAATTCAGTACAAAATGTTCATTATCAAAGTACTTTAAGCTTTAAAGCGAAACTCTCGCCAAAATGCAACCTATCCTTTTTTTTATGAATTTACATCAGTCAAACCTTCGTTTAAAAGCATAATTACGATGAAAGAGGCACTTTTAGATTTTACCGTATTTTCGTAATCGAGTCAAACTAATTTTCAATGGGAGTGCTACAAGCACTTTAGCGATAAGAAACAAAACCGCTATTTTTAAAACACTAAGAAGGCTCGACACAACATGAAACTTCGCTCGTAGTGTCACCAGGGTCTCTACACATGAACTTGAGCATTGAGAACATTGTTTGTGCACACAGAGTTTGCTGAAAAGAAAGTTTTTGTAGAACAAACGTTACCAGATGCTTGTTCCGCTAGCCGCAGAGAAGTGTCGATTTTACTGTCTTCTGGCAACAATCTACGTGTCTTTTCCAGCTTTTTATTTTAGTATTGTTTCTTATATTAGGCTCCTTTTTCAACTTCAAGGTCAATATTGTTTTTTACTAAAGACAAAACAACGAATTATCAGCGCATTTATATGGAATTAAGCTTTAGGAGCAGTCCACCTTAACTGTCCTCTATGTTACGTCACATTCGGAAATTGACACTTCTACACTGGCAGGACGGCAGATAGCGGAACAAGCATCTGCTAACGTTTGTTCTACAAAAACTTTCTTTTTAGTAAACTCTGTGTACACAAACAACGTTCTCAATGCTCAAGTTCATGTGTAGAGACCCTGGACCCTGTTTTAAAAATAGCTATTTGGATTCTATCGTAAAAAATGCCCGTAGCACTACCATTGTAAATGAGTTTGACCCGAAAACGAAAATACGGTAAATCTTAAAAGTGCCTCTTCCGTCGTAATTATGTTTCTACAAGAAGGTTTGACTCATTCACAAAAAAGCCTAGGTTGCATTTTGCCGAGAGTTTCGTTTTAAGCTGAGGAAAATAACCGATCAGTAGCGCCCATGCAGAAATGATGAGCCTGATTTTTGTCCACCTCTTTCATAGGTCACAGACTCATTGTTTAAAAAAAATATAAATGATATTAGTAGTTTATCAACATATATGATAGGAGATGTTGAACAGCACCATAGTTTGACCACCAACATACATGAAAGCCATTGGAGACATCCTTGCTACTGGTCTGTTATATGAGTCTCACATTAACACACACACACTCTCTTTCACACTAACTCAAATACACACACACACACACACACATACACAGGGCTTAATGTTAATGACAGGGTCTGTAGCTGGACTGAACCGTACAGCTTGTGCCAGCTGCCCCGCGCAGCTGCAACACATGATCGAGAAAAGAAAGGAGGAATTAGACAGAGATGGATAAATATGGGAAAGACTGAGTGCAAGGATAAATTTATTGGATTGGAGAAAGTGCGAGAAGACAACAACAGCGCAAGACATGAAAAGCAGAGAGAGAGTGTGGGCGACTCAAATGTTGTGATTAGAGGGAAGGTAATGGACGGGGGGTTGAGGACTATCAGCGTAATGTAGCAAGGTCAGAGGGGTATAGCAGAGAGAGAAAGAATAACAGAGTAAATAATAGTTCTTCCTATACCACCGAGACCTTGGTCCTTTAACTTAAAGGTCCCTATTAAAGGCTCGTACACAGGATTTCTGCACTGCATCTTGTTTACTCCACATTTGTAGGTGAAAAGAAGTGATTGTGCGTCTCCCATGGTTCAAGGCGTTTGCTCTACCCTTGGAATAATTCTTTTTCAATAGAAGAACCTTTGGCTGTTTTTTTTTTTTTTTCCTGTACAGTATGTACAAAATGGTGGTCGCCATGGTTACGCAATTAAATGAATTGAGACCTTTGGAGGAAGTTGATTGTTACAAAGGCAGGCTGTGTATTACATTCTCCGCTAACTTCAGAACAGCCACCCATAGAAGTGATGCAGAGAGTGTGAAACCTTGATGCATATGTATGAGATTTAATGTTTATTGAATTCAAACGAGGCTTTAAACGGGAGAAGAGGGAGGATGGCACAGGGAGGGGTGGATCATGTTGGATGTGTGGCGTGCGAGGTCGGGCGAATGTGCGCTTTTTTTTTTTTCTTTTTTTTTTGTCATGATGCATTATAGTTTCTCCTCGGGAACACATGGCAAGGTATTTACCAAGCCATCTGCTAAAATCGCCCGGCTGAATTGAGCTGACGTCCAGTTGCTAAGGAAATGGATGCTTTTCAGAGGGGGCCAGCCAGTGTTGCACACCTGTCAGTGTAAAAGGACCCAGTCTCCCTCTCGCTGTCTGCCTCTTTCTTCATCTCTTTATGCTTGTGTGTCTGAAGCTCATCAGTCACATGTTAGGAGTGTCCCTGCCTCAAAGAAAACCCCTATTATTCAGTGTTCCGTGATTTGCTGCTCTTTGTGTATTTTGGCCTGTATTGTATGTTTGAACCGACAATGGGGCTGACTTTATGTCACGCACTTCTTCTTGAAATTACAATAAAACTGCTAAAGATGATTCAAGCAGAGCTGGTGAGCTGATGTGGATCAGCCCTGCGAGAAGCATCACAAATACCGGCCAGAAGTAAAACGTGAAAAAAAAAGGAGCACGGTGCACTTCAGCACAGTTGGGCACGTCAACGAGCAGGTGGTTATGATTGCTTTAGTGTCACAATCCTACGGCCCGCGGCTAGACACTTTTCCCAGAAGAAGTTAATGCAGTTGGAGAAGTGTGTCCAGGGCTTGTGACGGGTCTCAGAGAAAGAGGCTGCGGGGCAGGGCATGACCTTCGGAGAGATGCTTTGTCATGTCGGCCTGAGCGCCACGTCCCCGTCTGGATGACACCTATAAAGGTCACCGCAGGGGCAGACTTCTGGTCGTAAATCAACAAGGTAACTTGGGACGCGGTGTCCTTTTGGTCCCAATTCCACTGTCCTGCTTGGGCCTTGCCCTAGATTCAGGAGGAGAAATGATATCATGCGAGATGGAGCGTTCCAACATAAATGAAGGCTTGAAATATGTTTTTCCCCTGAAAGCTTGGAGAGATGTGATTTTGTGCTAAGAGCTTTGTGAGTTATAGGTACGACTGCTGTGAATGCTGCTGGGGTTAAGGTAGTCGGACGTTTTCTTGGATTAACGCGCACATATTTCACAAAATAACGGGGCTGCTAAAAGGTATGAATCTCTTTTTGTCCTTACCTTTTAAACACAGTATGTTATTCCTGCTGCTAGGGGTCTCTCAATCAAACATAACAAAAGACGTAAGTAGCGTGGGATCATGGGAGCTGTTGTCATTGGAACGACCAACTGCTGCTAATGGGAAAACTAGCTGCATGACTCGGGCAGAAACGCTCATGGACGAGGTCATGTTTGAAAGTTTGGTTCATGTTAAGTGAAGTCGCGTTCGCCGACCTCCTTCCTCGCTCTCTCTCAAGTAATGCCGACAGCCAACTTGAGTGAAAATACAGATGCGTCCGGGTTTATACACTGCTGGCAAGCTAACGTAAGCTCACAACTCAAAGGAATACACAACAAAGGCCCGGTTGTTTTTAGACATTTTAATCGGAGAATTGGATAGATAGAAGGAAGGACGATGAAAGAGGGATTTCATACGACTATATGGTGTATCTAATTAGACTTCACCTGCTGTGCTCCTGAATTAAAATGTAAAGCTGCTACCTGTAGTGACTGTTGTGTTCAAACCTCCCCGAAAGAAGAAAAAAACCCCCACAGTGATAAGCAAGTTCACATCCTTGTAACCTAGCTACATATGGTGAATATGTGAGTGCAAGATCAGAGCCTTTTGCTTTGCCTTTGTACTTAACATCGGCCCTTTGTATTCTACACTCTCTGCACTATATTGTTACTTTACGATAACAGGACTATCAGCCTTCCATTAGCAAAATATTAATATGCATCTCAGAAAAGATAATTGCCCCTCGGCGCTCTCATCGCCCAGACACGATGTGAACTTAGAAACAATCCCTCCTGTCTGCTCGCCGCGGAACAAAAGGGGCCTTGGATGGAGGAGGAACATCTTCATTTCCCTCACAGAATACATTAGGGCCTGTAAGTGGGCTCGGTTATTGCGATGCCTGCGTTTGCGTCGGGCACCTGGGATTCTCCAGACCTGTTTGATGTGGCCCTTTTCAAGCACTCTGATCATCCTGCTAAATTGCGGCTAATGGACAGGGCCTGCCACTCGGAGAAGCCCAGACAACAGGGGGACAATTTAGTGACACGCACACACCTGTCCTTTGTAGTTGAGCGAGACATTGTGTGCACAGGCGCATTAGTCTCCACGGCGCACATACAAGGCACTTTGTGAGCTGCAGTGTAGCCAGAGCTGCCATTTAGGCCTGAATAACCCCAGGTGCCATTACCTTGGGTACCTGAGTATCCCCCCTACACACACATACGCACACTCTGACCAAACAATAGTCAGTGGGGGCAGAGGGTGCTCGCACATACGATTGTGTGTGTTATATATTGTGTGTACACAGTGGACTGTGTTTTTCAGTATAGGATGTGCATAGCTGCACCTGTCCCTTCAATGGAATCCCATCAATGGAGAATAATAGGTGGGGGGGGAGGTGGCAGCAAGCCAAGGCGTTTGCGGAGACAGACCACGTTTTCCGCTGTGTAGTAAATGGTTCATGCCAAAAATGTTGGTGATTTTGGTCCTTTGTAAAAAAAAAAAAGAAAAAGAAAACTGTTCAGTATTCCCCCGGTTTTTAAAATTTCCCAATTTTTCTTTTCCTCTTTCGTTTTTAGTATCTGGATTCTGGTTGAAGTGAAAACCCCCACTGTGTCACCCATTCGTTTGTAGACCGCTGTTTTCAGCCTTCCATTTGGCATTACGGACTTTGCCATCTGGGTTTTTTTTTTTTAAGCTGAAGTTTGTACGAGACAATGGTGCACGGGAGGATATCCTGATTGGATCTCCAATGACTGGCCCCGGTATTGAGATATTATACTTAAGGTGGCCATGCCCCAGTATGCTATCATCTATTTTAATCTAAATAGGGTCATCATTTACAAAACAAACATCATGCTGTATTTAATAAACTGAGACCATGAACTCATAAAGAAACTGTTAACTGAGGTATTGAAGCAGGCAAGAAATGGGTTTATTTTCTCATAAGCTTACATACAATCAGACTTCTTTTTACAACCAGTCAAAGAAAGAATGCAGGTTTGAGGCACTTCCGCATTGGCTTCACCTTTCAGGCCTGAAGGCTCTGTCCATATTTTTTAGAAGTGAATGATTGAAACCTTAATGTATAAAAATATTCACAATTTTAATGCTTTACTTACTTTTCTCTTTGTTTCTTACTGAGATTGTTGTTCAACATGGTGCTTATCTTAATTAAAAAGACCTACTTTCTAATTTAAGTGTTAGTTGGATACCCAGACATGTCAAATTGGCTTACTTTTGGCTTGTTTCTTTATTTGGTACGAAATGTTTGCAGCGCGCTGCAGCCGTGACATTTCTGCTAATTAGTGGAACCTTTAACCGAGCAGAATCTCCGCTTTGTTCCCGATCGCAAGCAATCTTTCTCAAATTAGTAATTATTATTCCTCATCAACTACCAAACGATAAATAAAATATATATATATATATATATATATATATATATATATTATATATATATATAAAAATAAAATCCCAAGGCCTAAGGAAATCAACAGCGCTCGTACAAACACACCGCAGGCTACTTTTCTGAAGTGTGCTGGAACAAATAACTGAGCAGGTAACTAAGCAGAACCTTTGAGAAATGTCCGAGGCTTGGCTCCAAACCAAGCCCATATTGAATGGCACCTAACAGTTTTAAATCAAGTCTGTGTGCCCAGCATCTGATGTGGGAGGGACTGGGAAAGGCTTTCTGTGAGCGCACCGGGAGATTTTTATATTTGAGCTTAGTATGTGCGTGTGTGTGTGCGTGTTTGTGTTTGTGTGGACAATGACAGTATCTGTTGTGCCAGAGGAACTGATGAGCAGGTGGTCTGAGTGGGATTCAGCATACTCTCTCTCCCTCCTATTCACACTAGCACTCATGCCTCTCCCTGCTTCTGTATTTGTGCGTGTGTACGTGTCTGTCTCTCGGGCGGTCTCACTCTCCTTTTTTCTCGCTGGTTTTTTCTTGTTTTATTTCATTTCTGTTTGTTACATGTGAATCATCGTTCAGTGCGCTGCCTGCGCCGAGCAGAAAACTAATGCGGCTTACTTTTGAAAAAAAAATAAAAAATGCTGCCAATATAAAGCAGCGGGTCTCTCTCAGGACGGGAATAAATGCTGAAAAAACGGATCCCTCTGTGGAAGTGACATGCAATATGGGAGTTTTGACACCTGTGCTTGAATGTATGTTTGATGTTGCGATGAATAAATCATTACAGGAACTCTCCTCTTCTGTTACAGAGGCAGTGCAGTGTTACATGACTCAGAGGACTCTGGACAATGCCCTTCGCCTACACACACACAGACACACACACACACACACACACACACACACACATGCATGCATACTTTACATACCATCACTAACCAGATGTCGGGTGTATTGATTGCTCCAGTGACACGGTTCAGCAACGTCCCATTTAGCCGATGTGAATGCGGGACACTTGCCGTCCGCGCACACACCCACACACACGTCCCAGGTGCATGGACACACGCACACCTGAGCAGCTCGGGATAACACGCAGTACGGTGTGCCTTCCACCATTCACGGCAGGTCCGATATGACCCATATGTTCCCGTTTGGACAGTGACCCAGTGTTGAGTATCAGCTCCATTCAGAGGATCAGGTTGTGAGATGAGGTGTCCCCTGTCTGCCTCCCTCTCTTTCTGGTACTCTTTCCACAAATTCAGCAAAGATCATTTACAAAATTACTTTGTATTTTAGTATTGAAGGGAAAAAATAAGGCCGTGTATCAAATTTGTAAGGACTGGAATACAGTTGTCAGTAGTCACTAAGTACAATAACCCAAGTAATGTCCTGTGCCTCAACTTATATTTACTCTATTTTTTATTGTTACAGGGACATTGCACAGTTGACAGTAATTGCAGTTAGCAGTTAGCTAGCAGCTAATATGCATCTGCCGTCTCTGGGCAGGTAACCAAAAACACACATATCTAAAAAGCCCCTCACCACACATTGCACTACATGAATCAACACAATGCATAAAAATCCAATATGGTAGTACAATAAAGTAGATTTAGTATGACTGACAACATATGCAAAGGCAATCATTGTAACTGACTGACTGATTTTGTGGATGATAATCCCTTCTCGTTTATAGAGTACTTTCAGGATTTGTTTACAGAGTGAGTACACAGGCTTCAGTCATTTTTAGCTACTTTGCACTTACTCCACTCCATTTATTTGGCGTCTTCAGTCGTATCAGAATTTTACACAAAAAAAATAGTTATTCAATAAATCGAGACAATAATCAACAGCTGAGTAGATTTTGAAAATAACTGTTAAAAAAAAATCAAAAGCTCAGTATAATTCTTGTTTTCGTATTCTACATGTCATGACCAGTTGTCTCTTTTCTTCATCTGTGGCCATAAGCGCTCTGCAGAAATAAGAATTTTCCCGATTCTTATGTGACACATTCGAGCCGTGCTGCGTCGGCACCGATGACTGAGCAAAGACGTGAGCTGAGCAACGTCGACAGTTGATGTCTGATGCGTCATGAATTATAAATAATGGAGGTGAGCTCTCCGCTGACCCGTGACAAACATTCCTACAGGAAGTAGAGTGTTGGGGTCTTACTGTGTCTTCAGAGGCGCTGTATGTGATGTCACCGCCTTCGCAGTCAGCGAACCGTATTTTCGTTTCTCTCTTGCGTCAGCCTCAGGCAAGAAAAAAGCCAGCCAGTTTTTTGAATATGCAAATATTTTTAGGAATTAGGGGCTTGATATGAATAATGATGTGAAATGATGAACTCGTTTTTACTGGAGAGGAAGAGACATGTTAAACTGTGGTCCACTGTCCTTTCTCATTAGCCACAGTACATCAAGCCTGCAGTAGCTGTGTGTGTGTGTGTGTGTGTGTGTGTGTGTGTGTGTGTGTGTGTGTGTGTGTGTGTGTGTGTGTGTGTGTGTGTGTGTGTGTGTGTGTGTGTGTGTGTGTGTGTGTGTGTGTGTGTGTTTGGATGTGTAGTACAAACCTTCAGTCTTCTTTTGTGGCTCTTTAATTAAGGAGTATTTTTCTGCATTTGGTGTCAGCTCTTTATCAGCTGTGGAACCACAACTGAAACCTCCGAATCCAAGGGGAGAGACGGGTGTAGGGAGGGAGATAAACAGTGAGTCTGCAGACTGGACTCTGGATGTACAAATACATCTGAAACATAATAATTAATCTGACACGAAAATCTGCTGCTGCGGCGCCGTCTCATCTTTTATGCCTTTACGCTCTCAGCAGATATTTAATTGAAAGCTTCAGTCAGATGATCTTTGTAAATGATACTTTAATAACAGGGCTAGAAAAGTGTGAGAGAATTTATGATACATGTTTTGATACATGGCTGTAATCTCTTGATAATTTCCATCAGGGCTGGGGTGCTTGTTAATATTTATTGGCTGTTATGTTAAGTCGTAATCGTGGATCAATAAAGGGGTGCACTTAAGGAAATTAGATAAAGGATTTATTTTTATTGGTATTGATTCCGGGGCGGAGAGGCGGCAGAGGGGGAATTGTTTCTGCAGATTTGTGAGAAAATAGGGAGGCAGGAAAGCTGATAGAGTGGTCGACTAATTTGTCTGAATATTTAGCTATTTAGTTTTTTCTTTTATGGCCTTCGATCGGTTCCAGCAATCACATTTAATGCAACCAAACAGAGGAAGTGCAGAGAAGTTTTCCAGTGGCATTGCCGTTTAAAAAAAAAACGAAAAAAAAAATTTATTTCATGTAACAGCTCAGTGTTTCCTACACTGACTTGTATGATTTCATTTGTATTGTGGCCCTAAACATGTAATAAGAAGAGGATGTTCTTTGATAACAATGTTTGCATTTCTTAACATTGTGCACAATATATATTCCGCCTATATATATACATATATATATATATATATATATATATATATATATATATATATATATATATATATATATATACATATATATATATATATATGTATACATTATTGTCTGTTCATGAATTAAAAGCTGATTAATAGAGCCGATAATGCATAGCCAAATATTACTCCACATTCTAAACACTCAGAGTTGGTTCGTATTCTCCTGATAAATACAGAGATGCGGAAGTACAAGCTCAGCACAGGTGGGTACAGAAATCCAGTATTAAACAGAGCCCTGGGCTAAATTCTTAAATATCATAGCATTGATAAGCTCTGATGTTAAGATGACTTTTTAACACATTGTTGCAGCCTCTATTTTTATTGAGCTCCTCCACATACACACACAAATGGCATGGTAGCAAAAATGGGTGTCACACAAGCACTGCGTGTTAGCTTGGCCATAGAGGAAATGTTACTGCTATGCTTAAACGAAAGCTCTCTTTATGTAGTCTAACTATTTAGCTTAGTTTGCCATGTGGCGGAATCTTAACATTTGGCAAATTCTTGTAAACTTAACTGCTCGCTGAGACAGATCAGCCCCTCCTCCCTCTGACGAGGCTGATTCACATCAGCAGAGTGAGAAAGTCTGATGCTAACTGATGTCTGTGGTCCTCATTCTCTGAAAACTCCACTCAGTATTTTGATGTCAGGCATATTTTCTATTGGGTTTTTGTTGTTGTTGTCTTTTTTTTTTACATGTTAGATTAGTGTCCAGTGAGATTTTACTGAGTTTAAAGTCATTTTGCAGTTGTATACATCACTGTTATGTATATTTAGAACACTCAATTGTATTTCTGAAGGTTTCTAGTCATCCAGGTCATGGCAATTCTAAGTGCTGTATTGTAGGCAACTGGGCTTGTTTCAGTTTCTTGAAGATGTTTCACCTCTCATCCAAGAGGATTCTTCAGTTCTAAGTAACTGGAGTGGAGTCGCAGGTTTTCAAAGAGTCAATTCTGTTCCTAATTTGAATGTATTCTTTTGTAAAATAAAAAAAAATGTATTTTTTAAAAAGCAATTATTTTGTAATGAAAAAGAACTTATAAGAGTATCAAAAAGAAGCAACCCAATAAAGAGTATCAATGAGAGTAGTAGTATTGATTAAATACTGTGTCTGGGTAGATCCAAACAGTGTAGACTAGAGAGCCAGACATGTCGTCACTGGTGTTGTCTTTCTTATACTTTTCAGAGGAAGATGACAATATTTGCAGGATTCTGAAAATCCTACAAGTTTTAACACAACAAGCTTAAGTTATGGAACATTAAATCAGCCGTCTTTGCTCGCAACTTATTACCATCAGGTGTGCATACACCACATGTTACCAACTTCTTTTTTGAAAACAGAAATATGAAATCCTGTCATCTCATCAGTGTCAAATATGAACAACAGGTAATTATCAGTATTGGCTCGCTGGATTCATATTGTGCCTACCTAGTCACGACTGGTATGTGTGTGTGAATTTATGTCGCGCCGACAATGCTAAGTTGATGCTTTTTAGTGTTTGTCAGTGTGCTCATCCTCAAACAGCTCATGCATATGTGCACATCCCGGTGTGTGTGTGTGTGTGTGTCTGTATTCATGATTATTGTGTGAATTGAGCTGTGTGTGGGCGTCGTCCATTGACCAGTACATAGCAAGCCATGCCTTGGCAGGTGTGGGATGCTACGTGGGCTAACTGAAGTCCCTCCGCCAGCCTGTTAGCCAGCCAGTCATCCACTCACTCAGCCAGCCAGCCAGCCAGCAAGGCAGGCAGGCACAGAGAGAGGCAGTACACAGCTGTCTGAGCAGGCCTCCATTATCCAGCACTATCTATTGATCCACCCTGTGGGATTTTTCCTCTTTGGCATGGGATCATCTGTGAACACACACAGCACGCTAACACGCAACCTCTCGCACAGACGTTAATGGAAGCACGCACACCTTCACACATAAATACACAGATGCGCACAGATGCAACACATACAAAGAACGGAACACACACATTTGTACCAGGCTGAGATCGATAGCCAGGAGGGGGGATCTGGAACCTCTTAGTTTTTCTTATATATTTATTTTCTTTATTTTATCCTCCTCTGACATCGGGGGGGGGACGACCCCCCTTCACTCTGTTGGGTGCTGCTGCTGTGCTGTTGTGTTTTCTCTAATTATAGAGCATGGCAATGGGCAAGGACCCATAAAGAATATCTCTGACGCTATAATTACTTTGGCTGCTCGCAAAATGAATCAGATAGTGTCAATAGGATTAACAAATGGTTTGGGTTTTAATTTTGCCTCCACCATAGGGCTGGTTGCCCCTGTTTGTGCGATATTTCATTATTTCTCGCTTTTTAAAAAAAATCAAGTTAATTTTGCTGAAGAAACACGAGGACGATGCGTGAAACTTAACTTTGATCTCCGCTCTTTGATCATAGTTCTGCTGCTTCTTTGATGGAAATGGGAAAAAAAAATCCTCTTTTTTTTCCCAATTTGATATCATTCTGTAGCACATTCAAAACACAAAGATTATGTTATTACACAAACAACAACAAAAAATGCAAACAATGTGTTTGCATTTTTATCCTCCCACGCGTGATCTCATGGACGGCCCCGGCAGTAATGATCAAACGAAGTCGCATCTTAATCAGCGCGTTGTACACAAACAAACCAACAGTTACAGTACAAGCAAGTGTAAACTCCAGATGATCGTATGATTAATGTATTCGTCCTGCGCGCGCGCTCCTCAGTATTATTGCCAATAAATAATGCATGAGCCCCATCTTTTGTTGATGGTAAGATGCAATGCATGGGTCCTGAGTATTCCGCTTCCATGCCAAGAAATGCCTCTCAATACAAACTCCATCCTCTCCTCCCTTATATACTGTGTCTTGTTGTCGTTTCCCTACCACTCTGCTCTCGGTGCTGGCAGCCAGGCTAAACAAGGCTTTGAGATCGGTGGTGGTGGGGAGTTAATGAATAATAACAGCCGTTAATCTCTGATGGAAAACATCTTTTCATATGAAAATCTCCAGGTTGATCTCTCCCAATCCCACCACATTGTCAATCTGGAATATGGAGGCCCTAGAGAGAAAGGCACTGTAATCTGCTCTTAATCTGTGTCCACCCCCTCTCCCTCCCCTCACCTCGCCCAATATCCTCAACAGCAGCTGTTTAGCGCGCTCCGCTTGTTTTCATCACTATGGATTGTCTTTGAATATCACTCTAATATTTAAAGTGTCTCTTTTCCTGAGATTGTCTCTGGAGATGATAGGACAACCATTTAGGGCTATTGTACAGAAGGAATGTGTACTTGGCCAGCCTGTATCTAATTTGGAAATTATAGTGATTACGAGCTAAATATAAAAACCCAGGATTTTGAGGCTGTAAGAGGCCTGCAGCGAAGGCTTACTGTATTGTTTGCCAGATGCACACACACACTTACACACTTACACACACACACACACACGCGGACGCAGAGAATCGCACAAACACGAACACGTGCGCACAATGGAAGAAGCAGCCGTCTGATGCGCTAAGTGCTGTTGTGTCCCGTTGAGAGCGTGTCAGCCTCCATCTTCGCTGCCCTCTCTCCTCGCTCTTGTTCTTTCCTCGGCTTGTCTGTCCGTCCATCCATCCGTCTGTCTGTCTGCGCGGAGGGAAAAGCATTTGGTGCAGCACCCGCTAAAAGCCTGCGAGCGGGGATGCAGGGAGCCTCCTCGAGGCTCTTAGTCCACTCTGGACTTTAAATGGAGCCACACACATGATGGCTAACAGATGTTTGCCAGATTACACGCAACGTGGGCCCAGCCTCGCCTCCACTGCCACTGTCTGTTTGCCTCCACTCAAACGCTCCGGGTTCGAGTCCTCCCCCCTTTTTTCTCTTGCTGCTCCTCACTCAAATTCAGTGGTTAAAGGGTGATCTGCAGGGTTATGGGTAGCTGTCTAGTGGAGCCTCAGTTGCCTGCTCTCGGGGTAATGCATATATGTGTTTGTGGTATATGTGTGTGTGTGTGTGCGTCAGGGGTTGCATTGTTGGGAAAAGGGGAGCGTGACGAGAGTCTGCTGTGGATATAATTAATAGGCCACATGCGGCTGCACCAAATGTGTCACAGTGAGGGGAAATCAATCGATGGAGTCTGCCGGCATAAAGGGTGTGTGTGTGTATGTGTGTGTGTGTGTGTGTGTGTGTGTGTGTGTGTGTGTGGTGGGGGGGTAGTTGATGGAAGGGGGGAGGGGGATGGAGATGAAGAAGGTGGTGTGGGGAAAAGGAGCAGGACCCAAGAGGGGTATGAAAGGGAAAAGAGATTGTGGGGGGGTTCAGGAGACAAGGAAGAACCATGGGAAAAGGAAAGAAGGACTCTGGAGGAGAACAGAAGAGTAAGAAAATGCAGCAGAGGTAAAGAGAGGGGAGGAAAAGGGGAAGGGGTGTGGGGGGGAGCTGAATCTCCCATCTCAGCTGGATAGAAATCACAGCCTTTAGCAATTTCCTGCAGAGACATTTGACATGGAAATTCATGACCGTGTCAATATATGGACATAGCGTAGATCCAACACATACATCACAGGAAACTCACCAGCCGCATATTTAGCAGCTGCTTGTATCTAATCTGATTCAGCTTGCTCTGTGTCTATACATTCAGTGCGGGAGTTGCAAGCAAAATCAAAACCTTTATTCCTCTCCTCTGTTGCGGATATCGTCAAACGCCACAGAACTAATCGCAGTGAAATTAGGGTGGCTAAATGCAGTAGCGCCGGTACTTTGGAGTCGCCACCCAAGTAGTGAGATATCCTTCCTTTCTCAGGGCCCTAAACTCAGCAGTTGGCCTGTTTTTAAAGGGTGCATATCTAAGTTTGGAGGCAGGGGAGGAAATCAATGAAGATAAGAGTTGGATAGAGAGCTGTGTGTTGAACAGGCTGGCAGTAGACTGAGAGAAGCAGCCTGTCACCAGCTGCAGGGCCCTACACTGTGTGATGGTGTGTGTGTGTGTGTGTGTGTGTGGGGGGGGGGGGGGGGGGGGATACA
Organism: Diplodus puntazzo; assembly: GCA_963678695.2. NCBI lineage: Eukaryota > Metazoa > Chordata > Actinopteri > Spariformes > Sparidae > Diplodus > Diplodus puntazzo. Next base: position 14,594,377 of record OZ023175.1, read on the forward strand.
GGGACACATCTAGGCACACAGTCACTGATAGTGCTGCCAGGCGCCAGACACCCATAGATGAGACAGGGGGCGTTATCTCAGACTGCTGCTGCTGTTGCCCTTGGAAGTCATGTGGGTAGGTACACACAAAAACACATGTGCATGCACATCTACACTGACATGCATTTAATGCAGTTGTGTATATATATACATACACACACACACACACACACACACACACACACACACACACACACACACACACACACACACAGAGAGTTGAACTTTGGTTCCTCCTCTACCTGTAAAACTGTCTGTCTGCCAGCTGGGGACATATGTATCCGCCAGATTATTGACTGTAATATGCACTCCGGGACTAAAAAAAACACGAGAGATGAAAAGTGACTGCTTTAGCTGCGTTGATTGTATTTCCAAAGGTTCACTGCGGTAGTCGAGACGGCGATTTAAATATGAATGTTGAGCTTAAATAAATCCGCATTGAGGAATTTCATTTATAACCTACTTTAAATAAATAGCATCCACTAAAATAAATTGTTCCTGCACTCTTATTCTGCCCTACCTCAAAAATACTCCAATCATTTAGTCACATTTACCATTATTATAATATGTGTAATGTTAGATGTTCACTTTATTATTATTTTGATATCATTAAAGGTGCACTATGTAGTTTAGGGGGATTTTGATCAGAGGAGATTTTTTTGTGACTAAACAAACTAAATAAACAATCTCTTTGTTTTTAAGATTGAATAAACTGAATCGACAAACTGATCTTACAGGACAGAACAACTTCTTTACAACTGCTTTACTATACTTGTATTTGGCGGACCCTGCCACCTTTCGAGCTTCAAACAGTGTTCTGACCTTATTTTTCTCTGAGAACAGCGTTTTTGGAAAAAATGAATATTTCTGAGATTGTACTATTACCTTATTGGTATTGTAAATATTAAAAATCTTAGCTTGAGTGTTTTCTCTCAAACCACGTAGTGCCCCATTAATAGGTACATGTGTGTAATTAAAGTCTCTTTATGGTGATCACCGATAGGAGTGTCGCGATGACTCCAAGAGGCTTTGCCAGAAGATGCCTCGCTGTCTGCAAATTCTCCTCAACATCTCTGTGGCCTTGTCACATGTCGCATAACTCCTACCTATCAGGAGTTGTCCACTGATGGTTAAAGGGCCCCCCTGCGTGTTTGTCATAAGGTGTCTGGATGCTTGGATGACATTTCCCGACCGACGCAGCACTTTAATGCCGCACGCCGTGTGTCCTGCAATAACTGACGCTCTGCACACCTTCACAAGACTTGCCAGGACACGTAAGGATCTCCAAAATCCCCCAGTAGAAATCTCTGCAACGCAGAATGTCAAAACAGTTCAACTGCCACTGTTTTTAAAACTAAATTGCTGTGCACCTGCGAGGACCTGAACCTTTGTGTCCTCCGGTCCTCCACACAACCCTGCCGACCACTTTATACAACAGTCACAAATCTGCTGGAGATTTATTTTACCTCCGAGTAATCCCGTCATGTTTCTTTGCATTTTGGTCCTCCATCTGAACTCTTTATTGGTGACAGCCGCTGTAGATCAGGTGGTTGGTGGTTTGTTGGTTTTGGGGGGATATGGGGGGGTGGGGGTGGCAAAGAAGCTGTCATTTGGTCTGAGGAACACACACCCCAGACCCGGCGCTGCCTGGTCTCTGTAACAGCCCCTCGCTGCCTCCCCCTAGTAAACAGTCCATTAGCGTAGTGCTCCAAGGTAAACATATTTACTGGCTGGTGACGGCTTGCCAGTGTGGCTCCTCAGGCCCCGTGGCAGAGGGGATTTCATTAGGCAGAGGGCAGGGGGAGAACGGAGGAAATTAATGTGCCATTCAAGATGATTTCTTTGTTTCCCATCAACATGATCACAGACAGGCCGCAGGGAAGAGATGATTTACGCACACAAAGGAAAGAGACGGGGAGAGAGAGGGAGGGTAAGAGGGAGGGAGAGAAAAATATCACAAAAGGCTCCCAGTGCGTGAAATGTCTTCCTTTTGGTGAAAACGCTCTTGTCATGATTTTTTCTTTTTTGTTGTTGTTATGGCTTGAAGTGCTGGAATTGTTTTCAATCAGAAAAGCTTTCTTGTTTGTCATTAAGAATTGGAAATGGAAGTATATTCCGAGCAAAAAAAAAAGCACCAACAGGCACAACAATGTAATGCAATGCTTTTTTTCCCACACTATCTACACACAGTAATCCAACCAATGCGGCGATGTCCTGCAGCCTTGTTAAGAGCCTGTTTCACAATGGGAGCTTTTTCATACAGTTTGCTATGCAACCTAGAGGATATTATTCTGTGGCCTGCCTCGTTTATTAATAGCTGCGCCTCACCAGTGAATTATCTGAAAAGTACATACAGCTGATGGCAGCATAGTGGGTGTGTTGGAGGATAGTTTGTAGTAAAACTGTACTTAAATCTTGACCTAGCAAACTTTTCTTGCCATAATATACACTAGAAAACATTTAATTGTATTAATACCTGTGATACCTGTGCTGCAAAGTAATTAAATTACCATTGTTGGCTAGAGTTGAAGTGCCAAACAACCGCATTTAGTACATCCACACCTAAGTGGTGGTCTGTTGCGGTAATTCAACATTTTTGAGTGATGATGCATAATGAGGGAAGGTTGTGGTCAAAAGTAGGCGTCTTGGAATACAACAAAAACAGAAAGTGACTCAGAAGAACTGGACCGTAGGCTGTCATTAGTTGGAGAGGAGTATTCTACAAAAATGATCAAGCTCCAGGAAAGGAGACTTAACAAACCTGGTGAAACACAAACACCCCGGAACGCATTCTGACATTGTGAGGTTGCTGCACGACTCAGTGTCTCAGGGCTGCCGTTGACAATTAACCACACCTGTGTAGTAAGACTGCATTGTCGGTGCGAGTCAAGCTCCTTCTCTGTGAGTGTTGGACTCTGCCAAGGCTGTACTTTGTCATCTTCTTACGACTTCGGCTTTTATGCGCGTGGTGACCTCTGTTTTTCACTGATGACATAGTCCTCTTTCATCAGGACATGGCCTCCGCTGTGAATTGGAGCGTTTCGCCATTTAAAGAGGTTCGCAAATTGGCATAGATACAGATCGGCACGTTCAAATCTGAGGCCACGGTTCTCCTTTGTAAAAAAAACAAAAAAAAACATGTATTGATGCATGAAGTGGAGCAACAACTTGACAGGTGCGTTTGTACAATGTGCTCATGTAGGCACTGAAAGACTTTTCTTTTCAGGGAGAGGGGATGAAAAGCATAAATGCTGAAGTTTCTTTGTAGAGTTTTTTGGCTCACCTTCATGGAAACGGTGACAAACTAAGATATGTGGAATGGCCTTAGAGCAGGACCAACGCCCCCTTTGCTTTGAGAGGAGCAAGGTGAGGAGTTGAGCTGTCTGATTACTGCGGGGTACCACTGGACTGCATCCAGACAGTCTCAGGGTTGCGTCAGGATCCTTTAGAATGGCCTGAAACATGAAGGAAAATAGGACTACTCTGCATTGCCACTTTAAATCACTTTATATGAATTAGAATTCCAGTCACATTCGCATTAATTGGTACGTTTTCATTGCATTATAAACATTCAAATGTATTTTAATACCAGCCATTGTTGATTTGCTGCACAGCGTTTTTTCCAAAGTGTGTTTGACATTTTATTTGACGTTGGTGCAGTAGGTAAACCACCCACGCAGTATCGGCACAATCACTCGAAATCAAACCAAATGATGAAGTTGGTAAAGATTTTTCACCAATTACCTCCGCCAACGAGTTGTGTCTTTACTCGTGTCTCTTTGTTAGTTGGTTGGTTTGTCGGCAGGATTACATCAAAACTTCTAAACAGATTTCCATGAAAGTTGGATGGAGGATGGGTCTTGGCCCAGAATAGACCCCATTAACTTCTTGATGAAAAATATCAGGCTTATTTACAGTAGGTGGCTGGTATCCATTGGTGAGCACAAATGGGGACGTGAGGTATATGCTCTCCTGAATACTAGTTCACTGTATTATCGTTCAACAACACCTACTTCTTTCAGGCCATGGTTGCTTACAACTTCAAAGGCTTCACATCATCTGGATGCATTATGTATTTTAAAGCAGTTGCAGATATTTGAGCATGCAGTCTATGTATTATGTACATCTGCCGCAGTTGCAAATGATTATTTTTGTTACAGAATAATCTGCCGATTCATTTTCTAGGTTAACAGATTATAGAATGTCAAAAAATAATCAAAATTGTCCACCCCGATTTCTCAAAATCAAAGCTGATGGTTTTAAATGTCTTGTTTTGTCCAACCAATAGTCCAAAACAAAAAAATACTAAAAGTTTAATGCAACAGAATACAGAACAGAGCCATACATCCCCCTTTTTAAAAGGCTACATATATTTAATTTCTTTACTTTTTTATTACGATTATCAAAACCGTTGGCAAAGAGAAGTGAGAAGCCAACAAAACATACCGCTCTGAATTACAGCCGACCATGTATTTCTCCGTCTCTCTCCTTGACCCGCCGCACTTCACCCCATCCACCACTCCTTTCCTTTAGGTCATATTCAGGGTTGTATGACACCTGTGAGCGATGTGCCGGCTGACACGACCTGCATATAAATGACCGCAGAAGAAAAAAAAGAAACATGCCCCTTTTGTATTTACACACACACACACACACACATACACACCGTGTATTTTCAGATGCCTGTCTGGGCTGTGCTAGGAGGCAGTTTTATGTAGTTGGTGACCTTAGACTGTGGAGCAGGTGTTTAGGGTCTGATAACATCATGACAGAGAGTACAGGTGTGACTGCGACAGGGAAGGAACACACTGGCGCACAAATGGACACACACACGGACACATACAGTATTGCGTGTCATATTGAATGGCGCGGCTCTTTGTTCGCAGACCAAAAAGGCAGTAACATCATACGGCGCGTGGGGGGGGGGGATTATTCTCATGTTTGGATACAATGTGCATACAGCTGCAAATTAATAAAAAATTCAAATTCAAAACCAGCAAAGGCATGAACGTGTTCCACCATGTACTGCCCACTCACTATAAGCCTTTATACAAACATGCATCTGTTCGGTACAAACAATGCAAACATAATTAATTAACAGTGATTATTTGGATGTTGTGTTTACTTCCTGCAAAATCCAGACCATTTACATACATGTCACTCTACATAGGCACATTCTTGTGTGTTTGTGTGTTGTAGATCTTCTGTTGATGCAGCTGAAAGTGATCACAAACCCATTTTTTTTCCCCAGCAGTGTTTGAGTGTGTGTGTGTGTGTGTGTGTGTGCGTGTGTGTGCGCGCGCACTTTGTCTCTGTGTGTGGCGGACATGCATATCTAAGAACCTAAAGGTAAATGTCAGCTCTGGCGCCGTCAGGGGGGGGAGACTTGTCCTCTGCACCATCATGTGGAGAGAAGCAGTACAGCAGTGACTTCATTGACATTCCTCTCATAAAGGCAAAGCGGCTAACCCGGCCTCAGAGAGTAATCCCTCTACACCGAGACGTGGGAAGGGAAGAGGGACACAGTGTGAAGCTGATCGATTTGATCCCCAACCAGGAAATTGTACACGTTTTTTTTTTTCCGACAGTACTAAGAAGTTTGTCCGCTATGCAGCCGTCCAATCCCTTCCCCTTCTACCCCGGGGATGAATGCATAATATGTTTCTGTATGACATTAAACCGTGACGAGATGTCTATAAATTCAAACTATAGCATAAAGTGTGGGATCTTTTTATTTCTTTTTCTCTTTGAGAAGTCCCAGCCTGCGGGGTGATGTTTTGTTGATATCGGAGCGCCCAAGGTACAGCCTTGATAAGAACTGATATACAGACAGAGAATGTTTTGTCTCTCCAGCTCTCATTGAGCATGACAGAGAGGATTTTCAGAGAGGCTGCATTGCCAGATGGGAGATTGTTCCTCCATGGCTATTGTCTGCGAAACGCCTCGGAATATGTCAGCTTTATCTGTGTTAAAACATACCAAACATTTTTGCATGCGATACTGTGGTACAGAAGCTATAGCCTCTCCCATCTGTGCCGTTCGCAAACTGTATCTCTGTCCTGCAGCATCCAGCACAACGAGGCAGAAATAACTCCACTGATCTGAGGAGGAGGCTGCCACTGCCAAATTTGTGATACGTAAAATGTGTGAAATATTGTGATATTGAGACATGGTTCGAGATAGATTACGTTGTATCAGCGAGCTGTGTTTCATCCCTCTTCCCCGCCGCTCGCTCCTTTCCTGCCTCTCTATCTCGTTCACACACACATACACACTGACACACATAGCGCTCTCATGCGCGCGAGAGGTGTGAAAGGCAAATATATGCTCTCCTTCACTGTGGACATAATACCGAGGTCCTGTATGGAATGTTAATGAATGTTTTACCACATACCTCCATCGGCGGACGCGCATACAGAGCTGCGGCTGCACACCAGGATTTTACGCCGAGCGAGTACCAACCTCGCCAAAACCATAACAATACCCTATTTCAAATATGCATTCCTTTGCAAGCGAGTGGGTGTTTGGGTTTTTTTTGTTTTTTGTTTTTTTCAGCTTGCTTTTCACTTGCATATAGGGCTTGCAAGAATGTGAAAAAGAACGAGAAAAACACACAATTTAGCTGACCGGCAAAGGTAAAGGGAGGCAAAAAAAATGTGGCCCGAGCAGGTCCGGTCCCCCGAAACGTGACCCGTGAACTCCAAATCCGTGTCACACTGGGAAATCGCAATGGAGGAAAACAAAGGGGAAGAAGAGGGTGTGGGAAGGAAAGGGCCGCGGCTCGCAGATCACTAGGCTGTGTTTGAGTATCTTATCGCGGCTGTCGCCAGCTCAACCTGGCTCCATTGACTTTGTGTGGGGATTAGAAAAGCCCATAGCTTCTGATTATTTGGGTGAGTGAGCGGTTCTGTGTAAACAAACATTGCGGCCAGGATTGTTCCAGTCACAACACGGCTGGTTGGCCCCTGACAAACGCCACACACACACACACACACACACTGACAAGCATGTGGGAGAGTACACACACGCACTCCTCTTGGAGTGTCCTGATGGGGTTTGGGTCAATGTTTAATTCACCATTTATGGATATCGGCCGTGATTTCTCATTGATAGTCAGAGAGTTCATGGGAAAAAAAAGATGGACGGCAGCTGCTTTTCAAACCAGAAACATAAAGAAATCATCAAGATAATAAGATTCTTCCTATGAGATGCTGTATTGTTCCTTTTTTTAAAAAAGTGCAACACGCTGAAAGATGGCGAACCAGACTGGAGCTACTGTAACCACAAACTGTTGGCATCTGTACACTTGTTAAAGCCAAGAGGAGTCAAGCGGAAGCATATTGGGGGTGAAGGGAGTTGAGCAGTTGTAAGACAGAGAAAAAAAAAAGTATTATTTTACCAACAGCACAATAAGCCAAGCAGATGGGATACGGTGCAAAGAGAACAACTTCGAGAGAAAAAAAACCTTCCCTCACAAGCGCAAATCCTCAGTGAGAACTCCCGTTTTATTTTTGCCGCAACCTTTCACTTTGCATTTTTTTTTAAAAAAAAAAACAACAAAGGTAGAAGTGAGAAGCACCCGCGAAGGGGCTGTGAAGTCGGCTGCATCTCCAGATATCCATTCCAGATGCTGGCTAGACTTGGTGGAGCCGGGGCCCGCCGTACTGGGGGCTGGATTTAGTTGTCTTTTCCTCCAGGTGTGATGCCTCATGCTGATTCCCCCACATGTTCCACGGGTCTTATCCAAACACGCCGGGGCTGGTGACAGCGCCGGTAGGCCTGCCCTCCCTCCTTGCCCGCCTTCCTCTCTCTCTGCCTCCTCTGGTGGCCCACCCACCCACGCTGCAGCAAGCAAGCGATCGAGCAACCGGGTCCCTCTTCTCCTTACCTGTCATCAGAGTCGCTGCCCTTCCTCTACTCTTTTATTTCCCCCTTTCCCCCCAGAATTCTGTCTCCTCCTTGGATTTGAACCCTCTTTGATGAAGGGGTTATGTTCACACTGCCGCTCCACAGGCTCCGCCGCGAGCCCCGAGACGGACCGGGTTGTTGCTCCAGTAATTCAGTCGTGCTCGACGGTGATGTAGGACGTATTAAACTTGTCATATTTCTAGCCTGGTCAGTTTTAGGACGATAAGCCATCGGGGAGTGTTAGCTAGTTTAAAAAAAGAAAAGCAGAGTGGAGTGGAAAAACGAAAACAGAAGCTTGGCTGTTTCGTGTATTTGTTCTCCAGCTGAAGGTTCGGCGTCTGCTTCCATTAAAAGTGTGGGTGAGCGAAATTCAGTCTTCATCCCTGCTGCAAATTTAGGCTAGCTTAGGGTCTTTTCTTTTCTTGCAGTCTTGTTTTCACTTTACACCATGAAAAAGAAAAAAAAAAAAGAATGTTTCCCTTTTACTGTACATGAATTCCACCTACTCTTAAAGTTTCTCTTTTTCCAGGGCAGGCACGGATGGATGCGGTTTGGGGGGCAAACATTATTAGCGAGCCCACACAAAATATGTTGTCTCATGGCTCGAGTTGGACGCCTTCCAGGTTTGGCATAACCGAGGATAACATATTTATGGGAACAAGAAACGAGCGTCCTCGTTGAAACATGCTGGCCTTCGTTTCTTTTGAGAGGAATCTGCCTCGCTTTTTTATTGGTGTGATAACAAATGCCGGGCTGATTGATTGTCTCCCTCCACTTGAAGTTTTTATCACTCGAAAAAATTGTTTCAGAAACTGATTATTTACAAGTCAATTATGGTACTACAGAATTAATTAGAAGGCAGGCATACATGCTGTTAGTTTGAATGATGAAGTCAGTAGATTGAAAAAGAAGCTATTGAATGTTTTTTTTTCTGCAGAAGCTTCGGAGTGAAATAAGAAAGTTCTGTTTTCTAAACCCATTAATCCATTGAGTCCAAGCCTCTATTGTTTTTAGAAAACCACATTTTGAGTGTGTGTGTGTGTGTGTGTGTGTGTGTGTGTGTGTGTGTGTGTGTGTGTGTTTGTGTGCACATGTGCGAGCAACTCTCGCTGACATACTTTGAAACTCCCCACGAGCCAAAGCAATGTAAATGATTTCCCGATGTTTAAACCATCATTGCTGTGATTAGACTCACAGGATCAAGATTTCAGCGAATAAACTACTTGGACCGTCCCCAGAGCTCATTACGAAACGCACACACACACACACACACACACACACACACACACACACACACACACACACACACACACACACACACACACACACACACACACACACACACACACACACACACACACACGATTGGTAACACTTAACTCTTTGCAAATGTGCAGTGACAGAGCGGCTGCGATGTGACTTTATTGTTTTTACAGGACAAGTGATTCTCTCGTTGGGCCGGGCGGCGGAGGGCGAAACGCATCAAAAACAAGACATGCCCCAATATAAATATCCCAGTCATCTGTGTCTTATCAAGTCATTTTCTCATCAGTAACTCGTGGTATTGTAATGTCCCATTGGGGGTGATTAATACGTCGTGTCAAAACGAATCAAATGCTTGGCAACTTGAGTTTAATGTGATCACTGCAACAAATGTCAGGAAGCTGTGGTTTGGTTTGGAAGCTGCGGTTCGGCTTAAACTCTCCGTCATTGTCAAACTTCTCCTCCCTCTTCGTTAGGGCGAGGATGTGTGGGTAGCTCCGCTGCGCAGCAACGTAACGGCGTTCAGAAGGGTTGCACCGATATCGCTACCGGTATCGGAAAACGAGGGCTCAGATGGAAACGAATCGTAGATGGTTTATAATTCTTGTGATTTTTAGTCGATGCGATGTGGGGGATCTGTATAAGGTCATAGTGGATAATTACCGCAGGAAAAAGTAGCCTAGACTACCACAGAATCGACAATATGAAAATATTCAGCATAGAACCTCACAACTAACAGCCATCATACGATTTCATACTTTTTTAACTTTGGAGAAACGAAGAGTTTGTCATGCTCCACCAATCTCAACTAATTCTAAGCATACGGTTTAAATATGTGAGTACATGATGAAGGCGGAGCAGCGACTGTATTATTCCTGTTTATTTAGCACTTTACTGTAAGTCACTATCTTACTGGCTGGAAAATCTGGCAAATAAGATGCGCCTTAATATTGCCGATCTCTATATGTTTGCAGACGTTAAGCTATTCTAGCTAGCTAATCCGTTTTCCTGCACATGTTGTCGGCTGTAGCTTAGCCTTGCTGTGTTGGGTTATGATTTTGTCATCATTTTACAGCAGAATCTGGAGCAGACGGTTTTCAATTTCCAGATGCTGGTGGAGAGCAAATAGGTCTCACTCACTGGTGTTTATTCTCTGTGCATGCTGTTTTTTTGAACATGTCTAACAAATTATATTTAAAAAAACTAACGGGGCCATGGATTGGTACTTTGTATCGGCAGGTATTAGAATCGAGATGATTGACCATAAAATTGGTACATCTCTAGTGTCTAGTACATTTACTCAAGTACTGTACAATTTTAAGGTATTTGTACTTCACTTTGGTACTTCCATTTCCCGTCACATTATACTTAAACTCCGGTACATTTGCAAGCAACTTAAGTTACTTTGCAAAAGCAGTTTAATAATACAAAATCTGCATAATGAGTACCTTTACTTTTTGGTCGCTAAGAATATTTTGATGCTAATGCTTCTTTGCTTTTGCTCAAGAAAACCTTTAAACAGAGTATTTCTGCACTGTGTTGTTACAGCAGTACAAAATCTGAGTACTACTTTTACCTCTGATGAAATCTGATCAGTTGGAGGGAGCGCTGATTGAACATATTTTAAAATTAAAATGTCTCCCATCGAATGGAAGTTACGCTCCCGTCCCTGCGTTTTGCTCATCGGTGAGAGCCAGTGATTTTCCCGCCGTTAGTTCCAGGTGGGGGCATCACTAGCCCTGTCGCTGGACCCTCGGGCCACCTTGTCTCGTGACATCATTGCCAGTCATCCATTTCGTCTCCCCTGCTCCAGCTGGAGCTGGATGTTGGACCTCGGTGAGGCCCCAGTGCTGGTATTAATTTCTTGGTCCTGTTGGCGTCTGTCCCTTGGCAGCCCAGCGCCAGCTCCAGCCCCAGTCTCAGCCTCAGCCCCAGCTCTGGTTCCATCTCCATGTAGGAGTGTTACTGGAAAGCTGGCCAGTGGTATCTGGCTCTGATAATCATTTCAGGCGAGACCTGCCAGCATCTGTAGCAAAGCTTGCAGGAGATGAGCTATTAGTATTCAGAGAAGACAGACGCGAAGAAGGAAAAAAAATCAATAATAAAGAAATGAGCAGGAGTATGAGAGTCATACATCATATAAGGAGAAAAAAAAAATCTCTGTGGTCCATTTCTCTACACTATGGCTTTATAGCTTAATACCGATATGGTGCATGCTTTTGTGGAATTCCAGTGTGGTTTCCAAGATTTTGAGCAATTTCTATTTGTAAAGGGCTGTTTCCAATTGCAAACGGAGGGATTGGTTGAATAACGAAGTGGAACCTTTTTTAGGGCTTTCTACAGGGAGATAAGACACTAAAGTTCACAACTCGTTTCATGTTTAATGCGCTCGCCACGATAAGCATTGTAAACTTACCGACTGAATAACACTTTTGGATAAATAAAAACACATTCGATGACCCGTAGGCAGTGTTTCGGAGTTGGAACGAAGCCTATGTGCTGCAGCCACTATGGATTATGTTACCAGAAGACATGGATTCCTGGCAGAACTCTTGTGTGTGGAGGTTTATTCCTTTCAAACAAGCCACGCTAATGAAAAACAAAATCGAGCATTCGCGTCTCCATGTGGTCAGCAACCTTCGGTTTTTCATTTTTCACTTAGGGGGGATATTTTTCTAGACGCTGATCGTTTTCATGAACCAGTTTAAGGCTCATCTTTGTCTTATTCTCTCTATTCTCGCTCCTGCTACTGAACGTCCTACCTCACAAACCTCTTGTACTTGCTTGCATCTGTTAATGATTGGCACGTGTGTGTGTGTGTGTGTGTGTGTGTGTGTGTGTGTGTGTTTGCGATTTACAAGTGCGCGTTTCTTTCCAACTGTGTCTGTGCGAGTAGAGGTGGGCAGGAATTCCCAACTGGGTCTTGTTCAACCGCGGCCCCAGGATTCCAGTGGCTTCACGGGATGCCGCACAGTTTCGGAGCCTGTTAGTGGATGTTTAACGTCGAGTCAACACGCAGGAAACACTGTACCTTCCCTCTCTTTATGAGACCGAGACGCAGAATGATTAAACCTCATCTCGATCATTATAACTAGGCGTACTTGGACAGGAAAGTCTGGCTGTTTTTTTTTTGTTTTTTTTTCGTCTCTTTTTTTTCTTTTAAATGAACGTTTTACGGGTGGCTGATTTACTCTGTTTTTTCAGCTCGACGTGTTGGCTCCGCTAAATACCAACGTCCGTTGGGCTTTGGTCTTGGATAGATCGGCAGCCCCTTTAACCCTTACAAATGTTTTATTCTAAAGAGCACCGGGGGGATTACAAGACGTGAAAAGTGGGAAATTAATTCTGAAAACTTCGTCGCTCATGAATGAAAAATTCAATTGCAGTATTTAGCTTCGGATGCAAAAATTCACATTTATTCTTTTTTGACTTCTTTTCTTATTGAAGCTGTTTGTGCACAAAACGCGTCACCACGCGGCTTACTGACCTCCACCATGATGCCCATGAATCTCCTTCTTCCGGGACTCCGGAGAGGTTTCTCCAACAAGCTGTTGTCCCTTCTGTAAACACAAGTACTGTAGAATAGCGTGTGTGTGTGTGTGTGTGTGTGTGTGTGTGTGTGTGTGTGCGGATGAGGTTATTGAAAAGCTGTTCCACTTGCATGGCAACGCCTCATTACCCGTACTGCCTCCGTCTTTGCCCCGAAGTGGGCTGCGGCTCCCCTCGCTGGGCCCAGTCGTCAAGGTGACCCAACATGCCCCAGGATGGCGGGCAGGCAGACAGGCTGGGAGAGAATAGGGGGCTGTTTTGCTCTGTCTTTATTGCACTGGGGCCACCGTATGCTAGCTGGTGCATCGGGCCCTGGGTAGTTCCAGACTGCCGCGTGCATCCCGGTGAGCAAGCAGCTGATCTCATTTTTCAGCACACAGCTGCCCCAACATCAGGCCCAGGTGAAGGTGACCTCCCTTGCCTGTTGGTGTGCCTCTTAAATTGGTGAGGTGCAGACGTCGCTGTGCCAAAATCGGAAATAGACAAACTTCCGGTGATTAAGCATTTAGGTTTTTTTTTTTTTTTTTTACATTTTTGTGCTAGGTCTGTTTTTTTTTTAGAGCAGAGGAATTAAAATCGTCATCTAAGTGTTGCTTTAATATCTTCAGTATGCAGTACTTATACTGACACAGAAGACAGTTGTCGTTGAGTTATTGCAGCAGGCTGTTCGGTGATTGAGCCTCTGTACTTTGTAACAACAGACTGTAGCTGCATATCTCATCCTTTCATCTCTCCAGACATCCATCTCTATCTCGTGTTCGTTCTCACTCTATCCATCCATCCATCTACCCATTCCATTCCTCTCATTTGTCTCCCTCCCTCCCTCCTTGTCGTCCTCCTGTCACCCCCCCCCCCCCCCCCCCCCCACCCCACCCCCCAACTCCACCCCCCAACTCCCCCCTCGAACACAGGACAGATTGGGAAGCCGTGATGGCGGCACAGAAGTTGAGGGAGAAGCTATTTATCCCAGACGGATCAGGAGGTGTGTGACGGAGGTGTGGACGGTTGCTGCAGGTCAGTGACGTTGGCAGGCGCCAGGCAGGCCGGCCCACATGGCTCGGGGACTGTGGGACTACAGACAGATGGCACCTGGTGGGTGACAAACAATTAACAAACCAACAAGAATAGCTGGATCGGCAGTATACCCACAAGCACAGGAGATAGCAAGAGGAGCGGGTGCATCTGTGCTCTGAACACTTTCACTCTTTACTTTTCCTCTTCCCGAGTCTTGTTTTGTATAACAGTCGCAATTTACCCATGTGTCTTTTTCACAAAAACACTCTTGTTGTCGTGTCGCTATAGAACAGTCTAAATAAAGCGGTGTCGAGCATATGCAGCAAGCATATGTTTCTGTTTATTTCGGTGCAGTTTTGAGAGACGCAGTGGGTAATTTAAACTAACAATACAATGAAACAACACATTTGATATCTACTTTAAATGTTATGCAAAAAAGTTATAAAAAGTCATATAAAGTTTCTTACGGGAAAAAAAGGCTTCAGGCTTCACCTGGCACTGTCGCATTGTTGTTGTTGTTGTTGTTGGTGGTGGTGGTGGTGTGTGCGTGTGTGTGTGTGTGTGCGTGTTTTTTTTTGTGTAAAATTCATGCCGGAAAATTGATTCAGCGTGTTTATTCGAAAAGTAAGCATGGTGGCCGATGGTTTTTCATCGCCTAACTGCATCCAAATGTCATCGTGATAGGGTGTTTCTGCACTCCACTCCCACTTACTGTACAGTGAAGATGTCCTCTGTTGGTCATAAACAAGAGAAATCTGTAATTTTTGGAAGTAGTGTCTCTTTCAAGAGCGGGGAGTGAAAAGATTATTATACATACCTAAGTGCATGTAAGTAAACGGCTGTCATCTGGTAGAATTATTGCTTTGGACTGGCATTGGTCCTAGTTTGTGTGTGTGTGTATGTGTGCGGACACATCTGGAGTCTAGACTCTGTGGCTCTGTGGGCAGGGTCCTATCTACGAGCAGCATCGGGTCCGGAGACCGGCCATGTTGACATAGGTGGCACACACATACCGGCATCTGTTTCAACAGTCAGTACTCTTACTAAATACCCGCCTTCCAAACACACACACACACACACTGTGGACACTTTTATCCTCCACTGAGGGATGGATGGGGGGGGTTAGGAGGGGATGGAGGCAGAAGACAAAGTGGAGTAAGGGAGCAGGATGGGGGAGCTGCAGAGGTCCCTGGTAACCAAAAGCAAATGCAACTTCTCCGAATCAGCACCGTAAATCCTCCAATCCCCCCCGTTTTTTTTTTCTTTTCGTTGCTGCATCAGGATATTAAGACGCAGAGGGGAGGACAGTGTTTATGTGTGCATTTTTGTCTTTTTTCCTCCCGCGTTGGTCGTGTGTGTGTTCGCATGAGTGTGTGTTTCTGCATGAGGGTAACAGACAACATGTAATGAATTTTTCTCTTGAGGAGTTATGGTTAATCATGAAAATGGCCCCACAGTAGTCTTGGGGGGGTGAGTGTATGTGTTTGTGTGTGTGTGTGTGTGTATGTGTGTGTGTGTGTGTGTGTGTGTGTGTGTGTGTGTGTGTGTGTGTGTGTGTGTGTGTGTGTGTGTGTGTGTGTGTGTGTGAAAGAGAGAAACTGCCAGTGGGCTGCATTTCAGGGTGTATGCTGAAGGAGCCTTTAGCACTTCCAGATCAGGGAGTTTTATTAGCCCATATCAGAGCGCTGCCACTTGTGATTTACGTCAATGTGCGATGTCAAAACACACACACACACACACACACACACACACACACACACAAAATCATGTATGCTTCTTTAATGTGCACACTTGCACAAACAACATAAGCGAGTTGGACAGAAACACTGCGGCCGGTCAAAGTGCAAACACCAGGAAGGACGAATGCACGGAAACAAAAGCGCAAAAAGGATTTATTAAACAAACGGGAGTGATGGAGAACCAGTCAGAATGATCACCGCAGTCCTCCGCAGCCAGTTTACATAATGGCTTGACGTATTAATGGGATAAACACGACGATAAATCTTGGTCAGCGAAGGACATGCAAAGAATGCGGGAGCAATAGGCTTTTCACAGCAGGAAAATAAACACTGATAAGACTGTGGGAATATTGGTGAAGTGCTACGACACTGGTACACACACACTCACACACACAGATTAAACACAGAGAGGTAACAGCAGCACCTAGTGCAGCCGCATTGATTTAATTTGATACAAACTGCTCAGGAGAGCACGGTGAGTAGCGCATATTGAGTCTATTTCAGTAGATGGTAGCAATATCGGTGTCCATTTTCTTGCTAACCTTTTCTATTCTTAAGCCATCCAACAAATGGAATACCTAATGGCAAATGGAGTCGGTACGGCGTTCAAATCAATGAAAATGAATGAGCTTTCAGGAAGAGAGAGAAAAAAAAATCAATTTCTGTATACAGAGCAGGGCTGAACGTGCTCTGCTCCTGTGTTTATGCTAAGTCAAAAGACGAAAACAAGGGGCCTCTCTCCAATGCACGTACCAAATAGAGATCTGCTAATAGAATCTGGGATATAAATTTTCCTGTCACCTTCTCTACCTCCGAGGAGCCTCTTGGTCGATAAGGGAGAGAGATTGGGTTGAAAATTGATTTTCCAGAATAATTGCTATTCTCTTCGTCACGGAGACTCAAGTGTCTCTGAGGCTTTTTCTTATTACAGCTGCTGGCTCTCCAATTTACCTGCCCCGAGAAAATACACGAAAGGGCGCAGCCTTCGGCCTCCGCAATCATCAAGGTTGCGAGGCTTCCAGCGGACGAGATTTATGGCGAGTTCGGCGTGATTGGCCGACGGCATTCTCCAGATTGAAACGGTTTGACCTTTGCGACGCAAAACCTGAAACATAAATGACACGTTAAGTTCTTATTGTCCCATAGAAACCGCACTGAGCTTATTGACACTGCAGGTTGAGGTTCTGCAGTGGCATGCAGGTCAAAACGGGTCGTCTTTGCAGACAAGAACTCGTCGTGGTAACGTGACGGGTACTGACGCAAACCCACTCCTGTCGCCGTCGACAGCAGCCCGTCATTATGTGCCATCACCGCTTTGATCTGTTGTGTTACTCCATGCCGCAGCAAGCAGTACTATTTGTAAGGCTGGTGATGAGAAGATGGATCTGTACTGAGCCAGGTCCAATTCCCCGTGGCTTAGTCGGTACCTGGTCTGGCCCTCCTGTGGCTAATCCCGCTCCCTTTGTGCCGTCCTAACAATACCAACTGCCATTTATCCTGAATAATAGCAGCACTGGAGTCGGTGAGGTGCATAGCCTGAACCAGACACGGTGGGCAAAAATATATTTGCAGGCATTTAATAGTCAGGTTGAAAACTGCCATTGTCTACCAAAGGAGTGGAAAACATTGCCTTTTCAAACACCTCAAGTTGAAACAGTAAAAGCGATGTGTACGTATTACACGCCAGGTGAACATTATTCGTTATGAGAGGTGTGTGTTGTGTTGCAATGTACCGTAGCATTGTGCCGAACAGAGGGGAGTGATTCCTCTAGCCCTCTGTCCTCCTTGCGTATCATACTCGGCTGCCATCTGAAGCCTCCTCGCTGTGCTCCACTGTACAAAACCCCATTGTGGTTTCCCTGAGATAAGCAGAGAGAGGGTGAGAGAGAAAGGGAGAGGAGGGGGTGAGAGGCCTCTCCGGAGGCGCCAGGTCTATCTCCTCTATCTCCCTCGGGTGGGGGGGGGGGGACATGCCGGCATTCCCAAAGACACCGGTGCTAAGGGCCTCGTCGCCCTGCTGCCCACCTCCTGCACACACAGGAGAGGGGGAGACGCAGAGATTTATGTCATGGTAACCCAATCTCTTCCCCTACTGAACTCCCCGTCTCCCCTGACTGCCTGCGAGAGTGAGGGGGAGAGTTTGGGAGTGGAGGGCTGCCGATGTTTTCGCAGAACAGAGGTGGAGTGAAACAGACACAATGTTCTCTTTCTTTTGTTTTAATCCGATACGTGAGGGCTGCAGCGATTTGTGCGTGTCCTCGCAGCGCCTGTGCGGCTGTGCGTGCGTGTGTGGCGTTTGATATCTGATACCAGCGGCCCTTCTTTATTTGGGACTGAGTGGGATCGACTCCCACGGATGGTTATGAGAAGAGATGTGACACTTGGAGATAGCAAAAAAAAAAAGAGGAGGAGGAGGTCGCGTAAACACATTCACACATAAACACACACGCTTCGCTCACGTGTTAACACATTCGAAGCCAGTATTCACACAGTTGCATTTTTAGGATGCCTTCCGAGTGCTCTTTTAACATTTTAACATTCGCCAGATTTATCTTTTTTTTTTTCGTCCAGAAGACGACCGAGAGGAAGCTGCGAAGAAGTTGAGACTTCGAAAAACAAAACAGATGCTGGGGAAGAAGTTGTAAAGCCAACACGAAGACGGCACTGCTTCTTCCTGTGCGCACCTATTAGAATTCAAAGAGTCAACAATGTGGTGTAGGTGTGCATAATGAATGATACACAGAATGTGACATCTCCTTGAATTCACAGGTTTAATATTTCATGGTTCGGGGGGCACACCTGAGAGCCGAACATATGACCGAATCAAAACTTAATGTGGAACACGCAATATGCTGAAATGGTGAAGTCAGGGGGAGGAGGAGACTGAATCACTGCATCAAGGATGACAGGGCCGGATAATCAAACACTGAACTGCAGTCAGTTTTTATTTCAAACTTTCTCAAAGATGCAATCCCTCAAATTAACATCCTACGTTTGTTTTCCGCATCCACCACAACTCGATAACAATACAACACGAGCGCAGTCGGTATCGTCGGTCCCAGGCAATTCTTGGAACCACGGATTCTCAAGTCTCCATCTGTGACTTTTCTCACAAACCGCAAGAGATGCTCTAAATTAGGTTCCGCACGTTCACCTCTGCAGCATCTTCCAAACATGTGTCGAGCCCACCAGGAGCCGGCCTTATGGAGATGTGTATGATGATGTGTGCGCTAGGAGGCCCTTCCTGCATGTGTGTGTTCGGCATGACGTGGCAACCCCCTGCCCTGTTCAAACACGGCGTTGGCTGTGCAGGCAGCCTCGTCGTCAGGCTTGGCTTGCCACTGGTACACGCTGTGCCTGGCACCCTGCGGAGGGGGAAGGAAGGAGCGCAGCGGGGCCAGGCCGCCTCCAACACCTCTCCCACCGAGCCAAAGGCCCCTCTGGTGGGGCTCTGAACACCAGAACAGGCCCAGGGAGAAATGATAATGAGGACTGAGTCTGTGTTCCACAGGATAACACGTAGGGACGCCATCACAGGTTTCAAACCACACACGCACACACACACGCACACACACACACACACACACACCACGATGTAAACATGCAAATATGGAAGCATATGCACACAAGCACGCCTGCTCATAATCAGGCTGGCAGGGAGTCGAACAATTGAACACACACGCACTTGCTCACAATCTAGTTTAGGAGAAGACATTAAGCTTTGGTGAAATCGTGTCAGTTTTAGGTTGTGTTGTCATGTGTCTTTGTTAGCGGTAATGTGAGATTCATGCTTTCGTTGCACTGCCGGAGATCACTGGGCTTTCGGTCGCCGTGCCCCAGCACTGCGGCATCTATTTGGACTCTGTGTCGACGCAGATTTAGCTTCAGTTTCAGTCGGTGGCAGTCTGGTACCTGTCAGTGATAACGCTCTGACCAAGGGTAGCAATTTGATTCCAAACGAATCCCTGCTGCTGCCATGATTCTCCTCCATGTGAAGGACCTAACCACTACTGGGCAACTTCTACCGACATGGTTTTAATACACATCTAATCTGTGCTGCCTGTACAATTTGTTGACACGCATACATTTTAAACCAAAATAAAGCATCAAGCTTGGCTTCAGTTGTGACAGTATGTGCAGGGCTGCAGCCCGCGCAGCCTCGTTCAGTGCCCCAAGGCTGTACCACCTGCAACTGGTCAGCATAATCATGTTTATGCATGTTGTTTTGGCCACATGTTTCCAGTTTAATAATTCTCTATCATCAGAG
Organism: Diplodus puntazzo; assembly: GCA_963678695.2. Lineage (NCBI taxonomy): Eukaryota > Metazoa > Chordata > Actinopteri > Spariformes > Sparidae > Diplodus > Diplodus puntazzo. The sequence continues at coordinate 14,614,156 of OZ023175.1, forward strand.
CACATCTGTCAAATTGATGTAGATTTCTACAGATCCCAGCTTCAGGGGGTAGAACCTTTGAGAACTCTTGTGCAGGAATTAGCGTACGCTAACTTTGAATTAGTAATCGGTTTGCACAAATGTTCAATTTGTTCCACCAAATGCGGTCGTTGCAAGCACACAACAAACCCAGCACAGCACTGTGGAGATTCGGGAGCGAGGATCATAACTTAGCCCTCAAAGTCACATTAGCATAAGTTTTTCAGGCTCCCTATACGCTCGTTCTGTGTAGGGCTGTGGGTGGCTGGAGTCGATCCCAGCACCCACTGAGCGAGAGGCACTCTGGACTGATTGTCTTCCTATCAAAAGGCTTTGAACAGTATCTACAACATATAAGGTGTTTTATACAGTCACCACTTCACTAACCTGGATGTCTACTAATCAGGAAAACCTGCAGGAGAGCATGCTGACACCAAACCAAAGCACCCTGGCCTTGACTTTCATACCCTTATGAATGCTAACTGTGCTAACTGCTACATGAGTTTATAATTTAGGGGTTGAATTTAGTAATTTTATGCCATGATTTTACATTTTGATGACATTTGTAGTATTCGAATTGTTAATAGCTGGAGTTTGCAGGCACAATTTAATAATTTGAAGGCACATAGCACTAATTTGGGAGGAAAATTATTTATTTGAGGGGACATATTTAGTCATTTTAGTGCACAAGTTAGTTTTACTTGTTGCTAGTTGGACTAGCCATTGAGGTATTGCTCATATTAGACCTTGGTGCCAGGAGCCAGGCCTGGCAAGAAAACCATCTTTGTGTTATTGTTCCCTGTCGTCAAGCTGGCCGCTGTGAGACGGAGGCTGTGTTTGGTCCCGGTGTCATTACCGACTGTGTTCACTTGAAGCTAGCAGAGTGTGTTTCACTACCCGATTCTTACCCCATACTGCCCCGATCTGTTCTACACATCCGCGAAAACTGGTCCTGTAAGTCAACGGTTACCACTAATATCTCTCTCTCTCGCTAACGTTATGGCAAAAAAACTTCAGGTGAAGAGGACTGAGTGCGACTGTCTTGATAACCAGCACGGTGCCGCATCTGAAAGAAAGATCATGTTTAGAAAATGCAAGCGAACCTGACAACAAAGCACAGCCACAAAATATGGCAAGTGTCAACTCACATGTTGATGGGAATATGCAAATCCAACATGTGATTACAGCGCCAGGACTGTAGATATAAACCATAGCATGCATGTGTGACTGCTTTGCGAGATGTTAAAGATGAGAGGGGATGAAAATTGGATTAAATTGTGTGTGGCAGCTCACTGTAGGGAGGTAATTAGGGACAAACATTGAGACGCAGAGTCTGATCTCTCCTGCTGGAGGTTAAGTGAAATAGGAGCTGTGAGTCCCAGCGTCCCGGTGGCACAGTGATTAGAATTTCCTAATGTGGGGCTAATGGGATGTCAGCCGGGAGCAGAACCCCTACACAGAACCACTCATAACAACAAGTGGTCAAAGATCAAGCCTGATTAAAGAGATAGAGAAGAGAAACAGGAACACAATGCCAGTGTTGATGTAGAGCTTAACACTTCTGGGAGTTATGAATCCTATCAGCTTTATTATCAGACACGACATTCAGGAATGGGGAAGAGGAGAAGTGGGACGTTAGGGTTCTGAAATGGCATACATGATTGGGATGTGATGAACAATGCTAACATTTTATTTCAATAACCCACAGCTTGGGAATGCTTTAGATTTGTTCCCACAAATATGTTATTTCACTACGCGCTCCGTTTTATGCACAACTCAAAACATCAGCGAGTTGCAAATCAGCAGATTTATACGTCATTAAGATAAAAAAGCAATCGCAGACAGATGTCTGACTCATATTTTCACCTGATTCGAATGGCGCGTATCTGCTTTTATTGTTGTTCTCCTTCCATTACCTTCTTCCAGCCCCCTACAGCCCGAGTACCTGCTCTTTCTCCACGTCTGCGTCTCTTAATCAGCTTGTTTGTTTTCTGTGTTCACCCACTCTGGCCCCAACTTGCGTTTGCATATTTGATCAAACTCTGCTGAGGATTTGATAGCGCCGCTAGTTGCCAGTTGTGCAGTGGGGCCTGTGGTTGAAATAACAACAATAGCACCGCAACTTGACTGCCAGCCCCTGATGATGAAACGTCAGGGGGAAACAAAAGCAGCCCCCAGAGCTGCAGATGTTGACGCTGGAAGCTGTTTGTTGTGTGGAGGTGTTTGCGAGGTAGAGGTGGGGTGCTTTTGTGCGAGTACGAGTTTGATTGTGTGTGGGTGTGTGAACACATGTACTTGCACGTTTCCGTGTGTGTGCTTGTGTGTGTGTGTGTGTGTGTGTGTGCGCGTGTGTGTACTGTATATCTGTCTTTGTGCATGTATGTCAGTGCTGTGGCCCTGTGGCTACGAGGTACCCAGCTGGGAGGAAGAGTGAGTGCATTCATCCTGGCTCTCAGGGGCCGGGGGCCACACAGGTACCCAACGAGGGGATGAAAGGCTGCTCTGCAGATGTCACCCGCTGGGGTTCAGTGGCCTAGCCAGCAAATGTCATGTTTGGCAGCTGGCACGCTGCTGCTCTCCCACCAGTTGTTGGCAGAGGCGTCTTCTAAAGGATGCTAGAGTGGGATGCAAGCACCGGGAGCGCCCTAATGGGAGCAACATTAAAGAGAGTTGCTGGCTTCTGTCTGTCATAGAACATTAACCTTGTCCTGTTTCCTGCTTCTCTCGGGCAGCTGACGCATATACTAGCTCTCTGCCGCTCCCTCTCCTCCCAGTAACTTGCACCCATGTGCACATGCATTTCTGCACGCTGTAGAAATCTCCACTTAGCACTGCCTACCTGTTTATCTGGTTAAAGGGTTAGGGTTACTAAGTAAATCCCATGAGTCCCGGTTTAATGTGTCTAGTGTGTAGGTGAAACCAGTTAAGTCGAAGACGGTTACAGTAGTGAAGAAAGAACATTTGAAAAAACCTTTTAAGTAGAAAATGTTTATATTAAAAATAATCAAATGAGAGTTTTGTACATTTAGTGTGAACTAACCCTTTAAAGAATGGGCTAAACTATTCCAGGGGACACTTTTATATCGGCTCTTCTACTGCCCAAGCATCATCTGTTCACTGTGTCTGCCTTAACGCAACACATGGTTGTTCGGTGTCAAAGGTCACATGACTGGCCAGCGGTTTGTGGAGCCTCCTGCTGTCCCACAGCTGAGCTACCCGAGGTGACCTACACACAGAAACATCACCCGCGAAGAACGAGCGCTGCACGTGTGCACATCCACGCTTCAAAAAAACACACACACATCGTCATTTTTTGCGTGGCACGTGCTCTGCGAGATGATGTTTGCCTGTGTTCTTAGAATAAGATAGAAGAATTAGTTTACAGACTATGAATATACAGCCCTTAAAATAGGCCCACATGTCAAAATTCTACCGATGCCGCCAGTTTTCTGGAAGTGATTTCTTCCCAGTGTGTACAATAGAACAAAGTGGTGTGTATATTTTCCTGCTAGTCACGCAGTTATTCCATTGGCATTGACAATACTGTTCCAGTTGTTGGCCTTTTGTGTTAATGCTCACCAGGGCCTGTACATGAGAATCCCATTTGTGCAAATGCTAAAAGAAGGCATTAAAGAAAGGTCAGTTTCTCACTGTCGGATCGCTATTTAACGACACATCAATCCCACCATAAAAAGCGGAAAACACATGGGGGAGAAAGCTGATGCCTTTGTGTACGCCTGTGTGCACGCGGGGTGAGATCATTTTTCTGATCGTTTTCTGTCGAGTTACTAATAAGAAACATACCGTTTTATATACTGTATTTGGAAAGAGGGATGAGTCAGTGGGTTCACTTACTCATCAAAATGTAAGAACTGCCTGACATTTCCACTGACGCTCTGCTGCCTCTATTTTCTTTATCCTGCCAGTCTGAAATAATGGCTACGTCTAACCAAAGGTTTGTGTTTTTGCAACATCTGTGAGTTATTACTCTGAATCGGACTTCCCCAAATACACTGGCAAAGAATGCCTCCAATTATATATCCATATATTATATACTATTTGAAAAGGTTATGTTTAGGGCTGTCAAACGATCAATTGTTTTAATCGCGATTAATCGCATTTTGTCCATAGTTAACTCGCGATTAATCGCATATTAATCGCAATTTTTTGGCACATTTTTTTCTGTTCTAAATGTACCTTAATGTATTTTTTCATGTTCTTAATACTTTTAACAACATAAGAAAGGTCAAATATGCTTGCGCTTTCAGCGTTTATTCAACACTTCAAATCATGCAGGAAAATAAATCCAGGGTTGTCTGCTTTTGGCGAGGGGGGGCAACGGGCTCTCTGCGTCTGCCGTGTGTTTGGCTTGCAAGTGGTGTCCACTGACACTGCACGTTTTTCTTCTTCGCCTTTTTCACACAGTGTTCTGCTTTCTGTCAGTCAGTATCACACTGATGATCGCCATGGCTCCGGTGCAGCAAAACAATAAAAAGTACGACTTGAAATTCAAACTTTCTGTCGTGATATATTTAGAGGAAAACTCGGGAGAAGCAGCCGCTAGACGTTTCTCTGCCTGCTGGAGGGAGGAAGAAGGCTAGCGAGGAGCCTGAGATAAACATGCGGGGATGAGTTATCAGCAAACGGCCACAACACGAGAGTGTCCCGCAAAATGATCAGGGCGATGGCGAAATAAATGTCCGCCACCGTGAGTGACAGCAGAGATGAGGAGTTTGCAGCGAGTGCTGCTTTTCAGTCCGCCGTGTTTTTAATGAACCGCCAACCCTGCTTCTTCTTCTTCTGATTCTCTTTCTTCTTCTTCTGCCACCCTCTGTATCAAGACTACGGGTGCCGCCGACGGCCGTAATCATACAATGCGCATTTTGCTTTTTTTTTTTTAAATATACTGAGCGTTAATCGCGCGTTAAAAAAATTAACGGCGTTAAGAGGACGTTGCGTTAACGCGTTATTAACGCGTTAACTTTGACAGCCCTAGTTATGTTACAATACAGTTAAATATTTCTGTGTGTTTGCTCCATGGCCGGAGGAACAAGTTGGACTTTTACAAATTACGAATGTCATCGCTGTGTTTACACATTGAGTCAGAGAAATCTCTGTGTGCAGTCTCGTTAGAATATAAAGGCACATTTCACTTCACCACTACAGCACTGGAATTTAATATTCATTTAAGTCACAATAATTTTCTGATCCTGTCATTTGGGTCAAGTTTATTTAATTACTTTCTGGTCAAGGGTTAAAGGAGGAAATTAATAGCGCTGTCATATTTGTACTGTCAATATGTAGCTAAAGCCAGAAGCCAGTTAGCTTAGCCTAGCACAGAGACCAGAAAGGAGGGTTGGTTCTGTCTACCAATACCTCTAGGGTTAACTGATTAGCACATTATAGCTTGTTTCTTTAATCAATACAAACCCCAAAGTGTAAAAACAACTTGGACAGGCTCTATTATATCTGGCTAGCTTTTTTTCTCCCGCTCCCAAAAACTCTTTTTCTTAAGCTAAGCTAACCATCTGCTGGTAATAGCGACATATTTACTGTAGAAGTAGAGCGTTAATGATCTTCTCATGAAACTTATGACAACAAGGCAAATTTACTAATTTAAATTAGTAAAGTTTTTTTTTTACATAATTTTTTGAAATTCATGGGCTAATTTTTTTTCATGACAGATCAGTCGAGAAGCACAGGATCGTCAAACATATTTATTTATATTTGTATTTAATCAGTATGTCATTAGGTAATTATATCTATAGTGGTATCATTAAAAAATGAGCCATCTGTGCAACAGAGAGAACACTACACAAACCCAAACTCTTCCACTTTTTGTCCGAAGGTGTCCTGTATTTAAAGCTGTGTGCTGACTTTACATACAAGTACAAGTGCCCATATGTAGCGTGCATAAACACGCATGCATACACACGCATACTCGCACTCACACTCTCACACACACACACACACGTGCCAAGTGGACAAATCACACCCAGGGGATTTGGATGCATGCAATTAAGATTATGATCAATGACAAGTCAATCATGTGAGCCTGTTCTCCTCTCCCTTCCCCAACTCAGCAATTATTCTCCAGCTGGTGGGGTCTGCCCCGAACCATTGGAGGAGACATTATACTCCTCTTTTTCCATCATTTCTTTTTCCTACCGCCTCCATCCCAGCTCTACCACCACCTCCTCCTCCTCCTTCTCCTCCTCCTCCCCATCTTTCCCACCCTCCCTACCCTGACTCCCCATACAGAGCTGTTTGCTTTGTCCTCCCCTGCTCCTGCTGCTCCTCCTCCTCCTCCTCTGTGGAGCATTTAGCTCTGTCAGTCACATCTGACAGCTCAGGGCTCTTCACCATTAGCCCTTGGCCTACCAGCCTTCAGACTCCATGTTAGGTCAGACACCCCCCCAACACCAAACAGACAGATGAGGGACGGGTTTAATGTTCCCCTCAGCTGAACATTGAAACTTCAAACCACCAGTGTTGAAAGGGTGATGTATGGTTCATTATCACATATTTGCGCTGGATAACAATGCCAAATGCATACATGAACTTATTTCTGTTTCCATTGTTTTCGGTGTTGTCACTCGAAAAAGATGCTCGTTTTTTGTTGACCAGTCGGAGCAGTATGGAACGTCCACAGACAAACAGCAGGAGAGGAGCTGCACCTGTCCTCTTCCCTGTTTTGTTCTTTTTCTTTTTTTTTTAATTGGCAGGCCAAACACGCTGGATTTCACAGTTTCTCAGGTACGTTTGCTACTGCGCTACCAACCGCACTGCATAATGGTGCTCTGTGTGGTGTGTACGTTGACAAGAGAGGCATGCGCTCGGGTCTGCCCATTATTCATAATAGCGAGGCTGGCGATCCTGCCAGCAGACCCATCGCTCCTGTGCTATCTGAGAACAGATAAAGGAAGCAGGTGTGAGGAGGAAATTAATGTAAATCCATCAGTCTTCAATTAGAGCGCTGCTCACACCCAAAATAAAGACTCCATCTCAGACCAATAGGGCCCCAGCTTTATTCACAGCCCAGCCCCACCTGCACAACCACAACGGCAGCAGCAGCCCCTACTGTGTAAACACTCAGGAGCTATATAATGCAATGTTTAATGATGAGAGAGCGCGGGATGTGCGATATGTGCAGGTGCAGGGTGTTATCAAGCTTGCAAGAGGCAGCCGTGGTGCACACGGTTGTCCATTAGGCTCCCAGTGTGTGGCCAGGCTAATTCCGTGTGCCTGGAGGTGCAGGGTCAGAGGCTCTCTGTGGACTGTGGGCTGGGGGAAGAACTGCAGTTTAACCTAATTTGGTTCTAATTACAAAGACAGGAAGTCCACCTGCCACACATACGGCTGTGTTCTCCTCCCCTCCAAGGGTTGGAGAGAGTCTGGAGAGAGGGGGGAGGGGTGAGAAGGGAGCGAGACATGATTTTTTTTTTTCCCTCTCTTTATCTCGTGTCCTTCTATTTGGTACGAAAAGGTGCGTCATCACACAGAATATACAGTTCCCTCACAGCTTTTACCAAACTGAATATTCTAATTAACTGCCTCAATGATAAATATTCGAAAAAGCAAATAGCCCATTAGATAAGAATTTTTAAGGAGCTCTGGGAGTCTTACGAATGTCAAAATGAATGTTATCTGACGAGAACATAACAGTATTATCTCTGCAGTGCCAATGCCAAACACTGAATCAGCCTTGATGTGTATCTCTTGGTTGGCGACTTGGAGAGATTTACATCTCGCTGTTATTAGTCTCTGGAGTTTGGTTTGTTTCTCGATCGCTGGGACCCGGTGTAAGCCATAACAGCTTGCCACAAAGAATTTGTAACGTTTAGACACGATGCAGGAGTTCCCGTTCAGTACATGACATCATCATGGGGAGTTTTTGGCAAAACGAGGACGGAGCTGGTGAACTTGTGTTTCTTTTTTCAACTTCCCAGCTTTGACTTAATAACTCATATCTGAAGAGCTGACTAACTGTCTGCTTTGACTTTGTCTCTGGCTGATGTTATTGTGCAGGATTGAGGATGAGAGAGAAAATAAAATTAGCAGGTCCAGTGGTTTGCATTTGTAGACTTTACCTTACTGCCAACCATTTTACTATCAAGGAAGGAATCTCTGCCTGTCTGTCTGTTATCCAAATGACTTCACGCTTGGCAGGTGTGTTGCCGAGGACCTGTGACAGTGCCCCGTCGAATGTAAAGTATTGGGGCTGGTGATACCCTGCCGCATATTTTTGAAAAGATCAAAATCAGCAATTTTTTTTTTACCCAAAGAAAAACATACAATATTTCTAGATTTGTTATTTAAAACCAGCATGCAGAGATTTGAAACATGCTAAGCCACATAAGTGGTGTGTGGTTTCGAGCAGGGACTATTTTCGAAAGCTCTCCTTAATAGAGCTCTCACAGACACGCTGACATATCATGTTTAAGTGTTGGCCGCCGGACAGCAACCTTTTCATTCAAGATACCGACTCCTTTTGGCATATTCGATCAAGTGAAAGCAGCCGCCCTGTTCGAGCCTACATGTAGCCTTGCGAGGCCAACTGTGGCTCCTCCGATCTCAGGTCTTATCAGCTGACCAGATCCCCCCGTGGTGTTAATGGCAGGCCCTGGCGGTGTAAAGCTCCCTAACAAGGAACCTGATTGTTCTGTTAATGTGTTACTTCCTGTTGGAGTCACTGCTCCGGAATGGAGCTGAGTGGCCAGTGCCGGAAGAAATCCCCACATCAGAGCGATTACAGGCCGGCCAGGGTTTCACTTAGCCAGCCAGCTAGCCAGACAGCTTCCACGGGCCGCGATGGAGGAGATGGATTTCACTTAAGCAGTCTGTGTAACCTGATGTCCAGTCCGGGGAACCTGGAGGTCCATAGTGGGCACAATCACACAATGTGGGTTAGGCTGTAAATATTATCATCAATTTGATATTTTAACGTATGCAAATGTGCGCCTCATATAACACGCTACCCTTTGCCTCATTCTGTGAAGCAGCACTGGCCTGCAAATGTCTTCTAAGTGTTATTGCTATGTGGCATCTGAGTGTTAGCAGTGGGGACTGTTGCCATCACGGATTCCTCCAGCTTATTCCCCCCGCTCCCGGATTTACACTCTGTGCACAACTTTGATCTCGTGGTATTAAAGTCAATAGCAACCAAACAGGGTGTGGAGTAGAGCAGGGGCTTATGGGGCTTTATAGCCTACTCTACATGCAGAGAGCTATCAGAGACCAAACAGAGGCAGCATGGATGGAGGTGAGGACACGATGATGGGAAGAAAGAGGGGAGTGAGGGGGGGGGGGGAGCGAGAGCGAGACAAAACAGAGACGTCGACTATCTGGCCGATCATGTGAGCAGGGGGTCATCTCCTTGGCAGAGATAGTGCTGTGTTGATATGGCAATATGCCTTTTTGCCCACCCAGGAGTCATGGGCCAGGGCATCATCAGCTGTGTGAGCGTTGTTCAAGAAGCAGTGGAGATCAGGGCCTTAATCAGTCAGCACTGATACAAGGGTGAAGAGTGGGAATAGAGCCTGGGGCTATTTGGAACAGGAACACCAGTACACACACACACACACACACACACACACACACACACACACACACACCCACGCACACACATCACACACCCTCCCACACATCCTTGCAAACACAGCATCTGATGCACGGACAAACAAGATGAAAACAAAGCAGAATCAGCGATTGGTATCTCTTGAAATCCAGCGTCACTCTTGGCTACTTAAAGACGAGAATGTACAGAGTAGCGCGATTATAGCTCAATGCATTGACATTTAAGCCTCATTTCCCCACTGACGAGGATCAGTATGTTGCTCATATGGTTCAATATGTGCAACTCCTGTTGGCACCCCGCGTAGCCGCAAGAAGTAAATAAGGAGAGACTCGTGTGGTGTGCCCAATTTGAGTCTTTTTTCCCTCCAAGGCTTCTGAAAGTCTGAAGAGGAAATCTATCCTGAAGTTACGAAACTTAATAACTGACCGACCATCTGATTCACACCCTATCTGTCCAAGACGTGGCACATATTTATTTCCAGCAAGTGATTGCATCAAATTTGTCCTGTTTTTAACTTTGTTAGAAAAAAAAACATGCTTGGCGGATGCACGGCACACACTGGTGGCTGCAGGGAGCCAAAAGCACTTTATTTATGTTTGGATGGCAGCGGGTGCTCAGTTCTGCTTGGCACAGGCAGTGTGCTGTGGTCTTTGGCACCTCTTTGCATCCCTCCTGTCCCCCTGACATACACTCTCCCCATCTCTATTGGGCCTCTGTAGCGTCTTGCGCATCAGTGTGTATGTATGCTTTCGCACGTGTTTGGAACTATGCATGTATGCTGTGTGTTTCTGTTTATGTGTTCTTTGAACTGCAGTTAAGATATTTTTTTTTTTTACCATGAATATCACTTAAAAAGAAGCAGGCAGCGGCGATGCCTTATATCAATTTTTCATAGACTCTTTTATCTCAGCTTTTTTTTTTTTTTTTTTCAGAAATTACTAGCTCCTCTAATTAAACATGAGAAGTTTTTCAGAAAGTGGTTTTGAAGTTTAAACTAATCTCCAGTGCACCTAAGGTCATGGGACTGCAAAGCTCGAAGTTCCAAGACGAAAAAATACTACATGAATTAAGATGAATGCATATGCCAGTGGCTAATCTTCTACTTTGAGACTTTGCTACTTGAAACTTACTTAAGACGTCACATGCAGGGCATGAGTGACTCATGTAGTAATGCCAGCCAAGTGCAAATTCTAATCTTCCTTCAGCTCTGCTTATGCAGGAGCGAGCACTCTGCCAGGGCGTCCACTGAGCACAGCCTTTCCACAAATTCAAAGTTACAAGGTCGGTGTACATCTGCTGCCGGCAGAACCTAAAGTAAGCAAATATCCCCAGGTCTACACCCCAACAATCTCATTTATTATTTTTTCCTCCACCTTCCCAGCGCTTTTCATTTTACCTCAGGGAACCGACTGACCCTCGCTCGGTATATAAATATATAATTTATATCTCATATATTTATAAACCAAAGAAAGGCCAGCCGCCTTAAAAGGAAGCGAGGCCTTTTTCCTTGTGCCGGAGCTCTGCGGAGTCTGTTGAGGCTCAAACCTAGGATCTGTAGCCTGGGTTTCTTCAGTCCGGAGCAGCCAGGGTAGCAGAGGGGCTGGGGAAGAGAGTGAATCTGGTCAGGCAGGCAGGCCATCCGCGGCCAGATAACGGCTGATACTGGGACTAATTTGGTCATGTGCAGGGCTGCCGGATGACGAGGGGGCTGATAAAGAAAACATGGCAGATAGACAGCTGGGCTGCTGGAGGAGGATGTGAACTGTCTCCAGATCCTTGCTGGAAGATTTTAAGTGTCCTGAGCCTGCCTGTCCGCCTGTCTGTCCATTCATCTGTCCGCTGGAATCACTCATAGATCATACCGCAAAAAAAAAGACAAACTTGCATTATCTTGATCGTCGCGTTGATTGACTGATGTTTTGGCAAACTTGCACCCCTCAACTTGGATGCGTACATCTTTCAGATTAATTCATCCACATGCAGCTGACTTGACATCCCAGCGGCGCAAGGTCAAGCATATAGAAACCCCTACAAGCTGGCGGATGGATAACAATCCCGAGCGGAGGGGAACCGCCGTGCGGGAAAACATACTGTGAACGTGAGCCATCTTGGCCGGCGGAGTACGATTACAGTGCAGCGGCGCTGTTTGAGAAGCCATGCCGGGGTCATATGGTTCTGACAGCGCCGGTCTGCTTAGGCTAACACAGAGCCTGATGCCTGGGCCTAGAGAGAGGAAAGACAGGGAGATAGTGTATGATGGTGGTGGTGTGTGTGTGTGTGTGTGTGTGTGTGTGTGTGTGTGTGTGTGTGTGTGTGTGTGTGTGTGTGTGTGTGTGTGTGTGTGTGTGTGTGTGTGTGTGTGTGTGTGTGTGTGTGTGTGTGTGTGTGTGTCTGTGTCTGTGTCTGTGTCTGTGTCTGTGTCTGTGTGTGTGTGTGTGTGTGTGGATTGGCCCCCGGAAGAGCAGCAGTGGCTCAGGACTGCGAGGAGGCTGCTGGGAAATGTCTGTGTCACTGGTGTCACCCGGGCAAGGCAGATACACAGAGCAGCAGTCACGGACACATTCTTGGCCCGGGCCGATCTCCAAACACACTCCGCTACCACGAAACCCCCTCCTCGCACTTTTTTTTTTTTCAAGCTCTCACTCCGCTTCCTCTCTTCTTCTCTCGCTCGCAGATGCTCTCTGCCTCTTTCTCTCTGGCACCCACAGCCCTCTTTTGCTCTTTCTGCCTCCGTCAACAAACACACACACTTTCACGTGGCTTTTATTTTTTTCTTTTCTTTCGTCCTGAAAGCTCAACAAAGAAGGACGTTTTGAAATACACTGGGAAGAATTTGGCTCCAGGGCTCAGAGGTTTCTAAATCATCCTTGGTAAAATTGTCTCTTGGAAAGATTGGGGATTATTTGTTTAATTTTCTTTCTTTTTTTTTAAAATAAAAACAGTACAAAATCATCATCTTAAAAGGATTAGCTTTGAATCATATGCATAGTCTATTCTCTATTGTCGTGCTCTCCTCTCTATAATTCAGTTCTAACAAGGCTTGTAACCCATTCAGTGTAGTGCAGGCAGAGGAGCCAAATGAAGATAACTAGCACCCCCTTTTGAAAGTGCACACTTGACCAGAAAAAAAAAAAAAAAAAAACACTCTTCTGCCATTCCCTTTTTTTCATCATGTTGAGGCTCAGGAAGCACACAGGGGGGCTCTCTGTCACCCGTGCAAATCTATACCCGACCGTCTCAAGTAAAAAAAAAAAATAAAAAATGGACGGATGGAGTGATGAGCTGAATTAGCGATTAATTGGGATTAAAATGTTTACCACGGGAGGGTGTTTTGGATGACCTTTCATGTACGGCGCGCGCATGCCTGTGTGTGTTTATGCCTGTGTGCTAGAGAAAACAACAGCTCAGCTTTGATTAATATGGATTAGGAGTCTTACAACTCATAATTCACGCACTGAACAAAAAACATGTTTGGTAAATCCATAATTCCTTTCAAATATGAAGGAAAAAAAAACGAGTATGAGAAAATAATTACTGTCTGTTTTGCTGGAGCTGAGATGTGGCGTAACTTTCACCGCTCGAAAATCACATGAAAATGAGGTTACTTGTGTATTATTGAAGTATAAATCGGCTTCCTGAGAAGTTAGTTAATCCTCACTGTGCAGGGGAGTCGCTATTAAAGCCGACTACTGTAATAGTTGCCGTGAGCGATGATGTGTGATTAAAACAGCAGATTTTTGGAAAGTAAGTGAAACTTATTAAGAGGTTTTAAGCGGCCATTTTTCTCCCAAGTCTCCACGCACGTCATCTGAAATGATCTGTCTTCTGATTTTATTTGGATTTCTTTTAAACTTTTTTTTATCATCAGTCTGTCCACTTATTTTTCCAGTTATTTAGCCTTGTTTTGCATATACTTAAGTGTCAGACATCTCCTTGATAAAAGTTGATTTTCTGTGTAAAACACCAGGGACAATGGCGGAAATACCCCCGACTTTGTTCCGCTTATTATTGTTCTATCGTCAGTTCACCGAAAACCAAGAATAGCTGCTGATCAGTCTGGTCTGAATGTGCTGGACCCCAATCTCCCAGCCACACACACACACACACACACACACACACGCACCACACACACACACACACACGCACACACACACACACACACACTCTCTATCTAACATGCCAGTCATTGTTTTCGCCACCACAATACACATATACATCCATCTAGTCATTCATCTCCGTCCATCCACAGATATGTACTGTACGTCCAGCCAGACACATTTCCCCGGCAGCTAGTCGGAGCCCAGGGAGTTTGAGCTGCTACCCCAGAGAGCGGTGTGGGAGAGACCCGATAAGCAGCTCAGACTGGATCAGTGGTAGCGGGAGGGGAGCATGGGAGCTCCTTACAACCCCCCCCCCCCCTTCCTCGCTATCCTCCATTCCTTCACCCTTTACTCGTGTTTATACCCTTACTGCTTGATCTGTCTCTTTTATGAATTACTGTATACTATTCTTCAAGTTTAACTTTTTTTGGCCTCAATTACAGATGTGTTTGTAAATCACTCTGCAGATTTTGTCTTCCCCACCTCAACACCTCCCGTCTCCTTCCTTCCCTGCTTTTGCGAACACAACTAGTTTTCTACTCAGAGTCAGGGAGGCGTTGGAGGTCAAAGAGGAGACTGAGGGCCGGGGAGTGGAGTAAAAAGGGAGGGGTGGGTGGGGGTACGGGGGGGGGGAGGCTGAGTGAGTGCAGAGCTGGTCGGTCGGTCAGGTGCAGCGCCACCAGTGATCATTAGGGTTACAGCTGCCCGGGCCAGATTGTGTGCTGCCTGCACCAGGCGAGATGTTTTGCCCAGGGAGAAGAGCGAGCATCTGTCTGTCCCTCCCCGTAGACAGCAACCTCCTACCAGCCTGTCCAACTCAACCCAACTGGTAACAAGGTCACCCAACTCTTACTTTCTCTCGCTCACTCACGCACACCCACTCTGAACTGCTCTGCACTTCTTTTTCCTGTTTCTCGCTCGCTCCCCTCCCTTTTGCAGACGGCTCCTCGCGCTCGCTCGCTTTCTCTTCAGGACAGGTTGTGAAAGCAGCAGGCCCTTAGTGCAGTGCAGATTGCAAAAAAAAAAAAGGAGTGCATGTGATATTTGGACGGAAATGAGTTTTATGTGAGTGCAGAGCCAATACGCATAGCACCACAGAGGAGCTTTTTTTTCTTTTAAACTGTAGAGATAGTTTATTCGCTATCTGCGCCCAATGTTAATTGCATAGTTTGATCCGCGTTGATAGAGGGACATTTTCATCAGAAGAAAAAGAAACAGCTCCGGCAACTTGAGAACTCTTTTTTTTTTTTTTTTTTTTTTACATTTCTTACAACCATTGTTCCTCCTTATCTTATCAAACTACTGCAAAATTCTAATTATGCTCAAAGCCCAAAGGGGGAACTTGTAGCCGTATGTGTACTCACTACAGAACTGACATCCTCTAACTTCTGTTTAAGGACACAGACCTGATGAGAGAGCCTGGGAAGACTCCATGTTGAACTGGCTTACACCGAAATGGGTTTAGATTATATTTTGCATTTTTTTTTTTCAAACATGGGGATTGAATAAACCACATTGTAAGTTATGATGAAAGCTACAAATCCCTTTACCTATTTCCTTATAAATAACAAAAAAAAGGTTATTAAAGGAAAAGAAAGATTGAAATCACTCTTATTTCTGTTGTTGTTGAAGCTGCAGTGAGCGACCTGTTGGCTGATTGTAAAGATTGGAAATGGGGGAAGCGGCAAGCGTGGCACCGACAAAAAAAAAGAAAAAAGAGGGCACAAACACTCGTCGATAAAAGAAATGCATCTGTAGCAAGTAAGTGACCACTATTGGCTGATCAATAGGGGACTCATACTTGATAAAGGATCGGATCAAAATGAAATGTAAGCTTGACGGCAGCACATCGGGATATGTTGTGTTTGGAAGTGTGTTTGCTAATGTGACATTCAGAACACAGTGGGTCTGCTGTTTATGCCTCAAATCACCAGCTTCCCACCAGATTACGTGGGGGGGGTGAAATCCTCAGAGGGGCGATTTCTTCTTTGATTGGATGCCAGACGTCAGTACTGTTTGATAGGGTTTGAGGTAATTTGCTGATTGAATGTATTAGGTGATGGGTGCTAATCTCTCTGATCTAGCTTTGTCCGTAGACTAACAACAGGATTGTGCGAGGGGAGAAAAAATCTTAGCAGGGAACAAATAACATATGGCCTCTGTTGTTAGTCTATCAAACGCAGTGCCCCCTTGACAACAATAGAATATTTAACAAGTATGTATTTAACGGCACCTGGCCTCACACGCTTATCACAGCTAATATGTAGGCACAACACTAACTTCTGACGGGCAACAAATTTGCTGTCAGTCAGTGGAGTGGCGGGGTGAGAAAGCAGCGAAACCTTTTTAATTCGCTTTGACAGCATCGTCTGTACTCAGTCGTCGGCCAGACTGAATGAGCCGAGCCAGGAGCCGACAGAAAAGGGACCGAAACAGGTGTGACACCAACTTTCTGCCTCACAGGAGACGATAAAGCCCTTGGTCAAGGGCACAGCACCTGGGCCATTGTTTTATCGCACAAAATAGCTTTAAAGTGCAAATTTCCACTTGGTCCTAAAGGAGACCTGGCCTCTGCACTTGCTTTACTCGTCTGAACCAATATGTGATCCAGCCCCATTTGCATAATGGGCAGAATGGAAATGAGGGGCCAGCTTTGTCAGCCCAAGACAAAAAGAAGAAAGAGAAAAGGGAGGCAGACTGATGCCATTCTGTTGAACTGCATCTGTAAACACAAAGGTGTGATATCTTGAGTCTCATTTGACCACTTTTGATTATGATCAGAGGTTACATTGAGCACTGCCACTCTCATGGTTTGACAAAAGGCCTTACAAGAGGCTGCTGAATGGTGAATAAATCAAGCAACGCACAGGCAGATGACGTGAGAGCGCGCGCCCGTCCATACGTGCTCCTCTTTTGTTAGCTGCTAATAGGATTTAGACAGTATTTTTTTATTACAAAAGCATCTTTTTCACTTCTCAGTCTACTGTTTGACACGGAGTACGACTTAATGAGATGCCGACAGCTTCTCTGTCTCGTAAGAGGGCTGGATACTTCTGGTTATTTTATGCTGACTGCGTTGCGCTCGTGTTGCATCATATGTTTTCAAGTTTCATTTCTCAGTCTGCCTAACGAGAGATCAGTGAGTGAGTGAGGACTTGGCAGTTGGGCTGGAATAAATCCCCACGATGAAACTGATTCTTCTGCGGCGCTCTAACTATCAAAACTTTGTCTGCTGATTTACTGCAAGCCGACCAGACCGTATACGTAGGCATCCCCTCAACTGCTGTGGTGATGTGTACGTCTTGCATAATTGCATCGTGCGTTTATGTAAACGAGATGTGTCTATTCAATTTAGCCTTCCCTCAACTGAGAGGTGAAGCTGGGTTGTGCATCTGATTACACAAGGCGATTTTAGGAACAAGGTAAAAGTAAAGAAGAAAAGTGTTTTTAAGGCTTTAATGAAACACTGAATACTGATGTTTTTAAATTGTACATTTGGCAATGATAGGAGCCCTGTAGACTTTAAATGTAGTGTATATGGTTGGCATGGGCATTTTGTGAGTTCTATTATTGGACTGATGTATTCGCCGTTGGGTGGTTGTGTTGCAAACCTGGCAACCCTGGTGCTCAAGGCAACCTTAGTCTAGAAGTTCTGCAGACAGCAGTGACAGCTGTAAGTGTATTTGTCATACATATATATAGAATTATAATTAGCATATCATCAGAGTAGCTGCTAACTGCTGCTAACTTTAGCTGCTGTAAACTCAGCTAATAATGCAGATAGCAGCCATATAAACTGGGTTAGGTATTAGTGTTGTTAACTGTCAGACTATCATTCCACCAAGTGCTTAAATCATCTTCACCTCATATTCTGTTGATAACTTTAGTTAATTTTGAATGTTTAAAACAAAAATCCTTCTATATTTCGCCTTTTAAATTACATTTAACTACTGCTTTGTTCAGACAGTATAATAAACTCAAAGGTATTGGGGCGAAAATGTATTTTTCAGGAACAGGAAACAAGTTAAATAGGGCTGTTTGTTTGGTTGATTGGTTTAAGATAAGACTAGCTGGGGCTAGTTAAACAAGCAGGAGTTCAGTCACTGCAGTTTGGTGTTTGCTCCTGTTTTGTTGCTTTGTTGTTCGTAACACATCAGAAAATTAGATTTTTAACTTTAAAGTTTT
This sequence comes from Diplodus puntazzo, assembly GCA_963678695.2. Lineage (NCBI taxonomy): Eukaryota > Metazoa > Chordata > Actinopteri > Spariformes > Sparidae > Diplodus > Diplodus puntazzo. The sequence continues at coordinate 14,632,036 of OZ023175.1, forward strand.
GACTAAATAATGTATATAGTCAGACGGTTCTGTCTCCCTACTAGCGCCCACCAAGCTGCCTTTCACATTTTCTACTCCTGCACTGAAATCAATAACCAAAACCACAGCAGAGTCGGGTTTTCAAGTCGGACTCTGTTGTTCTCATTGCTCTGCAGCAGCCTGGCCTTCTCACCACCTGCACAGTGGGCTCTGTGGCTGAGACTCCAAACTGTCAGCAGTGGTGCACTGCAAATAGCAAGGCTGCCCGCATCAACTCAAAGGCATCCTCGATATGACTCATTTTTCTCTTCTTCAGTTTACCACCACCAGTTTTTTTTTTATTGTCATGTGGGCTTCTGTGACCTGCAAACAGCATTGTGGTGAGACAGCACACCCTAGATTATAGAGCAGCAGGAATGCTACTGAGAGACGCACATCTTGGCGCATAAAAAGACATATGGGTAATAAAATGTTACTGTTTGAGTATGACGTGCAATTATAGCCATCACCTGTAATCAGAGAATGTGGATTTTAAGCACTCCCATTTGAGATAAAAGAGCCCAGCCACAGCTGCATTTCATTTATTTTCAAATAATTCTATATATCTCAATATGATGTTGGATTTCATAGCATATTAGAGGATTACACCAATCACTTTTTTCTCTCTATCTGTCTCTCGCTCAATTATACACTCTCAACTCCACATATAAGTGTTTCTTACTGAGCAACAAATGGACCAGAGCTCATTTTGGATGTCTAAGTGTAATTCCTTTGCCGTTTTGTGTTGGGAAACATCATTATAACACACGCATGCCAAAGTGATATTTCCAATAAGCCACTACTTGCTTTCTCTGTCTTATTTTTTTTCCCCTTGCCTTGCTGGCACTTAGGCACAAAGGTATTTACTTTAGTTTAATCTTCTTGAGCTTTCTACAACCCGGCAACACGTCCACATAAATTCTAACACGGACAAATACACAAAGAAGAAAAACCCTGTCGCCTTGTTCTCTGCGAAGGTAGATTATCTGTGAATGCACGGAGAAATTTCTCGGGGGATGCTTTGGCGCCGAGTAATAAAACTCGGAGAGTGTTGCCTTTGCCAAGCTGAGACATCTGGTCACCTTATCACAGATAAGTGGGGGTTAGTCCTGGCATCTGCTAGAATTAATCCATTTTGCAAACACAGTTATCCTAATCTCCTAAATATGTCATTCCACAACTGTACAAAGCAGTAGGTATCATTTTCACCTTTTCCTTCTTCGACGTGCAGGAGATTGATCGAGGCACATGTCGCCGCGCCACGTCACCGAGCGTGAGCGGCGACACAGTAAAAGACGTGGAAGATGAAAAGAGGTTGGAAATCGGTGTCACAACCTGCACCTGGCCAACTATTTGCCGGTGCCCGGTCTGGTCTACAGCTAGCCACCTAACATCCCTGCATGAATATTCATGTGGGCGGATTTCTCTTTTGTTGCCTGCCTAGTCAGCAGTCACAGAACACATGGTGAGTGTTGGCAGCGCCCGGCCTAGGTAGAGGGGCCGCGGACGGAGGCAGTGGCAGGAACCAGGACCTGTGAGGCTGACTGACATTTCCATCTGTGGCGAGGCCTGGTAATTATCGGGGAGAGGAGCGCCCGCAGCAGCGCGCCATCTGCTAGGGGAGATGGCTCAATGAGGTATGAGCACGAGCGGCACTCCGTCGGGCCACTGCCTGCCTCTGACATGAGGGCTCGCATCTGCTACCGAGGAGCCGGGCTGCCCAACACAGCCTGCCTGCCTGGCCGAGAGAGGGGGCTGACAGGAGGGAGGAGAGCAGCCAAGAGCCCCCCTGACCCCCCTCCACCCCCACCACCACCCACCGCCATCACTACCACCACTGCCCTGCCAAAGGCACACTTGAAAAACAGCAGAGCCCACTCACAAGTTTCCATACAGATCTCATCAAGTTGTTGGTTGGTTGTAAAGGATGCCTCTTAGCTCTGGTCCTCGCTGAGGAATCCATCACGGTTATGTCAGTGTCAATGAGTGCCGGAACAGGCAGACGGCACGAGGTGAGACTGAGCGGACAAATGTATTATACGATATGAAACTGACGGCTGGGCTCAGCTGAAATATTCTCCACCGGTCTGCTTGTTACCACGGTTCGCTTCTGACTCATTTGTGTAGCACAGCTATGAGACCGGTCTGTGGTGGGAGCATCGGCACCATATCACACAGCCTCCTCACACACCTGGCAGGTGCGTGTGTGAGTGTGTGTGAGAGTGTGTGCGCATTCGCCTGTGTGTATGCTCTCCTCATCTCGCCATTGTGGCTCTCATTTTGCGCTCAGCATGGTTAGTCCAACTGTGGTTGTGTTATTACACTCTGCCCACAGACATAGGCACACACTTTCCCCAAGCCACACACTAACATCCCATTAACAATGAGCACAGAGCGCGGGCCCACTGCTCGCTGAGCAGTCAAGATGGCTTACCATTGAAAAAGACAGCTGTGTGCATTATTTGTTTGCGAGGTGTGAAAGCAAGAGAGTTTCTGTTGTTTGTGCTATTCTTGTTCCGCCTAAAACTGTGCGTATTTTAAAGACATTTTGTAGATGCCGATTAATAATGATTGTTTAAGTTAGGGTGCCGTCAGTGCACCATTTATTCAGAGTGCATTTTTGACCGAAATCTGCTCATTTTAAAGCAATCGCTGGGATCGGAGGTGCTTTTTGCGAGAGTCCAAAATGGAGGAAGCCATCTTACAGTGTTAGCTATATCCTGACGGAGAACAAAACAAATTCAGCTTTCCTTTTTGTGTTCTTTTTCACAAACATAACTGAATGTCACTCTCCTCTCTGGTGTTACTGGCCACCAACTCTCTTTCGACAAAGAGAACAAACTCGCTCCTGACGTAAAGACCAAAGGAGGCGATGCGGAGTAGATCAGTGTGTCTGCGGCAGCTCCTGTAACTGATTTTAATTTTACCTGCTCCCGTTTTTAGTTTTTTTAGTTTTTTTTTCTCCAACATCTGTCAAGTCCCTGACAAGTTGTTGTGGAAGTTCTTTTTACCTTTTGTGGTTCTGTGTTTTCTCGCACTGTCCTCGCGCTTCTTGCATCGCTTATTACCACTCGAGATTTTACTCGAAAGGAGAGAGAAAAAGCAAAGGAGGGAGCAGAGAGGTGGGGAGCGAGAGAGCATAAGAGAGAGAGCGAGAAGGAGGGGGGGGGGGGGGGGGGGGGGCGAGCACATCTCTTCATCGCAGGATTTTATCTGACTGTTTGGACAGATTGGTAGAATTCAAAATGCAGCAGGGGCCTGTGATGTGGCAATAAAGCGTTTGCCTTTGATCCCGCCCCGCCATTTTTTTTCCCTTCTCCCCTGCACATGTGCACGTCAAAATCAATTAGATCAACTCTGAGGAGGCGAGGCAGCTGCGCATCCGCACAACAAACCTTTGCATCACCTTAGTTTACCAACAATCTGGTTATTGCTCCCATTGTCGACTCATTGATACAAACTCTAGCACCGGCGTCACCTGCGCGCTACAACAAACTTCAAGGTGTGCAAAAGATGAAATGGTACACAAATAGAATATCCATCTTAGCAGACAGGAACACATGCTTACATCCTAGCCTCAGCTGTCAATTACCTACAAAAAAAACCCCTCTTTGATAAGGAAAAAATTTGAATTCCCCCCCCCCCTCCCCGCACTTGGAGTGGCTTTTTCAGATGTCGTAGCACTTATGAGAAATTTGTGACAGCATCAACAGCGCCTATTCCCTATTCAGCAGCATTAACTCTGTGCCATGTGTCTAACAAACGGAGGCCATTCTGGAGCCCTTAATGACAAGGCTGCTCCGCTCCTCTCCTCTCCCCCTCGCTCTTTTCAAATTGCTCTCTAAATGAAGTACAGCTGTGTGGACCAGGTGCTGCCATCCCCCTTTCAGAAAGAACAGGAAATTATGAAATCCCCAAATCCTTCACAAATGGCGGGCAGGAGGGAAGGTTGGAGAACGTCAGCTTCGGCTTGCCTGGTCTGTAGCTACACGTCTCTTGTTGGCGGGGTGATCTTTCATCCGCGCTCTCTCCATCCACCGCTCCGACCCACAAACCTGTCACTTGACGAGTGCCGGGGGGCACACGACGGATGTGTTGATAGGTTCATTCAGCTGCAGCCTCATTTGGGCATAATTTTAAGAAACATGTATTGATACTAGTGGGTGCATCTTATCCACGACGACTTAAGGGTGCAGCAGTAAATATGTGCGTGATGCCTGATGTTAGGTGGGTTGCAATTATTGAAAATATTTCTTTCACTCGTGTGGGGTCTGGGTGCTTCTTCCCGACTGCAGATTTAAGTAATTTATCAATCCAATAAACTAGTTAAAAGGATTCAGTCGGGGCTGAATGCATTTTAAAAACACTATGTCATCCCTCATCTTCATTTTGATTAGAGGTTTATCTTAAAAAGCTACACGAGCTAACAAAGAATCCAGAGCTCTGTGTTTGTTCTCTGTGTTCTAGACAACAGAGAGAGCACAACTGCTGAAGTAGGCCTCCTGCTCAGGAGACTGTCAATGTGCAGCTGTCAATGTCTCCATAAAGCCCCATATCCATAATAGACAAAGCACTCATCAAGCCTCAGCTTCATCTGGCCTCCCAGATGCCCCATCACCAGGGGCAAATCCCATCCAGGACTGAGCGCCGCACCATGCAGCCAGATGTGAGCTGGCAACATGGCCGTGGGGTCAACACATGGCAAAGGTAGACCCAATAAATGAATTATACTCTGATTATCATAAATGTGGCATCTGAGCACGGCGCTCGTGTTAGCGGTGTTTGGAAAGGGGAAATGCTGGGACATTCTGTATCGGCTGCCTCTGAAACACACACACAGACACACGCGGGTATACGTTTTAATCGCGTTAATGTAAAAATGCGACGTACAGCTCCAGTGTCTAAGCATGTTATCAATTGACATATCAATCAAACTTTGTGCTGAAATAAAAAAATAAGAAATTACTGGGGGTAACATGATGGAGCCAAAACATATTTAGGATTCTCAGAATGATTCCATGCCATATGCCCTGTATTTGTACATAATTCCACAATGTTCTAGGTCGCTCCCCCAAACATATTCTGTTTCGTCACATGCCAAAAAGACCTTTTTCCCCCCATCCCTCCCTTCTTCGGTTTCGACACGTTTGCATGCGGTATCTGGCTGCCCTGGCTCCCTGTCTTCCCCTTTAAAATGCCATGCCAACTTCAGAGGACCCAGGTGTATGGGTCCGTTATCAATTCCACTAACAAGCGTGCTTACTGGGATCACAGGACGCGTTGTGGCTTGCTTTAAAGTCCCCGTCTGTAGCCAAGGCTGACCTGAATTGGAGACATGCGGCCCCCTGCTGATAGCAGCCAACCTCTGATGGGCAGTCCCTCTCCCAGACTTGGCCAGCACTCCGCCCGGGAAGGAGGAGGGGAGAGAAGAAGAACTCTTTGAAATGCTGGAGTTCCATGAAGAATTGAGAAGCAGGACAGAATCAAAGGCTTCTGATATAGGAAAAGGAAGAAAAAAAAATATAGAATCAAGACTCGCTGATGAGGGAAAAAGGGGAGATCGCGTTGGAAAAAAAAAAGCCCCCCACCCACACACACACACACACACACACACACAAGATCACATATGCTCTGCGAACAAAGGACATATCTGAGGTTGCGAAGAAGACTTCTCTATCTTTTTTTGCCACAGAGGCCTTCACATGAAACCGGCAGTTTAAAGAGAAATGATGCTTCCGCAGCTCCGTTAAAGGCATGGTAACATCTAACCCTGCAGTACACACGGCGCTAACATCAAACAGCTAACCTTTACTGCAGATATTAGATGGCTCGTCCAACAGAAGTGTGTTCGACACACCGCAAATATTCTTATGCTGCCAGAATTTCTGTCTCTGCATTCATTGTCTGTTTTGCTACCCACACTGCCATATGAACAACAGTATGAAGTCTGTGCGCGATAGAAAGAAAAAAATTGGTACACGTGTGTCTAACTCGGTTCTGCTGCTGCTTGTATTGGTGGCGATGGTGGCAGCTGAAGGCCATTATGTCCAGGTGGCCTAGAGGATGCAGAGGCTTTACTGGGGAGCTACACACACACACACACACACACACACACACACACACACACACACACAGACGCACGCATGCACAGAAAGCTTCACAGCTGCTAGGGCCCGCTGCATGTCAATTAGGACGGCAGAGGATGTACAGGGACACATGGACATCCACGCAGCACATGTATAATGCATGACAGGTTGGATGGACTGTATTGAGGTCTAGCAGTAGATTGGATTCAGCAGCAGTGGTGGTGTATAAAAAATATATATATTTCAGACAGGAATCACGCACCTGAGGTTTCTCACTGGCAGGTGGATTTGATGTCGGCGTATGTGAGTGCCGGAGTGTGTTTCCAGTTTTCTGTGAGTGTGTGTGCTTTGCGGGTGCAACTCATGCTCTGCGTGCTGCTCACATGTCCACGAAATAAAACAGGGAAAGGAGTGCATTGTTTAGGGAGGAAAAAAGAGGGAAGCAAAATTGTTGTGACAGCCATTAATTCCCCAGAATCTAGCCTCATTTCTATCCTCACCTGAACCAAAACAATTTTCATGCTTTAGCGTTGAGTCTGCAAGCAGAACACTGGGTATCACTCAGCAGAGAAATCATTTTCATCCTGAGAGGAAAGGCAAAATTACCCTCCAGTATCACAAGATTCCGAACAGAAAATGTTTCTTTCATTCACACATTTTCAAGCCTCTATCGCTGATTGTGTACCTAAACCGTCCACCAATATGTTCAAATGCAATGTGAAGTTTTGCCCCTTCACAAAACAAAAACCAAAAAATATTTTTAAGGTCAAAACAACTCAGAAGTCCTGTGCAGAAAGCGAGCACATTATGCTGATTACTCTTATGAAAATTGCATGTAGTGGGGTGAGGGGTCAGCGGAGCTTAATTCCGTTTTCATGTTTTGTTTCACACTAGCCAAGCTGTGGGTGTCTGAGTGTGAGGCGCCGTTTGCTATTGGCCTTGACAGCGCGCAGTGTAATTGGCTAGCTAAGGTGATTCAGTAATCGGCTGAGTGACACCTTCCCTGGCAAATTTTGACACTGGAGGTGGATGAGGATGCGGTGGGCTTCAAGTGCCAATGGAGCTAACCTTGTAGGACAACCGAAATTTACAGGAGGCGAATGTGGAGGGGGACCCGCTTCATTCAGCGCTACCTGCATCATGTAAAGAAACGGTGCACTGAATAGAGGCACTTTGTTCGTGTCCTTTTGACCTTACTGACTTCAGCCATTGAAATGTCCTTGGTCTCTTGACTGCTTTTAAAATCTGATCCTTCCTTCCTTCCTTAATGTGCATTTTTATCTGTTCAACCAACTTCATAATCTGTTTATCTGTACTTACAGTGGGCAGAGCTTAAACCTAACGTGGATTACACTTAAACTGCACATGGGCGGGGCTAATTGGAAGTCCGAACTTTCACTCTTAACTTAATATGGGTCAGTCAGAACTTGCTGTTTTTATTAGTTGATGAAAAACTATTTGCAGAAATGGTTCAAAATTAATAAAGGAACTATTTATAGAACTTTTTTTTGGTTTTCAATCAAGCTGAACGAAATATCTTCTGTCAGTGACCCAGTGAGGAGTTTTCTTCATCGTGAGCACAGACACATTTTATTCACACTTTACCTGCTACATCACCTGCACCGGATACTTTACGTATGTTTACGTACGTTTTAGCCAGGCACTTACTCAACTCTCCATCCTTCCTTCTTTGCTTCCTTTTCCACCTCCTCCTCAACTACTTTCTGCTACTTCTTTTCCCTCAGTCTTCACTTACTTTCCTCCATCATCACAACTGCTGGCCTTCTCCCCTTCTTCCCATCGTCACGCCCACCCCCCCTCCAAATCTTCATCCTTCTCCTCCCTCTCCCCACTCATCCATCTCCTTAACGTCGCTTCTCCCTCACTTCCGCCTCCTCCGCTTCCTTCTCCTCCCTTTTGCTCCTGGCGTCGCTCATGGAGAGGAGGAGCAGCCAGCGCTGTTCTGTTCCTCAGGACTGTCCTCCTCGTGCAGAACACAGATGGTTATTATGGAGCTGCACATAAATTGATTATGTTGGAAATTAACTGTTGCTGTCAAAGGCAGCCGCCAACCTGTCCCAGTGTGTCCCTGTGCCCGTTGATGCATAAGATCCAGCTGATGGACCAGATGTTTGCACAGTGCGCCGCTCCTTTTAAGGTCAGCACAAAAGTGGTATGGGGGCTCTCTCATCTCCGTCTCTTTGTACTTTCAGCCCGTGCCCTCTTGCCTCTCGATGTTTTGAGGAAGTTATGGGGACAGAGTTTTTTCCGAATGTGGATTTGATGATTGTGATGTGGTTTATTTTTCACCAATCTACATCTCTTTTAATTAAATATTACTAAAATGTTTTTATCTTTTGCGCGAGAGAACCGCTTCTTGTTCAGTTTTTAGTCCGGCGATGTTCCCTCAGAAGTTCTATCAATAATGAAGACTTCCGCTAAGTAACATTTAATCTATGGGAGGCTGATGTAGGCCTTACGTTCGTGCCAAAAGACCATGTAGTCTCTTCAACAAAACCAGCATGCCAAGAAGTCTCGAAGCGTGCGTCCCTAAGTAGGGACCGTCTTCCAGTGCCTCATTATAGGTTGGTCTGGATGAGCATGATGGGTGACTCCTGGCGGTGGCCTCGGGGGACGGCTAGCGCAGTGCCAAACTCAGCAGAAAGTCAGGTCTTAGGAGTGTTCCTACATTGTTTTCCAGGCCTGACCTTGATTCCAGGCCCACTCCTGCATGTTTCCGTATGCATGGCAGAGTACGGAGGGCTGCCAAAATCAGAGCCAAATGGGGAAGAGACACACACACACACACACACACACAAGTAAACACACACAGAGGCGTGGGCCAAATCCCATCACAAAGGTTAACTCACATGGAAATGGAAGCTGAATAAGTTGCCTCAAAGATTAGAATTGATGAAAAAACTAAAAAATAGATGCAAAAAATAGGTTTAGGTCCATAATGTTGTACTTAATATCATGGTGTCATAAGGTGTTTTTCCGCTTTGCATTCCTTCCTGTGATCTCTGCATTGCAGAACAGTTGTTCTTGTTTCATGTCAAATTCTGGTTTGTTTTCATATTCATGAAAAGAAACCTCTCCTCTGATGCACTTCCACCCCGATGTTAGATATGTTAATACCTCGGCGGTGCAAAAGTCTCTTGAAGCATTTTGATTAGCGCGGCTCAGAAGATTGCTGTAAGAACCTCGTCCCCGGTGAAAGCTGCTGGTCGCTTTTGGGCAGAATAAAAGCCCTCGCTGGTCAGTGAACTAACTGAATCCTGTCTCAGGCCAGAGAGGCATAGTGACATGAATATGAATGTCAGCAGGTGATAAACAGAGTGGATTTCTGGGACGTGTGACTGTTTGCGACACATACCCCTCACACCCCAGATGTAAGCGAGCTGGGGAGGCTGCCACTCAATTTGACGACATCTGAGCAGCTAGCAGCAGTAATTGGCTACAGACTGCACGGCAACGAGTCTCATAGGAAACTTTAAAAATGCAGAGATTAGATATACGGCGCAGACAATTACTGTATATCACTTCTGCACAGTCAAGCAAGTGTTGTTTACCTGAATAGAAACTTACTGCGGATATACACGCTCCGGTAACACAAGCGTGAAACTGCTACATATCACTTCAGTTGAGATTAACCACATGAAAGACACTTGAATTTTAAATCTTCTGCGTAGCTTTTGGATCTTTAGATGCACAAAACATTTTCACTAACTTTAACCAACACCTACTCCATGAACACCCATGGAAATATCTTTTGGTATGTGATAATTCCAGAATACAAGTTACCTCTTTAACAAATATGAATCTATTAAAGTTAATTGAATAATTACATAAACTGTACAAAACAAAGGTCTCTGGGTTAAATTGTCATATCAAGCAATCAGCATATCAAGTGGCATCGCCATCCAAATTAAGTATGAGATGTTTACTAGAAAAACAGCAAAAACATCCATCCATTATCAGAAACGTCTTATCCATTTCAGGGTCACGGGGGCTCGAGCCAATCCCAGCTGACATTGGGCGATGGCGGGGTACACCCTGCATATGTCGCCAGTTCATCACAGGGACAAACAACCATTCACGCTCACATTCACACCTACGGACAATTAACCTAAATTTTTTTGCATGTCTTTGGACGTGGGAGGAAGCCGGAGAGAACCCATGTTGGGAGAACATGTAAAACTCCACACAGAAGGCCCGGCCCCAGCCAGGTCTAAGAACCCCAGGTCCTTCTTGCAGCGCTAACCACTGCGCCACTGTGACACCCACAAAGAAATTGGGGTCAGTGGTCATAGAATGGGAATTCATTGACCATGTGGCTTAGAGACAAATACATTTTGGAAGGCGGCACAGGGAAGCATGTCGATGCTGATGGGAAGCAGGTTTTCTCGGGGCCGGGTGAGATTAGTGGGCCGGTGAGTGACTGTAGGGGAAACAGAAGTGACGACAGTGGTGAGCTAATTCCTGGCTGACGACAGCTCTGAGGGGACACACTACCTCGGATTCAGAAACACGTAGTAACGAAGGTCAAAATAGGGCCCATATGCCTTTGATAACAGGTCCTGGTTACAACGTCTACATAGCAGCTTTACTTATCATATATGAAGAAAGTGTCAAGGAGAAATTGCAGTGCACAACATCATGATTTCCCAAAGATACGTCAGCTTGAATGCATCTGTCGAGCCTTTCTGTTTGGAGAATTTCAAAAACGACATATGGCCTAAAAGGTTGCCATAGAAATGTCATCTGAACAGTTGGATTTTTATCTTACAATGTCAATTGTCATTTTTTAGATGTATTTTAAATGAAATACCACACATTTTCCCTACATCACGAGTCATACTGCATCTTCGAGTGGTGCTGTTTATTCTCGCTGGTCTCGCACATGCAGCAAAGCAGAGGATGTGCTACATTTCCTCAGCGGAGGACCCGTTGCATATTAATTTTGGTTTTGAAATGTTTGAAGAACTTTATCTTCTCTTACAACATATTTGTGTATAATATCTTTCAACGGCCAGGCAGAGTAAGAAAACAAATTTGGGATTTCAGAGAAATGTGCGTTCATTGTTCCACAACTTAGATTATAAGAGAGAAAAGGCTGGAGGATTTCTGGTGATTTACACTCCTCTGTGTGTAAAAAAAGGTAGGAATCTCCTTTTCTTCTCATCTCTATCAGGCTGAAACACCTTGGGCTGATAGCAGCTCAGAGGTAGCTACAAGCTTAAATGAAATTTTCCATGTTAAGGTGTGTGTGTGCACGCATGCACGTGCGCGGTCTTGTACACATCTGTGTGAGTGTACATATGTGCGTATGTCCACGTATGTGTGCGTGGGTGTGAGTGCGGTAGTGGTAGGAGATATTTTCCAATCACTGCTCTGCCGGTTTCTCATTGTTCTGGGAAGCTGTTTGCCACTCTGCACGATTAACAGTATTATCTGTACGTAGCACAGTCAGCCAGCCAGTCCTTGGGCCATTGTGTTCCCGTCAGGGGTGAGTGCTCTCGACGCTGTGTGTCACGCCTGCCCCCCGACAATAGGGACAGGCTTGGCTAGGCCCAGGTGGGACGTGCTGGCATTTGGGCACTGTCCGCTGCAGGAGGGAAGGGGTGGACGGGAGGGGGGAGAGCGGCCTCCACAGCAGGCAAGAGGCGGAGAACTGGTCCCTTTTCCCAGCCAGATCTCCAGTTCAGGGGCGAGGAGGGGTGAGGGGGTGAGGACGGGAGGCCCCCGGGGGCCACCTTTGTGTGCCCTGAGCATCAAGCTCCATCTGGTCACTCTGCAGAGAGGACAGTGTTTGTGACAAGCAGAGTCGACTCGTAGTTTTTTGGTCGTCTCTGCTCACCTCTCCCTCATATTCCCACTCTACAATACCTTCAGCACATTAACTTAAGTACAGTTTTGAGGTACTTGAATTACTACTACTTTAACTAAGTATTCCCATCTTAGGCTTCTTTACATTTTAAAGAGAAATTGTTTTGACTTCATTAGACAGTTATAGTTAGTTGTTACTTTTTAAGATTTTAAAAACAAAAGATAGGATTTCTCTATTAAATAGTGTTGTCAGTTAGTGCTCATCTTAGATTTTAAAAATACCAGCTGCAGCATTAAAACACTGATCGCTCATTTATTTAAAAAAAAAAGAAAGAAAGAAAAAAAAAAGCAACTGCCAGATTGGCTTAGGGGTGCTGCTTCTTGAATGCATCTTTCAACAAAACAGGTGCTCTTTGGATCCAAGGGCATTTCCTGACATTAGAAGACAGAGGCTGGACTTTTACTTTGCTTTGTGGTCAATAAGTCAAAAACAGATAGCCTCTTCAGTCTAAGTCATCAGAGGATGACATTCTATAAATAATGATGTGCCAATAATATGACATAAGAGAGTCAGAGGCTTCATTTTGCCTACATGATGCAGATTTTTTAAATGTACTTTTTCAGGACTTTTCATTGCTTTATTAGACAGCGCAGCCAAAGCGTGATAGGAAACGGGTTGTGTAAAAGGGCTGATGCCTGCAGCAAAGGGCCACTGCAGCGAGGACACAGTCTTAGAATGAGCTGCACGCTCTAGGAGGGCCCCATAATTTTGTACTTTTCCTTTAATAGAGTTAAAAATGTGGAAATGTTACATGTAATGGAGTCACGCTGTGGTATTGGAAAAGTTGCTTTGAGTAAAGTTTATTTATGTTTGCCCAAAATCATAGATTTGTCTCCCTGGGATTTATAATCGGTACAAGAACAACAACAAGCAAAACACAAAAAGAAAACTGTGGAAAAAGAGAGAAATCTCAGGAAGAACAACAGGAGAATCCTCCAGGATGGACAAACATGCACAGAGCAGACAGAAGTGACAATTACAGAATTCAACCACTGCTGTTTATTTGCATGTTTATTACCTGCAATAATGAAAAAAAATGTTTGTACTGCACGCTCCGGTACAAAATGACCAAGGACCAAATAAAATAAAATGTTATTAGCCGTAACTTTAAGCCGCCCGAGCAAACTTCCAGTGCAGTGAGTTCTCTCAGCAATAACTTACGAAGCCTTTTAACCAAACTTGTGTCTTATTTGATTTGATGATGCGGTCCCCTTCTCATGTAAATGTCATATTAGCATACCATTGACAACCTACTGGACCGCTCTCCATCTCGGTCCCCTCTTTCTCTCGCTTCCTCCCGGCCCTCTCTCGCCACTGACCCCTCTGCCCTCTCCTTTGATGAACTCATGAATTCATTGCCCCGGCTCTCGCGCCCTTCTCTTCCTCTCCTGCTCTTTACCCCCCTTCCCTATGCTGTATAATTGACTCAGCTGCAGCCTTTGTGATATAATAGCTAGTTTACCTGGCAGAGTGACATTTCACAGGCTCTGAGCCACCATAAAGCTAATTGTTCTAGAGCGAGCGGGAGAGCTCGGGTGTGTATGTGTGTGCAGCTGATGATAAGAGGAGAGCGGCCGCTCCGTTTGTGCTGCACAGGCCAACAGAGGGTTAGAAGTGACATTTATCTCCGCACTGAGCCTCAGACCCAGCCATGGCCTGATGTACTCTCTCTGTCTCCCTCTCCTGCTCTTTCTTGCTCATGTTTGGTCTCTATTACCTTCGCTGACTTTTTGTAGTTTTATTCCTTTTTATTACTAACCGTTGTGCATGTGGGTGTGTGTGTGCGAGTAGTTAGTACATACCTCCTGCAGACACCCTGCACAAGACAGATAGGGTCTTTAATGAGGCCCAGTGGCTCTTTTTTTTCTCCCCTCAGTGTTCGGCATTATGTGGATGCAAAAGCATAAATATACATGTGAATTGAAAGGAAAGGAAAGGCAGGTGGTTCCTCTGCGATGTAATTCTAAAACGTGTTGCTTGCGGTCGCTCGCTCGCCGTTTGCCCCGTCCATCTGTCTTCTTTTAAAACGAATATATGGTACGAGTCCATTTGTTCTAAACAAATGTCAACAACCAAATACAGCTCTGCTGTCTCACAGAGACGCAGTTCACACCACAGATGAAGTCCTCCGTCACCTCTGATGTTTGCTTTAAATGTCTGCCATGGATATTGCCAAGGGTGGATTGGAGCTCTCAAACTTTATGTCAAGTATTGTGTAATCTACATATGTAACGGGGTATTGTGAGGGTAAGTCGTACTGTGTTAACTTTTTGCGTTTCTTTGTAATAGGGCTTTGATAATGACAGTATGGTGAGTGACCAATATCAGCTGATAAGGAACAGCTATTACTAGATTAGCATGCATAATTAACAATATCTAGATTAAAATCGTCTCATGTTGCTTTTTCCTTCTTATCATGATCTGATCATAAGCCTGTGCATATAATGGCCACACAAGTAAACACCTTGACGTGTTGAATTGATTGGATGTGTCATGTGAAAAGTTCAGAGTGGTGCGCTGATTATGAAATGTTGCTGCCGCGTGGAACTGTGTGACGCGATCATTTCCTTTCCATTTGTGAAGGGCGGTCCAGTGTTTTCTCGGCCAAAAAGGAGAAAGAAAGCACTGAGGCAAAAATCCACAGCGGTCATACTTTTTGATAATAGGTTTGAAAAAAGCAACGTAAAACAGTTGACCTCCGGTGATTTAACTTCTCACCTTGTTGCGAAGTGTGCTCCCAACATGTGCCAGTAGACTGTGACATCAGTGTTGGGTTTGAAAATTGAGCGTTAATGGGACTCATTTTCAATAATGGGTAATGGTCAGAGGTTCTTCAGGGATCTGGGAACGGCCAACCCCCCTTCATCCTGCCACACCAGGAAAAATTAGATTTATTTTTTTTGTTCCAAATCAATTACGACATCCCGTAAAGGTTGCTGCAATGGAACAACCATAAATCTAATAACAAACTTGACTAAATCATATATGAGCCTTGATTGATGGATAATGAGTGTTTTACTTATATTGTTAATAGATACTAATTGTAAATATTGTTGCATTTTTAGCTGTTTGAAATTCAAACTATTTTCTGTTACTTAAATTGGAGTATTCCTATGTGGCACTAGCTCAGGTAATATCCTGGAGCATGACAATGTGTCTCTCGTTGTGTTTCATTGTAAAATAATGCATCGTGTTGGCCCCCCAGCAACTGAGATATAGCAGTCCGACACTGCCCATCATTTCACTGAATCAGACCCTTTATATAGAGTCTGACAACACACTCAGAGTGGAGACCTGCCGCTGACATGCTTTGTATCGATTCTGTCCGTCTGACATTTCGGATGGTCCTGTCTAGTGTTTCAGCGGAGAGAACGAGATGGAGGGACAAATATAGAGAAGAGAAGAAAAAGCTCCCAGAGGGAGAGCAGCTGCTCAGCAGTGCAAGAAGATACATTTCGTAATGAGAACATATTGCTATTGATTCCAAGTTTGAATGGGAGCATTGATTTGATTGAACAGTCATTACATCGTGGCCCTTAACAAACCTAATGTGATCAGACTAAAAGCATGTCTAATGTTATCTGTCGAGGGAAGGCTTTTTTGAATGTGCATGTGGAAGAATAGGCTGCTCTAGAGGAATACTTTGACACTTTGGGAAATAGGCTTCCCTAATTTCTTCTTCTTTTTCCAGAGACCAATGCCTCACTTATATTTGCATTTAAAGTTCAGGGTGTACGATTTGTTTGCAGGATATATTGGCAGACATCAAATAGGAGAAGTCACCTGATATTTAGAATTATAGTGTTAGTAAGATGGTATTTCTGTTACTTTTAGAATCAGCCTTTAAAGCCTACACAGGGGGACTGCCATGTTTTTACGGTAGCATTTTGTTGCTTTTGTGTTTTCCATTGTCGTCAGTCGGTTGCAGCCTTGAACCTTGCCTTTAAATACCACTACATTCGACACACTGGCTATGAATGAGTACAATTCATTCTTCATTCAAAGACTTCACTGATGTAAAGGAGACCGTTGGGCCTTGGAAGATAGATGTCCTTTCTAGTTAACACATGATATTTCTTCGTGAATCTCAATACGAGATTGCAAGCATCCAGCTGAGAGACCTAGGGAGGTTACTCCTGCCTGCTCAGATTCAGCTCCCCAATAAACCAGAACATGTGGGTTTTTTTAATGAAGGAAGGAGATACAACATGAAAATTACTTAACATTAGAGATGCTGGTAGATGCATGTTTTTACACATGCTGGTTTCCCCGTTGCTTCCAGTTGAGCTGAACATACTGCTATTTGCTCCAGATCTATATTTAATATGCAAACAGTGGAGTGGTATTGCTATTGTCTTTTAGATCTTGACAAGAGAGCATAGTCTCCAAAATGTCTTCAAACTGCTTGTACCCATTTCTTTTAGGAAATCACTGCATCTCATGTACTCGTTATTGTGACAGTCGACAACAAATGTATAATAAAATTTACAGACCCAAATATTCAAAATGATTGGAAGAAGAATATCTACAGTAATGCTTTTGAAATGCCACTATTTTCACATTCAGCCGCGCTCGAAGTAAACATCCTTCACATGTCGGCACGCTCATATTAAATGCATAACAACACATTTATCTATCCTGGCAGGTTTTGAGGAGGCATGTCCGCCTGCCTCTGTGTTGAACAGACTGTGGGATGTCTCTGTAGCGTCACTAGGTTTCTTCTGCTCTGTTCCTGTCAAAAAACCCACAGGCCCACCCATCCAAGATGGCCTCTCCGCTTCCCACTTAGAGAAATAGATGGAGTGTTTAAGTGTTTTTGTCGAGTCAAATGGCACCAGGCAGATGACTGCATGCCATTACCATAATTTACCCTGGTGCAGGCTGTTGGGGTGTATCATCAGCAGGTCTGTTTCCTGCCCTATGGAGCTTCCAGGACCTTATAGACAGGTGTAGCGCTCCACAGTCATTCTGTGAAGCTCCGCGCACATTCAGACTTGCTGCTTAGTTTGGCCAACTTTTGTTTGTTTGTCTGCCGCAGCTTGTCACCAGTAAAGTTAGCCTCACTTCCTCCTCTCTGGTGACAGCTGAGGGGTGATGAGTGGCACTCGTCCTTCAGTCTGTCTGTCTGTCCGTCCCCACCTGTCTCTCTCTGCCAAAGCTTTCAGTGGCTGCCCGCACAAATCTGTCAGGCAGATGGGGGGCCGTCTTTTTACATGTCACTTGAGGGACGCCCAGGCAACACAATCTGCGGCCCCACAATGCAGTGTTTTTGAACCCTTTCGTGAAGCCCGGAACGGAGAATCGATGCGACGCCATGCGTGGCCCAGATTCCTCTGAAGAATCCCTCTGTATCCTGCCTGTCTGTGTCTACCTTCTGCCGGGCTCCTTTAGAAGAACTCTGCATCTTTTATTTATCCCTTGAAATAAGGCTGGACCCTGACGAGAGCATAGGCTGCACACACAGACACACAGCCTCACGCACACGCACACAAATGGGCCTCCTTCTGTTGCTGAAAAGTCGGCAATTATGGAGAGAGAGGGGAGGGACAGTTGGGATTTGCATATGTCGTTGAGAGAAGAAACTACATCTCCCACAAGGCCCGGCGGTGGAAATGAACCAGCTGTCCATGGTTTGTAGATCAGATCCCATCCTCTTGATTACGAAATCACAGAATAATAAGGACCAAAAAGTTGTGGGCCACGCTGTTTGTTCCTCCTTTGTTGTTCCCTAGAACAGAAGTTATTTTGCTTCCGCTGCCTCCGAGCTGTTTGCCATGTGCCAATGTTTGGTGCACTGTGCTCCACTTGTTCTCCTTCTCACACGGAAAAAAAAAAAAAAAAAAATCAGAAGGCTACAGCCCTGCCCCTCCAAAGCTGTCATGTGAACTCCCGCCTTTTGTTTAATTTACATTTTGAGGCACAGCCCATCAATTCCCCCCTCTTCCCTGCTCGCCCCCCTGCCAACGCCGCCACCCCACCACACCAACTGGCTTCATCAAAAATGCAGAGTTCAAACTAATTAGTGACATTTGGCCATTTGTGAAACTTTTTTCCTCTCCAAGTTCGGCTCTCTGTTAAGTGTGGCCTCACAGCTCGCAGAGGAGTGGAACATTTCATCAGTATGAAAAAATTACAATATCGTACATCAGTGACAAAAAAATTCTGCCCCCGACATCTATGCTGATCTGAGTCGAGATCTGATTACATACATACCACAAACAAATTTGGTTTGAATAAGGTACAATAAATACATAGAAATGTTGAATAATGAAAATCCAAATGGTATCTATAGATCACCGCACAACAGCTTAACGGCTCACGCTTCGCTTTCCATTTCTCAAAATTTGACCTCTCCATAGAAATAATCGACCAAAATAACAAAAATGAGTCAGGGTAATTGTTGGCATGTGTGCATACGTATAGCGTGTGGGAGCCTTCCAGTGAAATTTAAAAACTTTGCTTTTGTCACGGGAGACATCTGTCTCACTAATTAAAAATAGCTCTATGTACAAAGGGAAACATCTGCAGGGACGGAAATAAATAAATGACGTGATGAAATGATGACATGAAAGCTTAATCACACAGATAAGTACTGAGGTTCTAATAGCAGCTTGTGCAGAAGTGTGGAATCTGTGGATTAGAGATATAATACACAAGCACGGACACACACGCAGGTCTATTCAGTGCGATTTGGCCAGTGCTGGGATGTTTTCAAAGGGACCCATGGTTAGGCGTCTCTGTACTGCCAGCTGTTCTTTAGTGTGGGTGCAAACAGGTGCTGACCATAAAAAAAAAGACATCTTTTTATTTCTAAAAACTTTTTACCCTGACCTGAAAGGAATCGAGCAAACTGAAGTAAAAATGAAAGTGGCCGAAATCAGTATTGTATGCTTATATAAAAAATGGGTGTAAAAATAATGAATGCCTGCTTGTACTGTATGTTATAATGGTTGCTTATAGTGGCAAATATACATGTATCAACCAGTGTATCACCTTAAAGCCTCAGTTTAGGGTACTTTGTATCATCTTTTGCCTGTTTTCATGTTCCACTACTTTACTGTTTTGGTTGACTCTCACTGCTCTTCTCAGAGTGTTTTTGACCAACACCCAGTCGCTATTTTCTACGGTTGCCATGAGGGCAAAAACAGTGCATTTTGCAAAACGCAACATTTCAGAACCACAACATTTCACGAAACAGAGCAACGTTTAACAAAACCCAACGACATTTCACAAAACACACCGACGATTCACAAAATACAAACACATTTTACAAAACACAAAGACATTTCACTAGATATGACAATTCTGAAGCAAAACATTTTGGAAAACACAGCATCATTTCACAAAATGTGTTTTGTATAATTTTGTGTTTCTTTTGACCTTCAGCTACAGTAGTGTTTAGGTTAAAAAGCTCTAAAAACCCACTGTGTGCTTTCCAGCACCAAATGGACAAAGTTAGCATTGAGCTATTGAACATGGTGGAGAGTTAAGCACCTCAAGAGCCAAATATTCCTCTCAGGAGTTGGTGAAGACCAAAAACGGAGCTAAAAGAAGGGCTAATATTGGACTTGTGTTCTCCTTGTGGCCAAAAATGTGACTACAAATGATGCTTGCCGCTCCATAACTAGTGGATGTGTAAATTAGCAACTGTTTGCAGACACCATGTTAAAAAATATCACTGTATTGTTCACAGCCCAAAAATTGTAATCTGTGTTAAAGTACCACCCAAAAACATTCAATTACCTCTAAGCAGCTTGAATGTATTTCTTATAGATTCAGAAAAAATGAAATGTAAGAGCTGTATACATTTTTGATTAGTAACTGTAATGCAGCGTCAGAAATAATTAGTTACTTTAGTATCCTGTCTGTACAATTACATCAAACAGGTGCTTAATTATTAACAATCTCACACTTCCTTCAGCTGACTCATCAGACACGAGTAACATCTTGTCAAAACTTGTGCGCTTCCCTGACCTTGGCCAACAGTGGTGTGCTGAAAACGTAAGCTTGTTTGTTGTTTCCATCCAGAACTTCACAAATATTTCTAAAAATGGATAAAAAAAAAAAAAAAAACATGGCTGCAAGGCTCAAAGTTTCTGCCAAACTTCCTTCTGTGTTTCCTGTAGAGCCCGGGTGTGAGGGGAGCACTTGAAAACGAGCGGAACAGCAGAACGCGCTGAGGAATGGAGCGGTGCAGGTGAGGAAGAGGGGAGCTAAAAAGCTGACAACGTTAATATGGAACCAAGAGGAGAGAGTGCAGCCTGGCAGTCACTCAAATCCTGCACCTGCACCTTTATAAAACAAGCTCTCCGGTGTGCCTCTCTGGCTCCCTCTCTCTCTTTTTGTTTCCCCCTCATTTCGCTCTTCCATTCTCCCTCCCTCTGTCTCTCACTCTTTTTCTTCCCGTTTCCATGTGCTGTGGCTTGCGGCGTTGTCATTTTCGGCATGTTTTCTATACACTGTGCACTCTGTGTGTGTGTGTGTGCGTGTGTTAATTGCGGCCCTCCTTGGGGAAGGGGAGAACGATGAGGAGGACCTGTTTAGAGCAGCCGTGCCAGGTTCTGTGGTACGACTCAGCGTGGAGCTGCAGACACCTGGTCTGCCTGAAGGGCAAGAGGAAGGTAGGCTTGCTTTCTCTCCTCGTCCTCCTTCTGCCCTCCCTTCGCTTTTCTGTTCGACCTCTCTCTCTCTCTCTCTCTCTCTCTCTCTCTCTCTCTCTCTCTCACTCGCGCACACTCTTTCTCTGTCTCTGCTCTTCTCGAGCTCGGAGAAAACAGCTGCTGTACAGCCTGCGCACAGGCATCCCACCTTACCGGCCCAGCCTATCCCATCAATCATGGCGCACCACTCACCACCGTTTGTATGGATCCAAGTGCACTACGCAGGGAGAAACTCAGAACTTTGTGGGTCAATGACTTTGAAACAACTTGTCCGGAAAAGGCCCGAGGCCACAGTACCGGCTGATGATGCTTCATAAATTACAACAATACATCAATGACCATCCTCAACAACTTTTGAGCAAAGTTGCACACTGGGGAGCAGGCAAAGGCTTTACCCACTCTCTGAACCCATTAATTTCACTTAAGAGACTTTTCCACCTGGTCTTATTTTGAAAGCGTTAGCCATTTTGTGTATCAGTTATGACAAAAAATGTAGTCACCAAAAGTACATGAGAACATCAGTTATAATCTCTGCATTGGAGCTACGTTAAACCGCATCGTCCCTATTAAACAACACAGCACGAATAAAACATCTGAACATAGCCAGGCTAACTGTTTCCCCCCTGTTTGAAGTCTTATGGTAAGCTAAGCTTAGCCAACAGCTGCTGGTGGTAGCCTGTTTTACTGGACAGACAAGAGAGTGGCGGCAATCTTCTCATCTAAGTCTTGGCAAGAAAGTGGACAATCAGATTTCGCTAAATGTCAATCTGTTCCTTCAACAAGATAAAAGGAAGGGTGGCAAGTCTTTCAAAATAAAAAAAAACCCTAAGCAAAAATCAGGAGGTGCAGAAAGATTACAAATCTATATTTTGTCAATTTATCAAGCAACATTACATCTGTAAAATGACCACATTTAGCATTGGCGTGTTAACCCCTCGAGCTGGACTGTGATCAGTGTCTGTCACCACAGTGTGGCCTGGATTTATAGTCTGCGGTGCTTTGTCGCTCTGTCACTGCTCCTTGGCCTTTCCACTCAACTTTGACATTCACCATCAGCTTTGTGGCCATATGTGCACATGGTGGTTGAGTGATGAAAAAGTTGCCCGTTTTCATATTCAAGTCTGACATATTGAGGAATGGAAAGATGCTCGTGGAGTGCTTGTGGGCAAAGACAGTGACATACGGACGCAGACTGTCTCTCTCTCTCTCTGTCTTTCTCTCTCACTCTCTCTGATACGCACACATACGCACACAACTCTTGGTCAGCAGCACAGATGAGTTCTGGGAAAACAAGCAGCTGCAGGAGGAGGAAAGGACCATAAGGCTGGACGGCTTGCCAAATTTCATCATCTATTATGGATTGCCTGAGATGCACACTCTGCTGCAACCAGGGGCATGTCTCCGATTCACATGCAACTGCAAATCTGCACACACACACACACACACACACACACACACACACACACACACACACAGACAAACATGCTGTATATGCATGCACACCTTTACAATCAAACCTGCAGCCTTTCAAACCCTTTAATCTGACAGAACCAGGACATAGAAGGATGAACTGATCATTCCCTGTTATACACTCTTATGTATAAAATAGGATATCACCTCAGTCTAATAATCTCCCTTGTAAAGATTTATATCAAAATCAGGAGCACAGTCACTTTGTATTAGCAAAATAAATAATTTGGTGTATTTATTGTCCTACTCAACTCTGCAACTTGGAGGCACTAAAGTTTGAAATGCTCAACTTCTACATATTGGGCCTAAAAGGTGCATTATGTAAGAATTGGCCACCTCTCAAATACATACTGAAAGCAAATAGGGTGCAGCACATCACTAAAATAACGGCTAACTGTGGATGCCATTAGCTAGTTAGCTCAGTTAGCCGTGCAGCTAGCGATGCAGACTGTGAGCTTGGTGTCATTTCACAAGACATGGACTGGCTGGGGCTAGCTTGTTAGCATGCTAACGTCCGTAAATATCTGTGCCACACAATTCAAGACATAACGTCAAAAATGATGTTTCTTCACATTCTCATTCTCTTGATAATTTTAGCTAATGTTTGAATGTTTTCAACTAAAATATCTTTAAAGCGAACATGCATAAATACATTTGTCAAAATAAATTGATGCATTTTGCCACGCAGGGTAAATACAATGTTAGGGAGCTGAGAAAATAGTGATAAGTGGGCGAATCATCAATAAGAACACAAAACCTGAGTTAGTGTAAGTGTACATTAGTGTAGCATTGTTATGACAGCAAGCCAAATGAGGTCATACATGAACCATTTTGTACTAAAGGTGGTAACTTTGGATAATATAACACAAAGAATCCAGTGTCCTATAATAACAAGAATTGCTTATTTTTTTTTGGTTTTTTAGTATTTAAGTTAAGTTATTGTCAATGTACACAGTTAAATTCAAATTTAGATTTTTGTGTATTCCATGACGTTTATGTTTACATTTACATTAAGGGCATTTCGCATCTGTCCAAAGCAACTTACTACTAAATACATTTGTCACAAGAAAGAAACCACAACATATCACCGTCTATAAATAAGAACGAAAAAATAGAAACAATTTTCAAGCCCTCGTCCGAGCAAGGTAGCTGCTCTTTATCAAGGATGCTTTAAGTAGATAAGTGCTATAATTAAAGTGCTAAGGGTAAGAACATACAAGTGCATATACGTCACGCTATGCGGGGGTCGAGATGAAGTCTGAAAGTCTTTTGCAGAAGAGGGCGAGTGACTCTGCTGTCCTGACATTGGTCGGGAGTTCGTTCACAAGTTACTAGTCCTCACATTGCAATTCGATAGAAACTGCTGAGCTGCTGTTTTACTGCTAACTCTGATGTTGATTTCAAATGTATACAGCCAATACACGCTATATGTGAGCCGTCTATGCTCCACTCACTCTTTTCCTCAGCTGTGTGTTGCTGCTGCAGTGCTCACTTACACTTGCTTTTGCAGCGGCTGCTGCAGCTGGTTCTGTGCTCTGCCGTGCTTATTAATGCTGCTTGCTATATGTAGCATTTCTTAAGCCCCGCTCCTATCCCAGAATCCACCTGTAGGTTTTGAAGGCACCAGAATTAATAAAAGTGGTGGTGGAACGGCATGTACACCTACATGCACTGGTTGTCAAGATGAGAAGCAGGGGTAGAAGTAACTAATTACAACTACTCAAATTACTGCACTTAGATATTTTTTTGGGTACTTGACTTGATAAGTCTGTAATTTTGCAGTATGCAAAGTATGCAATACACCATGTAATCTACTTAATTACTTTTAAAATCATAGTTGTGTACTTAGTTTGATTTAAAGTAATATCTGCTCCATAAATCTATATTTTTCTCACTGCAGCATATTAATACAGCAAGTTACTGCAATATGCTAATCTCCATTTATGTTTATGTCTACTTCCCCACGGAAAGAGAAAAATGTTTCTCCATACGGTTTTCCTTACAGTACGTGTGTGACACAACCCAAATTCAAAATCATTTTGGATTCTAAAAGTCTGTAACTTCAGTCTACAGAGCCAAGAAGCCAGAGCACTGAAGCTGCTGCACAGAGCTGCTTATTCAAACCACAGTAATATTGAGCTTGGTGCATGCTTGTAGGGAGTGACGAGGCTAGAGTCTTGACACCAAAAATTAATAACTATTGCTTCTGGAGGGTTCACTGTTAGTAATGGTTGCTTTCTATGAGAAGTTGTTCATTTCCTTTTTAAATCAGTCTATGTTTATTTGGTATTGAATGTTCCAGCAAGTGGACGATTGAGGCAGGTGCTGCGAAACCTATAGTAGATGTCTTGTGGGCCTCTGCACTATCACCAGTCCTGTGGTTACATTTTATAGAGCAGTCTTGGCATTCTTGGTCCCATCTTCAGGAGGGGAAATGGGATAAGTTGTTGTTGTGCATGTTTGTGTATCTTTTCAGAGGGAGCACTTTGGCAGGCACCATTACCGCCCAGCAGTAAATTGCCTTGTAAATTACAGTGCCGGGGTAATAAAGCCAGATTTGTATATCACCGGGAGTGGAGACTGTGTCTGTCTTGTAAATTTAATTAAACAGCAGGTGCAAAATCAGGTCATATGGCTTTGATGTGCCCCATGTGAGAATGACAACCAGACAAAGATTCTAATACGGGCAGCATTTACATATTTTTGCATGCGGCGGGCGGCTTGTACGGAGGTAGGGGGAGCCTCGCCTATCACCTTGTAGTGTATTAAATTTCCCCCAAATTAAAGAGGATTCAAATTAGCTGTCACCTTCAATTTTAATAGATCTACAGCAAAATAAATGGTTAAGCCCTTCACAAAAACAGCTTCGCGCTCGTCGAGTGTGCATAAACCCGGCCATTACCAACGCCTCGTGCCGACTGAACCACTTTCAGACTAATTGGCTTTTATTGCCTGTCTACTGTACATTACACAACATCAGAGCTACCTATTAGAATGCAATTAAAATACTTCTCGAGATCTTCAGTTTAAACGAGATGGGACACCGAGCTGAAGCAGCACCTGCAGTATAGTGCATTGGAAAAAAAAGTGTCATTTTCTTGCCGACAAGAATTGGGTTTTAATATAGATCTCTGTCTGGCTGATGTGCACTGAAGCCAGAAATCATCCTCTTATGGCTGTACTTGACCTGTGACACTGTCAACGTGCTGTCTGGGCTCCAGAAGGCCCCTCTCCTGTATGTCGGTTTTGAGCTTGCTGCCAGAGAGCCTACGAAACGTGTCTGCGGCATCAGTTGACCTGACGGCAACACCTTCGCTTGTTTCCTTTTTTTGTGTGTGTTGGGAGGAAGTGGTTGATAATTACCACCTAGGATGTAGCCATCTGTGCCGCCCTTTCACGGCCTGTTAAGCTCGCTTTTCAGAAAGTTTACTGTTGACAGAGGGCACGCGAGAGGAGCGAACGCCAGAGCGCGTTAAAAAGACTGCACACTCAAGCAATATTAAAAGGAGCGCTAAGGAGATGGTTTTACAGGCACGAGGTGGCGGAGGAGGTGAAGGAAGAGACTGGCGGGGGGGCAAGGATTAAAAATATTGAGGGTGGGGTTAGGAGGAATTGTTCTGTTGTTGTGCTCATTAAAGGAATAGTTTGGGGGTTTTTTTAAATCTTTTTTTAAAGGAGACCTGTTATACTTTTTCATTTTTATTTTTCCTTTCCTGCTTTTTATTCTTGTGCATGTTAAGGGTCTTGAAAGGTAAAAAGCCCAAGATCTGCACCAACAGGAGCTCATCTCTCCCACAGAAAACGCAACCCCTGAAACGCCTCATCAGTAGTCTCGCCCTCGCCTGCTATATATGCATTTAATGAAATTTAGAACAAGAATTGATCTAGCACAGCTGCTCTGTTGTTGTTAGTGGTGCTGTCTCAGGCATGTGTGAGCTGACCAATCAGAGGAGCCTTAAAGAGACAGGAGCTAAAACAGAGTTTACAGTGGATTCAAACTGATCCTTTTAAAACATTGAACTAAATAAGCAACCTTTGTTACCTTGTCTTCTGCAAGGTAAAACTTCCATTTTTGTCAAAGGACTCTGGTAGAGGAGCAGACATGGATAAAACTGTTTCCCGAAAACCACCAAACTCCACTATTGTCGTGGAGTCGGTTTCACAGAGGCCTCACACAAGTTCACAATCCCTTTCCTGTTTTTGTCCCAGCATGAGCACTTGTTCCAGCTCTGTAACTTTTCATCAAACCCGTCCATCACTCAGAGCCGCCTATTGTCATCAGCCATGAGGGACACCTGTGCTTCTGCCATAAGGCAGCAGTTATCATCAAGCTGTCGGATATCTGTCACCATGGTAGGATCTATGTGGAAACCTCCGCTGTCAAAAGCTGTCAAATTTCACTGAGTCTTTAATGAGAAAAAGCCAAGTTGAAAACCACAGGCGCAGACGTGTGTGTGTGCACACGTGTGTGTATGAGAGAGAGAGAGAGAGAGAGAGAGAGAGAGAGAGAGAGAGAGAGAGAGAGAGAGAGAGAGAGAGAGAGAGAGAGAGAGAGAGAGAGAGAGAGAGAGAGAGAGAGAGAGAGAGAGAGAGAGAGAGAGAGAGAGAGAGAGAGAGAGAGAGAGAAGGCTGAGGGAACAGGTGCATGGCTGGGAGCTGTGGTAGTGGTAGGTGCAGCAGGGGCCCAGTACAGTACGTCATCTCTGGTAGCTGATGGTTCCAGTTTCACTAATCAAACACACGTCAACTGCCAGTGACTAAAAAGACACGACTGACGTTACATAAAGAGCGGTGGGCTGGAAATTGATCCAGCTCCATTTTACAAACTTTGTGTTAAATCAACAGACGAAAAATGTCTTTTTTTCTTTCCTTCTGTAGCCTCGGGTATTTTAAAAAATCGATTTGTGAGCTGCACGAAAGGAAAAAAGTTTCTTGTTGAAACAAATGTAACCAGAGCTCTAAAACATTTCTTTGAGTGATTTCCCTATAGTTCACTTTACACCTGGCAATACGCTAACCAGCTCAAACCAGTTTGTATTTGACTACGCGCTCTATCTAAATCCCTAAGGTCCCTGCTGTTCTCAGGTATGTCGCCATGACAGAAAACAGAGTTTGTTACTTCCCCCTACGGCCCCCTTAACAACCGCTATCCTCACCAGCCGGGCCTGCCGTCCCAACAGGCCCGTCAGCGGCCAGGTGAGGAGGCTCAGGTGAATGACCCCGGGCAAA
Source organism: Diplodus puntazzo (assembly GCA_963678695.2). Lineage (NCBI taxonomy): Eukaryota > Metazoa > Chordata > Actinopteri > Spariformes > Sparidae > Diplodus > Diplodus puntazzo. Next base: position 14,659,389 of record OZ023175.1, read on the forward strand.
CTTCTCCCAGATAAAAATCGAGTAGAAAAGGAGGAGAGGAGGTGGGAGTCAGACTGGGGGGGGGGGGGGTGCAAGTGGAGCAGGAGGGTTGTGGAGGAAGAAGCGGGATGAGGTAGATGACTTTTATTAAGGTGCGCAGCGCAGAAAGAGGGTAAATCAATCAAAACTGACTGTAAAAGGAGGAAGGCAGAGGAGGTGTGAGTGATGACACATGAAGAGGGGGAAGAAAGAGGGAGGAGGGAGGACGGGGAGGGTATGCGGCTCAACCAGTCGTCAACACAGTCAGGTCCTCATGCGAGCCTCATGTAAATCAACACAGAGAGACAAATTTATGGCGATTTACTGGATTGGACCTGCACGAGTTTAAACAGTGCAAATTATAAAACACAGTTTAATAGGAGGATGAGTTGTTTTAGTTTTAAAAAATATGAAATATTAAAGGTGCAATATGTAAGAATTGCCCACCTATGAACAGGCTTGAACAAGCTTGTCTTTGCTGCAGTGTCCCTGGGTTTGAGTCTAACCTGTGGCCCTTTGCTGCGTGTCGTCCCCCTTCTTTCTCATCCCATGTCACCTCTCAATGCTGTCCTATCAATAAAGCCATGAAAAGGTACAAAAAAAATACATAATTAAAATAAGTTTGATGTTGTTTCAAAGCATATACATCTATTTAATGAAAGTTAGTTTGTGTAACAGATTAGACAAAAGGACAGCTTGAGTCCGCCCCGAGCAAGCATCTCGTCTTAGATGTTGCTGTTGCGTCGATTTATCAAAGATGCTAGCAAAGCAACACAGTACATAAATCAGCGCAGCAGAAGCACAGAGATAGGTTGCACCTTGATACAACATATCTTTAAAGATTGCAGCCGCAGCTACAGTCTACAGATCTGACACATCTCCAGAAATGCAAATCAACCGCCGGTTTTCTCCCTGAAGTAACTTTTGTTGACCCTGTGACATCACAGTGGTTCAGCCCATAGTTCCTCTCATCTAACTCTCTGCAAGAAAGCAAACGCACTATCCAAAATCTCAAACTACTCCTTTAATTAGATGAAATCTTGCTCTTATATACTGCTACAATCCATTGGTGTTTTCTGTGTCGCTGCTGACAACTGTTTGCCAGCAACTGGTTGTTAGAGCAACATCAACAAAAAAAGAAAAAAAAACTGTACATCCTTTTGTGGTCGATGTGACAGGTCAGCGTCTTGCCTTGCCGAACCACAGGAAGCTAATGAGAGCTAATAGGTGTCGCGGGCTTAAGGGACAATGAGCGGCACAACCACACGCTGGGATGAAATAAGATGAGAGGCGGGACCCTGTCATCTTATGTCAGTCACCGGTTGATGTACAATGGCCCCTGGTCACAATTAGAGTCCTGTGTACTTGTGTGTGCGCAACTTATGAGCGAATCTACACAACTGTCATTAACCCCCACGGAGAGCTAGCAGAGGACTCCCAGCTCGTCACGTCAAGGCGTGTTTACTCGGGTTCAGTGCTCTGCAGGGTTTATTGCTGCCAGTCAGCGTGACATGTCAGGACTGAGGAGAGACCCCGTAGAATGGGCATCAATGCTCAGTGGAACAGAAAACAGTACATATCGCGTCATACTGCTCTGGAGACTGCTTCTTGCCCTCAGTGACACGTACAGAAAGTAATCCCTGATCTGTTTGACCCTAGCTGCTTTGAAATGTTGTGGCAAGCCTTCACGAAAGTGGCCTCGAACTACAAAAGGCTCCGGCCGGCGTTTTAGCCCCTTAGTGCGCTGACAGCATTTCACCTCAGCATTTGATGCATCAAGGAGTAAGAGTGTGTATCATTGTTGACAAACGGGCTGCGCTGTTTTTCAGCACTCTAGTTCCCTCTTCTGGCAAGCAGACTTACCATAAACCTCGAGCCAATCACAATATTACTTACAACGCAGCTACTTAATGACCTTCTGCTATACCGTGGTGCTCATGGGAATTCTGAATTCCTGTGGGTAGTAAGAAAGACTGAATCGTGGTCATGGAAGGAACATCAGAGACCATACTAACAAGCGTTGTTAACTATGATGAAGCAGAAGCACTTAGCCATCAACCGTGTAAGACTACACATGGCAGATAATAAGGCCAAAGCTTAGTCTATCATAACTTATACGCTGATAGGAAAATGGCATTTCTTAGACCTTTAACATTTGCTTATCTACCATATTAGTGGTTTCAAACAAGTATTTTTAGTTTGCACAAAGTAAAACCTTTTGGACAGGGCATAATAACTTGTGAATATATAATAATGTGTTTGTTTAACCCCCCCAAAATGCTGTTTTCATTAGTTAAAAGCAACATTGTGTGACTTTTTTACCTTAAAATGACAGCTTCAAACTCATGTTGATGGTACAGTGTCTTGAAATAGGGTGCATTGTGTCTCTGCCTCAGCCACTCTGCCCCCCACCACTTGTTTCTGCACTATGTAACTTCAGTGAGAGCATAGGATCACTGCGTTACGTACATGTTTCCTTCAAGATACGAGTGTTCAACACATAACATTGTAATGATGTAAGGAGTTTCATTTGTTGTGAGCATCTACATTACGTCTGACAAATTGTTACAGACCTGAGATTGTATTTACGACAGTGGTGCTGCACTCAGAGACTGGGGGGGGGCACCAGGTCACAAGGTCACAAGGTCACAAGGTTCGTTGTAAAGAAGAAGAACATTGGCTGTTGGGCCTTTTTAAGAAAGGTTTTTGCGACTATATATGTGTGGTTGTGAGGGGGTTTGTAACTGATAATAACAATAATTATTATTGTCCAATACTATGAAACCATGACGGTCGCACACCGTTGCAACTCTAGTTGTGAGATGATTACTCGGTTAGGAAATGCAAAAACAAATCTAATTTTTGCTCTACTTGTTGGCCGGCTTCTTGTGAAGCATTGGATAGTTTTTTTTTCTCTTCAGGCCTCAAAAAAGTGAAAAGGAGACATCTATCTTTGTCGACATGCACCCAGTGGTGAGGTGTCATAAGTATGCTTTACTGTGAAGGCTGAAAGGTTAAGAGTTTGCCGGTTGGTTGTAGGTGCGGAGCAGCAGAAGAGGGGATGCTGTGGAGCAGGAGGAGGACTTGGCAGCGAGGTGCTGGAAGGTAAAGCCAGAGCAGAGCGGCCCAATCGGCCTGCAGCCAGCACACGTGTGATAGCAGAACCTTGTGTTCTATACAGAGCAGGTGCAAAGGCCTTGTCTCCTCTCTTTTCATCCACCCCTCCCGCTCAGCGGTCGAGCTTGGCTCTCTGTTTCCTGTTTCTCTGAGGTTCAGCCTTTTGTCCTCCAGGTGATACACTCCTCCCCGTCTCTCTGTCCATCTCTCCACCACCCCCTACCACCTCCACCTCCTGCCTGTATCATACTTCATTTGCTCCAGATAACACATCAGCTTCAACGCCCATCCACAAACTCTGTCACCAGGATGCCCACAGATGGCAACTTCCTGTGGTCCTGCCCAGTGATTGGTGGAGCGACTTCCAAACAGAGAACAGCTGGTGAGGGATGATGTATCACCGAGCGTTTGCACTTTCATTTTCAGGGTTGTCTTGTTAATGCTCCCAATCCAGCATCTGGCAGGAAATAGACACAAAGGCAGAGAGAGGGAGAGAACAACCTGTTCTTTGGCAGACCTTAACAAAAGGCTGACACATGTCTGATGTACAGACAGAGCTGCAATTGAACAGAGCTGCCGTGAATATGAGGGAAAGACGCTTGATGTAAGCAGAACAAAGACTAGAAAGAGTATTTTTGTACAATAGTTCATTGTTTCGAGAAGAAAATGATTAACGCCCCCTTCAAAAGACGAAATTAAATAAAGTTGTTGTGTGACTCAAGATATTAGGCCGCCCATGTAGGAAGGTGAGAGCGATTTAAAAATGATAAAATATCACACACCATTGTGACTGCGACTTCAACACTTGGTCATTGTTTTGCTTGTTGCTATTTTTTCGTGATTATCTCCAAAATAGTAATAATTTGTGGAGGACGGATAACTTGGTGTTTTAGTTCTTCTTGGAAAAAAAATTTCAGTTATTTATTTAGTGCTAATATACCAATTTAGAAATTCCTATCCCTTGTTTATCTGATGATCAATGTTTCATGCATGTCTTTTTGTGCTAGAGGTCTCCCTGTTAGCTGAGAAGGAGAACTCCACACTTTCAACACCAGAGGGAGCCATTTTACTGCCAGAAGGGCCACAAGTCTTCTTCATGGTATGTTTACAGCACCCAAGAGTCATACTTGAGTAAAAGTAAAGATATCATGTTAAAATATGACTTTAGTAAAAGTAAAAAGTCACTATATGAACAGTAGCTGAGACAAAGTCTTAAAGGTGCGTTATGTAGTTTTGGGGAATAAATTTTAATAAGATATATTTATGCCTAAACAAACTACATAAACAAACTCAAATGAATAAACAAAGCCAACTTTCTAGCTTAGGACCTTTTTTTCCTCTAAGGACAGACTGTTCATTCAGTCATGGAAAAAGAATACATATTTCTGAGTTTGTATCACCTGTACATTACCTATTACCTCATTATTATTGTAAATATTACAAGGATTGAAGTAATTTGCTGGAAAATAATAAACTTAAGTATCAAAAGTACAAGTAAATTTTGTATATATATATGTGTATATATGTATATATATATATATATATATATATATGTATATATGTATATATATATATATGTATATATGTATATATATATATATGTATATATGTATATATATATATATGTATATATATATATATATATGTATATATATATATATATATATATATATATATATATATATATGTATATATATATATATGTGTATATATATATATATATATATATGTATATATATGTATATATATATATGTATATATATATATGTATATATATATGTATATATATATATGTATATATATATATATATAATTTATTTATTTATTTCCACATATATGTAGACATTGTAATCTATGGGTTGACTGATTACCTGACTGGATGATTATCAAATCCAATATTCAACATTGTTCCTGATAAACAGTTTGCTTTCTTTGTGTAATCTGAAAAGTAGCTAGTAAATAAAGTTGTCAAATATATGTAGTGAGTAAAAAGCACAATATTTGGAATGTAAATACTCAAGTAAAGTACCTAAAAATTGTACTTAAATACAGTACCTGAGTAAATTTACTTCACTGTATGTTAGAGATGCAACATTATTTTGGTACACTGGCATGAATGAATAAAGAGAGCAGAATCACAAAAAACAACAACCTTTAATACCTGGTGTCACAGTGTTAGTGGAACTGTAGATATACTGAGATGCCGAGTTTAAGTTGTACAGAACTGATTCGAATATGCCATTTTACAATGCTTATATCTTTGTATCACCCAGGTCAATTAACTTTCAACAACTGCCTAAACTGGAGACAGTATTAACCGTCCCTACATACAGAGGTCAACATTTCCTCTGCCAATAATCCACTGACTGAGGTGAATGATTTAATTGACCGATCAGGCCTGAAGAATCCCGCTCTTAAAACATATAATGCAAATACAGACTATGATGTAACACAGGCGTTTATATTTATATAAAAAAAAAAGTCAACAAAAGAAGTAACAGACGCACATAGTCGACCTGCTGAACTTGAGGACGGCTCGACAACGCTGGATATCATATGGCTGAATGAACATCAAAACATTTCCTTAAAAAAGGGGAGGAAAAAAAACAAACTTGGAAAAAAAACAAAAAAAAAACGAGACAGCTGGGTGATAGAGTGACGACGCTACCATTCCAAAGATCTTTTAGAGGCTACAATATTGTAATATTTAACATGTAGAAGTCAGAGAAAAATCATGCAGCTTCATCTCTTGACACAACAGGTTATAAAATATAAATCGCTGCTCGTAACCAAACTTGATCGTAGAATAGTTGCAAAGTAGATCTCAAGCCTTTTTTTTTGTAAAAGAAACTTTTCCTTGCTTCCACGTTTGGAGGGCCAAATCTCAGAAGCAAGCCCTTTCGTAACCGTCCTGCCCCCTGACGCCTGTGCTGATGTTTCATCTGCTGGATTGGCTATATATATATATATATACCCAATGTGTCACTGCAGTGATTGTAATGTCTGCGGTTTGGCCCTTTTGAATGTTTGTTGCATAATACAGTATCTTCCTGTTCAGTGGTACCAGCCAACATAAGTTTAGAAAAAAGAAAAAAATGGAAATGGCCATGAATTTGTCAGTCTTAAGTCTAATTTTGACGAGCTCAAGACTTTGATAACCGATGTCTTGTATTTAAATGAGTATTTTGCACTATTCAAAGTTATCAGAGCCCTGATGTGTTAACTTGCGAAACCCCCTTAAAGTTTCGATCTCTCGTACAATTATGACGTTGACATTTCCTAATCGAGTTGACACTGTACTCCTCCATTAAACACAGCAGGCACCATACCACACACACATCACGGATCATATCAAGAAGTAAAAACAATGAAACCCATATACAGTGCAGCGTTTACATAAAGAAGCAATCGAAATCTTTTTTTTCCACCCTGTAAAAACTTGTTAATACGTTACAAATACATGGTCACATACAGTACACAGCTCTGTTTCCTCATCCCTTCCAGGAAAAAAATCTGCTTGGCACGATTGTCATAAAAACAACAAAAGCTTGTGGAATTTAACCATTTTTTTTGGAGGGGGGGAGAAAGCACCAAAAACCTCAAATATAGAAAATGGACAGGCTTTGATATCAAATCACCACGCTCATACAGTAGATGAGGTCAGTGAAAGCAACGCAGGCTACAGGTTAGGAACTCTAAATGTAAGGCTACTAATAATACGGTTCATCGTACTGAATTTCGGAGCTAAATTTCTGAGCAGAGGAGTGAGTTGCAAATCATCAGCTACTGTTTAGCTTCAATTAGCTACTGTTGTTAACTGTTGTTCACCTTTTTTTTTGGTAGCTGTAGCAACACCTGTCATGAAATGCTACATGGACACTGGAACTTTCACCGGAAAGGTTGGAAGGTAAGCAGTCATAAATAGGTTTCTTTAAAACATTAGAATGGCTATGAATGGATTTGACAGACAAACATACTGGAACTATTTGTTTATAATGAAATAGTTTCACATTTTTCCTTTACCAACTTAACTAGGGTTGTCAAAAAAACAACAAAAAAGTGACATTCCCTCCAGAAACTAAGACAAAATTGAAGAAAAATGGCCAAATTTGGTTTAAACTTTAAAGCTTTATAACTAAAAGACGTAACAGAGAAGGAAATGTAGTTTCTGAACGATTCCCTGATTAAATAAAAAACATAGGTAACACCTCAGATAAGGACACATATCAACCTTTAACTAGTTGCTTATTAGCATGCACATTCATGGTATATTCGCTCTTTATTTGTGATTATAAAGCACTTATCAATGCCGTATTCTCCATGACTGTATACTACAAATACTATTAAATAGTAGTTAACGGACTCTATCACTGCTTATTGATTACATGTGTACATGTCATGAATTATAAGGTGATCAAACCACAAGAATAGTTCATTAATAAAACTTATTGTCTATTCTTATGTAACAAAACTAAACTATGTTAAACTAAGTATTAATACCGTCCAGATAGCTCTAAATGACCCATTGTATTGCTAAAGGGTAAGTCCTTCAATTTTACACATTTGAGTGTTTAGAGGTCTTGAGCAGAACTTCCATACATGCCACTTAGTGGCTGATTTGCATTCTGGGTAATGTAGGCACCATGGGGAATTACAAGTGATCAAAATCAATTCAGCAGAATCAGAGAAATTGCCCCTTTTTATTCCACCCACTCTTTACAAGTTACGCGCAGCTTCCTCTGGAGCCAACAAGCTTTACACTCACTTTAGCTCACTTTATTTACTTGCAAAAAGGTAGGCATACTATAATCCAGAGTTTCCTTAATTGTCCGATTTCCTTTAATTACTGTAAAAACAACAAATTATTATAATCTTAGATGTTTAAAGAGCAGTTTACCTCAATAAAATACATAGAAAAATACAATAAAATACATTTTTAACACATTTAACCTCAACTTTGGTCCCTGGGCCTCACATTGGCCAGCACTGCTCTTACTTCTATTCTTCCTAACTCTATTTTCCCCATGTTAAAGTGAAAGTAGAAGCTGTGTAGGTTAATAAGTGTCAGTGTCTACTACTAGTAGTTTAAGAATCTGGTCATGCAGAATGAGGCAATAATAAGTGCTCTATAGTGACTAATGAAGAGCCAATATGCTACTTATATACATGCTATTAGGCACCATGTGTTCGCTAATCTAAAGCGTTACCAGACCATGATATGCTCATGTATGCTGACATTCAGCAACTTCCACTATACGAACCTAACCACGACACACAATTGATTATGACCAATCGATAGCCTTTTAAGAACGGTAATGTACAAACTTGCATAGATAAAGTGATATAATAGAGAGCAGCTTTATAATTATGTGCCCCAAAAAATTGTGACATTCTTTTTATATTTGCACTATTGGCTTTTTTTTTCTGACGTCCCTGCGAGGAATAGCTGCTTGTCGTTGGAGGTCTGACCCGCCAACAAAACAGAACACCGACACTCGGACCACTAACGTATGCAAGTTTGCAATTCGGAACTAGTGGGTATTTGTTAGGTCTCGGAAGAGGGAGGGGGGGGATCTGACCCAAGTTTGAGCTTCAAATGGTTCGTGACGGTCGGGTTGGATGTCGATCAGCTCTCCTGCTCTGAGAAGGCTCAGGAAATACAGGTCGCACAAAACATCAGTTTAGGACAGTTTTTCTTTTTTTACATTATGGCTATTAACAGTGTGGCATATGGATGACATCATAGAATCATCTGAATATATAAAGGGCTTCACTGACTGACACTGTTGAACATGCTTTCCCTGGGATTATTTGGATTCAACTTTTAACTCTTTTTAATGCGGGGGGGGGGGGGGGGGGGGGGGGGGGGGGGGGATGCCTGATTTTGGCTATTCTCAATTTTAAGGCTATTCATTTCTATTTGGCTACACCACCACCTGGGGACTGAAAAAATTACGGGAGTGACATCGCTTTTACCGTAGTAATAAAATGGTTCCACAACATGTGGATACAAAGTCTTCTGACAGACTTTACGTTACTGCTGAACTTAAGGGGAGCGCCACTCAAATTGGGACGTTTCAGGATCGCAGATAATAAAAAAATCTGTCCTGAAACATCGCCTCTCCCTATCTAACAAAGATGACTTCAATGTTAAAGAGAATGAAACGGAGAGATGGCAACAGAAGTGGGAAAAAAAAACCCAATTTGGGTATAAAACAGAAGCTAAAGGTCGATCAAAACTTAGAAAATAGGTGTATTTTTTCGATTTGAGTGGCAATCCCCTATAATAAGTGTACCTTACAGTTTGGAAAACACTCAAAAAGTACAACACATAGACACTACTCTGAGCACAGTTCTATTAAAAGCAACAGGTTATAAAACATTGACATCATCAAGAGGACGTGCTGTACATGTTGAGAGTGGCGACAGCCTCCTGTCTCTACCTCAGCCGAGAGCGTGGTGTAGGAGTCACGCTCTGTGTGCAGATCGAGTGAACACCAAACATGCGTGGTGTGACTCTAATGCTACGGACTGAATCTGTAGAGCTACATCGAGTGTGGCGGCGGTGCAGGGGGGGGGAGAGAAAAAAAAGCTTTTGTTGCATACGACAAACCGACAAAACAGAGCGATAAAATAAGTTCTTTCTAAAAAGATGGCTCCTGCATGATACTGTCCCATACAAGAGAAAAGCATTTCTTCACTTTGATCTTTCCTTTGTTCGTAATGACCCGCCACAATACCACACCACGGTAAACCCACGACTGAGGACCGCTTGACGCGGCCCAGACTTCCTCCACGTTCCCAAACCAACCAACGTCTCATGGACACTGCGGTCCATAGTCCAAGTGTGACCTCCTCTGCCCTTTAACACTGCACCTCTCTTCAGGCCAAGGTGTAGGGTCGCTTTTCCTGCCATGCCTCTCTCTCATGCAGAGCGATGGATCCCGAAGCGGCCCGGGGGCTGGTGCACGTTTTCAGCCCAAAAAATATGAAAGCGCTCAAAGCTGGTGGGAGGAAGAGAACGTATAAAGGGGTGAAAAAGGAAAAAATAGGATAGCCCATCCTCGGAGTGGCTCTCCGCTCCGCTCTCCGATTGGCGTGTTTAGGTTGGCAACGGGTCGTCGTCGCCTTTGCTGCACTTGCACTTGCAGCAGAGGACGATGGGAGTGGCCAGGAGGAGGAAGGGGGAGGCAACGAGCAGGAGCAGGCCGAAGCCAGCGAAGATCCCGACCACCTGCAGGGAGGCATCAGGAGGAAATAGACGGGTTAGTTTAAATACAGCACTCTTATACATAAAGTACATGTGAGGGTTGGATTTGTCATGTTTTGATTAACCTTAGTACACTTATTATTATTATTATGTATTTGTTTTATCAAATTTCAATATTATTCAACTTTTCCTATTTTATTATATTTCTATCTCTCATCTACCTGGAGTTGTTTGTGGATTGCGCAGTTGGCTTTTTTGGTGATGCACTTTTGCGTTAATGAAAATTTTGACATCCTGTTGAGTCATAGAAAGGATGACAGTGATCATTCAGTTTGTTAATCTTACTTTTTCACAACTGCACGCCTTAAATCCCTCCCAATCAACTGCAGGACCACACATTGGCCTGCAGATGGCACACTGACTCAAAACAACAAACCCTCTCCTGTACAGTTGCTTCAGAAAGCTGTGTTTTGCCAGCAGATAAGCAATTTAGGGAATATTTTCCACACAGATAAATAAATCACAGCTTGGTTTTCTCTTCTCCCTATACTCACGCGCAGGTGCTTCTTTTGTGTTTGCAGGTGTACACAAAAATACGGTAAGCGATGGACAAACCCACACAATCTAATGCAATGGAGAAGAACAATTTTGAAAAGCTATTACAAATCACAGAAACTACAGTACGCTGTGGAGTACAAAGGAGGGAATGCAGTTAGACTTTTTGGATTCAATGCAATTGAGGCAAATAAACCGACTGGGGCATTAAACTCAGCTATGACAGTCATGTCTGAGAGGATGATGTACAAGATGTTGGCAGCGCCCAAAGAAGATCTTGGCAGGGTTTTACACATTCCTACAAGTATACTGTTTGTTATTGTTTGAACATGAAATCTGCAGTATTTGTGTTATGCAGTGAAAGATCAACTGACAGATTGACTGGATTGTAAAAAAAAACAAAAAACTTACTGAGTCTTTTTTTTTCCTAGCATCAACAGCAGGAAAGCTGGTGAACATTAAATCTTCTGAAGAAGCAATGTTCTAAAAATCTAGAATGAAAAAACGCTATTAATAATCCAAAATCCTATTGGCTTTTTGCAGGGGGAACCAGAGCGGTGCTCACGTCCAGGTTGGCCTACAGATACGTTCCCTTCAGCGCTGTTTTGAGGTAAAACAGAAAATGAACGGTTGATGTTTTCACTTGATGTTCACTTCCTTCCTGTTACAATCCTGGCAAGTCTGCGTTTTCACCACATGAGGGAGCCAGACACCAGCAGGTTCAGAGCCACAAAATGGAATACATAACATGAAGTCACATGCAACAGTGACTTATAATAGCACAACCGCTTTTCCTCACATTTTGAGGAGGAAAAGACATCTGTTTGGGGGTCTCATCAGCAAACAGGTTTCTGTCTGTTATTTAGGAAAACATTATCATCCTCCTTACAGCTGGTATACTGTAGATATCTGTCTGTCTGTCTGTGATTAACCTACCATAGTGATGCCTACATGTTTAAGACGTGATGTTCCTTCTAACTAATGGTATGAATCTTGTGTGGAAACATAGCCCCTCTCATGTCATCAGATACAGGCTGGGTGAGATGATGTTTTTCTGCAGGATAGGTTAGCCCCGGCGCATCTTGTATTTATGAGGGGAGGCTTTTTAGACGAGACAGAGCGATTGGGGGGTGAAATGAGGAGAGCAAAGAGAGACGCAAACACACAGAGCGGTGAAGCTATAGCTGGCTTCCATCAGCTCAACTGTAATCATATGACTCAGCCTGCCCCACTGGGCAACAGATGCCAGTGTGCATGCTAATGTTGATAAAATAACAAGTACATCAGACAAAAGAGACGTAGCACCCCATGCACAGATGATCTGGCCAAGATACTGGAGAGAAATTTGGGAGCAGAACGACGAGCGAACTCTATCTTTAAACACATGGCGTCACATGTGGGAAATTTCATGTCATATGTAATCTGCCATTCACATGTGGGAAATCACATGTAATGTCCAACCCTTTGTGTGTAATCCATCATTTCATGTGGTTACCTATAGTAAAGAAGGACCTTGGTTATGTAAACCTTTTTTTGCCCCTTAAACTGAAAGGTGTACATAATAGGCTTAGTTGGAAACAGCGGGACACTGACCACCAGACACTTGTCGCTGCACGCGGATCAAGCTGTCCTTTTGCTATTGTGCTGTCATAATACAGGCCCGCTGCTGAGTGCGAGTGTGTGAGGCAGAAAGAGAGAAAGAGGCAGGGAGCACGTGTATGTCCACATGCTGCAGGGTGGGTGAAGGGGGGAGAGGAAGATGGGCTTCTCACCTGTGTTCTGTGCCAGATAACAGACGCCCTGGAGTGGCCCAGTTTGTTTCGACAGGGTCCTTTGTCATAGTGGATCAGGAGAAAGTCATCCTGTCACACACACACACACACACAGTTTAGATAAAGATTGACCATTAGCTCTCCGAAAGACAAAAAGCTGCTCTGAGAAAAATTGATTTAAATGACCTGCGTGAGACGCTTGTTTGCCTGTGCGCAATTAAGATTACATAAGATGCAAGACCCAAAACGAACACATCTTATTCCTTTCTTATCAGGACAAAGGTTAAGCTACAATTCCCTGATAGTGAAAGCTACTGCTGTCACAGGAAGACAAATGATGACTACAGTCAGGATTATTAGTGTGGAAACACAGTATTACAATATCAAACAGTAGAGATTTTTAGAGCCGGGGGGGGGCATATTCTTTCTAACGCTGGGCAATATGGCCTCAAAATGACATTGCAATATCTGGAGGATTAAAATAAGATGAGGGGTGTAGCGATTCTCCTAATCGACAATTTGATTTGGCTTTCCATTTCAAACTGTAAACATCAGTTACTCGTCTTTGTGTACCCAGATTTAAAATAAAAAGCACCTTATAAATGCTAGGACCAAGTGACAAAATCAAGTATCAAGAGATTCTTTACCAAATACCTTGATATTGCAACAATATTGTAGGGATGACTATTGGTACTTTCGCAAAATACCACAGCGAGGTGAGTTAGAAAAATGGCTGAAGGTATGTCAATTGCTGCTCAGTGGCATATATCGATCCTTGGACTGGTATACCGATCTTTGCAGTGGTATGCCGCTGTTAATCCACTGATATTCCACCGACATATGATGGTATGTGCCGCTTGAGACTGTTATGCCTTTGACAGACTGTTATAAAACAACTCAAAGCTAATGAGAGAGCTAGCCTTAGCTAACATGGCTTATTTTAGCCCAGCCACTGCAACCAGTCTGAGCCAACCAACCAAACAATACTTACTGTCCGGTTTTCTTTATCAAGAGAACACAATAATGCAGTACTTCATATAAAATCTACGTCACAGAACATTAACCATTGTGCCATCTTATGTATCATGTTCCCTGTGTTTTGAATGACCAGAAGAAGCCGCTAATAAAGAAAAAGATGAATCAATCAAATGGATGTATATCCAAATTTAGCTGTATAATACCCGAAGGCTTATACCACTGGATCAGTTGGTATATCAATGCCCAAAGGCTAATATGCTGCATCAACAGGTTCTCATCACAATAAGCCAGAAGTAAAACAGTAAACATCCCAATGTCTATGCCAGTCATCATTTTTCTTTTTTAGCAGCTTATTCCAGTCATTCAAAGTACAGTCAACGTGATGCATATATGCCATAATGGTTAATATCCTGCAACACTTATATTAAGTACTGCATTATTTTGTTTCCCTAATAAAGTAAACCTGTCAGAAAGTATTGTTTGGTTGGTTGACTCAAAGTTTCTGCAATCAATTAGTCAACGGTATCCATCCAACAGTCTTTCAATGGCCTAACAGTCTCAAGCAGCACATACCGTCATGTGTTGGTGGAATATGAGCAGAGCGGCATACCAGTCCAGGGATCGGTATATGCCACTGAGCAGCCATTGACAAACCTTCGGTCACTTTTCGATCTCGGCGTCACTCAAATATCAAGACAATGAGATGATAAATAACCATCAGGAATGTGGATATTACAACTAAGTGGGTAAAGACAAGTAATATACAATAATGACATTGTCTATGGTCTTGAATATGGTGGAATAAAACAAATCATAAGACTTGACTCACATCCAGGGACTCCAGACAGTACCAGCAGAAGGCGTGTTTGCAGTTCTTGCACATCATCTGTGCGCAGCCCTCGTCCCTCTCGATGTAAACTTTACATTTGGGACAGCGCTTGATCGGTGCGTCGTCCTCTTCGTTCTTGTAGAAAGAGCTTGGAAAAAGAGAGAGAGACACACACACAGGAGCTTGAATCCAAACATCGTGTAAAAATAAAAAATCACTCAATATTAACTCTGCGAGACATGCCAGGGATGAGACTGCCCTAATGCGGCGATCAATATTTACAATCGCTGGCGTAACAGGGTTGTGTGAGACAGCTGAGAGCTTTCTCTTTCTGAAAAACCAACAGCCACTAAATGGCATTGAACTCCCTCCCACGCTCTCATTCTTCCCCTCTTGTTGGTGTCAGTTCGTCTGGATCCATTTCTCCTGTTTCAGTGGAAGTGCTGACTCCTGAAATGTGGAGGCGGGCAGGTAAGCTGTCACTCTGGGTATTGTCCTGTGACAGCAAACAGGCCTGTTCATTTCTAGCAGGGTTTCTCCTGTCATCCTCATCAAAGTAATAGTGAAACGATTGGCGTGGAATAATGTAGCTTTTACAGACATCTATGCGGTGAACAAGTGTAGGTCAAACACAGAGGCTCTTCTTATGACTAAGAGTTGACCTGTTAATCCTCTCTCCCGACCTCCACTCTGGCCTCTGAGCTTGGTCCCTAACGTGTGCAGATAGAGGAAGGCTCTGTGGAGCTAATGACGTTTCCCCGAGTAAGAGGATATCTTGGAGAAAATGGGTCAGCTGCACACGTCTCTGGGCGGCCCTCCTCTACCCTCACAGTCAGATCCTGTATCCTTAAAATGAATAATAGGCCCATCCTGGCCTTCTTTACTGCAGTTTAGTTTCAGCAGATTTGTTTTATATCCGCCTATTACTTTGTGCTCGAGCCCTGGCTCACGCTCAACTGAGCGGTGGCAGCAAAAGAAACGGCCAACCAGACTGGCTGTCAGGATATATTTAAGGACACGCTGAACGAACGCCGCTGTATATTGACAACTTGTGCTTCTGAACTCAAGTCAGGTGAACATGGCGTGTGGAGAGCCACGCAGGTTCTGAAAAATGCATTTCATTTTCAGGGGAGTCAGGGATTTCTTCTGCAGCTGATGTCAATACTGACAAAATAAAGTATCTTTTTGAAGGTCGAAGAGGTAGCGCAATGAAACTGCATGATACGTTTTTTATTGGACTGGGTATTTCTGTTGTACAAGGCGTTTATAAAGGTGCAATCTGTAGGAATTGGCCACCTTTCAAAATCACACTTAAAACAAATAGGGCTGCTAACTGTAGTCGCTAGCTTTTTAGCTTGTTTAGCTTAGCATCTAGTGAGCCAGACCGGGAGCTCAGAGCACCAGAGAAGTATTGGTGTTTACACAGACATCTATACATTGAACGCTGGGCCGTATGTCGATGTCGCCACCATATTGGATGTGGCAGCTCTACACCGTGAACTACTACAAGTCAATGAAGTGAACTGTAGAAAATATTGTTTGTTTGCTTTACAATGTTTTTATGAGTCTTTACAGCTGCCAATGAATGTAACGCTGTTACTGTTATGACACATAACAGTTAAATATTGAATCTGTATCTATAATAAGAGACAGTATCCAATAGAAACATCTATTCCGTACTTTAAATAAGGACAACTGACTTCATAATATAGGAATTGGAATCAGAAATACTTTATCGATCCCCTACAGAAAATTGCTTGTGTTACAGCTGTTCCCATTCAAAGTCAAGAATAATAGCAGAAAAATAATAATTATAGTAATAAAACTACATATATGGTGCACATTTATAATAGTAGCCTACTGCAACTTTACTTTTTTACCATTAAATGTTGTTGTATACATTATCATATTTTATTATGTTGTATGTGTAAATGAGAGGCATTAACTTATAGCACTTTGTCAAAGGGTGCTTTATAAAGCAATGGGCCAACCCGCTCAATGAGGCGTCTATGTATATATGTCTATGGGTGTTTACACTGCTAGCACAGGAGCTTTGGCCTGGGACGGGACATGGCTAGCTTGTTAGCATGCTAACTTTGATATCTTTAAAATCGATATCAACACGATATATCCACATCATAACATTAAATTACAGTTCTTGACATTCAGATCATTTCTGTTCTTAAGAAAAAGTCTTACATATTGAAACTTTCATTGATCACTCATGTATGAATCAGAACATGTAATCTGATAAATTACATAAAATGAGAGAGAAATTGAGAGAACTATTTGAAATGTACCATAACTTTCTATCGTAAAGGAATGAATGCACAAAAAGGAGGTACCTGTTTTCTCCTGGTAGGAAGGAGGTAATGGGCAGGTTGTTTTCCTGGCAGGCCTGTCCGGGGTGCCAGTTGGCCTTGCAGGCCGAGCAGAACTCGAGGGCACAGACGGCGCACTGGACCAGCTGGGGCAGCGCCGGAGAATCTGCCTCCTTCAGTTGGCACACGGCCTGGCAGGTTGAGGAAGGGCACCACGTCCGGCATGGGTCCAGCAGCACCTCTGATGGAAGAAGTGCCAGTGTCACGGACAGTAGTTCTTTTAAAGGCTTAGTTAGACAAAATGACAAATCGATTTTGTGTTTCAGATTTACATTGATGCTTTGAGTAGCATAACAAATTAAAGTCAGCTACAGTGGTATCTCAAAATGTCTGCACTTATAGCTGGACCAGCATGGTTGAGTGACAACATATTTATTTTTGTGATCTTGTGAACAGCGATTTTAAGGAACGGATTGTCAAATTTCCCTGACTTCTCCAAACTCTTATTAAAAGGTGTGACTTCCTATTTCTCCTTCTGCCGATCGAGAGACCATTTTATGTGCGTTTATGCCAGTTCTGTTCTAAGTTCATAGCATTGATGCACTTGCCCTTGTATCCTCTCCTTCATTCCTCTTGCCTCTCTGCCAAGAACTCAGAGCACACATTCCACATGCACTCTTGGCTCAGCCTGAGAAATATGGAACGGTTACAGCAACGGTTCTGCCTGACTGGACTGGGACATTGATGAGACGGCTGACTGCCCTTATCCAGGCAGCATCAACAGCTACTTCTGATGTTTTTTTTTTATTCATTTGGAAGACCCCTCGCCTCTGTGCTCCTATATATGTATTTGTTTTATTGTGTTCCATGTATTTATTTGTGCGGGGATCTGAATGTTCTGCGCCTTTGTGTAGGTGGAGCAACCTGCATGGCGAGAACCATCAAAGAGCGATCGCACTGCTCGGTTACAAGCTCTTCGCTGGTAGCGAGGGAACTCTAATATTACTGATTAGCATGTCTACGTTGACAGCGGGGACCCGAGCAACACAGACCTGTCATTGTCTTTCCAGCGCTGATATCCAAGCCTTTTAGCACTGGGTTAACATTTATTCTACAAACAGTGTAAACGGCAAACTGCACATGGCAGAGGAGATAAAAAGGATTTAACTGAAATATCTTGCTTCACTAGGAGACCTGCCTCCACCAGACTCACTCCGACGGTTTACGAGTCGAGAGCCGAAACCAATCCAATTACAATCTCTTTAAACAAAGTCTGGGAGGCTTTCCCCTTCATGCATATTTGATGGGAGCTGGTGTTACACTTTGATGAGGTTGACAGGG
This sequence comes from Diplodus puntazzo, assembly GCA_963678695.2. Taxonomy (NCBI): domain Eukaryota; kingdom Metazoa; phylum Chordata; class Actinopteri; order Spariformes; family Sparidae; genus Diplodus; species Diplodus puntazzo. Next base: position 14,677,530 of record OZ023175.1, read on the forward strand.
CTGAGTCAGAATACTACAGTACAAAACAGACAAATGTAAGGCCTGAGTACCTGTCACGAGAATAATCCTCGCCTGCGTGATTGTTTGCAGTTTGTGACTGGTATTGAAATCATCATTTTTGGTGTCGGAAGTTATAAAATTGAAACACTGCAGTTAAGAGCTGACGCGGCAACTTGGAGACACACGTCAGCGTTGAAGATTTAATTCAACAAAACAAACAAGCATCACTCAAATCTGGTTTCTATTAGCTTTCCGCAGAGACCCCGTGGTGTAATTCAACAGCAAAAACATCCGCAGGGGGTGAATGATTGATTCAAGTCAGAGTGAACAGCAGTTCGGTGACACTTGTGAGACAGGACTGTCATCCTTTTGTACACTACCCCTGGAGGACAGCACGATCCACGTGTGTCTGCGACACACAGTCGCTGCCCACACATCACCCACCGAGAACGAACACTGACGTGCTGCGGCTGCGGTCTGCACTGACTCACCTCTTTCAAACTGAAGCTTCTTATATCTCTGCATCATCTCCGCGGCCACCATGCACTCAATCTACAGAGAGGAGAGGAGAGGAGGGAGGGAAATAAGCAGGTCATTGTGAATATTTATAGACAGAAGCTGCGAGGAGCATTTACACATTCGGGGTGCAAATATCATTTTCAGAACAATGTCAAATTCAAATTTCTACAATATTGGAACTTGCCACTTGTTTACCAATAGGGCTTTCCATGCAGATAGGAAAAGGAGAATCCGATTGCCAGGATGTATTCAAGGTGCATTCCCAGGCCCACTCAAGGTTAAATGTACTCATTTATTGGGCAATTAAATGAGCATTCGGGCTTTGTAAAGCGCCAGTCAATTACAAGGTGAAGGCATCGCTGTCAGAGCAGACAAGGATGACTGGCAGGAGGAGCTGGGGCTCCATTAAGGGCCGGTGACTCTGATTGATTAGAAACATAAGGCCGTGGTGTGCTGATTCGTGCTATGCCTACAGGCCTCCGAGACCAAGTGAGCGCGTGAGTGAGTCCATCAGCCAAACTGCCCGTAGGATGAGCAGCGTTTTGCCCTCGCGCTGACCTCCGATAGGAAGGCAGGCACATATGTGAGCTCATTATGATGGAATAAACACGTCGGCAGGTGGAGCGCAGTGGTCATCTTGAGTGAAGCTGGAGCCCTGAGGGGGCGCAGAGGTGTTAAACTAACTGCACGCGTGTTAGTTTTGCCAACTCGTGCTTGTTACGTGGGAGGGGAAAGGAGCGGCGTGATAGGAGGTTCATGACATGGAAGAAATTGATCTGTGGAGCTGACACGTCACGGTTTTTTGCTAGATCCCAGCACATGTATCGCCAGTTTTGCACGTGCTAGATATGAAATGTTCATACAGTAGTTGGTTATGCAAGCACGACACAAAGTTCTGTATAATGAAAATACTACGACCGTTGTTTCTGGAAATTGCTACCGTGATTAAAATTGAGTCTTGAGATATTTGGCCATAATGGTATATGTTTATTAGCCTGAGGAGCAGCAACAGGAGTTCTGATATTGGCAACCAGTCTGAGAAATCTGAGTTTTTCCCTTTTATCAATACCTCATTTTCCTGCAGGTGTCCTCTTTTGGGACAGGCAGAGTCTGGACAGCTAATTGCAGTTTCAAGGCCTTCTTTGATCAGGAGTTCCACATACTGCTTCAGGCACTGAGAGAAAAAAAAAGACAGACAGATAGACAAATATAACCTTGATCCAGTTCAATATCCAGTCAGCCCCAAACAAACACACCACATATCAGAAAGATTGGTAAACAGACTAGATCTACAGTATGATTCTCTTTTGATCGCCATCTATGCTTTCTGGTGTTTGAGAAAAGAGGCAGGAGTGACAGCATTTGTTAAAAAGCTTAAGAAAACTGTATTGATTAATCATTTTACGCTATCAACGGCTCAGATAACTGCCTCAGTCAGCCCTGTTTACAGCCACAGCATGAAGCTGTTTTCATTTGATTCTAAAACAAGACCCCACTGCATGTTGACTGCCGAGCACCAAACTGCATGAAAGAAAATGGAGCGTTTAACAGCTGAAGAGCCACATACTCCCCCTCAGGAGCTGGAAGATTGAAAGTTAAACTTAACTTGCCAGTTATTTAAACTTTGAGAGAAATCAATGAATGTTTTGCTTGTATAACTTCTACTGTTGATTTGCACAATTACGTCGATGAATCAAGTGTTCCTTTACAAAGCTGAAAAATCAAAACGATTGTTTAGGATTTAATACATTTTCCACTTAAAAGACAGACATTTAGTGAGCTTCTATTCCATTCATTCCACTAGATTGCATATTCGGTTTTCTATGTTCTTAGAGCAGCTTAAGTGATATACCAAACAGTGTTTGTGTTTACACTGCGGTTGCCCTCCGTGGAATAAACTGTACTAACTAAGCCTTGGTAACTACTGCCGCCACCCAGACTGCGCTGAAGGACGCAGCTTCTATTTTTAGCAGTCATTCTCGGGCATTGTGTCCTCATCTCTGCACTAGATTGGTTCAGATCTCACAGCCAGTGGGTTTGACTACACCTCCGTCACAGCATTTTCACACGGGTCTAGTATTTTACAGGAAGAGACGGGGTGTGAGATTTGTAATAGAGCTTCAGGTCATTGTTACGATTTTGATCCGTGGGAATCCGTGCAATATTTAATAATAAAAGTTGAAAAGTATCAACTGAATGTAAAGAATTAACAGTTTGGACTTCATAATATCTATGTATTGAATTACAGAGTAAGCATGGTGACCAGATAGCCCCGGCCCGTTCTGGTCCAAAGCTCCTGTGATGATAGTGGTAACACCAATACCACAGTGGCTCAAGCCACTAGCTGCACTGCTAATTGAGTTCAAGTAATTAATGGCAGCTATAGTTAGCAGCAGTTAGTAGTTACCATACCCTGCCCTGCCCTGGATCAGCGACAGTGTTCCAGGCCGACACAGCACAGGACTACAGCGGGATGAGAAGACGTAGACTCTGACTGTGTGTGAGCACCGAGCATCAATGATGTGAACACAAAGTGGATGGAAAGTGTTTCCCTGATCCAACTTTTGATGTGAACACGCTGACCATATTACCATCACCAATATTTTGCTGCTCTATGCAATTACCCCAGTGTAAATTCAAAAAGATGCATTATTTGTTTGTGTATATTTGTATAACATAAACTGTATACTTGATCTGTAATTTGTGTAGCACGAAGGAGTTTATGAACCTCCATTTAGTTTTGCATCCCTGTGTTGTATAATGAAGATTAAATTGACTTGTACCTTGATGGTATGCTGCCCTCTATTTGTTTCAAGTATAAATTTGACAGATGGCCAGTCCATATACATTGCACCCTTAAGTTAAAACCCATCTAAATAACACATTTACTTTGATTAAGATCATAATTTTGATGACTACAGCTCTTCATTGGTAATGAACCTATATAAATATATTGGAAAAGATATTCTATCAACTTGATTTATAGATCATTAACTTTTACACAAGTCTTCATTCTGCAGACAGGAAGCTTGCTGCTGTGTGTACAGTGTCCTGCTCACCAGTGTACAGAAGACACATTGGCACTGTGTGATGGTGGTCATCTGCTCCAGGGGGAACTCTCCAAGGCACAGCTTACATGAGACCAGGGGGTCCACGGCCAGCTCCCAGGTGGGACGGTACCGTGCCGTGGTCATCTTCACCGCCACCGAGCTGAAACACAACAGAATAAAGAGTGGCTATGGTTATTGAATCCAAGTGTCTACCCTGAAATAAAATTCCCAGAGTGCTCAAACATCCTGCTGATGATGGAAATATTTAAAGTGAAAATATGAGCCTCAGATTTGTTTGTGTCCATCTATATAATAAATACAGAAATGTGCTTTATTTGCTGTGACACGACCCGCATGACTGAAAATGCATTTTCAGCCTTCACACGCACGCAGGCCTGTTGTATGGAGAAATGCACCAGGTCTGTGCATAAATGGCCCTTGTCAGCTGCATTCATTTTTATTCCAGACCTCATGCTCTCTGGCAGCATGGGGGGAAAAAAAAGGGAAAATACATTTCAAAAGCTCCTGAAACTCCTACAGCTATCAGCCATCTCAGCTCCTTGTGAAATTTTCACTTCAGATGAAATAACACTCCCCCCCCCTTCTGCCATACGCGTCATTGCGTCTCCTTTGTGAGAGTCAGGGAGGGTTATTTTAGGCCGTCTCGTCTCGCTTTCTCCTTCCCTCTGCAGCTGAGAGCAAAGAGCACCAACTCGGCTGTTTACAGGAAGTGGTCCTGCGCACACAACGTCAACACTGTCAAGCTCTCCCCGTGCTGCTTAGCAACCAGCTGAAGGAGGTTTTTTGGAGGTGGAGGTGGTGGTGGAGGGGGAGACAATGGGGGGATGGCAGAGGAGGAGAGACAGGGTGAGATTGCGGTTTGCTCTCACTGGTCATGCCTTCCTCAATGTGCCCAATCACAAACATACAGTGCAAGGAGAGGACGGTGGGTGGGAGGAGACGGGTTCAGGAGTCCGCATGATCGCGAACTCGTGCGCCATCCGCATGCGCTGCCCAGAGAGGGGAGAGAAAGAGACAGACGGTGTGTTCTGGTTTGGCAGAGATATCATATGTCTTCACACTGCACTTCCTTAAAAACACATTTGATCTTTGACAGACGGAGGGGAAAGCACAGGGTGTTGCTTCCACCATTGATCAACTTCATTAGGGTGCTGGGTGAAGGCAGAAGATAACATGCTAGGGCAATAAAACTAATCTGTTGTGGTAATGAGGTAAAACTAAGATGATGGGCTGGTGCAAGGTGATGCGCCAAGAATGAAATATGCCTCAAACTAATTCCATTTATTTCATATCTCACAGGGCTGCACAATTCTTACATACTGCACCTTATTATTGCACATTTTGCCCATATAATGCTGTTTGGTCACACGTTTGACCTTTGTCAGAGAGAAAAAAACTGCGAATCCAACAGTATTCCAGTAAATTACCTAGCCCTTATATCTCATCATTCCTCTGTCCATCATATTACGTCAGGGAAAATATTGGGTCTGCTATGAGTGTGGACATCATTCATTGGTAAGTTTCTGCTCAGTGGTGCAAGGCGAGAAGAAGGAGGAAGAGTCTCGAAGGAGGCTTCTGTGAGGCAACACGAGCGCATCATCTTATGTAGAAGTCTATTATTAGAAAGACACTTCATTGGAAATCTGTGAGTGATCGGATACTGCGGCTGATAAGTGCAGAGCTTCTCACTTCACTGTTGTCGAACTACAAGCGACGGCAAAATGGGTAGCACTGTTAGACAAATGTACTGGATAGGTACTAAGTGAGGGTAGAAAAAAGAAACACATTATGATTGTCGAGTCACAGTGGAGTAATCAACCGCACAGGGCCAAAACACCATCAAGTAAGTCAGCACAAGTCACTCCAGATGCAAATATAAAAAAGGCCCAAAAAATAGGTGGGATAACATACTTAATATTTGATTGCATTAGATTATTTATGTGAATAAAACTAGAAAAACAAGCCTGTAAATAGCAGCTACGAGCTCATGTGATCCTATGCTCTGCACCTGTTATCGTAAATCACGTCCATTCAGATGATGCTCGAGTAGAAGAAACGTGTCATTTTGACTGCCTCGATTCTTCCTCCTCCGCGTCTCTTCGTCATGTCTTACTCTAAGCAGGAGGCGGACCGAGGACGAAATTTCAAAGTGAGACAAACTGAGACGATGACAAAGTGAAAAATGAGATGCACCTCATGTCTGACTCATTCAAATCACCTGGCATTCATCCATCTCTACCACCGTCCAGAAAGCACCGAGCGGCGAGGAAGCTCAATTATCTAGGTGCTGAACTTGTATACAAAGGTTTAAAAAAACAACAATTTGTTACCAGGATTGAGCCAAATGACCCCTCGGGGAGAGAGTGTGGGAGGGTGTGTGCTTCAGTGGCCCAAAAAAAGTAGAATGGGAACTTCAACCACTGTAGTGATTAAATCACGCTCAGAAATCCAGCTGTGCAGGAGGAGCCTTACTTGTGTAGAAGAGAGCAAATGAGCGGTACGCGTCAGGTCGGACAGTCAAAGCACCTTGAACTGCAAAGCACAAGTAAAATTGAGTTTCAAAGTTCCTCTCTGCTCTTCTGGTGCCCCAAAATCCCAGTCTGGACCACTACTACAGCTAGCTGAGCTAACTAGCTAACGGCAGCTACAGATAGCAGCAGTTAGCTGATACCCCTATTTTTGAGTACTACTTTAACAGCTGGTCAGTTCTTACATAATCCACCCTTAATGAAACAAACTGGAACAATGATATTCTGCGAACATGGACAAACTAAGAGGAGAAAGACTTTGCCAGTTAAAGTTTAATTGTAGGCCTCTGACACATATTTGGTGCAGAAAACTGCAAACTTTATTAACACCTCTGCCGTAGAGTCCCAAATCAATGCACCTGATGCTTGAATGAATCGGGGTGACTGAAATAGTCCATTATTCCTTATCTGTCTCCCAGTATAAGCAGCTGAACTCCATTAGCCCTGTGGCAAAAGCACCTGATAGTAAAAAAAAAAAAAAAAGTAATTCACACCGTACACAGCAGGACTTTCTAATACATTTGAATCAGTTTCTTTCCTCTAAGACTTTATATCGGCTGTGCAAATGCTGACAGACCGGGTCGATGGGGACAAATGAAATTGTTTTGTGAAGATAGCCCGAGGAGAGCAGAGAGAGGGAGCGTGAGAGAGAGAAAGAGAAAAAGAGCAACACAAGGAAAATGAGTTTTCATGAGAAACGGAGCTGCAGTGCCGTCCCTCTGCTGAATTATTAACTAGATGGTCCATTATCACCGGGATACATGTAGACATATATAGTATACACCAAGCGATGGGACCGTGCATGCAGGCCTTAATGTGCGCTATAAGTCTGAAAAAGGTTGGGATAGAGAGCCAAAAAAAAAAGAAAAAAAAAAAATCAATGAAACAGGAGTCAGAAGTGAGTCAGGAGTCAAACATCCATCCTGAGCAGTGGTCACCATGTGTCAGTCATCAGTCTGAGGGGGCTCAAGTCATAGCTTAACTGACTGACTGCAGCAGCACTCATGCGATAATAACTCCACATCCGAGAGACAAAGCGCGCACACACACACACACACACATATACAAAGAATCCATTGCATAAGGGGGGGGGTCGGAAATGGTCATGGAGGAGCAATTGTGGAGAACTTCTCTGGGGAGCTTGAGGCGAATGCTGCAGCATACATGATACCATCCATTAAAGCTTTATCCACATCTACATCGCATGGCGCGCTGAATAAAGGTCACTTAAAGCGCACAAAACATAGACATATCACACCAAGCCACTCAAATGGAGACACACACAGGAATATATTGTGTTCGACCGCATACTGTGGTCTCCATATATTGTACCTTTACATCATGGGATTGTTTAATTTATGGACAACGTGCTGCTTCACGCAACATCTTTAAATAAAACACAACTTGTCAACACATGCCTTTGATGGGTGAAGTGCAGATAGTTTCTTTCTTGCCAGCTGTCAAGTCCTGATTTATTACCACAGCATATGGAATCCTTGTTCATGATCTTTTGAGTTTTGTGTAGTCAATCAAATCAAGTCAAATCAAATCACTGAATGTGTTCTTGCCTAACCCAAAACAAGCTATCTAAATATGCCAGGCTTAAAAACTATACTTTTGCTCTGCGTTCATCAGCAGCAGCATGAATTATATGGTTGGGAGTTGTTCTGGCCCCTTTCTGCAGGTCTTGGAAGCATAAATCAACCCTCGCGTAAAGGGAAAAACTATTAAATGCAAATTCTCACCTGGGTAGACTCAGGCGGAAGACGGGAAGTGAGAGCACATTTTCATACGCTACACCGCCAGGCCTCACGCTGCATAGTGATGCGGACTTTACATTCATGAGGATATAAACCCGAGTGCTCTCACTGCAGTGGTGTGTACAAGCCACCTCATCATTTGCTCCCATAGAGGAGAGAGAAGGCCTGAAAGGACGTGAGATGGGGGGGGAGGACAATCTTTAAGCTCTCCATTTTTCACCTGAGTTAACAGCTTTTACACTGTGTAATTATATAATGTGGCATTAAAGCATTGCATATATATATGGCTGATGTGAATGAAAGCTGTTAACACCTGTAGCCCTGCCATTTATCTCAATCATTCTCTTGCACGCAGATGAAAAACTCTTTCAGCATATGCTCAAAGGTGTCCTTCGGCAGATCGGCACGAATTGACCAATTAAACAAGCCAGGGCAAGTGCGATGAAGGACTGTATTCAGGGCTGGAATAAAGTGAGGTGGCGAACGACGTGCTACCTGAAGTCCTGGGGGGGCGAGCTGGTACAGTAGATGTTCAATTGTGTCATTATTTGCTGCAGCAGTATTAATGAAGTGAGGAGGCATGATGCGATACTAGCTGACTGACGCAAAACTCTGCTCCGACTGGCCTTATCAGCGTAACTGAATCCGAGCTCAGGTTTACTCATGACAATGTTCCTCTCCGGCATCCTGCTACTATAATTATTAGTTCACTGTATTTGCAGCCATGATTGCATCCCACTGACACAGCATCTGATTTGATTTACCTCAAAAATCCTTACATACAGTCGCCAGAAATCACCTGAAATTTGCAGTAAAGTGGATAAAAAAAAGAGAAAAAAACGATAAATTCAGGTTGGCTTGTCTGAGTAAGCACTTCCTGCCGTCTGCTCCTCCCTCCCCTTTTCCTTCCTGCCTGCCTTTCCTCCCTCAACAGACCGACCCAGCTCTTCACAGCCAATTAGCCGGGCCTTTAAGTCTCATTCCTGTCTCGTCCTGTGTGTCCACTACTGCAGAGAAAAAAGACAGAAACGGAGTAAAAATAAAGGGAGGAAGAGAGGATGGTGGCGATGTGCCAGTGTCATCCATTTTCCAGACTCGCCCGGCTCACTCTTTTTACTGCCTGCGATGGCTTCTCCGTCACCTTGCTGTGAAAGCTCCCTGCTGGGCGACTGAACAAACAGGCCGGACATACTGATTCACAGAGGAAACACACAAACACGGTCAGGCAGTACACATGAGGCACAAAACTTAAAATCAAACTGTAGGTTGACAGAAGAATGCCGCAGGCTGAGGCGAAAACCAGAGGGGAGACATGGACTTAAGAATGCAGACTTTTGATTCCGGGGAGAGCATAGTCAAGATTTGAGGTTCTTTATAGGTTGAAATGAAGACTGCATGCTCTACAGTATATGTTTCTCACAAAAATAGACATTAAATAGATGGATTCATAGATAAAATGTGATAAAAACACACTATTTTTATATTGGGGTGCAGAGAAAGGAAGAGCCTGAGGAGAGGAGCTACTCTGTAGTCTGTTGGTGGATACTTCTGCATCATATGCCAGTTGGAGCAGGGTGAAGTTGGGCAATTTTCTCCCTGAATGGATACATTGTTGTGTGATCACCAATCAGTTAAATCGCCAAAACCTTACAGAAAACATTACTGGTTATTTTTGTAGCACATATAAACAAGTAAGTGATCAAAGTTTATATATTGAATAAGTTCTACTCCTGTTACACTATGCCGTTCTCAAATATTGTGATATATATTTAATAGCTAAATATTAAAAGATTCAAAATAACAATTAGTTTTCCAGACAACATAAATAACAGCCAAATATAGTCTTATGTTCACACAGCTTACAAAAGCATAATAATTTAGAAAGTTAGAGAGCTGCTGCGCTGTGTTTAAATGTCTTCCTGTTACATAATTCAGTACAGCCTATGTATACGTGCAAAGTGCTTCTGTTGCTTTAGATTCTACAAGCTGTTGCGTTTCACTTCCTGGAGAGAGCATGAAAGCGTGGTCGGTAAACACACACCGTGCGCAACACAGGGTACAAATGACACCGACTTGTGTACGACACTGTTATTATCAAATCCTCCGCGTCTTACAGTGAGCACTGCAGCGAGCCTGGAGGAACTACTGCTGCTGCTGAGTCCTGCAAGGAGACAAATATTAAGCAGTGGTTTGCCAACTGACGGCCACCTGGAGACCAACTGATGGAAATCGGGAATTCAAAAGACCTTCCTATCCTTAGTCTTAGGAGACGCTACACAGCATGATGCCTACGGTCAAACGCGCAACACTGTCTGAGGCACAAATATGGACAGTTATCGACACCTTCTGCATTATTCATACGGTAATAAATGATTCCTCTCGAACAGTGGGGCAAAGGCAAAAAACCTTGCAGCATGTTCAGGGCAACGATAAATAACAAAATGAATTAACTGTCAAGCCTCATTATACTTACATGCCATATCTCCCATCTGACTTATGACACTGGTGTACTGTTAAAATAAAATCAATGTGGGACACTAAAATAACACTGATAAATCATGCCAGCGTCTATTTTGAGTAGGTTTACTGCAGGCAGAATGTAGGTCACGGGTGTATGTGGGCCATAGGTTGATGTGGATCACACAGAAACTGGAACGACGCTGAAGTCACACCGTGACCAGCCGTAAACCCACGCGCTCGGGACGTGTCTTCTCCTTTTTTGATCAACTAGAAACTACACTGCATTCGTAACCCCGGAAGCACCGGGGACTTTATTTTTGGGACGGCTCAATCGCTGAATGTGAAAGGTGACATGCCTTTGTGGAGTAACAGCGGTTGGGGACAGTCTCCGTCTGTCCTTGACGTGGAGGGGGGAGTGCTAAGAGGGGAGCTAAGAGTGGTGATAGACCTAGTTTTTCCATGCCCCAAGGAGTTACACAATCAACCAGATGTATTTTGGCATCGCGAGTGGCGTGGAGAAGTTATGTGCGCGTGTCTGTGTGTGTGTGTGTGTGTGTGTGTGTGTGTGTGTGTGTGTGTGTGTGTGTGTGTGTGTGTGTGTGTGTGTGTGTGTGTGGTGGCCAGACGGTGGTCATGACTGGGTATGTAAGGCAAAAAACTTGTAGTCTCATGGCCACTTGGTCTATCCTGTGTCTAAGGCAGAGTGCACGGCTCCTGCAACAACTGTGATGGGTCTGCCCGAGCTGGTTTATATTTAACTTTACGTGCCAGTTTGTTGACAGTGATGACAACACTGAATAGGCTAAAGAACAGCAAAGTAATCGTTTCTCTCTCCGTCATGCTAAATTTGTTTTTCTTCTGATTTAGCAGATCTGGTCCCGCCCTTTTCACAACCATCTACTACTCTCTGTAATTAACCGAAATGGGACCATACTTACTTAAAGTAACATTATGTAACCCTTTAACCATAAAATAAAAGCTTCAGAATCATTCTGATGGTACACTGTGCGGGTAGGATTACAGTCTGCGATGCTTTGCAGCGCACGACTTTAAAAGGTGTGTAGTTGAGATGAAAATGAAAGCCGAGTCCAAGGATGGGTGTGACTCTATGTGACTGGTTTATGGAGAAAAATAGCTAGCTCACATTCACAGGAGCTTTGGACTGCACAGAGGAGGAGGTTTTTAAATCTGATGTATGAGGAGACCCAGCGAAGAATGCGTGTGGGGAGCGGGAGTGAGTGGGCACCGGAACAAGGCTCAGCAGCCTCCGAAAACGTTAGCTGTAAAGATACCAAGGAGGCATTTATGGAGGAAACTAGGAAGAAAAAAAAGGGAACGACCAAGTAAGAGTAAATCTGGGACTAGCTTTTAGTTGTTTGCGACAGCTTTGTGGAATAAAAGGCTGCCAGATAGATGATTGGCTAGTTTGCCAATTGTTTGTAGTTAGCATATACTGTATGTATATTGCATCCGAAAAATTGTTACAGAGAGATTGGATTTGTATTAATTCAACAAAAGTTGTCCATATCACACTAAATACAACATTTCTACCTAATGTCGCTTTAACGTGTACAGTGCGGTGAATGAGTGACACCGCATTCTCGTGCTGCAACATCGCTAAAATAATGAAATAAAGCCTGTGTTGGATAATAAATGAACACATTTGCCCTAGAGATCTGCAATATAACCAGTACAGCACATCAGTTTATATTCTAACAAGCAACCACAGCACAGGTCTGTATGCAACACTCCCTTAACGAGGGATGTACAGTAAATGTCCAAAAATCTGCAGCCAACACCCAAGGCTACAATGGCTTCATGGTTTTTAATGTTCGTGACAGTGTCAACAGGTAGAGGAAACCGTGAAACTCTCATTTACAACATCTATCAGAAATCGCCATCTGTCATCATAAGAACACAGGAACAAAGCAGAACAAAAACAGGCGACTGAACTGGACCAAAAAAAGAAAGAGGAAGGAGGAAAACAGGAAGAGTGAAATGGGGCAAAAGAGAAAGGAGGAAAATAACAGAAGGCAAGAAGATGGGGAGGAAATGAAAAAAAATTATGTGAAATTGTCATAAAAAATAGGAATCTTTTCTACACGCCTGTAAGCCTCCTAAGTAGGCAGTTAGGCAAACGAGCTGAGGCTTTGGCAGCGCTTAATGACTGACTGTAAATATTCATGAGACTCCGGTTGCATTTTAAAATGTTCTCTGTTTGTTCCCTTGAAGTTTTTAAAGAGTCTATATTGAAGAAAAATCCAACGCATGCCTAACTGGAACCACATTCGGGCGGCACTCGCTGACCTCTTAAGTTCCTGAAGCTTTTCCTTCCAACAGCGAGTAAGATCTGGAGTGTTTGTTTTCCAATTTCCACACAACGAGATGAGACGCACTCCACTGTTTCGGATTCCACAAGAAAAAGAAAACACCGTCAAACTCGATGACATATTTGCTCATGACATGCACAAAGCGAAACATTCAGTTGAGTGCCTGAAGCAAGGAGGCGATCGACGCCCACAAAGTCTTATTGTCCGGGGCGATGCAGCCAGACTGTGCTGAACAAGGGTGACAGCGTACAGTTCTCTACGACACAAAGAATAATAAAGAAGAACAACAAGATAAGACTGCTCAAAGAACGTCCTTATTTGAGTCGTGAGACACCACATCTTGCCGGCTCCAGAATTGCTTAAAACAAGGCTCTGAGCAGCGACAATAGGCCTGCTCTCCTCCCCTTTCCAAAAAGCCATCTAGGCTCACATTAGCATCTCAGAAGCTAAGTGGAGACGACAGGCATGCCACATTGAGCCTATTTCTATTGACAGATGCAGAGAGTCTAGGCAAAGGGTCGACTTTGCTGGCAATCTGTTGTCGCTCACTGCTCCACCGCTTCAGTCATTTTGTTTACACTATATAACCAGATTACACTGAATAATCAGATTAAGCTCTGAGGTTGTTATTTTGGATGTCCCATCAATCTTGAATCTAACCTACCACTGTATTAATAGAAGCTAAAATCTTGCAAACGCCCAATCTGACATCCAGAAACAGTTCGGCTCAGCCTGGCCTCAGTCGCTCCCTCATTTGTGTTATCGTGGGAAGTTATTTTCAGTTTTGTCATTAAAGATGGTTCTATCTGTCCACAATTCTCCTTGTACTCACTTCCAAAAAAACTCAATCCAAAAAATATAAACTGGCAAAAATGTACTGTTTTGAAACTCAGTTTTGTTTGTTAATGTCATTGGCATAATTTTGATTATTTCAGTGTGGTTTATCTGCCAGGTTGCGTTTTTTTTTTTCCTCTCTTCAGATTTCATCTTTGAAGTGAACCTCATTAGAATTCCTTATGAATTTCCATCCAAAAACAAAATGTGAGAAAAATACCACAGTGGAATCCGCTTGGTTGTTTATTAACAGCAGATGAATAGATTAGGATGTCTTAGACTAAAAAAAAAGGGACACTTCTTCTCTCCGGAAAAGAAATCTCAATTTTTCATCGACGCAGCAAAACAAAACAAGGTCACACCCACTGAGGGCCAGCGGCTGAAAAAACCCCCAACAAATAAAGGCTGCATTCACAAGGCTCGTCTGACAGTGACGTAACTGGTAGACACGTTTGCACATTTCTGGCAGCGTTTCTGAAACAAACACAAAAAGACGCCTTATGGCTGCCGGCCAAGGAACGACTCCATAGAGAGACACTGTTGACTGTTGGGAGTATTTGATTAAAGTAGAATGTGAGGCAGCCCATAGAAAACCTCCTATCAGAGCCAATAAAATATAACAAATAGGATATTTGCTGGATTTGAGCTAATGTAGTCTGTATGTCCACCACCAGCCACGCTGCTTTTTGTGTGTAGCTAAACTGCAATTAAAACAATATGCTGTAAATTGATAAATTCTCTAAAGTCCAAAATGTGGGCATGCCTGCTCAATTCCTGCCTTAATTTGACTTACATACCACGATAAAGCTGTGCATGCGACACATTTTTGTATTCGAATGGTTTTGTGTGTATGACAAGCTGAGACAGTTAAACTAACAACATGTTCCATGAAGCTGTGTCGTGTGTTTTTAACTTGTTTAATGACAACAGCGTTCTATGGCATGAAGCTACACTTAACTACACAGAAGACAGTTGTTAGCAGGAGTAATTTGATGGATAGGTTAAAGGTGAATTGCTTTTTTATATATATAAAAAAAAAATAATATCTTACATTTTAATGCACATGCTCTCATAGATCCTTTGAAACTACATCAGTTTTACAGTATCACACACACATACACACAGACACACACACGGGATTCTGCCATTGTGCAATAGCAACTATTGAAGAGTTTCAAAGAAGTGGCTATGAAACAATGAAAGAAGCAAGAAAAAAAACTATAATTTCCACTTATTTTAACAGAGGCACTCAAAGGAACTTCAGTCATATCAACAGTTTTATCCTTTCACTGAAATGACTTTAAAGAGACAGCTGCAGGCCAAGTTAAAAAACTAACGCGAGTGACCTGCTGCACAGCGAGCAGCGCTGCTACTCCACTGGACAATAGAGTTCTCATGGTCGCAGGAGGAGAGAGCTACTCCAACAGAGAGGCACTCAGAGCCTAATCTGCAGGGTATGGTGACACTCTCACCAGCAGTGGGCTAAACAGTTTGCAAGCAATTTCAGGGAATCGCTGAGTTAGGGCAACGCAGACCAAACAAAAAAGGGTGTAGACTCAAGAATTTCTAAGTTCTCATGAACCCTCGTCAGTCTCTTCGTGGAGAAGACACTTCCAACGCATCATCATCCACAGAGGGCTTTCTCACATCTCGTACGCCTCATCACAACATCACATTCCATCTCTCGCTCTGCCCTCCAGCTCCTCATCCACGCAGTCGGTGAGCTGCCGCCTTGTAAAGTGAGCCCGGTCTCCGAGTCCCATTGCAAGGAGAAAGAGAGATAGGAAGCCAAAGACAGCCTTAGGAAACACGCTGATGTCCTGTTGTTGGGTTTGGTGCGGATACACAATGGATGTACACTGACTAAAAGTGAGGAGAGGAAACACTCCGTAAAGGCAGAAGAGAAACAACAAAAAACCACAGTGACACATTTGAAAAGGGAGTGTTGTGTCAATGGTGACATGACAGTGCATGCAAACCGCTGAATGCTTGGAAATTCAACACAGGCCATATTCAGACACGTTGTATTCTTTTCAGGGGCTTCAGGTGTTTTTAAGAAAAAGAACTATCAGGGTTGCGACATAACGGATTATACTACAGGGACATCAGACAGTAGTAAGCACGGAAGGGATTGTTATCAGAAATACCGATAAGAGACCTGACAGATCTGACTTCTCATTTCCCTGAATCTGCAGGCCAAACTCAAAAAGAACTAACAGCTTTTAATCGTCTTTTTTTTTGCTGAAACAGTTCCTTCTGCTGCTGCTTCACAAACAACGGGTGGCTTTAATTGTGAGGCAGCCACAGGAATCACAGGGCGTTTGACACCACGGTTAGCAGTAAGCACGACTGGCCATCAGACACGCGCCTACAAACAAAACAGAGGTTGTCTTCTCTTTTGTTTGGTGAGAGGATCGGTTTGAAAAAAATGTTTTCCGAGGGAGTAATGGAAGAAGGAGGAGTAACCACAGAGAGCCGTTCCAAGTCCAACTCCTCGGCAAGGTAGCCGACTTCACTGTGTCCTGCTGTTGTGTGGGAAAGTACTCGTGCTGAGTGCAGCATTGCTGCGGTTGCAACAGTTTTTTTGTCTGACGTCTTCATCAAGATCCCTGAGTGTTTTTGGATGCGCTGTGAACAGAAACAGAAATCGCTATTCTATTGTATTCCTGAAAAAAAATAGCAGCTCCTGGGGTGTTTGACATTGTGTAAAACTTTACGTTTAAAGTCTTGCTGGGCTGCAGGTCTCTGGGATAGAAAGTCTCTCCACCACTCTCTTCAGGCCCTTTCCAAAGGCAGGCAACGCACTAGCAAGAAGTTAAGTTTTTAGGAGCAAATGCCCAAAGAAAGACAGGATGCAAAGTTGTAATGTAATCAGATCTCCTGTGAACACTTCACAAAGTCGCCGTGCTGTTCGTCTGCTGTCGTCCCGAATGGCATCAGCTCGTGATTTATGCCGCGCCAGGCTTCACCAGATTCCGTCTCATCACTGGCACTCCCAGAGCCCGGCCTACCTCCTGACTCATCTACTTCTCCTTCACTTAGCATGACTTTACAAGCCCGGACGTGTTGCATTGTGCCTTTTTTTTTTTTTCTCTCTTTTTTTTAAATGCGTAGGTGGAGAGCAACAGTGATAGAGACAGACATAGTAAGAGCAAAGGATTGGCTTATTCCCAGTCGAGCCGGAGCGCAAGTTGTACCCCTTTAATGAACATGAAGCATGGCGTGTTGTTGCCTAATAGTCTAATAGTCTATTGAGGCTACCGTGGGTGGAAGAACCACCGTCTCCTCCAACAAAGTACTTTCTTTGCTGACTTTTTTCCAATTTAGTAACTTTAAAAGGAAAGCCTAACTACAAATGTCACAGAAAGCTTTTCCACATTTTTTTTTCTCGCTCTCGTGAGACTCCGTTATATGTGCACTGGATGTATCTCGACATAATGATGTTACATCATCTATTTTAAGGGCATTTTCTGCCGAGTGCAGTCAGTAAAATCTGACCCCAGATAAAAAAATGTATCTAGAGTGCACTGACATCTGTTTTCGGAAAGCATTTTGGCGCTGGTCCATTAGGCGGTTAGTATGTATGTACAGATGGACTCGACAGTCAGCGTGAAGTAAAGAAGCTTTTGGCTTTTTGTGTCAATGTCCGAAGAAGATGAACACATAATTCTCTCCCGTCTAAAATGACACTTGTGTCCGTGGCTTCAACCCGAAGGACTGGCCGCAATTTACACATTCCTGAAGTGCTAAATCCTCGGAAAGTGTCAGAGGGTCAGCAGAATCTGCGGTGCGCTCATTACATAATAGCGTCTCACTACCTGCGTGAGGAAAAATGGAACCTGTGAGAACAGTTCAAAGTGCCAACCAGCCATTCGGAAGAAGCATGGCACACAGGGGCATCACATTACACTCTCATAACAATCCCCATCTCATCCCAACGGGCTGGATTCGAGCCATAACACGGAGCAAAAGCACTCTCCGAGCAATGAACATCATTTTCGTGAGTCGTTTAGAACTCAAGTGGTTGCACTGTTGACTAACCGGCATCCAACACCACCCCCCCTCCCCTCGACCCCAGCCGCGCTGCTCAGTTCACCTGGAAACCGGCACCACCCTGAACACTCACGCACACAACACCCCTTCGCTGAAATGGCATTTAAAGCTGTTGCATAATCCTTGGCAACCTGACCACACAAAAGGCAGACTACAGCCCCTGGAGTCAGATTACGCCCAAATCACTTCTCTAGACGTGTAAATGTTACGAGAATAATGGAGTGATTCAGCAAACGTACGCTGCGGCAATGCACCGTGTTGTTTGGGGCGGCCAAGAAACGCCGGTTACCTAACGACGGAAAAGTTACATGTCCTTCACAGGCCCTCAACTCAGTGAAAGGAAAGATGGTGATGAACTGACAGCCACTGAGTTTTAAAATACTGGTTACGTCTATTTAAACACATGTGACATTTCTAGATTAGGTCTGCCTCAGGCTGACTTGTCTGCTTTCAGGTTACGTGGTGCTGTGGGATACAGAGTTAACCAGGTTTAAAACTAGGGCTGCAAAATTCTGGGATATACGAAAGTTAAACATGTCCCATGGTCATCTATTGGAATTTGTGGGACATAACAGGAATAGAGTGGCAATAAAGAGGGCATTTATTTCATATGTTTCGTATTAGAGATGAGTCAAGTCATTTAACAAAAACGAATGGAACTGGATTCAGTCAATCAAGCTATATCCCAAACCTGCAAAACATTATTGGCAGTGAAATAACAACGGGGCGGTACTTTTACTGGATTTCCACTTAAGTGGCCCAATCTGTCTGTGCATGAGACTGAAGAGTGCACTGATGATGCCAGTATTGCTTCTTCTTTTGCAATTCACCGCAAAAAAAAAAAGGGGGGAGTGATTACAAACAGGTTCTCCACAGAACTTCTCGGAAGCTTTTGTTTTGTAGAACGCTGCTGGAGGATTGCTCAAAAAAAACAAACAAAAAAAAAAACAGGCCCAGCCAAAAGCTGAGTCCATGTAAAACAAACCCAGCAACAGACTTTTCCCTGCGATCAGGAGATCTGTTGATGTGCCTTATCATCACCATCACAATAACACATTCAGCAGATATCTTTTTCAAAGCGCCGCACTGATGTATTTTCAGTACACGCTGATGTCAAGGTCGAGCAGGCCAATGAAAGGCTTAGACAGACATGAAGTGTGTACCAAGAGACTGCCTGAGCACCAAAACTAATCGCAGCCTCACGATGTCATATAGTGCTCCTTGTATATTCGCGCCCTTGTCGTATGCGTCTCCATGCACAATCATGTGAGTGATTTTATTTCCTGGCCACGACCACACTCCCTCTGGACTGAGTTCTGGGCATCATAACCTCATTCCTCCCTCGCTCTTAAGTAAACTCATCTCTGCTCTCCTCCGGGAAACGGGGCCGGCTGCTGCTGGTCACTCTGAGGAATGTGTTACTGCTTTGTACCGACCGTCTCTCTCTTGTTTTGAACAAATCTGCAGCAGCGAGAGACAGATTCCTCCCGGTGGGAGCGGGAGCTCGCTTTCTGAGGGGAATGGAAAAAGTGCATCACAACATCCATCGCCTATGAAACTCTGTATGGAGTGCACAACATTCCTCAAATGTCTGTGTGTGTGTGTGTGTGTGTGTGTGTGTGTGTGTGTGTCACTATGTAGCAATATTGCCTGAGACGTGACACCGGAGACAGAATCAATAGCAGAAAACGAGAAAATCGTGAAAAGCCGAGGGTTGATAACAGCATGTATGTTGGACGCATGTCACTTAAACGCACCGTGCGGATCTGAACCACTGACATCTGACATTTAATGTGGCGTGAGAGATGAGAACACAGTGTACAGGTAGGACACACATTCGGAAAAAAATGTATTTCATACCCCCCCCACACACACACACAGACACACACACACACACTGACAGAAACCTCACAGCCTTCGCCAGTGCTGGCTGCAAGGAATGCTCTGTTTGTCTAGTACCCTGGTTTCATCGCCATGCCTACAATCTGACTGTACCCTGAGGGGGACCTGCTGCTTAAAATGGAAATAGCAGGGCACCAAGTGACCTTTTCAAAGCTCGGCGGAGCCATCCACTCCG
The DNA here is from genome assembly GCA_963678695.2 of Diplodus puntazzo. Classification (NCBI taxonomy): domain Eukaryota; kingdom Metazoa; phylum Chordata; class Actinopteri; order Spariformes; family Sparidae; genus Diplodus; species Diplodus puntazzo. The sequence goes on from OZ023175.1 coordinate 14,697,162, forward strand.
AGCATGTTGAGCACAGAGTTCAGATGCAAACGCTCTCTCACACTGACGGCTGCTGCTGTATGCTGTAAATGAGTTAATGGTGGACAACAGTTTTACAACCAACTCTCACCAAGAGTCAGCAAGACACACACACACACACACACACACACACACAGAGAAAACCTTACTGATGTCATTGTTTTTAGGCTACCTGCAGTCACTGCTTTTGTTATCTACCCACTCCAGCTGTTTGTCCCCCCAAAATGAGGCCAACAAGGAGTTAAAGCGGCTTCACACGCCACTCCTGACATCGCTCCGACAGCCGAGCAGACAACACATCTTGCTGTAAAAAACAAAAACAAAAAAAACGAGGAAATGGCGAAAATAAAATGCGACAGCAGTTTCTAATTAAGACTGTGAGCTCATGCTACCACGGCGCCCGCTGCGTTCCACTGGATTTTTTTTTTAATAAAGAAAGAAAGAAAGAAAGAAAGCACAAAAACCTTACCTGGCTTTCTGAGATAACGCCGTCTTGGTGGTGTAACCTCAGGAAGGGTTGAGAAGATGATCTCCTGAATTGGATTAACGAGGAGGCGGCCAACCAGTCAGGCGGAGAAGGAAGAGGAGGAGGAGGAGGAGGAGGATATCTCTGAAGGGGTGATGCCCATGTCCGTTATGTGTCCGTCCGACGGCGGGGTGGGAACATTTGACCCGCTACTGTCGCCCACAGCGCCTCAGACCAGGCCCTGCCGAAATAAGCATCGGCGGAAACAGTGGAGAGAAATAAGCAGAGCGGAGGGAAGCCGCAGCTGACTGTGTCCTGTCTGTTTTGCTTGTCAGTAGGGTTTGTTTGTACACCGGAACCGCCGTCTGCTCTCGATTACTGACGGGTGCGCAGCGTCCCGCCGTCAGCCTGCAGCACGAACTCCCACCTAAAGCGAAGAGGCTATCTTGTCCTGGAGGAATCCGGGGAGCGGCGTGTTTACCTTTGCGCCGTTCCTGCTGCCGTGCTCGGTGGGAGATCAGCTGCTCCGCACTGGAGAGACGCCATTAGTTCGTGAGAGGCTTCCCGTCTGCTGCCCTGCTCTGCCGCTTTAAGAGAGCGCTCAGCAGCCAGCAGCCTGCCACAAACAACAGCGCCCCCTGCTGTCAGAATACTGCAGTTGCACTTTCTCTTCTTCGAAGAATCGCGCTCGCCTGATGCTGCTCGTGTAAATAACACAATGTAAATGCAGCAGTGTAAAGCCTGAGCACAGCTCGCACGCATGAGCGGTGGAAGGTGCAACGTTGTCTTACATGCAGGGCTGTAGACAGGATGTTATGCATACTGAGGTCATGTGTACTACAAGGAGCGGCATTTAAAGGAATTAGAAAATCTTTACCTTAAAAAAAATATTTAGCAGCACAGTGACCCAGTTAAAGACGATAAATTATGAAAACTTGATAAACGTATGTATGTATGTATGTATGTATGTATGTATGTATGTATGTGTGTACATACACTACCGTTCAAAAGTTTGAGGTCACTTAGAAATGTCCTTTTTTTGACAGAAAAGCACTGTGTTTTTTCAATAAAGATAACATTAAATCAATCTGAAATACAGTCTAGACATTGTTAATGTGGTAAATGACTATTCTAACCTGAAGGAATTTAAAAAACTGTTGCTGATTATAGAGAAGCTATAAAACTGGCCTTCCTTTGAGCTAGTTGAGTATCTGGAGCACCAGCATTTGTGGGTTCGATTATACTCTCAAAATGGCCAGAAAAAGAGAACTTTCTTCTGAAACTCGACAGTCTATTCTTGTTCTGAGAAATGAAGGCTATTCCATGCTAAAAAATTACCAAGACACTGAAGATTTCCTTCAACGGTGTGCACTACTCCCTTCAGAGAACAGCACAAACGGGCTCTAACCAGTAGGAGTGGGAGGCCCCTGTGCACAACTAAGCAAGAGGACAAGCACATTAGAGTCTCTAGTTTGAGAAATAGACGCCTCACAGGTCCTCAGCTGGCAGCTTCATTAAATGGTTCCCGCAAAATGCCAACTGAAGAGGCGGCTCTGGGGTGCCGGCCTTCTAGGCAGAGTGACAAAGAAAAAGCCATATCTGAGACTGGCCAATAAAAGGAAGAGAAACACAGACATTAGACAGATTTGTCTGTCCATAACACTTTTTTCCAATCTTCCTCTAAGTTTGGGGGGTTTGGATCACACAGAAGAACATTTGTGGGACGCAGAACAAGTGAAAAGACGCTGGAGGAGTGCCTGACGCATCTGTCAAGCATGGTGGAGATAATGTGATGGGCTGGGGATGCTGTGGTGCTGGTAAACTGGGAGAATTGTACAAGGTAAAAGGGATTTTTAATAAGGGAGGCTATCACTCCATTTTGCAACACTGTGCCATACCCTGTGGACAACGCTTGATTGGAAACAATTTCCTCCTACAACAGAACAGTGACCCGAAGCACACCTCCAAACTATGCAATAACTATTTAGGGAAGAAGCAGTCAGCTGGTATTCTGTCTGTAATGGAGTTGCCAACGCAGTCAACAGATCTCAACCCCACTGAGCTGTCGTCGGAACAGCTTGACCATGTGGTACGTAAGAAGTGCCCATCAAGCCAATCCAACTTGTGGGGGGTGCTTCAGGAAGCATGGGGTGAAATTTCTTTAGATAACTGAAGATTGGACAGACACACAGACAGACACACCATATTCTCATGGTAAGACAATTATGAGTTGGGGAATATTAATTCCTCGAGCTCAGTGTTCATCTAATCCTTTTCTTTGTATGGTGAATGTTAAAAATTGTGAATATTTTATTTCCAGACTTGGAAAATTTTTTTAAATATGACACATATTCTCATCATAATCTGACTTTATTCTCATATGATGTGATTTTTCTTTAAGTGTCATGCCATGGCTTTCACATAACATTGCAACGTTATTCTCGTTAAATCACAATTCAGTTCTCATAATATTATATCTTTCTTGAAATATAACATTTTGTTTCTTAAAATTATGACTTCATTCTTATAATATTATAGCTTTATTCTCATACGACATTTTCTCATTAAATTACAATTTAATTGTCATAATATTATGACACTTTTCTCGCAGTCTGATGTTGAATTTCAAGATTAAATAAATAAAAAGTTGTTTTAACATAATGAAGCCTGTAACATGTTGCAGAGATATCTACTAAAGTTAGCATGCTGTCCAGCTATCCCCGTCCCGGTCCACAGCTCCTGTGCTGGCGCTGTTATCACTAACACGCTCCTGTTCCCCGAGCTGTCCGAACTGCTAACTGGAAGGCTAGCTGAGCTAACCGCAGCTACAGTTAGTCTGATGATATGCTGCCCCCTATTTGCTTTGAGTATATTGGAGGCCAAATCTTACATATTGCTCCTTTAAAGCTGCAGTCTGGAGTTTTGAGAAAAAAAGTAGACTTAGCCAGAAGATTTGAACGAGCACAGCTCCCAGGTCCCTCCTTCTTCCTCTTTGTCCGACCATGATGACAATTTTAGCAAATATAACAAAAAATAGTTACAGACTAGATCAATTAATCAGAGATCAATTATACAACATGTTGTATTGAAAAAGTGTTGTATAAATAAATATAGGATCAATATATTTTATTTCGTTTCCTTAGAAGAGATGTAGATGTTGAGTGAGATGAAACTTCTCCAAACAACTTTTTCATGAACAAAATAGTATAAGATATATTAAAGTTGTTTGAACCATGTCTTCAACATCACCTTATATATTCAAATCCAGCCACAATGGATGAAGTAACTTTGACACTTTATTTTGTTTAGGTATTTTTATTAAAATAATATATCATTTACAATATTTGCTCAATAAAAATTCAGTGCAAGAAAACAATTCAATATATTTATCTTAAAATGTTGCCCTTAAAATTATTATTTCAATAGTTAAGCACTATATTAAGTTCTAAAAGTAACAGACACACACTGATGAAAAACACTCTTATTGTACAAATGCTCTGTACTATCACACAAAAAGCATAATGAAGCTGTTGGGGTTCACCACTCCAGCTTCATGTCAGCTTTGCTCCACACATATTTCCCTCCTCTCTTGAGAAACATCTTTTCGTCAAAACCACTGAAGCGGATGGCCTCCTTCACGCCAACATCGAGGACAGACTTGGACGGGTCTTTCCTTCCCTCTCGGCAGTCCAGGAAACGCATCTGAAAAATTATTAACGATTAAAATCCAAATCACTGGTGTGGTGAAGAGTTAGAAGAGGAAAATACCTAAAACCATGCAAGTTTAAATGATCAAAATGGAGCAAAACTAAAGCTTTTGAATTCCATTCAGTAAAATCCACCTTTCATGTCTTGTTTTACATGCAAAATTACACATATAAAACAATAAGGGGAGGAAGATATGGAAAGGCATATAGGTCTCCTACTAAAACTAGATTCAAGCAAGTTACAGTGACATTAAGGAATGACCCATGTGGCCTGTGTATGCACCGATCCAAAGAGGACGTGTGTTTAGACCATCAACAATATCAGGTACTTACATATTCATCCAGGATCAGGTAGGAATTCCTCATCTGTGAAGACAACCAAAACCACAAACTTCAATTTTGGCAACTGATCCACAACACTGTCACACTCTCTACATCTGACACTGCTGATGTTGCTCCACTCCCAACAGAAAGAGATATAGGTTGAGCTGATCGCTCACATGATTGAGATGACAACTTAAGAGTCATAACCAATCATGACAAAATACCAAATCCGGTCTTTGAAAGACAGCCTTGATAATTGACGATCTGGGAATAAGAATGAACTGTATTTCTTCAGAAGTTACACAGTGTTGCTTTAATGGAAAGATCACTCCAGCCTACCTTCTCATTGGACTCTGGAACAAGGCAGGAGACGCTGCTGTGTCTGTCCAGAAACTCCTGGAACTGTTCCTCACTGATGACGAACCTCTCCGCCTCTCTCAGAGCCTCCTCTCCTGCATTCTCCCCGTCAATCAGCAGACACTGGAACACCTGAGGCACATTCAGAGGAGGTGAGTGCATATGCGTGTCAAGGCGCCCACGGTGCAAACGTGCTGCACACTCCCTCTCTCCGTCGTTACCTTCCAGCGGACTGGGCCGAGCTGGGCGATGCTCTCTGTCATGTCCTCGTCCACGTTGAAGGTGTTGATGACCGAGTTGAGCTTGAACGCCACCTTGTACTGCTGGCACCAGTCGCGGATCTTGTAGAGGTTGTCGAGGTGGCTCTTCCTGCCCTGAGCCCTGCCGATCAGCTGGTTGGTCGCTTCATCGAAACTGTCACAAGAGATGGCCAGGATGTCCAGATGGTCGCCTGATTGAGAGAGAGGGAGAGAGTTAGAGTGTAACACTGGTGCCAAATGAGGACGTTCTTCTTCTTCTCAGATTAAAAATGTGCGGAATGAATTTGTCCTACAAAGTGAGCACTAATTTGCAGCCTCACCGTATTTCTGGAACCACCTCTCTCTGATCATGCTTCCGTTGCTGACAATGCTGACGCTTGGGAGCTGCAGGTCCTGTTTGCAGAACTGAACCAGCTTCCCCAGGAAGTCTCCCTTCTCGTGCAGAAACGGCTCTCCGCCAGAGAAATTGATCTTCTCCATGCCTGAAAAACACAGCGATGAATTTAACTGCATGCTATTTTCGAGATATGTTTACTGTACTCAAGCACAAAATCCAGGCACTTGAATTTGACCTGAGCACTTTATATTCCATGCAGCTCTACACTACATCTCTGACAAATACCGTACTTTTTACTAGTTACAGATTATGATGTTGCATTCACTTCCTGTTCACTGAAAAAACTTGAATTTAGAATTGAGAATGCTCTTTTTTTTAAACAGAATAAACTATTCTCCAAATGTATTGACTTTTATTTGTTCATATTTTCTGAGCATACGTGGTTCACGCAGTGCAGCAAACACAGAATACGGTGCATTGTTGCAGCTTCAACTACACCATATAAAGTCTAAATGAAATATCTGCAGCAGCAAAAACAACAGTAACATTATGTAGAAAATTATGTGCGATTTGGCGCCCCCCACAGTTTTTTTTAAGTGCAACACCACCATTGTAAATAAAAATCCCAGGTCTGTAACTATTAGTCTGACGTCATATTGTTGCAGCGTTATACTGTGGTCCTGCACTCAAACAGAAGTTATGTAGGCTGACAGAGACAACGTTCACCCCACTACAAGACACTGTGCCATCAAAATGATTCTGAAGCTATTATTTAAACGGTATAACAAGTGACATAATGTTGCTCTGATAAGTACCAGTACAGTTTGTAAGAATAAAGTTTCTAATGCAAGACTTTTACTTCAAAGTCCTACTTCACGGGAGTATTTCCTCAGTGTGGTATTAGAACTTTCAGCCCACTGCAGTAAAAGATCTCAGTACTTCTTCCACCACTGCAAAACACCAGAACACACTCATCTGTGACATGTACCTGATTCCTTCAGAAGTCTCAGGCCCGTCTTGGCTTCCTCCAGAGGCAGAACAAAGGACATTTTCGCAGTGTGGAAACAGAACCCGCATTTGTAATTACACTTGCGCGTAAAGTGATAGTTGACGCTCGTCGGGGTCTGCGCTTCGCCTTCATCCAGCCGGCTGTCCGCAGGTGGAACAGCTGAGGCTGGCCCCTTGCAGGTTCCCGCCGTCCACCGGCGAACTTTCGAAAAGACGCTCGTCAGAACGCAGCACAGGGTGCTGATGCAGAGCTGCAGCAGCCGCCCGGGAGAGGCGACGACGGAGGAGATTTGCATCTTGGACCCGACAGAATCACACCTGCTGTGTTTTTGGATGGCGGGCTGTGTCGATGCGTCCTTAAATACAGGGCTGCAGGGTGTGTTGTTTTTTTTATTACGCGCAGAGATGGAATGTCACCCAGCTGATCACACTTAAGTTTCTGTTTACAAACATCAGAAACGAAACCCAGCTGGGGTGACCAACATGTGACGTCTGTGCAGCGCTGCAGGCACGAGATAACAAATGCACATTCAGTCTTACACAGATAATGCAGCTTTATGGTTATTAGTGACATAAAGTGCAATTAAAGATAATACATGTTACAATACAGGACTATTTATTACAAGCATGCATGCTTTGGCTTGTAACAATGTTTTAATGATTTTTAAAGGAGATTTCTGTTTTTAATAAGAAGAGCAGTGTTTTCAGTGACTGAACAAACTTGGTGAATACACTCTCATTATTGGCTGAGGGCACTGAATGAACAAACTGACTGACACTGTTTCACACTGTTTCACTATGTTTATATGTGGTGGACCCTGCTACCTTTCTAGCTTCAAACATCATTGTGGGGGCATTATTTTCAATCGAGAACATCTTGTTTATTCAGTTGTTTGTGTTTTTACATCATTAATATTGTAAATATTCAAACTATGGGTTTGGGATTCTTTTCCATAACTACACAGTGCCCCTTTAATAACCCTGCACAGGAGCAAATTAGCCGAATGCATGCTTGTCCAGGGGTGTCTGCTGGTGCTATTCTTGTTTTAAACAATATATTATTATTCTGTTTGCAAGTCCATAGTTTCTTTTATTAGTTTCATTTCATCCAGGATGCAGTTGCCATAATGATAGTAAAGAGACACCACTTAACGCTGAGACAACCAGCCACTACTGGAATTTAGATAAGTGTTTCTAAGTATCAAGCAGGGCTGATTCTTAAGTTTCGTTTTCGCCTCTTCGCCGCAGTCACTTTCGTTTTCCCTTCAGCGTCCAAGTTTCTGTAACGCAGCCCAGACCTGTTAATCTAACCAGGCAACCAGACCAGACCGGAAACTGATCACAACAAATCCCGCGTGACAGATGGCGAGGCGCGCGATGTCTCTTCTCTCCCAGTGGTCTTCTCGTGTGTTTTCTCTGGAGCTGGATGGAGCCTCCTTCTACTTCTCCCTCCAAGAGAAGCACCGGGGAGGAGGAGGAGAGGTGCCGCGGGTGTTCCGAGGGGTCCAGCCCTGGGACAGGTGCTACTCCGTCCTCGTCTGCAGCAGCGACCGGATCAGACGAGCCAAGTTTTACTGGGAGCTGAAGGACAGACTGCAGAGAGACCTGCCTCCAGACTGCGACGTGTCCCCCATGTCCTCATTCCTGCCAAATGTCAAGGACTCTCTGATCAGCGGCTTCTTCCTAAAAGACTCCTCTCAGAGCTCAGAAGGACTTCTGCGAGATTTAATCCGGCACGACCCGGTGCTCGTGTGCTCGTACCTGAGAGGTGGGGACGGCCAGCTGTGGACTCAACATCTGTGGTCTGGTCCAGACAGCCAGAGGTCACAGCAGTACTGTGTGGTTCCGTCAGAAGCGCCGGAATTTCACCCAGCCACCCTCAATATCGTCAACTCTGACGTTTTCTACAGCTTCGAGGAGGCCCGTGAAGTGATGAGAAAGGTGCTTATAGACAGTGATGGAATGTAACTGAGTACACTACATTTACTACTTAAGTAGGCTACCGTACTTAAGTTACATTTTCTTAAGTATTTCAACTTTCTGTTACTCTATACTTTCACTCCTAAACACTTTTATTCACCATATTTCAGTAATGGGATGTAATTAAGTACATTTACTCAAGTACCATTTTTTGAGTATTTCTACTTTTTGTTACACTACACTTCCACTCTATTTTTTACACATTATATGTCAGTAATGGAATGTAATTAAGTACATTTACTCAAGCACAGTACTTAAGTATCATTTTCTTGAGTATTTCTACTTTCTGTTACCTTCTACTTCCACTCCTCTACATTTTGGAGGCAAATGTTGCACTTTCTACTCCACTATATTTATTTGATAGTTACCAATTATGTTGGAAATTACATGCTGTATCAGAGCCAAATGAGCACATTTTTTAATTAATTTATTTTATTGTCAATTGGAGAAACAACAAAAAATCATTGATTCTGATAATCAGAAAAAAAGCTGAATATTGATAGTATACATGTATGTTTATCATATATTATGATTTCCTTTTACTAGTACTTTTGATACTCATGTACATTTATTGTCAGAAAATTACTATTGTACTTGGGTACATTTAATATTAGATACTTTAAGACTTCTACTCAGTTTCACCAAAGTAATTTTTTTTTAACACACCATGTGTACTTTTACTAAAGTTTGACCTTTGTTGTACTGCTTGTAGTCTCAAAATACACATTTTACAATTACATAAAGTGTGACAATATTGGCTAAATGGCACCCTCATGTGGTCGAGCAAACGCCTTGCAGTGTGCACCCAAGTGATCCAAAGTGGCACTTGATTATTCCATTTATATATCGGCGCATCCAGGTGGCCTGCAGCGTGCTCATGTGCACCGCAGTCTCTGCCTCCCCCCCCCCCTGCCTCCTCTAACAGAGGCAAACTGATTGTGTTTCTGTTCTGCAGTGCGGTGACATCATCCCAGAGGCAGCGTCTGTTATGGAGCTGCTGCCCAGCGGAGCGGAGGCCAGAGGCAAACCAGACTTCCCTGTTATTGTCATAGAGGGCCTGGATGCCACAGGTTAATGCCATTACCTCATAAATAAATATGGGAATCGGTCCTGATGTATAGATGTCTCGTTTAAAGTGATGGCTGGTTGTTCTCTGCTAAAGCCATTATCTGCCAGCGGGCTTCGCCTAATGGACTATCAAGTATCATGACCTCAGAAAAGTTACATCACCGTGAGAACGGTTTATTGAAGAGCTCGCTCATCTAATACTCCTTGCAAACCTCATGAAAGCTCGAGCGTCTAGGTAGGACGGGAAGTCAGTCAACTTCTCAAGAGTCCCTTATTCACTTTGAAAAATAGGATGAATTCGACCTCGTATACCCAGCCTTTGTGTTTCTTCTTTGTTTGTCTTCCCCTTCACAGGTAAGACCACTCTGACTGAGTCTCTGAGGGATTCTCTAGGGGCCACTCTTCTGCGGTCCCCTCCCCAGTGCCTGTCCCCCTTGAGGGCCCGCTTTGATCGAGAGCCGCCCCTCATCCGCAGGGCCTTCTACGCTCTGGGGAACTACATCACAGCGGAGCAAGTCGGCCAGCAGGGCATGAAGACACCTGTCATCGTTGACAGGTAAAGACAGCTGAGATGTCGCAGGTGTTGTGAAGTATGTGACCTGTTTTGTGATGGGGGGGGACAACAGATGGACCCCGCAGGGATCTCGACCGACAACACGATGTTTAGCATCTTCCTATTCCTGCGAGGATAGTTCACCCGTCCATCCATCTATTCATCAAATATCACCCCTCAATTCCCATCGCCATTGTCCCGTCCCCCCAGATTCTGGCACAGCACAGCAGCTTACGCCATCGCCACGGCAGTGAGCGGTCCGGTGTGCAACCTTCCAGCGGAGGGCTCAGAGGTGTACCGCTGGCCCAGTGACCTGCTCCAGCCCAGCCTGGTGGTCGTGCTCACCCTGGACCCTGAGGAGAGGAGGAGGAGGCTGAGGGACAGAGGTCAAGGAAAGACCGAGGAGGAGCAGGAGCTGGATCACAACCAGCTTTTCAGACTCAAGTGAGGTCTTTGGAGTACATGTATAATATGTGTAGGGAAATTTAGTTGATATTCCCCTACTGGATAGGGGCAAAGCTATGTATTTTTATTAGAAATTATTCTGTTGTTTTTTTTTTATCTCTAAAGTGTCTGCAAAAACACTTGTAACAATATCACAGGAACACAAGCTGACATCTTCAGGCTGTCTGTGATGTGCGGTCCAAACAGTTTCAACACCCAGAAATATAAAATGAACCGTCATAACAAACAGGGAAAAGCAACAGATACTCAGATTTGAGATGAGGAACGTTCCTATCTCTTGATGTGTTAAGCAATTAAATATCAAAATAGATGCCGTCTGGTTTTTTTGCAAACTGCCTGATCTTTGAATCAACTTCACATTTCTCATCAATCTTCCTGAAGTGAGAAGAACTGGCAGTGACTCAGTTTTCTAATGCCAATAAACTGGTATTTCTATAAATCATAACAACCACCAGTTATCAACAATTTCCTCACTATCAACCTCTTTTAAGAAGAAAAAACTTTATATTACCTACAATGCATCTTAGCCACTGAGTGACATCAATGGAGGCGGTTTATCAGAACACATGCAGGAGCCACAGAAGGGTTTATACTAATTTTGTTCGCTCATGCAGTAGCACTCCCTAAGACCTGTAGACACACTTTAAGGGTTTAAAAGGTGGAGTTACCCTTTAAAGGCATTTTTTTGCTAACAAAGCCTGGAAACCCATTTTATTAAATTTTTTGGTTCGGTTTTATTAAATGTTAATTTATCTTTCCCGTTTAAAATGCAGTGACTTTATCTTCTTAAACATTAAACATTCATTGCTCTTTGAAAGGGTGAATTAATACGATTATAATTTTATATTATCATTATATCAGTGGCAGAAAATGATCATGATCTTAGACAATAATAACATATGCCATATTGTCCAACAGATGTAGTTATGGTGACAGGCTTGCACTGCATGCGCATTTCTGTTGATCTGACGGAGTTACAACATGACAGCATGGTACCCAGAATGGTTAACGACAGTAGAAAGGACAGCGAAAAAAGAAAAAAAAACAAAGACAATAGACACACTTCGCTATGTGACACGTGCGGACAAATGTTCCACAGTCTGCGATGAAGGAAAGTTCTGTCTGGGTGTGAGAACATGAAAGCGCAGATGGACGACAAACTGTACCCCGGCACGTTTCACTGAGTCAGGGCGGCTCGGTCTTAGTCTGATCCATCAAACACTTAACAATCAATTACTGTCCCGCGGGGGAAGCAGCTGATGAGAAAGAACAGGTGATTAGTTGCTGAGCCGTTGTGCTCCATTAAGCTGGTCAAAACTCGCAGGAACTGCCGGCCCAGTTAGTCGCTCCGCAGACAGGTCGATGGCTACTTTAATTCATCCTCTGTCCTGACATAATGGCCTTTCCACACAGGACAGCCAGATGTTGGGCCAGCAGAATTAGAAAATGGAGGGAGCTGAACGTCTGCCGCAGAGAGAGTGAGAGATTCTGCAGACTTGGTCAATCACTTTCACGAGGACTATTCTTCATTTGTCTCAGGGAAACGGCTGCGCTCGGAGCCATCTGTGTTGCTTCTCATGCTCAGTTTCTCAGATGTTGCACGTTATATCAAGCTCAAAACTGTGAACGGTCAAAATACTCAAAGTGGTCCTGAATACAGATTATCCTGTGCAATGTAAAGTGACATTTTTTTTTGTGTTTACATGCTTATTCCCTTCATTCGTCCGTGTGTCTCTGCAGAGTGGAGGAGGCTTACCGGAGGATCAGCGGTCCGGCTTGTGTCACCGTGGATGCTGGTCCCTCCGCAGATCAAGTGCTTCAACAAGTGCGGCTTTTAATTAGGGGCAAATGCCACTTGTAAGCAGTTCTCCATCTCCCCTGCTGTCAGCCGAGCATCAAGTGGACGCAGTACCTCCTCGCGCCACTGGGTGCCAGTAAGGTGTTGTGAATGTAGGCGGAACTGGTGGCCAGATTGGAGTGTGGAGAGGAGATTCTATTCAGAATGAGTAAAGGTTGAATGGCCAGGGGCCAGAACTGCATGCTACAATCAGAAATACATATTCATGCAGACACACACAGATTCTGAGACACACACACACACAAGTACTGTCAGGAAGAAGTATGCATTTAACTGCTGTTATGACCTCTCAGAAATCAGACGCAGTGTAGCCCTTCAGACACAGTGTAGCTGCACTTATTGACTCGTATCTGGGCCGACACTGAGGAAATGGACAGAAACATTTGTATAAGCACCACTCAGCTAGATTTCCTTTAAGCACGCAAACATCCCGATCTGAAAATATACAACAGAGAATGAAGACATTGAAAGCAAAGATAGGATCCAACTGTCATTCAGATAAGATACTTTTAATTTGTTAAAAGAAAATGTTTCAGATTAAAAGACAGTGACTGTAAATATGTTTGTCTGAGAGATTATGTCTTACACAAGCCTGACAAAGATGTCTGTGATACGAGCTGTATGGATGAACCAGCATGTTTGTGTTCTAGCTTGCTTATGTAAGTGCATATGAACTCTCTGTGAACACATTGTTTAGCTTTTTACAAAAAAGCAGTGTACAGCAGCAGATGGCAGATCCCTTTAGTTCTGTGCTTCTAAAACTGTTTTCCCTTCAGACGCTGAATAAAGTTCATGACCCCCGCCCTCATTTTTTTGTTTTTTAACTGGTTTTGCACAGGGTAGATTTGGGGAATGAATTATAATCCGAAGAGGAATAAATAAACTAATTTACTTCGTTTTCATGACTTAATAAACTAATTGACCATAAAGGACAACACAACTTCATACTCTTTCACTTTGTTTATTTTGTATTATTACCTCATTAATATTGTAAATATTAAAATTCTGAGTTGAATTTCTTCTCCAAAAATGTAACGCCTGCCACCAGGTCTGCTTGCTGCTGCTAGGCTGGAAGAGCCCGTGTTTACATTTTTTAGTTGCCGTAAGCAGTACGTTTGCCCATTACAAATGTGTCTGACGCTGGAGACACTATCACAAATTTTAATGAAATAAATGAAATAAAAAAATCTCACCTCAGCAGATTCATTAATCTTTATTCGAAGATGCGATGCGTAAGAATTCGCTTCCTGTTGAACACATACTCAAAACACATACGAGGCAGCATACCATCGAAGTAGCCACTAACTGCTGCTAACTGCATCTGCCATTAGCTGTTTAGCTCAGTTAGCAGTGCAGGTAGCGACTGTGAGCTCAGAGCTTTGGGGGAGTGTTGGTGTTTACACTGCGGGCAAGGGACCTTCGAAATCGGGCTGGTTGTTCCTAGCTAATTAGCATGCTAGCCCCATTTGAGTATCTCCAAAACACAATACAAAGACATCATAATGTCAAAACTGTTATTCTCTCCACGTTCTGTTGATCATTTTTGAATGTTTTTAAACTACAATTCTTACATATTGCACCTTAAACTCCATATTTTCATCCAGGCCCTCTGTGCAGTGACTCCAAATCCTCCCACTTTTCTCACTTTGAGCACCACTGCTGTAGCTCAGTGGACACAACTGATGCCACTTGTGTTGATAACCTGTGTGGCTCACAGCGGAGGCACAGAGTACACTGAGAACATGCAGTGTTTGTATTGATGTTCTCATGGGCACAGTCCTGCACAAAATACACACACACGCACGCGCCTCTGTCAACACACACAGCCCGGGCATTTACTAAGAGCATATACTGTAAGTCGCGTATATATGGAGGAAGTGAATATTTGGCCTATGTGATGGGAAGATTAATAGGAGGTTTTAGTAATTATGAGCTTGGCAAAGCTGCGGGCTGGAGAAGACAGAGTGACCCATCTCTTTTACTGTGATGCATCAGCAGAGCGCCAACCACTGCAGACCCTATTCATATGGCAATTAATGGAGCGCTGTATATCAATGTCATTCCAGTGCTCCCCCACATAAGTGCATGGATTACTCCTACTACCAATTACAGCAATCCAATGTTTTACTGAGTGGAGAGGTGCTGTGGATGCAAATCCTACCATCACATGTAATCAAATAAACTAAAATAAGGTGTCATTATGTTTATGGAGTATGGATTCCCGCATGAGGTAAGTATCTAAGGGCGTTTTTATTGAATTCACGGCCGCCTCGTGACGCTGTGGATGACAAAAAACGAATGTATTCCAGGAGCGGCGTGTGGAATTCTTGATTGCCATTAACACGGTAGCCTCTGTCTCGAGAGAGTCCGAAATTTATGAAGTGGGAGAGCAAAGCAATTAGGCATTCCGCCATACATCATACCTGAATGCAAAGTTGCGTGGTGTCAGCCGTGTTTTTCCACATCAGATGCTGTTATGCTTTGTCGTTCCTGGCAACAAAAAAGTGAGCGGTGATATCATGCCGTTACTGCCCCTCGACACGACTGTAATATGACATTAATGGCCCATAATCACAGTACATTACACATGCGCTGAAAATAATTCTCTTCACGTTTGTTAATAGTGTTTTTCCTCATCGAAAGAGTTGTTTTTGTCGGATGGCCAGGATACACTCTGCGGTCCTAACGATAACAACAACTCACATGTTAAAGATCTGTGTTTCTAAGTTAAACTGTGCTCTGAGGGGGAAAAAAAAAATTAATAACTAATGCAATCTGCTTCCAATCTGTGACCTCACTACTGAAGTAGCAGGATAAAAGTCCAAACCACATTTTATGGAGAAAAAAAAAAAGTCTGAGAACCGTACACACATGTCCATACAGTACACTTACACCAAATACCAGGCGAGCGCACACGCACACACACACACACACACACACACACACACATGCGCCTCACCCTGTATGGGGCCACTTTGCACTACACTCCTCAACTTCAATATTTCATCTACACAACAGAGAAGGAACAGCGGAGAGGAGGAAAAGCCCTCCATGAAATAATTAAAGATCCAGCAGGGATGCTGCAGCACAGCAGCCGCCGTCCCATCCTAAGTAATAGATCAAATGAAAGCTGTCCCTCAGATCATTAATAATGAGTGTGGTATGGAGACTAAGGGGGTAAGGGTGGGAGGGGAATGGGAGGGCATTGGGCTGGTACAGGTTGGGGGAGGGAGAGAGGGCATCGGGAGGCACAAGGTGTTTTTATGTGTGTGTGTGTGTGTGTGTGTGTGTGTGTGTGTGTGTGTGTGTGTGTGTGTGTGTGTTAGCAGTGAGGAGGGGAGCCTTTTGAGTAGTAGTCTGGGTCCCCTGGCAAACACCCCAGTGGGCCTCACTTGGCAGCCACATGAAGCGGCATGGCGAGAGGAGTCATGCATATGATTTGGCACCAAGTGTCTGCCAAACTCTAAAGACCCTACAGCACTGTCTATATACATCCCTTGTCAAATAAACAATATTTTACACGGTGAATGGGCAGGTTAAGCAGGAGTTAATAACGCCTCCTTTCAATCAGCGGAGGTCTCAGAGCTGCGAATGGATAGGACGGAGGGATTTTTTTTTTGGGAGAGCTGAGTTTGTGGTAGACAGGTGGTGACGGGCTGTCTGCGATGGTGGAGGGAGGGGGGGTTTAAAAGAGGGAAGAGGGGAAAGGAGGAGAGGATGGTGGATGGAGGAGGAGGAGGAGAGGGAGGAGGAGGAGGAGGAGGAGGAGGGACAGGCGAGAGTGATGGGAGATGCTGTGGATGTTGTCATCTGTGGGCTCAAGTCCCACCAGATCCCTCCAGCTGGCAGGTACAGCTCATTTCCAAATACTATCCTCACCTACAAATACTGTACAGTGTGCAGCGTCTCCCAGAGTGGCTAGATATTTCAGCAACCCTAAAAAACATCCTAAACAACTGTGCGGGCTGCTGTTCGGCAAAAGGCATTACACCAAAGTGGATAAGAAAAAAATCCTGCAAAAACAAAATTCCAAAGTATTTAAAAACCGTACCATTAAAATAGCTTCCTCGAGAAACCTCGCTTTTTAAACATATCAAGGGAACTAAATGAGATTATATCATTGCCTCTGAGTTGTCCAGGAGACTCAATTAAAGCTTACGATCACAGATACAGTTTCTCTCCCCTCTTTGAGTTACGGCGCCTTTCCAAAATGTTGTCCATCCAGGCCCCGATCCCCTCCGTAACCACCCCCCCCCCCCAACACACCGCATGCACACACACAGCTCCACACTTTCCCCCTCTGAACACAGCGGGTGGTGGCAGACACCCCAGCGCCGTTCTCAGCGAATGACGGGTGGTGGGGATGTAAAAACATGAAGGGTGCAGGAGTTGAACTGATCGACGGTGAAATGTGTGTGTGTGTGTGTTTTCAAAAAATGGGGGAATTACTTTGTTGGGATAAAAAAAAAGGGAAAAAAGAAAAGTTTTGAAAATATCCCATCAAAAAACAGATGTATAATTCAACGGCTTTTCATCATCATGCTCAGCCTTTGTCGTGGCGTGTGAATGCTTATTTTTGCAAGGGGGCAAAAGACAGCATCTGTGTGGATAGGTGCTGGTATTAGGCACAGCGGGCTGTGTATTCAGGATGCCATTATATATTCAGGCTGTGCTTATTTTCCGATGTTTTCCGGGGGATAGGTGCTGTATAGCCTGTGATGATTGCATGAAAACCTCACCAGTTTTTGCCTGGCGGCTGTCGGGGAGGCTTCACCAGGAACGGTTAAATATTTAAACACTGCTGTGAGATCTCATTAAAAACGGCACATCAGCCCCCATAAGGCCCCTAGAGCACTCCCTCACACACTTGCGAAAATACAAAAAAAAAAAAAAAAAAAAAAACCCAGTTAGAAATCAGTGGAGTGTGACAAAACAGTTATTGTCTATTTACTGTGGAGAACTTGTGATAAATCATCACATCCTGTCAAATAAGGCAGCTGGCAGCAGTGTTGACAAGTGGTAAGTCGTCATATCGGGGGGAGTGATTGAGATTCAGTTCTGTTTTGACAGCTGCGAGCAAGCAAGAAATATGCCAAAAAACAAAATAACATGACAACTAGACCAGACTAATATTTCCATAACACACATATGAAAACAAGACGGAGAACAAACTTTGGCTCTCTGGAGTCTTCTTGCCTTCTCACAAAATCTGGGCAATTAATTCCAACTCTATTGTTTGGGGCTTCCCTATTTTTAGCCTGGCTGCCCTCTCAAATAAATTGATTTCCTGTGGCGAACTTGGAATGTTCCTTGTGTGCCATGTTTTTTTTTTTTTTTCCTTCGTCTTCCCCCCACTTCCAAACACACAAATACAGTCCTTCTTCCCTCAGAGGAATAAATCAAAGGCAACGCTGCCAAGTTTCTACGCAGCTGTGTGTGCGCATCTCTTTTTATACTTGAGCGTGGTTTATTTTTGTTTCAGTTCCATTAATGCTCAGGCATGTCTCCTACTTCATCAGGCTTCGGGTAGACAGCTGAGAAGCTTCCTCGCTTTGACAGGCAAGTGGCTGGCCGACTCTCCCCGTCCCTGGTCTTCTTCTTTGGTTTGGATCTCTCCTGAGACGCAGAGGTCTGTGTTTTTTTCTTGTGGTCCCTACCACAGAAGTAATGGCTGGGTCGAAACAGACTAATCTCTCAGATAGCAAGCAGATATTTAAACACACAAGCACTACACATAAATAAAAGTAGAGCAACTTGATCCTGGATTCTTGTAACGCTGTCAGGGGAGCCGCCGGTCTTTGATGAACACTAGCAAAGACAGAGGCATAGGCGGTTGGGGGAAGCTGCGCTCGCGGGGAGAGAAGAAATCACAATGCACGGGCTGACAGAGAAAGCGAGAATAATAACTGAGGAATATGAATCATTAAGCAGAGCAAATGTTTGCCGAACTTCAGTGGGACAGCTCTGCGAAAAAGCACACCACATACCGCTATAATACGTCAAATTACTTTTTAATTACGATGCCGTTAACTCAGCGGCACCGAATGTGAGAATCGAGGAGTCGCGAGTGCATTTTGCCTAAATCCAGATGACCGGGGATTTGGCGAGGCTTACGTTTCAATTTCTGTTACCCACTACCGCTTGTCACACGCCGCAGTGTGAGAAGTAAAGGATTGTAAATAAGGCCTTTGGGGTGTGAAAACAGAGAGTGATAGAGAGAGCGAGAGGCGGAGGGAGAGAGAGGCAGAGAGACACAAACGAGAGAAACACACCACCAGATCCCAGTCCCTTATCCTGACTAAGCCATCTGAATCCCTCTACACCCATTTAGCTTGCTCACTCTATGGCTCTCCTGTGTGAGAGCCGCTGCATTTGCCTACTTTATAGTCTTCTCACTGCACCTTGGAAAATATCAAGTTTATAGCCGCTCATCTCCATAATAAACACCGTATACTCAGCGGCCTACGGGAGGGACTTGTGAGCTATCCGGGGAAAGGATTCACACTGGCTTTACCTCCTTACTCTTCCCACAATTCACTCCTCCCGCCTTCCAAACAGAGTTTAGCGAGCCGTCCTCGGGGGGGCTGATACGAGAGCATAAAATGTTTTCACAAGTCTCCAACTCACTCACTTTGAAGGACTTCCAGTGCTGTTCATCTCTGATAAGAGAAACTTTAATGGTCAGGCCTGTGGTCAGCCATGTGCAGAATGTGATATGGATAATTGATCTTATTGTGAAAGGGCGACCATATGATCCTGTCTGTGTTTTAGTGTTTTCTATCATTTGAAGCCTTTAAAAAGTGCACTATGTAGTTTTGGAAACAACATTTTGATCAGATTTAGGACAGCGTGACTTCATACTGTTTTACTTTGTTTATATTTGGCGGACCCTGCCATTTTTCTATCTTCCACTAGTGTTCCTGGGACCTTGCTTTCCTCTGAGAAAAGCATGTTTACTCATTTATGGAAAAAAAAGAGTTTGGGTTATTATCTCATTTATGTCGTAAGTATTCAAATTCAGAATTTCTTCTCTAAAACTACATAGTGCCCCTTTAAAAACAGACAAGATATAGCCAGCTAGCATTCTTTGAATGCCATGACAAAGACTTGAGGTAGGAACAGCAGGTAACTGTTGAGAGGTAAACTAAAACTCTGCCAGTGACAAAAAATAAAGGAAAGAAAAAAAAAAAACATCTTGCCTTCCAAACACCCTCTACAAAGCCAAGTGATGATGTAGCTGGCCAGAGCCTAGCTGGAGCAGTTATCCATCTCGCCCTGTGCTGCCAGCTGTCAGAGTACATAGCTCGAGCTAGCCGCCAGTGGCAGGTGTAATCAATATGGACTCCACAGAGAGTTGCACTACCAGAGGCCAGTCTCCACTCTCTAACCCATCTCTGTCTCTCCAGGGGAAACAGTAGGCAGGCGGGCAGGGAGAGTGCGTTTGATGTCTCCTCCGGGCCAAGACGGAGCAGCCCACTATAGCTGTGTAGCGGGGAGATGATTAATCCTGCCTATTGGAGGCGCCATCATGTTTGAGTTAAGGTGGACTGTTTTTATCAGACTGAGTGAGGGCAGGGTATTGTGCTGCCGCAAAAAAAGTTGTGCTGCCAGAACTATTGAACGGATGGAAAAAAAAGAAGACGTCACTTTGCAGCTCATTTAACCAACACGTGCAGCAACATAAGGAGAAAAATCGCTATGTTTGCGTCGTCCTCGCCTGAAAAAATCGCACAATAACAGCCAAATCGAAACATGTGAGACTACAGAAATTGCTTTGAAGAAAATGTTGTTTTTTGAAAAACTGACACGTTTCACAATGAGATGGTTAGGCTTCTTTTTTTTCCAGTGATAGATGAACTCTACACTTCACATGACAGGTTTTAAGTTTGTGTTAATCTCATCTGGCTCGTGCACCATATAGAGTCATTAGAATTAATGGTAGCATATAGTGACAACAGTATAGACTTATTAAATATTCAACATGCTGTCAAGTTGTGTAGGAGTTTTGACTGATGCATCATTAAGACTAATTTGAGCGAGGGACAGACATACAGACAGTCATATAAACATTCAGACTGTAGTGCCCCTGAAGGTATTCACTTCTCCACCCAATTTAAAGTGCTCTCAAAGCAGAGCGATGGGGAAGAATAAACAGTGAATCTGAAATGATCTTTCATTCTAATGACTTGTTGTTGTCTTTAAAAAATCATTTTCTGAGATGTTTTCAGGGGATGTGTGGAGGAGTCAGCTAATTGAAAATAGTGTAGGTCTCGCCCGAGGACACATCTTACGTATTTGCATGTACTATGCATTTCTTTTTCTCCCCAGCATACAGTATTCTACTCCGTATGCACATACAGAAGCCAGGGAAATATTTAGGTAAGACAGCTGGGATTCCTACTCCAAATTCTGGTGTCTTAGAGGCGTTTGTACTGTAATTACTGTGCTTTGTTGTTAAGCGGGAAAAGTTGCTTCTGTTTGGTCTACAATTTTGTTTGTATTCAACATTTACAGAGAGGCAAAAGTTCTGCTAGTTTAAAAGTGAATATCAGAGCAAGTGAATGATCGTGTTATTGAGCACAGTAGAGTCCTAAAACCTGGAAATCAGTGAGCTTTTTAGCACTTCCGGTTCCCTCATCTCAAAGTCAGTGGGTCTCTTCAATGGGTTTTCGATTAAATGCCTGAAATAAGATCTGTGGTCACCACAGGCTTAAGATATTTACACACTTTGTTCTATGACATAAAGTACATTATGAAATGTCCCACAACTTATTTATAAAGCGCTTACATGTGTTAACAAGTGGCTAAATGAGACTAAAAAGGTTGTCAGGGACATTAAACGCCATCATTCTGAACACGGGGACTCATCTACCCACTAGTCCGTCTTTACAGGCGAGTTAAGTTGCAAAATAAATTTGCAATTTATAGAAAATGTGCATAGTAATCAGATAGTCTTTTTATAGCCTAACAACAGCTTTTTACTACTAGCGATTTAATTTACGCCTTGAAAATTGCACAGAAAATGTAGTACTGCTGTGCTCCAGATCCTTTAAACTTGGGGAATCCACTAAATTGTTATGAATTCATCACTTCCCTATTGATCGGCAACTGAAAGGATGATGGATAGTGAAAATCTGCATGGACATCAGGCCATATTTTAAGGTGAGCAACATATTTATTAGCCTTCGTTGGACAATGGCTAACATTAACAATCAACCACTTCCTATCACAGATTCAACACATCTTGGACAAATAGATTTAAGCCTGGGACTGAAACACACTGGATGTAATCAAAAAGTAGTATTAGCTTGGGTTTCCATAATGTTATCTGTCGTATGAAATATATTTTTTTCTCTTGAAATATGTACCAGTGTCCCTCCAGATGTTCACCAACCATTGTCTTCTCAGTTGCTGCTCAATCGGGAGGTGGTGAAATGTTAACAATTAGTCAATGTTCCAGTTTACAAATTATACAACTTGTAAACTGGAACACAGTAGTACAACACTCGAGCCTCCCAAAAGTGTGACGTCAGAGTAAAATGGTTGGCATGTGAATATGGTCCACGGCCCAACGTTCCAAAAGAGTACTTCACTAATGGTATTATAGTTTAGAAGCAATTGAGTCATCTTTCACAAAGGATTTCAAGGCAAATGCAACTGGTAAATCTCAAAGCCACCTGACAGAGACTGACCTCTGGGTTACCCTGGAGGAAGTCTAACAACAAAAGGCAGAGATACTATTACAAGGTTAGGCCTGTCCTACAGATGCCTGCACCCCTGCACTGCACTCACACAGAACAAATGAACACACACACACACACACACACACACACACACACACACACACACACACACACACACACACACACACACACACACACAAACACACACACGCACACACGCACACATTCTTAACCAGGGAGGGACAGCCATTCTGAAGTGAGATAGAAAACAGCATAAAATAAATGGAACAATAATCTACTGTAAGACCAGTGAGCATCAGACTGGGTTTAATATGTCAGCAAATTCTAGACCAACACTCCTACACTGAGGTAGTTAATGGACACTCGCCAATAGGCAAGTAACTGAAGCACCCTGAGGGTGCAATAGTCCTCCGTCTCTGTGTGATTAATATGCACAGTGCAACACTTTAATTGGAAAAGTCACTGGTCCATTGGATTTATCTGTTACAGCCGTGTCAGCGCAGAGACACCCACACTGCTCTCCAGGAGAATCTGACACCGTGTTATTTGTCCAAAAAAACACTCTCTGCCGGTTCCCTCGGACTCGCCACGTGTTTTTCTTTCATCTGTAGCTGCTTCTAAACCCTTTTCTCTGTCTCTTTACCCCATCTCATCTTTCTTCCTCTCTTCGCTCACTTGTTGTACAAGACCTCATGAAAGTATCAACAGGGAGAAACAGCCAGAAAGCATTAGTTGTACTGTGTGCTTTGGCACGATCGAAGGGGGAGACAAGCAGAGGGGAATAAAGAGAGGTGGTAAATACAATGGAAGATAATCTATATTACACAGAAGAATGTGCCCTATTTTCAGTCTGAAGAAGTCTCCATGCTATGGCTCTGACCACCATGGCTGTGTGTGTACCTACAGTGCTAGGTACGTGCCTTTCTATTACTTCCACTCCTCTCCTCCCACACTCCCTCTCCTCTTTGCCTCTGACCTCAATTTTCTGCCCTCCTAAACGACTGATCCTTTTCGCCTGACCTCAAACTAGTCAGACTGCTCTGTGAATGATGGATCGGTGCAACACGGTGGCCCATTTAAAGTTAAGTCCTCTACTTTACAGTGCGCCTGACGCAACAAGGCGCCGCGCCTTGCAGTACGCGAGCGTGTCGGCTGCGTGCACACAACACAGGACTCGGAGCTGTCGGGTTTTATTTAATATTCAGACAGTATTTATGGGATGGCATTCGCAAGCTGTTATTATACGGCTTTAAGAAGGCCATCATTTGGATAAACTTCAAGGAGAATGCGTTGTTGCAGCCTGTAGCGGAATCCTGAGCACGATGTCTCTTATTACTTCCAACAATCGTCTGAAAGCAGAGAGGCAGAGTTCACACCTGTTCACATGGCATAAAAAGCCTTACTGGAGGGTTGTTCCCAACTCTAATGTTTATACCATCCTCTGCGTCGTCCCCATAGGCCACTGAAAACACTGTGGATTATTTAATAGTGCTGTATACTGATGGTAGGCTACAGTTTCACTGCCGCTTTATGATCCAGAGCTGGGAAAGCTATCTTTCAGCTGAAAAAAGACGGAGAAAGGCGGAGGTATCACTCATTGCTGTACCGTTTGCTTTACACGCCAGGTTCCTTATTCTTTTCTGAGGTGTACACAAGTCAACACAGCCTCCCCTGCGCACATTAAGTCTAGGTCTGCAGATAAATTGGTCGGAACCTGGCCGGAGATTGCTTTGATTTACGGCGTAATTACAGAGTTTTGCTGCAGCATTGATATGCCCGGCTGTCTGTGCCTGGCTTCTTGTGTATGGTTAATAACAATGAAGCTGTCAGGCCTCAGAGGCAAGCAGACAGGTCTGATGTTACCATTGGTATGATGTGTGTGGTGGCATATCTCATGTAGCAACCGCAAGTCATATAGGCATGTTATATTACACTGCAGTCTCCAGTATGTCTGCGCATCCCGGCTGAGAGAGTAATCAGATAAGATAATGTAGTCAGGAGAGAGAGAGAGAGAGAAAGAGAGAGAGAGAGAGCAATGACTATAATACTCACTGCCAGGATGGGAGTGCATCCCTGGAAGGGTGGATCTATCACTCTCAACACTCAAGCTCGCGTACGTAGTCACGCCTGGCGCACACACACACACACTTTAACACAACGCACACCCACACACAGAGTTGAGCTGACGAGATGAGGGCTGTGAGCGCCGGCCACGGACAAGGAGGATGTTTATAAAGCCACCGGGCTCAGTGCATCTTTCAGGTTGCATTATGGGTGCTATCTAATTGGCAGCGGTGGAGGCAGAGGTGGGCCCCGTCGTTGGTTCAATCAGAGGCTAGCAGTCTCGTAGCATCTCGGCAGCTCGTATTTCACTGCGCTCAGTGTGCTAAGAGGGTCAGTCTGTCTGTCGCTGCGACACACACACACACACACACACACACACACAGGAAAATGTGTGCATACAGAGGTGGAATGTAAGTAAGTGTGTTTGCTTAAGCACTCTTCTTGAGGACGGCTACTTGTACACTGTTCTCATGGTTAGATCTGGTGCTTTTCAATCCACTGCATTTTCTGACAGCTTCACTTGGTACTTTTCATATTCTGACCCCGATCCAGTGAAACCCATACATCTGCTGAATGTAGTGATAGGGGGTTGATTTAGGGGTTGAAAATCTGCAAACATGAAGTTTCCCCAAGAAATAGGCTTCTATATAATGGCTGCGGAGACGTACACATCCAACACCACAAGACACTCGCGATCACAAACACATTCACACTCTTTAAGACGTGGGCTGCTGTGCTGAAACACACATGTGGACACCTCGACACACACGCTTCCACTGTGAGCTCTTCAGGACTCTAATGCCAGTAGAGTGCTTTTCTTCATCAAGAGGAAGAGGGAGTCGATCTCTGTTTTATTGCGTTATTTCTGCGTTAACAGGGTTTAGTCAGTGCTCTTTACTGTAGAGTCGGAAAATCCCATGCAAAACAGAAACATGGCCTACAGAGCAAAGTGAAACAACTTTTTTGATCCTATGCACGTGAGTGGTTCAGATTTTTGTCCGTTGAAGATGATGTATAACCCCATATTTAGAATATAGTTAAACTTCACATGCTTCGTTGAGTTTGTCTGTTTGAATATGTGAGCTCGATGTCATATTGCCTCATACTTTTCATTATAACCCGAACCCAGAGGGAAATACAGTTTTACTATCACCTGACGAGAAGAACATCACGGTTTTATAGCTTTTTGTCCATTCCATCATATCTCGTTTTAAACAACACAGGCTGATTTGATTGGAACATTATGAATTGATGTTGCCCTTCTTTGCTCAACAGGCTTTGTGTTGTATTTAGGACCCTCCAGTCATTCTCATATCATGCAGACACACTGTTTGCATCCTAAATACTGTTGGGAACTGATTAAGTGTTCCTCTTCAAAACTGCACATAAACTGCACAGCCCTTTGTGTAACATATGTTATATAGCAAGGTGTTTTGATCGATGGCCATAAAAGCTACCGCAGTCGCTAACCGAGGCTAACACTGTCCTTGGCTAAAATAAGGCTCTTGATCATCATATTTTTTCACGCTTGGGCAATCATATAACAACAGACTTCTCTTAAAAGGTATGTGAAAAAAAGCTACTAAGGCTTGTCCGGCCTCTAAGCCGCACTCCCACCTGTAGGAAACAGACTGTACAATGCACTAATAGACCTCTGTCTGGCTCTCCCACTCTTTGTGTCTTTCCAGTCAGATTATTTCACTGTCCTCGTCTACCTTCCACTAGACATAGATGAGGGTGTTTTTTTCTTTTTCTTTTCCTGCATCAAATATAATACATCCGCTATGCCCTCTCCGCCCCCCTTTCCTTTCCCTACCAGCCAGTACTCTGCTCGAGTGCAAAGTGGCCAGCTCGGTCTGTCTGATCACTGGGCTGAGCAGATCCCACTGCGAGGGACTTGAGGGGCTCGACTGTGTGATTAAGCAAGCCTCGGTTCCACCAGAGGGCCACCGGAGCAGATGTTCTCATTAAAAATGCAGGCTCTGTGAGCGAAGGAGATTGCCTTGTTCCAGGCAGAACCTGGCCGGAGGTTTAAAGCTCTCTTCCTCTCACTTGTAAGGCCAGCCAAGTTTCAATGCCTATACACCCTTTAAGCAATGTGGCAACCGAGGAAAAAGATGAATTATTCCAACAAGCATAGCACAATCTTGGGTTATTCTCTTTAATTTTCTGCTAAAAGGAAAGAGCGGCATCTCTTCAGTGTTTCTGCATTAACAATTTAATTTGAACTTCAAGCTTTTTGAGGTTTCCCACTGTTACAGATCTCACTAGGGCGTACTTGTTAAACATCTAACTCGAAGAGAGAAGCAAACATTTTTTTGCAGATGACCGACTATTAACACTTTACTTTTTTAGAGGCTTAAGAAAAAGCTGCCGACGACAGCTTGGGATATTCCATCCTTTCCAGCTGGCACCTAGACGGAGCCTGTTACAATTAACGTGAAACTGCAGAGCACTAAAGAGTGATGCAGCACTCCAGAGGGTACGGCTACACCTACAGTACACAGCTGGTTAATAGATTCAGGGGTATCCATCAAAAGCTTGTGTAAACCCACGGTGAGACAGCAGCGATCTAAATTCTTTGTTGAACTCTGGGGATAATCCCTGGGCATTAAATATTGTCAACACAGACACAGTTTCGGCCCGCGATGCTAAAGTTGTCGGAAAGTTAAAGGGGGATTTGTGCGATCTGGTGGGGGCATTCTGGTTTTCATCAAACAACAGGCACTGGGCCGGGGGTTGCGATGCTGCTGGGGTTACATGAGAACGTGTCTGTCAGTGTTTTCGTGCGCTTACGTGCACAGATGTATACCCCGCACAGGCCTGTATGGTGTAGGAGGGAAGGTTACTGATGGATTACAGCCCTCACCTTTGTGGCTGACCCCATTACTGCCCTTCACCTCACCCTCCTTTTACCTTCCCTCAACAGCCTCCTCTCTTCTGTCACACACACATACACACACAATCACAATGAGAAACCTGCCCTAACAGCGGTTGGCTCGGCGGCCCAACATGTGAACTGTTGGGTTTAAGTGTCAGGAGAGCAGAGCACATATTCAACTTGACATGCTTGCCAATCAGAGGTCCTTCCCTGCTGCCCGTGGCTGTAAACCGGAGAGGCCTCAAGCTTACTATATGTCTCAACGTTTTTCCAAAAGATTACGCACCCCTCGCTATCTTTCATTTCCCATATTTGTCCAGCTGGGAGCGGTGTCAAGGTTTCACCTATACGTGTCGTGGACGTTTCACTCACACTTTGGTGTCAGGATACCGGCCCGCAGATATTGCTGTAATAAAAAGATACTGAGGGTGAAGGATAGTTCAAATGCCGTCAAGTGCTTCAGTTTTGTTCTGCCTCGTTTTTTTTTTTTTTTTTCTCCTGTTACGTCTAGAGAGCATTCTGGAGAAACAATTTCATACAGAAGAGGAAAAGAAAAAAGTTATTGTGAGATGCTTCAGTCGAAGAAGCTTACGGGAATGAAGAATTGCCGGGTAGCTCTTGCGAGATGCGCAAAAGGTCGCAGAGAAGGGCTAATTTCCCTTCGTGGAATTATGTGTAACTTGTCCCAAATTGGCTGATAGTGACCCAAAAGGCACATCAGCATCATTAAGGAGTGTGTCTGAGATTAGAGCCTAATGATACGAGCACACTCACACTGGCATAATGCACGCATTTACAGACACACAGATTTATGAAACATTCTTGTTTGTGGCGGCAATCTCCATGATGCTCTCTAATGATTTACCACGGCAATATGAGGCGGGAAATACTGCCAGACATTTTACATAACTCACTTTTCCTCCTCTTAAATATAGCGCTGATGTCACTTTGTAGATTATTGGGGAGGGAGGCGGTTCGTTATGCTCAGCCATATCTCTCGCGGTCTGTCTGTTGCTCGTGAGTGTAACTCTGAAACGTATATAGTCCATAAAACAAATGGCAGTTGTGTAGAACAGATTGTGTTGTTAAAGCAAACACTGTTTGTAACATTCGAAGGCAAGCAGAATTTCAACATAAAAAGAGCAATAACCTGTATGTTACCGAGATTTATGCATCCCTGGATGGCGTGCTTCCTCCATAATGAGGGTTGCCAGGTAGTAAATTAGGAAATGCCTTTTGGCAAGGAGTGTACCCTCCGCTCATACACACTCACACACACTGTATTCTACTCTCACCACTATGTTAAGTCACAGAATTGAGCAGCTCTCTTGCCAGTATGTAATGATACTGCATCTATACACGTCAGTACACACAAGACACATGTTTGAACACGCACACACACACACACACACACACACACACACACACACACACACACACACACACACACACACACACACACACACACACACACACACACACACACACACACACACACACACACACACAAACACCCACACAAAACCAAACAAATGTTAAGCAAACTACAATCACTACCACAGGGCTGGGGAATATGTCGATAGCATATTGTTATGGTGATATGAGACTATATAGTCTTAAATGTGGGATATTGTGATATCCTGATATGACATTAGTGTGAATGAGCTATTTAACAAAGGCTCCCAGCAACTTTAATTTTACTGAAATACAAATAAAAACAAGACTTTATGTGAAAACGAAAACTAGCTAAAACTAGAATGGTACTCAGTGGAATGCATACCTCTGCTACAGCAGATTAGTCCTCTTTCATTAAAACGAGCCTAATCCAATATCAAACTTGATAGTGGACCAATTTACTGTATAAAAGTGCTAGAACATAGACCACTAGATCCCGGATCCACATCAAATTATTCTCAGTCATCCATACCCACCACCTTAGTATTTGTGATTAAGACAAATGTTGAAAACCCCCCTATTTCACAAGAAGAAAGAAGAAAGTGAGAAAAAGTTCCAGGATCCATACCAAAAGTAAACATGTTTTTTTCTAGGGTGAGCTACATCCTCCATCCAAGTTTCATGGAAATCAGTTCAGTAGTTTTTGTGTAATGTTGGTAACAAACCAACCAACCATCAAAAAAAACCACAGACAGATATACAGGAAATGTCTTTTTTAAGTCTTTGTCAATCTGGTCAAATTGGTCAACACAACAAGCATAGGGAGGCGTTGGTGCATACAGAATGTTTATTGTAGACCGGATGATTACATGGCTGAGTCAACTGTCATCACAAAGTGTTGTATTTTATAACAAACACCTATTCGGAACAAGAATGACAGATCTAGAAACTAGGATAACTCTGTTCCACCTCACCCTCAACCAGAACATGCACTTCTCTTGTGAAATGAGTTTTCAGTCTTTAAACAATACGGGGTTTAACTCTCTTTTAAGTGCCCATGACGTCACAGAAAAAGAAAAAAAAAAGCCAGGGTTTAAAATCATGGTCTGGAAAAACACTCATTCCTTGCACGCACACAACATGCATGCATGCACACATCCCTGAGGAAAGAAGCCCCTAACGACACCTGAGAGCGGAGATGAGCTGAGATGTTAGTGTCACTCGGTCAGGTCCTAAAGAGTTAATGCGAACTGAGTGCTGTTGTCTGTCACGTTCACGTATGCACACACATACACATGCTAATTCCCAGCATGACTATGCTTTATTGATAGAGAGACAGGGCTGCATATCTAATGGCATTAGTGGGTGTGAGTGAAGAGGCTGCCGGGTATGATCCATTTATATGCATGCTAATAACGGAGCACATCGGGCCTGGGACGAGCAGGAAGATCTCTCTATAATCGGCCATCCATCATTGCGATGTGACTTTCTGGTCAGACGCGGCGCATCATTACTCTGCGCGTACACATTGCACAAACACACACCCAAGAGCACTTCTTTTGTTCATCTCCTTTCATCACCCCTCCACATGCCGTTTATTTGTATCATTTAGGGGGAATCAGCTGCACACAGTCGAACTAGTTAAAGTCAGCAAACTTTAACAAGGCACAGCTCGCTTCAAAAGGGCCCTTTGTAAGCCAGACTTCTCTTTCAGTAATGAAGCATGTAGCAAAAAGCTAGCTCCCCTCTGTAAAAAGGGTTGACCTGAAACTACACACACACACACACCCATTTGTCCACACACGTACAGAGCTTATGAGATCATTGAGGGCGCTGTGATTTCCACTGCACAATAAATGTCATCCACGTGTTCTGAGCGAGGGTGGCCTCAGGAGTCCTGCAGTGGTTTGGGGGTCAGGGTTGAGGTTAGGGTAGTTGGTCTCCCGTGGCCTGGGGGTCAAACCTCAGCTCTCGCTTCCTCTCGGTGCTGTCGGAGGAGTAGCGGTGTTTGGCTTTGAGCCCAAGTGGAGAGAGCACCGTGGGGCCCTTCCTTTCTTGGGATGTCACATTCTTTTGCTGTTCGCCAGAACAGAGAGAAGTGTAACTGGATGAAATGAACATAGTTTGAGTGTGATTTTCATACTTTTTACCATGACTGGACCCATAGCAGGCCTCCTC
Source organism: Diplodus puntazzo (assembly GCA_963678695.2). Lineage (NCBI taxonomy): Eukaryota > Metazoa > Chordata > Actinopteri > Spariformes > Sparidae > Diplodus > Diplodus puntazzo. The sequence continues at coordinate 14,727,785 of OZ023175.1, forward strand.
ATTCTCTTTTACACTGAAATAAAAGGGCATTTCAGAAATGTATAATGTCTTATTTTATCTCCCCGAGATAAATAAACTTGCAAAACATCATTTGAAAGAGATAACTGAACTTCTTTTATTAAGGTAACTAATTTAGTTTTTTCATAGTGAGATATTTAGTGCAAAAAATGACGAAAGGGCACTTCGCTATGTTCTCTCCTCTGGAAGGGCATCCTACAGGGCATGTTTTTTGGAACATGGGTGCACCCAGGGGGTTGCAATCGCCTGCCCCAACATTAACTCTGACGTTACATTCATTATTTTCATCATTATTCTACTGCAAAAACAGAAGGAAAAACTTGCTTCTGGCCAGGCTAAAGCAACTTTGTTTTCTACCAAATGTACTGCAAGATGACATGGACTCAACTTTAGTAAATGTCTGTGTCTATTTAACATTGGACTTAGAGTTAGCTAACTTGCCGTGGTATTAATAACAGGATGGTGTGCCTTCCAGATTCTCTTCAGGTTAGTTGTATTCTTCCCACGTAATTCATAGCCGCAGGGTGTCTCTCCATCTCCCCTCACTACAGTGCGTTGTGTTTTCCTCTCTGTCGGTAAATAAAGTGGCCCATAGATCTATTCTTTTCTTTTCCAACCAAACCTGAAGCCATACTTATATATCACTAACATGCTGTCGGTCTGGGACAGCATTACCTGGGATTCTGCACATCGCATCAGTCTGTACATACACATTTTAGTCCTGTCTTATCTCTCCAACAGTATAAACCATGCATTTTGTTACAGTTCTTATTTTCAAAGATGTACTTTTAGCTCATCAAAGTCTTATCCCAGAAAACTCATGTTGAGGCCTGGATCTGGCCCACACGACACACGTTCATCCGACCCATATACCACGTGGAATGATGGGACCAAGTCGGTCCATGTCTGTTTGCCTGATCTGAGCCACAAGCAGGCCATACCATACCTAGGTATTACCCAAGAGCGAACTGAATAAACCGGAACCGGCTCACAGTTAATTTCTATTCTGGTAGGCTGGATCTGGCCCAGACCTGGTCCACTTCTGGCTCATTCAGTCAGTTCTTGGCTAACATGCCATGGCGTGGCCATGCTAGTGTCTTAGTCCCTGGCGAATTTTGCTATGTGGGATTCATCGGGAAAAAAAGTTGTTCATGACATCAACGCTGTTCTTGTCTAAGTCTCAATAGCCTAAAAAGTTAATTGGACATAAAACTTCTTGTCTCGTGTCAATTAATCATATTAAATGTTAAATTGAGCGATAAAGATGTTACTTTTTGTGAAGGCGGCAGATGCGTGATATTAAAACATTTGATGATCGCATGTCTCTGGATTATACTGAGTTCTGCCTTGCGAACCCATATGCTAAGAAGAAATCCAGCCACTTGTGGGCGCATTTACATCGACTCCGCACACACTCACACATGCACCACTAAAAAACACACAGTCACACCACTTGCCCATACACTCGCTCGCACTAAGACCTACATATGGCAGACTGTGAGCAGGCGAGTTGGGCAGCTGGCCGGCATTAAATTGGATCCCCAGGTTCCCCACTGTTCAATGGGACTTAAAGCCATATTAAAGGCATCTCCTACAGTCCTGCACCAGTGGGAGAGCATGGACAGTGGCCAAGGAAAGCAGCCCGGTGCCAGCCACACCCCTGGAGGACTGCATCTGCTCTCGCTCTCCACCCTGGCCTCTTTATGTTCGGCATGACATATCGTCCCATGTGCCCATATGCCGGTGGTACCAGACTACACGTGCTTTGACACAAGACAGTGGCGCTCATAAACTTCAGCAAATACATCTCTGTGTGCATCAGGGTTTTATGTGACTTGGTTTGATGGGTGGGAGATGAGTGTGTGCATGTTTATGCACACGGAGGCCACCTTTTTTTTTTTTTTTTGGAATTTATGGTTCAGGATTTAACTGCAGATTTCACAGTGTCCAGCGAGCCCAAATTCGGCGATCCCCTCCCTTCCTTCAGAATTTATGCCGAGCATTATTTAATCTGTTGGAGCATCAGCAGGAAGGGGTGGGGGGGTGGAGGGGAGTATGTTTGTGCTTCCAGTGGCTGCTCAAGACTGGTCACTCAGTGCGGTTGCAGATTGCGTGGGCAGATGCTGCTTTATGCGGCGAGCTCATTTTTTATCACCAGCTTGTACTATATACCAGTGACATAAAGCCACTGGTGCAGTCATGCCTGAACAAAGTGAGAAGGGGTGCTTGTGGAATCATTTCCCTTTGTATCTCACACATAATTGAACCGCTCTCATTTCCTGCCAAAACAAATACGGAGGCTGCATTTCAGCGGTGATTAAAAATGTCGTGTGAAAAGAGCAGGAAAAAGCTTGAAACAAGGGGCGGCCGTCTGTTTGGAAAAATATGCGCAACATTTCTTTTGTTTTTTTGTGTGTGTGTTGTGTTTGACCAGGATCTGCATGCAAAGGTGAAAATCTGCAAGTAGGCCTGAAGAAGAGGTAGGAGAGCTGTCTCTCAAACTGCCACTTTGGCGGTGGGGGCCCTGGGAGAGCAGGAGGGATAATGGGTGTAGTCTAATAAGTTTGTTTGGCTTGTTAGTGTGATTGTTTTCTCACAAAGCTAATTAACTGCCTTGGCCTTGGGGACCCTCCATCCTATATCCCACTATCACCACCCATCCACACACACCCACACACATATATTCATCTATCCGTAGCCACCTGCCTGAGCCTCCTCCGGCAGCTCTCGGTCTCTCTGTCTTTCCTCGCTGTCATGTTTAAATTGATGGAGGGTCTAGTGATTGTCTGTATGGTCCCAAGGTGCCTTTCCCCTGCTACACAGGCATCCTCCGGATTCTTCCTGGTCCACAGTTGATTACGATAAATCAATCTGAGGGGTCAAACACTTGGACTGGGGCATTGTCATCTCCAGTGGCTTTTGGGGGTAAGCTGGCCCGGGATAAGAGGGCGTTTCCTGGAACCCCTGTGACCCCCTCGACCACTCTCGTTTCCGCGGCGAGACCTTCATTAAGGGACAAATCTGTTCCCGAAGTTAAAAAAAGAAAAAAAAAAAAAAAACAGAAAAGAAAGCGAGGAGGCGAAGAGAAGAGCGGGGGATGCTCTTGTTATTTCATCACACCCCTCTCTCCTCTACCTCCGGTGGCCTTATTTCTCCGTCTGGCAGGGGCTGCAAACTGACAGGTAACGGCAGAGCAGAGCAATAACGCCATCCCCCTGGCCTGTATAGCAAATAATGCCGGAGATTTAATCAATGGCCAAGAGGAAAAGCAGGGCCAAATCAATAGAAGCCTGGCTGCTTTGCTCCCCTGCTTTGAAGGTGAATCTGGGCCTTGCTACATAAATTGGACTAATTGAGGAGCATGCTAGGAAACAAGCCCACTTACAAAGCATGTCTGTGTCAGAGTGAAACTTGTATGTGAATTTCATCAACCCGGCATTGCAGAGGCGGAGATAATAAGCTGCCATAAGCCCGGAGAGAACAGTACAAGGGATAAACACAATATTAGTTGCATTTGAGCTGATAGCATCCGTCCACACTCGTTTCGGTGACGAGCGTGGGTGAGTAACGCGGCGTCAACGGCAGTGCCACTCGGCCCGGGTTAGCTCGGAAGGAAAGGACATGTTTCACGGCGCCGTGCATCGAGTGTGTTCCTCCTCATTTATCTATCACAGAGGAGCGTCAATGATCTATGTTTTCATACTGTAAAATGCGTGTGAGTGTTAAAAGGGCCCATTGCATGCTGAGATGAGGACATAAATCCGCTGACAGTGATACATCTCATCAGCAGAGACAACAAATTAAAAACAGTCACCCGTGAGACACCGCTGTTCAATAAATTGGCCTTATTTTCAGGGGGGAAAAACGGGGCTTTCTCAACATGAAACAATCAATCAAAGCAAATGACCCCGCTATTCACAAATCTGTCACGGGCGAGCATCGCTGTATTAACCATCAGACCCATCGGCCGGTCAAGCTGAGATCTTCTCCGAGACCTCATTCCATCTCGCATCTCCAGAGGTCTCGGTCCTCGGGTTGGCCTTAATTAATAAGTTTTGCAGTAATGGCGAGAACAACAGGAGGTGTTAACCCTGTTAGTAGAGAGGCATGTTATAGCATTAGGCTCCTCTGAAGGGAGCAGGGGAGGGGGGGAGGGTGAATTAAAAGATCTCTGCTGTGGATTGGCTCACAATGCACCAGGAAGGAGATTTGAGCCCAAATGAAATGATTGTATCAGATAGAAATCGATAGCAATCCATGCCTTCCTTAATCCTGCAGTAGCTCCCAGATCACTCCCCTAGTGCAGGCAATCTCTCAGCCATCATTACGACACGCGGATCGATGGCAGGCAGCGAGGCCCTCTGGTTAAGTTTCTGGCTACACTGCAAAAGTACCGGAGAGGAGGAGTAAAGGAGGAGGGAGACGAGACAGTATGACGAGAGGGGGGCCAAAGGGTGTTAGTATGGCTTTGGGTGTCTGACAGAGTACGACTGCACTGTTGTTAGAAGTAATTAACAAGAGGAGACGAGCAGAAAACAGGTAATCTACCTTGCCAAAAAAAAAAAAGAAAGAAAAAAAACTTTAAATCCTGCCAAAGCCGCAAAGCGCAAAAATCTTTTTGTTGTGTTATTATCTCACAATAGGGGATTTGAGCTAAGCGCCAAGCATATTCCGCTTCAAGAGATGGATGATGAAGCTTGGAACTGTGTTTTATGCTTGTAATCATAACAGGTGCAAATCATCTATCAAGGCGTAATAAAATTTTACAAAGTGCCCTTCTTGTCTGCGCCGACGTTCTGCTTTCATTTTACGCCTCGACCAATGAAAGGCGCCATCTCACACGTCTCACTGTCAGCATCTCTGGGGATCTGAGTGAGGGAAAACAGGCCTGAGTTATTACGGAGGAGATTTTTGGGTTGCGCACTGATTGCATTCTTGTGATGTTTGAAAAAAAACAAAAAAACAACAACAATGCAACAGTGATAAATCAGAGCGGACTGGGAGCAACACCTGCAGGTAGAAACCAAAAAAAAAAAAAAGGAAAGCACCGCGAAGTAAATAAAACATCTTTGATGAGATGTTTGTGCACAGAACTCTAACGGGGGTGTTTGTCGTGCACTTTTTTCCTCTTGAAAAATTAATTGGGGTATTTATCGTTAACACCAGTGGCCTGAGCAGCTGGAAGCACAGAGAAAGCGCCTTCGGGGGGTTCAGCCTCTGCTTTTCTGTGTTTTGCAGTCAAGTCACAGTGTCTGTTTAAAGCCCCTCAATTAAAAAAAAAACGGAGTGTTGGGCGCTGCTTTAATGATAGCTGTGATTTTAATCAGGAGCGCAGTATTCCTAGTAGGTCCTGGAGGTCTGGAGGCCTCGCTGCACACATCAACTTATCTCTTTCTTAAAGCTCCCTTTCTAATTTCCCACCGCCATCAAAGTCTGCTCTGCTCTCCCGGCACTCACCTCCATCCTCTTCCACCCCCCACCCCCCTGCACACACAACCCCCAGCGGACCTTGCTGTTAGGATGTACATATTGAAAAAAAAAGAAAAGAAAAAAAGACAGCACAAGTAATTAATTCCATTAGCATCAATATTCTACTCATGAGCAGCAAACACAGGCAGGGAGAACAGGAACAGGAATTCTCGATGATGGAAACCATAGTAAGGGAATACGAGTTGGAAGACAGATAGAAAAGAGGGAAGGATTGTTTACCTTCTGTCTATTCTCTGTCTTACCGTCTTTTTTTCCCTCCATCTCTCTGTCTCTCCTCCTCTCTGAAGAGAGCCTGCTGCCGCCAAGGAACTTCTCCCAGCAATTAAGAGGGGCCGCAGACGCTCGGCGTAATTACCGCCGCACATTGCTGCTGTCACAAAACTCAGCTTGCCCTCTGGTCATAAAAAACACACTGAAGAATATTTAGAAATGAATTATTCAGAGTGATTGTTCGCACTCAATTATTCATGGGACCCCGGCGAAGGGGAGATTTGCATCTCAACGCTGTAAATATTATTAATCTTGCCAATTACAAAATTCTCTGCCGCTCCAAATTCTTCAAATGATGTTCCAAATGTGCGCGGCGTTTTATGGCTTTTAATGTTTAAGTGGCTTGAAATGAATGTGCCGCCGCTTTTACAAATCATCTGGAAAACAAATCAAGCGCTCTGGAAGGGGATTCTCATAACGTGTGAGCAAAGTCAAACCGCAGAACTGTTAAATGTTAACCGCTCAGCCCGGATTCTAAATTAAAACCTAATGGTTCTGATTGTAGCGGCCCTTAAACCACTAGAGGGCGCTGCAAGGGGTCCCCACCACTTTACCTTCGCCACCATCCAACCCATCCAGTCTCCTCCCAGCTGGTCTGTAGTAGCTGTTTGTCTCTGTGCCTGCGCGAAGTAACATCACACAGATTATCATGGCTTAGTTGCGTAATCTCTCCTCAAAAAGTTCTGCTGTAATTAAACGTCTCCGTCTTGTCCTGTGGCTGTTATTATTACCAGTGGAAGAGTAACTGCCTCGTAAGGATCATTGTAAGGTGACACAATGGTTCCTAGTTTAGAGAGAAGGAAAAATAATAAATATATATGTGGCCAAGTCATGAATGAGGAGACCGGACACAGTTAAGCAATTATCACGGGTTATTATTCCCTGACTGCACTTTATAAAGAACAGCATTACCACGGCAAGTTTAAGGATTTTTGAGGTAATCAGTATAAATCAACATATTTTCCCTCTCTCTGAACGTCACACTGACGGTAAACCTCAACTCAAGCTTATGAACTTCAAGCACTTGTGTGTCCTAGACATTTGCTCGAGTTCAGGACACTTCAGCCTACACACTAGACACTAGACCTAAAGACAGTAGTGGCTCTTTCTAGAATTAAATAAATACAAGAAAACAAATAAATACATTTTCCCAGCCACATAACTCACAGTGACATCACAGTATATTATTTACTTCACAGAAAACATATTGTAAATTGCATTTATGAACCATATATATTTTCCAAATAAACATCCTTGCATGAGTTTAAAACACATTTTGTGAATAGTCATAAACTGATCGGTTTCGTCCACAGTGAGTCAGAGCTATCACACAACTCATTCGTAATGCAGTCCTTCGTTCATTCCCTCTACTGCTACTTCCGCGTAATTAAATCCACACGGGAACTTCGTAACTGGTTTGCTTTAGACTGAGTAGCAAACTCGCCACTTTAACCTATCCCAGCTGAAACCACAGGGGCTATCAAGCTATGGCATCTAATGGTACAAAGTTGCAAAACAAGACAGGAGTGGTTAACATCGTTGGTTAGCATGCTAACTTCAGTAGACATCTCTGCCACACCGTACATAGATGTCTTTGGAATTATTGTCAACGCTGTTGTTTCCTCGCATTCTGATAATGTTTTAATATAAATTTCTGGCCATATCTTACAAATTGCCCCTTTAACCATATGCTCTGCTTTTTAAACAGAGAATTCAGCCTCTCCATTATCTTTTATCTCACTTCTTTTTTGTCCCCCCCAATGCATGATAGAACATATAATCTAGGAAATGCAAATTGAGGTCCATGTCCAGACACTTAATTAAATTTATGTCAACTTTGATATTACAGTAAGCCTCTCTGTTCTCGAACACTGTGTCACAGATCCCGATAAATGGAATACATGCTGGGCTACAGTAATAATTTGCCCAGGCTGGTAGATGTTTCACTGTTTTAGGTTGAAGGGGCTGATGGCCGGAACCCTTTACTCGTGCGTTTGTCTATGAAGGACGTGAATCCCCGTGAAAGGAACTTCAAATGTACCTTTCAATTTGAATTGGGAAAAACTACTTACATACATGTCTTTAATCTCCTTGAGGTGACGCATATTAGAACACATACGCGTTTTAAAGGGGCACTACGTAGTTTTGGAGAAGAACTTCAAAATCTGAATTTCAATATATTCACAGTATTAATGATGTAATAATACAAACTCAGAAATATCTATTTTTCCATAACAGAAGCTGTTCTCTGAGAAAAATAAGGTCTCAGTTTCAACCTAGAAAGGTGGCAGGGTCCGCCACATATAACCAGAGTAAAACAGCGTGAAATTGTGTTGTCTTACAAGGTCAGCCAATGCAAATCTTTCTTTCACAAAACTATGCAGTGCACCTTTAACAGCTAATATTAAAACAATAATAAAAAAATGCATCACGTTTTTACCCATATAATACCTATATACAATTTAATGTATCTGATGCATAAATGACATGGAATTAGCAGTGAGGATTTACAGCAGGAATACAACAACACCCTCTAGAGCTGTTGACCAGTGGATTAAATTCTTTATTTATAGTCAGTGGCGATGTACAATCTTAAGTGACTCCATTAAAGATGGCCTTGGAGGAGCTTTACTGTAAAGCCTGTTGATAATTTCCGACAGTTAAAATAACCAGCCATCCATTCATAAATGCATCCATGCGTTGAGCGGTGCATACAGGACACCAGCAATCTAGATATTTCTTAATAGTAGTTTGTTGCCCCCCCCGCAGCACCTCGGGATCCCAGGATGAATGGGAGAGTGACACTTTGTAATGCTTCAGGCTGAGGAGCTCACTCTAATAGGCCTGAACTTAATTAGTATGGGACTCCCCCTGTAAGGAAAAGATAAATCCTAACCCCTTGAAAGTAGCGCTGCTGACACACGTACAAACACAAATATACAAGCACAACACACACCAACGGACGGAGACGCGCAGATTCGGTATGGATGTATGCATCAACCGCTGCAATCTCCAGTTTTTCTTTCCAATGCCCTTTGAGCTCCGATGTGCTGCCGATAATACTTCAAAATTATACAGACTTCTCTCTCTCGTTATTTTCCCCTCCTCCCTATCGGCTGTATCTTTCCCTCATTGCCTCGCAGGCTGCAGAGTGATGTGTCATTTTATAATCCTGCTCTGGCTAAATTACATTACGAATATCCTCTCATTAATTAAACCTGCTATTGGCAGCACCTGAGATAAAACAGATTATAAGAGCTGAGAGTGAAAACACAGAGCGCAAAACGCCAGCGTCAGCACTTTGTATGTGTGTGTGTGTGTGTGTGTGGAATTGTGCATGTGTGTGTGTTCTGTTATGGGGAAGAGGAGAAAGAGCGAGGGCGAGAGACTGCGGGATGAAATGGCACAGCTAAGATCTGCTGGTGTGATTTTGTCTATAGATGGTGCTGCAGCAGTGAAACTGTCTGCCTCACCACAGTCCGCACACCCCCTGTGATTTAACGTTTATCCTGTCAGAGATGGTTTATCCATAACGGGATTACTCTTAGGGTTAATGGACGCCATTCTCATGCTCTTTTGCACTGCCTCTGACAGGTAGTATACATAGAGTCCGCAGTAAAACAACTCATACCACCAACATGCTCTGTGACTCCGGCAGCAGCTTGGACTCGGGCCCAGTCCCAATATACACCCCCTGCCCCAACCACTGAGCCCTCGCTTGTTTTGGGCGTTCACGTCTAGGGGTTGGATGTCCTGATTCTTGGTGGGGTGTGTATCATGGACCTTTTTCTTCGGTAGCTAACCCTACAGGTTAGCATTGCCCTGGTAGGATTTTGGACTATTAGTGAAATAAGCTCTGCGGCAAACACAAGTTTTGATACTTACACATTCTGCTCAACAAGATAATCCTTGCAGATGAACACTGCTACTGTGATTTTCGAAGCATAAATTAAATTTGACAGGAATAAAAAGCGAATGTATCCTATTAAAAAACAGCATTACGGTTGCATGACTTAAACAACTGGAGGGCAAGGGGGTGCTTGAAGATGAGGGGTAAGGGTAAAACTTGGAAATGGGATTGGGCCTTTCCTCTGAATGACACTATTAATCTATCGGGGATACACTCTGTCATTGAGTTTAGTGATTTCATCTTCCAGCTGAGATATTACCTCCTTACAGACATATCAGTGCGAGTGCAAAAAAGTCAATTTCACTCTGGTTTTCTGGGGTAACAAAGTGAATATGAAATTCATCAGGTGTTGATATACCAGTTTGGCTTTGGCGAGAGTATTCAATTTATTTTTTGGGGAGTCTGTGCAAGTAAAAAAAAATCAAAGCAGATACCACATTAAAATGTATCAGAGATACCTCCTTCAAACAAAATTAATCATGATAAAAATTCACATTAAACACACTCCTCTCGGTAGCTGTCAAAACTGATTAATGCAAAGGAAAGAAGAGCGAGGAGAACGGAGAGAGAGAGAGAGAGAGAGAGAGAGAGAGAGAGAGAGAGAGAGAGAGAGAGAGAATGAAAAAAAAAAAAAAACTTGTATAAATATTAAGTGAGTCCGAGTGGGAATGCATGTTGCCTTTGTATGCACACCGTGTAAAAGCCATTGTGGAGTTCACCCAGGTCCCTTACAAACGAATAAATCACTGCCTTCGGACAAATTAATCAAAGTGCCCAGCTGTTGCTGTGCATGGCTAACTGGCGACAGCGCCGGCAGAGGCTGAGACTCCTTCCTCGGGTGGATTGTGTACCCCTCCCTTCCTCTCTGGGAGCAGTAGGCCTGAAGTGGGAGATTGGGTTTGTCTCCCTCCTGAGTGATGTAGTGCCACTTCCCACCTGATACTTTATCACCAGGTCAGATGTTTGTTACACCGATACGCTTCTCGCCTTTCTCCCAAAACAATCCAGAGAATGGATTCTGACTTCTGTGACCTCGTACGCTGCGTGCAGACTCCGTGGCTTCCCCGAGGCAGCCAAAATACACATGGTGTTTGACCGTTTTAACATTCTTGATCATTTTTTTACAACATGGCAAAGACGGGAAAAGCCAATGACAATCCCTGTTTTGCTTTAAAACAAACGTGTGGAAAAGGATGGATGAGTACTTGCACACTCAGAACCTTTCCGTCTTCAAACAGAGGCAACATGTCGGCTTCGCATAACCACAGTGCAAACCAACCTTTGTCCAATCTACACACTTCTGTCTCCAACTCAAATCATTACTTGACGCTAGTCACCATTATTTAGCCAGTTACAAGTATAGGTGGTCTGTCCTACCACAAGGTGTCTGAAATCACAGTCGCCTGGAGGGTGGACCGGACAATTCCTGGTACAGGCCTGAAAGTTCTTTACAAAGTAAGACACATTGAACACAGTTCTGTTTTCGCAGGTCAGGTGAAATTTAGCTAATTATAAATTAACATAATTATATTGCCAGTAACCCTAAGGGTAAAATAAGGATTTTGAACACTTAGCCCAATTTTGCATTCATCAACGTTGAAGGGTAGTCTTTTTTTTTCTCAACCCAATAAATGCCGTGCTCAACACAGTCAGCTCTTCCTCAGTTTGCAAAAAAAACCAAAAAAAACAATCAAAAACGAGAATCTTTGACAAAATGTCTGTGGTTCTTTGACTTCACAATGTACATGAATTACTGACATTTCATCATTACTATGACATGGAAAATCCTCTTTTAAATCGACAAACATTGTGAGGTCCCATGAGGCAAACTGGACAGGACGTGACTACCGCTCCCTATGAAGAGATTGGTGAGACCATTTTTGAGAAGCTGGGAGCTTGCAGGATACACACCTCCGCCTCTGCCGTCTCCAATATATGGAGATGTAACTACTTAACCAACAGAAACTTTTGCAGCAGAAGACAGCACTGAGGACTCTGAAAGGTTTTATGATTCTAATATTCCTCTACGCTCTGCCCATTTTTTTAGCCGTGCCCAGTAATTACAAGCAAATGTGCCTCTTCGTCTAAATAAACGTCTTAAGCATGTGGAAAAAGCATCGCCGGGAGCAGCATTTGGTCAATACACACAGACAGATCAATATGTGAATGGTCCTTTCATTATTCAACTAATGCATGTTGGTTTTACATGCGAGATGGAGAGCGGAGGGACATAAAAATAGTAGAGCCCATAACACCGGTCGTGTGTTTGTGCTACTAGCGCTGGCCTCATTACACATGTGCGGCAAATTAACCACAAGAAAAAAGCAATAGACCATGCATTTAAAATGTTCCATTAATAAGTTGGTTACGTAAATCGCACATGAAAGATAAATCATGGTGTGCGTTTCAGAGCTAGATCAAAACTCACCGCCAACACTCGAGCGCCGCTCCGCTCACTCCTTTATTTTTTTATATAATGGATTCTGACCTAGCGCTGTAAAATCATACCGGGCTTTGAGCTTGTTGATGTGTGAAAACTTTCAACAAAAAGCTTCTTGAGACCTCTTTAGTTTGCATTGCTACTACCTTTTGATGGGAACTACATAAATTATGCATGGGCTGAGCATTAGGGCTGAATTTAAACCCCAGTGTTATACACCAGCGCCTCAAGATATCTGAACACACAATCAATAATTCTCCATCAGCCGTGGAGGCTTCCGAGAGGCCCACACAGTCTTCTTTGAAGCCGGCTGACAAGTTAAACCCGGTCCAGTTTCTTTTTCTACTAATGGCACCCTCTTAGGAGAATACGTGCTGTGACATGCGCCGCTGCAAAGTCTTATTTTTAAGTGGCCCAATTGCAGCTTTTGGAAGGTGGCACAGCGACAGTTTTGGACCTAGTGTAAGAAAGCGGTGGGTGAAGAGAGGGAATCCTCTCGGAAAGCTGCTCAATAATGAAACAAACAAGAATCAATTTCAGTTCTGGATGGATGACAGTAAGGGTCTGTATGAATTCACATTCAATTCTCTTTTTTTCTGTCTCTTTTTTGTCTATTGCTTATGTAATTATTTATTTATTCTCAAATGTGCCCTTTTGCAATATTCCCTGAAACTAGCCTGAATTATGGTGTGTTCAGACCAAACTAGAAGTGAATTATTTGCGCGTCTAGATGACATAAAAAAAACAATGAAAATATGCAAATTTACATTTATTCGCTCCAGGACGCGCGAAATCTGCGCCATTCCTGCATTTGCGTGAGTTGAAAACATTGAACTCAAGCGTTGATTTCTTGTTACGCCGTGTCGCAAAAGCCTACACTTAAGTGATGTTGATGAATGACATTAATGATGTTAAAAGTCCGGACAATCGTGAATAGTAATGGAGGAGTACAAAATAGTCACTAATTGTTACTGTCTGCGGACACCCAGAGCTGTATGACAACACATCTACCTGTACCAGGACAGGAAAAAAAGGGGCTGGCGTGGAGGAAACTGAGCGTGGATTGGCGGACTACCTGAAGTCATGGAAATATGCCAGGACACTGTAGCACTGCTCCATCCAAACTCCATTCAGGGAACAAGCCTTCGAAAAGACGTTTGCTTGTTGTCTAGCCGACAGACATGATGAGGCATGAACTCAGGCTTTTTAGAAAGGCGGCATTATGATGTTGCTATATCGGCGTCCTTTTGACCAGTCTATTGCAGCCAGACCACAGCGAAAATGCTTTGTGTTGTGTTCTTACACATGATTTCAGCCTATTTCTGCTTGCTGGTCACAGTCATATTTATTGATTTTTGTCATCCAGTCGCAGCTGAAATTCACCAAGCTGGGTGCCACACGAGTATCGCAAAGAAAAACGTATTATCCTGCGCTCCGAATATTTTCTCAGAGTTTGGTCTGAACGCACCATTAGAGATTCAGAACATTTGCGCTAATGAGGCAGGCCTCCTCTTTTTAATTCCTCGAACAAGCCATCGATCAATTGGCAACACAGCTACGTTTGCATCCCTCCGTGTCTCATTTAGACCTTTGCTTTGATTGATACACTGATTCTACTGGCAACACAAAGCCCACATGAGCTCAACTTTTCCAAACAAATACAGCCAGCCAAGTCCTTTATCCTCATTCCTCTTCAGGGAGAGTGTGTATGTGTGTATGTGTGTGTGTGTGTGTGCGTGCAAGTGAGTTTATTTGTGCTGGACACACACTGTTTTTTGAAATGACATTTCATCTTCACGAGACGTGAGCCAAAGGCTTGCAACACTGAAGCTTAGAAACATGGAAAGGATTTTTTTTTCTTGATTTTTTAGGCTCTCTCTGTGTCAATCTATCAGTCTGTCTCGGTTTCTAGACGTAAGGTAGTTGTCACATCTGGGGTGCTTGTGTGTGGGGTGGGGGGAGTTACTCATGTGGTGCAACTTGGAGGCAATCTACTCAACGGCTGCCGGAGAGACAGAGTTAGGAGCGTGAAGATTTGTTTCTCTTTCTTCCATGTCCAACTTGAAACTGCGTGTTTGTGTGTGTGCGTGTGTGTGTAAGACACGGAGGAAAAAAACACGAGCACATATCTGCGAGGAAACTGCAGAGTTCTATTCAGATGAAACTCGATGGTTGGCTGTACTGGAGGGAATGTTCCACACGTTGGACAAAAATCAATAAGTTAATCCAAAAGAACTAGAAGGCCACTGTGAGGAGCCAATAACAAAACTACAGGCAATACAGGAGCCAATTTAGTAATAATGATAATGACTTCATTAATGTACTTAATCGTATGGACATAATTGTTATTTACTGTGAGAAACACTCTGCAAACACAAACAACTAAAGCCCGACTGAGATATCGGTTAGTTGTCACTACATGCTGATATTAGTATTATCATTATCACTAATATGTCAGCATCAGCATATATTGTATGTTTGAATATGCTTGAATACAAAAGAACATTTTCAAAATCAAATAAGTGTACTACAGAAAAGGATTCTTGGAAAAAAAAATCATAATGTTAAGTTTTGTTATTTCCTGTTTTATTTTGTAGTTTGTATCCTCAGGTGTCATGTTCCATTTCCCACCTCCTCTCTTTGTCTGTTTGCCAGCTCTTTTTCTGTGTATACCTGTGTCTTGTTAGTTAAGCCTGTGTTTTCCCGGTCTTCACAGGTTTCCTGTGTTCTGTATTTGTACCCCATGGCTTTATGGTTTGTCCTCCATTTTTGTTTTACTGTTTATTTTTTTCGGGATGCTCTTTCTTGCTCGCCCCTTTTGTTAAATGGATTCTGGATTATTGGATTTCAGTTATCAGCTTTCACTGAAACTCGCCCACTTTTCGTTATTGAACCTGCCACCGGGTCCGTGTTTGGGTCCTTTTTGTAAACCAGAAGAGAATGGGTTGAATGAAGAGGATATACTGAACGTCACACTGTGTAATTCTGTGCCAATAAACCAAACTTAGGATCTTAAATTATAATCTGTTCTTCCCATCTTAGCACAGCAAGCAGAAAGACTTTTGCAGGAAGCCGGTTGATTAAGGGAACTCAGGATCCTAGTACTATTTTTGCATCCTAACAACACAACACAAGGTCTTTGCTTTTTGCCCGTGGCCCACCATTAGGTCCAAGTCTCGGCCCTCCAAGCAAAAAAAGCCAACAACAAATTGCTACAATTCTGAGGCATTAATAATATCTGAAGGTCAGTGTACTGAACATCTCACCCGAAAGATTTGTCATGTTGTCTCTTCTACGGTCAGACACGAGCCCACCAAGGGCAGCGGCCAGACAATGTCATAACTGTATGATGCAAGAAGTGGACAGAGCGCTTAAACCGCTTGACAAAAGGTCTTCTCAGGACACCTTTCAGCACCCCTGTCACAACAGCGAAAGCATCAGCAACAACTTGCCCAAGGAGGCAATTGGTGCTCCCTGGATTGGAACCTCCACTCTGTCAGTTGCTGGGCAGAGAGTTTTTCTTACTCCTCAAATAGTAATCATACGTGTGTGTGTGTGCGGGCACGGTCATGTGTGTCAGAAATTAGCAGATTACTATTGGAATGCATTGAGACTTAAAGTCTGCCTTGTGTCGATATCTTTAAACGTTTCTCACAGTGCGAACACAGAGTTTACTCCTGAGTCGTGTCAGTATATATTCGAGCTGTTTATGTTCCGCTGGATTTTGTTTCCCTCCCCCGAGAAAACCGAGGAGATTGTTTGGGTGATTTTCTGTGAGTTAGGTTGAAATTCATGCCTTGTCTTGTCCTGTTGTGTCCTCTCCTCCGGGTTCCGCATCTCAGCTGTGCATCTAAACAGTATTGACCGCGAAGGGGCACCCCCCGCTGACAAACATACAATGAATCGCGGTCAAAAAAGGGAATAGGTTGCGAGTCGAGGCTCTCCCTCTTAACAACCATCGCCACGGAGACCGTGAAGTGAAACAGTCAAGCAACTGTCAGCTGAGACAGTGGAGCGAGAAGAGAGGCAGAGAGAGAGAGAGAGAGAGAGAGAGAGGGAAAGAAGAGTATATAAACAGACTCCCTGTAACAAGTTTGTTTTTTCAAGGTGTCAGGTTCCATAGCCAAGTTTACGGTTATCTGTGAGGTCTATCCTGTTTGGTTTGGCATGTGCCCCGGCTGCGGCAATAAATTTCACTGAGCGCTATGAACCGTTAATTAGGCTGGCAAATGGAGCTTGTAATTTGGCAGAGGCAAAAACCCACAGCACTTTGAATTGCAGATCCACTGCTACTGAGGCTGAAAAGAAAGAAAGAAAAAAAAAACTGCAACTGCTCTGATTGAAGTTTTTCTGTGTGTGCACAGACTAACTCGCATAGAAGTGCGTGAGCGACAGCGTGTGGATTTGGCCGTGCGTGTAGATATGTAGTGTACGTGTAAAATGTTTCTTCTTCTTTTTTTTCTTTTCTTTGGAGGATCTGAAAGCTTCCTGGCAGCTGCTAATCTTTCACCAAAAAAAAAAAAAAAAAAGCGAGGCTGAAGCTTTTCACTCGGCACACCCCTCTTTTTCTCTGTCTGTCTCAAATTGGATGGAAGTGAAATGGGCTCTTTTTATGGTGAGCGGGTCGCCTCGGAAAAAAAAAAATGGCTAGACAATCGAGCGTGGCGGAGCATTGAAACAACTTGGAGGGAGCCGTGATTTACTTTCATCTGCATAAAATCACAGGGCTATTTGATCACCGGGGCGAGCTCGCGCCGCCGTCTGAATGAAACCTGACCGAGGAGTGGAGAGAGGTTTCATCAGGCGTCGGATAAGTGCCGCGGACTGTATAGAAGAAAGAAATAAATAAGAGAGGAGCGAGGTGCCTGAGAGAGAGAAGGGTGAAAATAGATGCATGTAAGTACGGGCTTAGCACTCTGCCCAACACTATGGCCTTTGGATACATTCTGAATGCGATGGAGAGGTTAGCAAGGTGGGGCGTCCTGCTAGGAGCCCAGCCAAAGCAAGATGTAGAAGACACACACACACACTCACATGTAGAGTCGGTCTGCCGAGGGAATCCACAGCAGTACTACAGGATCAATTACTGGCTGGTTGCTGGAGGGGTCATGCTGCATCGAGTGTCCAGGGAGGGAGGTCGATCAATGCTGACTGCAGAGGGGTCCAACATACCAAACACACGCTAACATACATGGTGGGAGCAGGAGTTGCCACTCATGTACCTACATACCCCCTTGTTATTTTTTATTTTCTTTATTTTTTTCTAACAAGCCCCCCCCTTGCACAGTGCAGATAACAAGAGTGACCACCCATACACGCAACAATACGCAGCCTTGAGACGACGTGCGAAGACTGCACTCGCGCGAAAAGTAAGATATAGGTCAAAGATATCGCACGCGGCTACTCCCACACCATATCTCCAGGTGATGCGCCCTCCGCCTGTTATTAATGTTTTGAGCGACATCAAGCAGAGGAGGAGAGAGGCGTCACGGTCAATTTTTAAATGAAACTGAGCAAAAAAAAAAAAAAAAACCTACTCTTGAGGTGAACCACACTCTGAAAGTCATGCTTTGCCTTGATTGTCAGAACCCGCTGGCCATCCCCTTAGTAAATCAAACGGAACTGAAACATTTTGAAGGAATCGCCATTCAGTACAGGTATTCATGGAGCGATGACTCCTAATGACTTTGGTAATTGCCTGGATTTTTATCTCATCCCCACCGTTATTTAAACAGGGAAGTCCATTCAGGGCAAGCCCCATTTTGCAATGACCCCTGGACAACGACACATGTAAATATCATGTAAACAAAGATAACAATACATTTAGCGCAATAGAGGTAACATCAATTTAAATAATAAAAACATATATAACTATCTCTTTTTTTCCTTTCTGCACTTGTGTGGTGTACCACATTTATTTGCTGCTTAGGAAGACACGAGAGAAACTCAGGTATTTTGGACGTGCTTTATGTTACAGATAATCAGAATGCAGTGTATGAAGGTATTATTGGTGCAAAAGGTTTGAGCACCTGTAACGGTGGAATTTGTGGTTGTGTACAGTGATTGTGTATGTGTATCAGTAAATTTGTGGTCACATACTCTATGAGTTGTGTACTTGTAGATTTTTTTTCTCTCTCCACAAATACAACATAACACTTGTGTTTTAAAAGAACATAAATGTTCACATTCAGATTTGCACATATTCAAATGTTGTCCATAACTTCACATTGTTGGATAGAGGTACATAAATATGTTTTGCACCAAATATTCAACAACAATTGGAGCAAAAATGTGAGCGTGTCAGTTTTTTAATCTGTGACTTGTAAAATAGGATTTGTGCACCTGTATTTAAGAATTTGTGAATGTGTAAGTGTTGTGTTTGTATTTGTAAAAAAATCTACAAGTACACAACTCATAGAGTATGTGACCTCAAATTTACTGATACACATACACAATCACTGTACACAACTACAAATTCCACTGTTACAGGTGCTCAAACCTTTTGCACCAATAATACCTTCATAGCAGTGCCGTTCTCTGTTAGAGACTGAAACCCAACTTTTTCATACAGCAAACACTGATGCGTTCTAAAGCCACACAAAGTGATGAACCCAAAGGCAGAGTATCAGACTGCATCGGGAGGCGTAAGGGTGGAGGAAAAATTGCATAAACATTACATCACTGCAGTCAATGATGGGTAAAAAAAAAATGATAAAAAACACTGTGAACAACTCGCTTTCTGCAGGTATTCCAGTAATCTTTTAAGGATTTGTCTTTCAGCCAAGTCCCAGGTATTTATATGAGGTTTCTTTTCTAATGTAAATGTTCCAGTTAAAGCAACACTATGAAGCTTTCAAAATAATTTTGGAGAAAGATAGCTGATTGTTGAAATGTCTCAACAACGGTTCCATCAGCAAACGATGGGTTGCAGATTCTCGTGGTCTCTTTTAGCTTTTCATGTGGCACCACGATGACGTCCAAATCTTAACGTGTCAAAATACTTTTGTTCATCTTATGTTTCATAGTCATAGTTTTGCTATCAAACAACTGGAGGATGCGTTGGAGCAGCTTCACAGATCAAGAAAGAAGCTGTCTTTATCATCGTAAGACACATAAACGGTAATGACAAACAGTGTGATGTCACTCCTAAAGACCGACAGATTGAAAAGAAATGTAGGAGTGCTTTCTCTTTTACATTTTCACCGAACCGCAACACCGAACGGAGCTCCGTTGACCGCTGTTGTTTGTCACCCACGGTGCAGTGCGTGGACTCCATCTGACAACTCCCGACAAAGTGGAGATTAAAAGGCAGGGAAATGGCTCAGAAGGCCAAGAAAAGCCAGCCCCCTCAGCAGTAATTTGATAGAGAGCACATACCCGCAGATTGATAGGCATGATTCTGGTGCGCGCGGGGAGAGTGGTGTTATCGCATATTGGACCCTGTAACACTTCAAGGACCCTGCACCTCTAATAAGGTGGAGCTGAGGTGGAAAGATTGGAGATAAAGCCCGAGATAACAGCGGCATGTAAATACCTCGGGCGGTGATTCAAGTCGGTGTCTTCGGCCTCGGGCTCTCAAAGTCAAACAGTGTATACAATATGTGTCTTTTATGGCCTTAACAACCAAGTTTGTTTTGAGAGATTTCATCCGGCGCCGGGTAATTCCCTCCAAAACTCCACAGCTTCTCCAGCTCGCGTCACACCATACCATCGCCCTTCCCTGTGGGATATCCTTGTCATTTCTCATCCTTCCCAGACCCCCTGTTTTAAATGGAATCCATTCACTTTCTTTAATTGGAGAGTGCGAGTTTTGTCACCGTCTCATTAATGTCCAAGTCTCGGCACGCTCAGGCAGTTCTGCTCCAGTGGGCACATCTGTCCATGCTCATCCGTGCAGCCACCGAGGTGTCAGACGCGGAAAGACACACACACACACACTCACACTCAGCCCATATGCACATGCAAGGTATTGTCACTTTGGCTATTAAAAGCAAAGCTGGGCCGATTATGATCCCATTCACAGAGAGAATAGCTCTCTCGAGGTGAATGATTGCACATCATATGGCGCAGGGCGGAGCGCAAAAGCTTCTGCGGAGATGGAGGGAAAAGAGAATTGACTAAAGGAGATGGAAAGAGGTGTGAGGGGTATAGAAAGATGTGAGAAGAGGAGGGGGAAACGTGCAGGTAATGAATGGTGATGGTGACTATGTGTCCTGACTCGACAATCAGAAGGGGGCGAAGGAGGAAGTTCTCTCTGTGCGTGGGCTTTCCAGTACAGGTTGGTGTGGAAATTAGGGAAAAGGGCCTGAAAGCCAGCAAACGCAGTCAGAGTCG
This sequence comes from Diplodus puntazzo, assembly GCA_963678695.2. Taxonomy (NCBI): domain Eukaryota; kingdom Metazoa; phylum Chordata; class Actinopteri; order Spariformes; family Sparidae; genus Diplodus; species Diplodus puntazzo. Next base: position 14,748,247 of record OZ023175.1, read on the forward strand.
GGATTAGAATAACAATGCCAAATTTAGCATGAATGATTCAGTCCACCTCTGCTACATTTTCACTTTTTATATAGAAAGTTTATTGACCTCAGAGTTAATACAGCGTGGTTACGATTGGAAATAGACTTGAGTGTCCGTTTATGATCTGCGTTACAGCTGACAGATAACTGCTTGGCATTTTTTTTTGGTTTTTATGGCTGAGCAAAATAAAAAAAAAATTGCAAACCTCTTCATCAAAAATGAGCCTTTATTCTGTAAACGTCTTTGATATTTAGAGGTTTTGTTTTTTTTTGCGTTGCTCATGCAGATTCCACATGTTTATCTGCAGGGGTGACCCCTTTCACATTACAGAAAGTCATCTGACCCAGTGTTCATATAACAACAAATATTTAAACACATTTGTGGCTCAGCAGACACTGTTGGAAATAGAAATAGCAGCATGTTGAATGTTTAGTTGCAGTGTTGGGGGTAGCGCGTTACAGAGTAATCTGTTATGGATTACGGGGTACTCGGATTACTTTTTTGTCGTAGCGAGTAACGTGAAACGTTAGTTCTGCAACTCAAGTTATCCGCTAAAATGCTCAGCAGTGGAAGGTAGACCTACCGTTGTGTCAGTGTGCATGCGTAGCTCGCTAATTCAACGTAGCGAGATGGACACATTTCCATTTTTTCGAATTTCTGGGGCGGAAAGGACGAGAGCAACATCGCGGTGAAATGCGCTCGTTGTATTGTTTTCATCGAAACAGCTGTGCCTGATACTGTACGCCTCTGCCCAGTTTGCTGTCAGATTGTTAGCAAAGAAAAGAGCTCTAAACGTCATCTTGCATCTGTCATTCCTATTGTTAGGCGTTACCCATTGTGTGCCTTTAAGAAGGCCACAAAATGACAGAAGAGTCTATACGGTCAAAGGTACGTGTACAGTTGGCCACACGCCATCTGGACAATGTAACCAGCATGCGAAGCGAGTTTACTATAATTTTTGGTAATGCTACAGTACTCTACCGCAGTTGATAACGCAGCGTTACTTAACATTGTCCCATATGATCACTTGAAACAGTAAGTGATATTCAGTTTTGTATTGTCAAAGTGGTTAATGGAGAGGAGTCTAAATTTCCCCGATTTCTTGATAGTGTCAGCGATACTACTCCTCCTTTGGAGCGACGGCGTAAAAAACTCACATCGTGGACTGTACAAGTGAAATGTAAAATATCCTATTCTCTCAGCTATGACAGTAACTTACACCGCCTCCACTGATGCCATCCCATATTGATCACTTAACAACAAGTGCCCCAGTGAAATGCATTTGTGCTCATAAATGTCAACATTTTTCAGTGCGCCTCATACTTGTTTCACACGCTGCAGAGCGGAGAATTCACATATTAAAACCGCCCTTCAAGACTTTGGGACAGCACATGTAATAAAGGATCCAAATAAAGCATTCCTGGTGGAAATCACGAGCATCCAGAGAGACAGAGCGAACGGCAGAGTGGAACTTTGAACATGTCAGCTGTTTTTTCTGGCCTGTCTCCGAGGAGAGGTTTATGTAAGTGGTTTATTGCGTGCCTGCATCACGGGGGGACAAAGGAGGGGAGACTCGGGCATTTATGAGATTAGCACAAAGTAAACTTCTTCTCAGAGTGATTTCCCTTGCAGAGGACATCGGCAGTCAGCGAGACAGAGAGAATAGCAAGAGCCCGCCCGGGTGAGGCGGCGGGTTCACAGTCAGTTCAGGAATCAGAGAGCGACGCAGGGTATGGTCGGACGGTATTAAATGTTTTCAGGGAGAATGAGGAGAAAGAGCAAGTGGCTGGGGCAAAACGTCTGGTGTTTCCATTACCTTAAGTGCACGGTGACGCCGGAGGCAGAGCAGACGACAGCACATGTATGACTGTCATCCATGATGTTGGCACCCTCTCATTGACTTGCAGTACAAGCGTGGGGTTATATTGGCTGTGTTTTTCAAGGGCGCCGGGGGTGAATTAAAGCCAGAGACATAAGTCAGTGACGGTCTTACATATGTTGCCCAGACAGATTCTCATTATATCCCCAGCATACCATGGATATTAAAGTCCACCAAACAATATCAGTAAAAGTCTTTTTTTTTCCAAGCAAATGTGTAGATGTGGATGAGGGGAGAATGGCCACTGAGAGAAGCTGCGATGCCGGTGGAGAACCACTGCAAATGACTTCTAAGCGCACCGAAGTGAGACGCTTTGTTAAATTTGGCCTTTTTCTTTTTTTTTGTTTATCTCATTTGTGGCTGAACGCTCTCTTACCGCCAATGCACGATATAATTAGAGTGTTATCAGCCGCCTTTACGTAACAATGCATTCCGTGATAAACTATAATTTCCTCAAGGTTTCGGCTAAGAGATCATCCTATTAAGTGATTTTTATGAATTAAAGGAACAAAAAGGTTAATTGCCACAACGCAGTAAAGGCTCCCAACGAGTTGAGATCAACTTCAGCAACATGTTGTATCAAGTCTTTTCACAATGATTTAGGATTGTTCGATCATGACATAATACTCAACATTGCAAAATCACAAAAACAGGGTATATTTATCAATCCAATAAAGCCTTTTGTAAGGGTGAGATTAAGGCAACACTATGTAACTTTCATCAGAATGATATTGTATTGTTGGTTGTGTCTCTCTCCATCTGTCACCTGTAACCATTTATCCTTTGCAGGGTTGTGAGAGGCTTCGTGGAGTTGGTCCAACTTAACATTTGGCGAGTGGCGGGATACACCAGTCTCATGCCCAGATCGCCAAATACCAATCAAAAGTCAAAATTGATTGGTATTTGGGTCTTTCGCACCCAAAACCGTTAAGCCGAATGGCATATATCCAGATTGTTGTGTTTGAAAAGACTCATCAATAAACTATCTTTCTCCAGAATGACTTTCAAAGTCACACAGTGTCACTTTAACAACTCAATGAATGCCCTAAATGGACTGAACTGCGCGGATTGTCTCTCTCAGGACTGTGTGGAAATAATGTCAATGCCAGCATTAAAGCAACTCTCAGGACTGGAACAGCTTTATGGAGGTAAGTGAAAGAGAAATGTGGCTGGCAGAGCTCTCTTCCTTGGCCGAATGGAAATAAATGTCCTCTTTGGAACAAAGGGACAGTGCTCCTAAATGATACCTCAGCTGTAGAATGGATCGTGATGGGCACACGTTTAGCTGAAGCTCTGAGACAAAGTGATGGGTGAATATGAAAAGCTAAAGCAAACTTTTTTTTTTTTTTAATTTAGCTTATATTAGCATTAATAGAGGAGCAAATCAAAGTGTAAAACTGATTTGGAAAAAACAGGAATTATAAATCAGTGGGGGAAGCTCACATTTAATTTAAAACTGCACTCAAGACCGCAGCAAACCGGCAGGAGCTTTTGATAATCATTTTGTAAAAACTATAAAAACTCTCACCCCAGCTTACACACACAGCTTTTTTTTTTTTTTTTTTTTTTTTTACGATAGAACCAGTTAATACTGATTTAGTCTTAAGAGTCCAAAGTTGACAGGATTATCAGCTCCCTTAAGAGCTACACGGCCAAAAATCAAACCCAGAGAAGACACCCGTTTCCTAAGATCCATAAAGAATCACTAATCTGCCCCCTAACCAAGGTTATTAATCTGTCCACTACCAAGATTGTTTTCCCACTGTGTAAGAGGATGCATTTATTACTCCTATCCCTGAATCAGGGTATAAAGACAACAACAACAACAACAACAACAACAGAGTAATCAGCATTCAGCCTGTCATGGCCAAAGCTGGTGAGAAATAGAGCGCTCTGTCTCTGTCTACATGACTTGTGATCATAAGCATTGGCTGGCTCGGGATGGTTAAGGGGCCGGGGTGAGAAAAAAAAATGGGCACCACATTTATGACAATTTGTGATTTATTGATAGTGTAGAGAGAGCACTTCACCGTGTATTGTCAACTGGAGGGACATCCTAAAGGGCACTTTAGGAGCACTCACAGGGGCACTCATGTTTTATCTACCATAGGGGCATCTTAGAGGGCACTCTCGCAGCACCCCCATTGCCCCCCTCTGAGTCCACCCCTTGTTATAGGAATCATTACTCTGCTGAAGACAGCTTTGAATATCAAATGTCAAATTGAGCGTCTTTTTAAAGGGGTGAATGGTGTCTCTGTCTTGTCCCCCTATCACTTGCTTCTGCACTCTGTAATTTCATTGAGAGGGTAAGATCATAGCTGTTGTTTACTAAAAGTTTTCAAGGCATAATGTTATGAATGTTGTTTATAGTCAGCACCTCCATTACGTCAGACAAATTGCTACAGACCTGGCATTTGTATTGAGGACAGTTGTTATGCACTCAGAAACTGTGGGGGGGGGCGCCAAATCACACAAAAGGCCACTTTCCACATAATGTTGCTTTAATCTCTGATCATCTCATATTGACTGTGTTTATGATGCTATTATCAGCACTCATATAGATTATTAATGTCAATAAGCATTTTAAGAACGTACAAGTGCCTTATTAGCTATTAACTAACACTTATCACAAGGACCTTAATATAAATCTTTACTGTAGTTGTGACTGAGGAAAACAAAGAGCAGGTTTTCTTGTTTGTCATTGTGAGTTTTCTCATTGTCTGTTTCCACTTTCAGTTTGCGAAAATTTGTTGAAACTTGAAAATGCACTTCTTGTTAAATGTACTGATAGTACCTTAATAAGCAACAAGCAAGCGACAACAGAATTACACTAACCCGTCTATACATTTTAAATTCAATTAAGTTCTTATAAAATGTAAATGCTAGATGTCAGGGCCTTGTCTGCAGTCTCAATTGTTCTGTTTGTGTTGACTATATGTGCTCTCTTTGTGTTAGCTGTGGGTGCTTTAGTGTTAGCTGTTTATCCTTTGTCTTGTGTTGCTCCATTTTTCTTTTTTAAGGATTTAACATCAACATGCCCGAGGGACTGCAAATGAAAATTGCCCATTTGGATAAATCTAGTACATTTACATCCCATGGATGCCAATTAATCAGCATTGCCCCTGAATAAATTGAGAATAATACATCCATTAGGTGTAAACGTGGCCGTCATCGTTCTATATGCGCCACACCAACTGCTGTGGGAAGCGTCTTGATTTCTGATTTCTCTCTTGACCAGCACTTGACACTTTTGATGAGCCTTGTTGAACACAGTCCTTAACATTCATTAACGGACGCCACTTGAGTGGATATATTTGCACAAAAATTGTACACTGCACTTTGCGCCTACTCATTATATGCTATGGGGTGTATAGGAGAGGGCTGAGAGACAACATGAGACAATGCAGCCACATGCAGCAGCATACCATAACAGGTGGTGGACTATGGCAGGAGTTTAACAATTTTTTTCTCTCCCCTTTTTCCTTTATTTATACGCGCTGCTCATTATGCCCTCATGCGAGTCTCCCGCAGCGGGACGCTGGATTTTGACAGTGCCCGTCCTCATTACTGGCAAGCGAGCACCTGAGAGATGAGATGCATCCTGACACCCAGGGCTGATTCTCACCTCCATTAACACCAGCAGGGGGTCGCCATGATCTGATTACAGGAGGGGATGAATAAGGAGCAGAAATGTGGGGAAACAAGAGGGGAGGTGGGGGCTGGAGGGGAGTGGAGGGGGGGTGGGGGGGGGAGAGGGCAGAGAAATGGACATAGGTGAGAGAGGGAGGACAGGAAGAGGGGAGAGCAAAGCGGCGAGATGATGAAGGGGGGTGGCCAGAGACGCTCGGGGGGCTGATGACAGCAGCGCTAGTCTGGAGTGTGTAAGCCAGCAGCCGTGGGGCCTAATGATGGAGGTCATTGGCATACACCTCTGTAAGGGCGGCTGGCTTGTGATCAATACCACCTGATGAGGTGTCTGAGTTCCCTCTGATGTGCATCAAAATGGAATATGTTTTTCCTCCCCGCTTAATCGATGGGAAGAGTGTGAAACTAATTGGGCAAAATTGCAGGGGCATTTATTGATTAATCAAGCAGAAAAACGAGAGGAGCATATCAGGAGCAAGAGCCCCTCGACATGTGAGGGCAACGGCACGGCGCTTTGATTGGCGAAATGAATCGATATCTCGGAATCATTGGCTGGCTGCATAAAAGTTGGAGGGGGCATGAAATATTCAAAGGCGCCGTGGCAACAGCACCTGCCGATCCGCGGAAAAGCTGAATAAAAACAGACTGGCATCAATTTTGAATGCCAGACAGTCACATACTGGAAAGCACTCGTGTGGATGATGGGATTCCCCCCCCCCCCCCCTCAGAATGTTATCTTCCTCTTCCCATTCTTCTCATGTATACAGCATTTTTCAATATATAGTCAATGTGGTGTGCTTTAGTACGGAGCGTGCCTTATAGATTTCTGTATCTTTTCTCTAGCATTACAAAAAAAAAAAAAAATGTCACGGTGCCGGTGCTGTTTTGCATTGTGGGAATGCGTTTGAGAATGGTTTGTGCATGGTGGAATGTCACAGTGGGGTCCTCTGAAGGACAGCAACCGTGAGACTATAATCTCTCGTCTCTGTAGCGTCGAACCCCCAGGGAGAGTTGGATCAGGCCACTTGATTCAGTCTTTTAGTTCCACTATGGTGCACTATACCATACACCAGTACAAAAGCCATCTCCCTCGTCGAAAAAAAGATGGAAATAACATTGGAGGGGAGGGAGGCGGGGGGCCGAGGTTCCGCCACTGCCACCAGTCCGCCGATGTGTTCCACATCAGGAAGCATTCATATTTATCTGCCCTCAGAGCACATTTGTAGTATTATGTAAAAATATGGCAGCTACGGGGAGCCACAGCCAACCTCACCTTGTCTCTTCACTTCACTGAGAATAGATGGAAGAACAGACAAGATAAGAAACAGTCATCTATATTTGGAATAGAGAGAAAAATAGAGAAACAGGTGAAGAAAAGTGAATAAGGGGAGGCAAGAAAGGAAAATCCCGGATGGGGCTGGGATTTCCGGTTGATTTTTCTCTTTCTTTCTTTTTTCTATTTTTAAACAACACGAGATGGAAAACAGTTCAGAAACTGCGATGAAATGAATATCAAGTACAATCAGCGTGCTCCTGATGGCAGGAAATGAGAGCGAGAGCGACGGATTGGAAGAGGGAAGAGGGAAAAATCAGTGATGCCTACCGAGGTCACTGAAGTGTCAGGGTGGAAGAACACTGGGTGACTCGCACACACAATTTACTTAAGGAGATGTTAACGGTCTGGAGGCTACTGGGAGGCGGTTGATAAGTGTCTGGATCATGTATTGACCTCTCAGTGGCCTCAAAATGCTGCTGATTGCCGACCGGAGTCAGCAGGGAGGCTGGTGGTCTGGCTCTCACAGCTCCTGGGCTCTGAGTGTCTGTCAGTGGAAAGACTCAAGGCCATATTATTCTGAGTAGAAGTCCATCGGGTCTTGTTGTTTTGACCCACTGCAGTCCTGTTTACATACTAATGAGAGATTTACTCTTCACACAGCGCAGGAGCTGAATAGTATCATCGCTTCTCTCCACCCGCCCATGAGCCACTCCGCGCACACGGCGATCCATAAAATAACAGCAAAATTGAGCGCGGGCTGCATATTGTGAATCTCAAATTATCAACACTGGGAAGATGTTTATGGATGCAACAGGGTAAAGTTGAGGCAAATCAATAGATTTTAGCTGCTTGTTTGGAGGTTTAGCCGGCGAGCCAGAAGGAACTGTCATACAGCGCTTACGTCCAAAATCAATGCATCCACCTCATTTTGACTTAACATCTGTGAACTTTTAGAATTTCCACGGAAATTATTAAACCACTTTAAAACTTTAAATCATTTTTCAGTGTATTGGCTTTTGGCCAAGTGTGCAAAATGTCAGATGCATAGCCTAAGGTGCGAGGTCAGGTTTCTCTAAATTTTAAGGCATGTGTTTCTCTTTTGTCTGTTTGTTTGTCTGTGTTCTGACCACCCTGCATTGAGATAATGTAGGGATTTAAACTCCATGGAAAAATAGCAAATGATATGTTATGATTGCACTGGACATATACAAACATAAAGTACTGGTTACAGCAGAACCCAGGAATTAATCAAACAGTGACTCTAAGTACCTTAATTACATGTAAACGTTTATGTTGACTTATTATGAATGAATTAAATTGCTAAGTTTAATTGAAACAACGCACACTATATAAACCGTATGTGTTATTGTGTAGTGTAGTGCCATAGCAACCTCATTCATCAGCTTGGAGCTCAAACTACTATGCTGCTGAGGTTTTATACAGACTCATTGTGACTCTGACTTTGCTCAGAATCCCCAGGAATTACAAGAGAATTCTGGTAAAACCTGGTAAATTTACATGTTTTGGGGAGTAAATGATTCATACTTTCCAAAGGTTTTGGAATTGGTCCAGTAGACTGCTTTAGCTTGCAGCCACGACACGGCTGCAACTCCGACCGGCACAGTCACGTCTACTAGAAGTGCTTGTTTTTGCAGCTGGCAGGCTAAGGTTGTTATTCTAAGTGTTTGAAAGCATTACGGAAATGATTCCTACGGAGATAGACCTGTTTGTTAAATAATAAGATCCTTTTTTGTAACCAGGAACATAATTCTTACTCTTAAACTCGCAGTACGTTTCATGCATAGTGCATGAGTATGCATAGCGAACTAAGTCTATTTAAATAAAATGGTCCTAAACTGTAGATAGCTGCTAAGTGAAGTTAGAAATTTGGTAGTGCTGATAGAGAACTTACACTGGTACAATCCAAACATATAAACATACTTGTAGTCTTCTGCTGTTGTTGTTTCAAGGGGAGGAGGGTGTAAAAAAGATCAAATGTCAGGTGTGGAAAAGGCCTTCGCCTTTCCGTGGCTGCCATGTTTCATTGCCACTGTCATGGTTTTGATTTTTAGCCTAGATGTTTCCTGTTTTATTCTGTAGAATAAAATGCTCGTCCTCATGTGTCTTGTTGTGACTGTCCACTTCCTGTCTTGGTCTTTTCCCCGCCCCTTTTCAGTGTACACCTGCGTTTCATATGTTCATTAGTCTCTGTGTGTTTGAATCTGTCTGTTTCCTCCTTTCTTTGTCAGTTTGTCTTTTTTGCTCCTGGTGTTACAGTGTCCGCTCCTTGTGTTTGCTGCCGTTGAAGCCCGAAAACTCCACTGTGGTTTGTACTTCTCTTTAGTATTTTGGATTTGCCCCAGCCTGTTTGTCCGTTTTTGTTGCCTCCCTTCAATTTTTTGGACTACAGCTTCTTATCAATCAAGCTTGCTTTTTTTTCCTACCCGCCTGCCCCTCTGTGTCCTGTGTTTAGGTCCCTTTTCGATATCCACAACCGGCACAACAGTCATTGAACGTATTCCAGGGTTTTTGCGTAAATATGCGATCGATATTCTTGAATGAAAACGACCTTCTGCCATCCAACAGACATTATAATAAGTCAGTCAGTCCCAGAAAGCCTTTAGAGATGCTTGTGTTTTGCAGCACTGTGTTAAGTCTATATGTATGCAGCTGGAATCTTCAACATTTTCAAGGACAATCCACAATGGTGCCTTAATGCATCGTGACTGAATCGGACACATTTTAGCCATTACGTACGGGAATTCAGGTCACTAAAGGTACATGTGTTCACTTCATCAGTTGAAAGCACATAGGTAGTGGTAGGGAGTTGGGACACGTAAAAAAAGAAATTCCAATAAAAATCCAGTTACCAATTTCATGCTTTGAATATAGGTTATGCATATTTCTTATATAAAGAGCTGCTTGGGTGACTCCAACACGGTGACTAGTCAGGAAGCCGAAGAAGAGCTTTAACCCGAGTGGTGTCTAACACTCTCGGACACTTTATTGGACAATCCCAGTGTTACAGTGACTAACTCTGCCTCGTGACTGGCAGGTAAGCGGCCCTCGGAGCAGCCTCTAGCAAATCTGTGAACACTGGGAACTCAGGTTTTCAGCAGGGGCAATGGGGATGTTAGACAGAGGGACTAGAAAGGCAGACCTGCATTTACAACCTGTTTGGGATTTGGCTATTGCACCGTGACTAACACCCCTGCTGTACCACATATGCTGCTGAATTTTAAGTCTGGCGTACTGCAGGAGGCGCAGGGTTAGTAAGACCAGAGAACAAATGCCATCTGTTAAATAAACAAACACAAAATATCCCACAATCATTTTCCATGCAGGAGGAAAACTTTTTTTCAATCCCTAAAAAGAATGCATGCCATTACGCCTCAGCTCCAGACGGCCAATTATGTTTTATTCTGGCACTTAAAGTTTGCGATGGAGTGCAGGATATTGCCCATAATATATACACAAGCAGGCTGCCGCCACAGGACCACTGCTTAAACGGGCCCCTTGGGGGTCCTGAGGTGGGGAGGGAAGGTACCACCTGCATGTGTCTGCTCACACTGTATGTGTGCCAATTACTCACTGACAGACAGAGAGGGGAGCCTGACAGGCCATCGCCGTTTGGCAGATGCCACGCACAAATGCTTCGCACCGACTTGACGTCAACGGACAGGGCTAAGATGAGACCTTGGTCTGACAGCTCAGCTGGACCAGGGCCAAGGGGAAAAAAAAAAACATAGGAGTCATGGCAGTGGTGAGAGGAGAGGCAGAGGAGGGGTAGTGAGAGGATTAATATTGCATTCATATGTCTAAAGAGTGTGACAGGAGTATGACAAGCGGCGTATGAATATTGGGAGAAAGTTTGTAGGGCTGTCCCGATGTTTGGAAACGTTAACTATTTATGAGGTAGACAGTGCGAGGAGGGGATTTTAGCGTGTTTGCCCAGGGCTATGTGGTAGCTTAGCGTTTGAAATTTGGATTTTTACGCAAACCTGGCAGTTGTCATACAAGCTAAGAATAAACTGAGCGGCGAGATAATGAAGCACATCCTCCCAGCCCATCCCCTCCCCCCTTGCGCAGACACAATCTCCACGTCTCTCCCGTTTCTTGTCCATCTGTTTTTCTCTCCCTCTCCTCGCTTTCTTTTTTTTTTCTCCTCTCCTCTGTACCGAATTCATGGTAAAAAAAAAAACTGTCAGACATTTGCTCATTGTATCCCGCCATTGTTATGCAGATGAGAGGGGGGATTCTGAAGGCATCAAGTGTATCCTTTTAGTTACAATATCAGCAGCACTAACAGACTCGCAGCTGATGGTTTCATGGCTGTAGAGACGACTTTGATTCCAGCTCAAATTCTCATGTAGGATTTCTTTCTTTCTTTTTTTTATAGGACAAAACTAACCACAGGAATATTTGTTTTTTGAAGCAGCTTTTTCTTACATTTTTCGTATTTTCATAGCAAGTCCCTGAAATAACAGGCCTACCGTTATGGTTTTTATTCCAGTTATGAATTCACGCTCAGGGGTAGTGAGAGTAAAGAAAGTGTTACTAGAGTCTTGGACTGGCAGGCAGCATCTTTGTTCAGGGTTCAGCTATTAAGCAGAGATCCCAAAGAGAGACTCAAAAGAGTGTCACGGCCAGATTTGGTCCTGAATTAAAAAAAAAAAAAAGGTAGCTCGGTGTGAACGGTGTGTTTGTGTGCGATTTCCAAAAGGCGGAAGAATGAGAGGGGTCTCCCCTGTGACACCGGCCACCTCTGTCATTCATGTTTCATATACGACATGATTGCACACACACACAGACACACACAGACACATACAAATTCCTCGGACACACACCGGCTCATAACAAAGAACCTGGCCACTGCTTTGTCTGCACGTCAGCGGCTTGATTCTCCCAGAAGCCTGGATGGGTTGCGTGACACCGTCACACTATCCCAGGATCCCCGCAGGCAGCCTTGGGACAAGAAGCTCATCATCGCTCTCCGCACTCCTAGGTGAGTGGCGGTGGGGGGCACACTATGATGAGGAAGGAAGGAGTGCAGGAGAGGCAATAGACCCGAGGCCCATTGTGGAGCGAAGCAATATCCACATCTGCCACAGCGGCCTCTCAGACATACAGAAAAAATGTATACGCACGCACACAGTGGAGAAAGCTACTCAGATGGGCAGTTCTGTCACCAGCGATTACCCTCCTGCCACTCTGACATGGAGCGATTGGGGCCATATGAACGCTTCTGTAGCCCTAAGCGATGTTTAGGGGCAGGAGTTAGAGAGATGCGCCAGTCGCTGCTTATGAAGGCTCATAATCAGATGTGAAAGCTGTCTTGTACGCTTACAGGCAGCATTGTAGCGAAAAGCGCCGCTCGCTGTAATATTGATGCCGGTTTTTCAGCGGGTTGCGCTAAGAGGATGGGAGGAAATTGGAAACACATTAGCAACACCTGATAGCTTTGAACCCATACAGAGGGGGCTTGGAATGTTAATCATTCAGCAGGAAAAAAAAAAAAACGTCTTCGGTGGGTGAAAGAAGGGAAGAAACAAAATCATAGCACTGGAGACTGCGCGAGGAGACGGTGGCTTCGGTGAACGTGTCCTGTAATGTTGAGCTGATTATTTTTCAGGGGGAAATAATAGCAGTTAGCCCACCCCTCCTCACACACCAAAAGAAAAGAAGAAGAAAAAAAATCATGCTATGTATTTTGCTCTCATCAAGTATGCAGCAAAAAACTGTATTTCCCTGTTCCCTGCGGTTTTGACATAAAAATCTAAATGCAGACTGTGGAACAGGATGAGATGTTTTGTTTTCCCTGCCTCTTTCCCAGGAGTCATCACAGTGGAAACTATTTATTAACTAGATGCTGTGTTGGCTGGTCAGTTGGAGCCCAGTAATAGGTGTTGGGGGGGTGGCAGGGTGTGTGTGTGTGGGGGGGATGCTTGTGGAACCTTAGATTTATTTGATGCCACTCTCAGGTTTTCCAATCTAGTGCTTCTTGATGGTTCCAGCGCTCACATATAGAGGGGGCTGGAAATAGCAGAGAGCACATCTCCGGATGAAAGGTGCCTCAAGGGTGGCTATCAGGACTGAGGAACACAAAGTAAGCACCTCACTCACATGCACACACACCAAGGGCCCTCTGGGTATTTGCGAGTGATGAGAACTGACAGCGGTTTGTGTGCGCAATGACTACGCCTCGTGCTTGTGATCCGCGGCTAGTGGGGCGGCCGTCTTCGCAAAAACCTCCAGCGTTGACAACGCGGGCCGAAAGATCTCACTGAACTGTGCTTTTCTTTGTCTAAATCAACACACAGGGGACGGCGCAGCGTAACAAACAAACACGCGAGCTTCTAAAATGTTGCATCTGCAAATTGTCAGCGGTGAGTGTAGTGGAACAGCTGTGAGCAATCAATGATAGCAGCCAAAAATATGTGCCGGGGAGAGATTTTTGAAGGGCTGTGGCGAGGTATGTACATCTCAACCGGCATGCATAATTAATACGTGCATTAGACACTTAACAATGCTTAATGATTTCAAAATGCTGACCAGTAAAATTGCGTGCGTTTAAGGCTGTCAGTTGAAGGTCTAGGCACTGTAATTTTGAAAAGTTACACTCGTGCACCTTCGCCTCTCCGCCGTGAGCGTGCAAGATGCGTTCATGTTGGAGTAATGGGTCACCGTATGCATAAATTATGAGATGGCTCTCCCCTTTTTACATTACGTGCAAATCGGCGAAAGTACAGTGCGGAAGTTCTTGAAACGTCGGAGCACGGATGTAAAAAACTTTCACCTTTTAACTCTGCACGTCTCATTAAGGCACCCGTGAGGATGTGGCTTGCACCGTAATGGCGGTGAAAAATCATATCAATTAATGACACATCACTGTCATTAATTCATATATGCAAATGCCGCGCACAATACCCATCATTTCAAACGGCTCGAAATGATAAATTCATCCCTATAATTACGGTGATGATTCAAGTCAATGAGCAAACAAATTTCATTAATGGATTAAAAGCTAAAAATGGTCTGTTATCCAGCACTTAGAGGGAGGGGATTAGCCAGCGACCATATTAGACTTATCTTCATATGTAAATGAAAATGATTAGCAATCACTGGTTCCCCCCCTGAAAGCAACAGCGGCAAATAAAGAAAGTTACTGAGGTCGAAACAATAATGTTAACTACTGCAGAGAAATTAGTTTTTTGTTTTTTAACTAGGAGGTACAGTCAATCAAATGCTAATTTCGGCACTCCTGCTGATTTATAACTTGTTAGGTGGATCGGGACAAAAGGGAGCAGAGCTTAACACAATGGCGAACAGCGCGGCTGAGAAATGACTTAGTGTGAATCCAGGGGAAATAACCACGGAGTGATAGACTATCTCTCCAATAGGGACTGTGAGACAATGGGTATTTTTTTGGCGCAGACGACTGCATCAGTGCCATGCATCTTTGGACCATTTTCTATTGGCATTCCACTTATATTGGCTCCACGACGGCCTTTGATGCCCGCCTGAGCTCCCGTTTAGGTCTCTGTGCCTGTCGGCGGCGGCTTTCGCACTGCCGCTGCGGCTGCCCTAGGCATCAAAATGCAGCACTTCCTCTCAGCGGCGCCAGGCAGCTGATAGCCCTTATCTCATCTCCAGCAGCACGAGCTGTTGGACTGGGGGGCACTTCGTACCTTCCCCGGTCCCTCCAGCTTCCCTAACAACGCTTTTTCTCTGGGTGAATGGTCTCTGAGGGCTCAATTTAGACTGTGGATGGTCACCCCTGCCTCAGATTAATGTTGGAGCGCCGGGCCAATTCACAGGGATTTGCTCTGGCATGTTCAGTAGGCTGTGTTAAAGGTCTTGGAGAAACAAACTCTGACACGCATGTAATGGTTATACAACTGGATTCACTTGCATGAACAGCCTAGTGGTCACTGGCTTGGCTCTCCCCCTCTCCCTCTCCAGTCTCTGTCCCTGTGAAAGCACTTCAATATTGGACTCCGGGTTATCCTCTGATGTATCTAGCAGGTTCAAAATCTCTCCCTCAAATTGGTTGTGCAGTGCAGACCGTGTTGTTAATCTTGAATTCATGAAGGAAAGCCCGAACGAGAAAAAACCTAATCCCCTGCCTCGTTATAAAAACATCATGGCACAAATTATCTACAGTATTAGGGCACGGTGGAAGTTCTTTTTATCTCCAGGGGTCCAAAAAGTGCTCTGACTCACTGAGCCTAAGTAGAAAAACACACACCCCAGGAGGACTCACATTGACTACTTGTCAAAGTTTCTTAGCGCAGCCAGCTCTCGGCCCGGCTGCTCCGATGCAAGCACCTCTACCTTATCATCCACCGTCTGCTGCGAAGAACCAATACAGCATGGAGAAGACTCTGTTTCCTCTCCACAGATGGCTGAGAGGGATCAGGCGAGAAACGGGGAAGAAGTCGCAAATCAAAACAATTTCTTGTATGAAAAAATGAACAGATATCGCCTGATTTGGAGGAATGCATTACTTTTTCTCCCTTGGCATTATCAAGACTTGCACGGGTGGATGCAATGTATTCTCTTTTTAGCAGGACTTTCTTACATAAAGCACGGCATAATCGGATTCAGTCAATTAAAGTCGCAATATGTAGTTTTTGGGAAGAAAAAAAATCAGAAGAGAAAGATCTTTGTTTGTCTGATAAATACACAAACTGTCTTTGTTTTCATGACTGAATAAACTAAATAAACAAGCTGACCTTAAAGGACATGTTTCAAACTGTTTAAATGTGGCGGACCCAGCCACCTTTCAAGCTTCAAACAGTGTTCTGGGGTCTTTATTTTCGTTTGAGCACAGCTTGTTCATGCAAGGGTTTGTATTATTACATCATAAATATTGTAATATGAGTTTGAATGTGTTCTCCGAAACTACATAGCACCCCTTTAATCTATAGTGAGATAATTAGTCATTTAATTACATGTAGGGAAATGGTGACTTGGGATAATCTCCAGTGACTCCACTTGTAAGAAACAGCACAAATACTCTCAGTAGTCGCTGCACATACATTTACTTTTATGTAAAATCAAAGCAAAGAAGATGGTGAGAAATAAATCCAAACACGCAGAGGTCTGTATCTGATCTGCTTTAGGAGACCCAAACTTCTATGGATCTAAGAGCCTTTTGTAGTGTGTTCACTGTTTAAAAGTAGATATCAGCGTTAAAGTCAGAGTAAAAGTCATGAAACCACTTAAACATTACACGTTTCATTTTTTTTTTATTCTTTCACCATATAACTAAGTGTAACATGCTCCAAAGCGGTGTTTGACAGATGAAACTAAAATTACTGATGCTCTCACATTCTAAAATCCTATTACTATGAAAGCCTCTTATAATTGAGTTAGAAAATTTCACAGTCTATTACTAATCATGCACTGCGAACATGTTCAAAGTCAGTTTCCATGTCAGACACTGTCTAATCCGTCCTTTTAATGTATCCGATCCAACGGTCCCTTCATTAGGCCGCCTATAGGTTCCTCTCCCTCTCTGTGCTATAATGAAAGGCGAATGTATGAAAAAAAAAGCGATGGAGAGAGTGTTTGCTCTGGAGAGAAACAGCAAAGTTTTTTTTTTTCCTTTTCCTCTCTCTCTCTCTCTCTCTTTAGACTGTGTCCTTATTAGGGCTTTTCTTTTCCAAAGCAAGGTCAGAGCTTCTACCAACTTTCAGCTTTATTAGCCTTGGGCTTGTCCTCAGGCACTAAGTGGCTCTCATGCAACACCACAGAATGCAACCTCTGATTGTGTCTTATGTCTCACTCTCCCCCTTGTTTTTTTCATGTTACGCATTAGAGTTTTCTACCCTCTCTACCTCGTCCTCCTCTCTGTTGCCTTCCGTATTGAAGTTTTCCCGCGGCTCGCCTCCTGCCTCCACCCAAGCAGCCGCATGGCTCCTCTCTCTCTCCTCCAATCCTCCTCATTAGATTCTCCCTGGATAACCTGAGAAAAATAGCTCCTCTGTCTTCTTCTCCTCTCCATCATAGCCTCTGCCACCCCAACCACAGGATTCATCTGCTGGCGACGAGTGACCTTTGACACCGGCGCCTCGCAGGCAGGATTACCATTGAGTCCGGCTCAGTCTTTGTTCCTGGTAGCCGAGGGAGCAGAGAGGGTCTTTAATGAAATTCAAACTTTGGGCATGAGGAGCCATAGACATCTGAAGACCTCACTTCCCCTCACCTCAGTCGCAATGTGTGGAGATCAAAAAAACCTTGAGCCAAGCTGCATAGAGGAATGTTGCTCCACTCCGTGAATGCACAATGATGATGAGAAACAATGGGAGGTTTAGGTGAGAACCAAGGGTTTTTGAAGGACTCAAAATATTCTTGCAAGTGCTGTCAATTACCGCTCCACTTTCCTCTCTCGCTGGCGGCGGAAAGCAGCGAACAGTCGGGCTGAAAAAAAGTTGAAATAAAAAATAAGATACAGAGGGGATAAAATAAGTCATCGCACATAATATAAGTTAACATCTCTCATTTTCATTTAGTGCTTTGGGAAATGTACCAAACCGGCTGAGGCCACTGGGTTTATCAGTCTGTCAGGCACATCTGTGAAGCCATCCATCTTCTCACTTGAGGTGCAGAGCCATAATAACTGTGGATTCCATATGTTTCCCTTCGCCTTTTTCCAGATTGTGTCAGGGAAGTTTGAGTGTTTTCATTTCCATCGCGGTTCATCCCCCTGCGCAACACCGCAGGTGCGGGCTCGCCTCACCTCGACACGAGCACGGAGCGGCGTAGCGTGGCGTTTGCGGTGTGTAAAGGGAATCAAAGGGAGCCAAACTGGTGCAATCAGCTGTTCGTATACACACATATGCCTCGTATCTGTCTGCAAGCGGGGTTGTTTACTATAAGTGATTACTGCAGATGCATACAAAAAAAAAGCCACCTGGCAGGAAAAGTCAAAACACTCATGTCTCATGATGATAAATATATTTACACTGCAAGGTTAAGAGAGACATGTGCTGTAAGTCACTGATATGCTAAACAGTCCTGTTTTTTTATAGTAACATATAATCATATTAAATTCACATTTCATAAGAATCTACAATTAGGGTATGCAATTCAATCTCCACAGCTGGCCCAGGCTCTGACTGTAAGACCTCTGTGAAATGTGTGATAATATTTTTCTACTGGAAATGTGGCTGGAAACTATACAGGGGAGGGGGGGAAAGAAGCATGCCATGGTAACAGCTGTTGGGATTACTGTGCCTGCTGCACTGAGATCTGTCAAGGGGCCTCAGAGAGCCGGGCATCGCTTGACGTGAAATTCTCAAATCTGAAAAAATTGGTGAGCCACAAGTGTAGATCATCATATAACTGTCACACAAACGGCCCATCCTACAGGCACGCATCCGTCGTATAAAAAAAAAAAAAAGGAATTGTAGATTTTGTTTCATCAGAGGGAAATTAATAATCTTAATAGCCGTACTAACCATAACACTAAATCACTATTTGATTGTCTATACTGCTGACATAAACAACAGGATGATTTGCTTTGAATACGCCACCGTATTGTAAATCACACCTTCCGTCTTTGCCGTGCGCCGGTCAGAGAATGGTTGACGCAGAGCTAACAAAAAAAAAAAAAGAAGAAGAATCTCCATTGAGATGAGACTCCAAATTCTTAATAAAAAAACTGAAAGAAAGAAAGATAGAAAAGAAAAGAAACACAAAATCCTAGAGGCCTCATCAATCATCAGGGAGGGGGCTCCATAGCTTGAAGCCCTGCTCTGGTTTTGTCATTGACGAAAAATGGCTTTCCATAGAAGAATGAGCGAGATCACACACACGCACACACCCTGGTCCTGTATTGATTTTTATGGTGGATGGTGGGGCTGGTGGGTAGTGGAGGCAATGCTCTCAGAGCAGATGTCTAATGGTGTTTAGAGACTCTCCACTTTATCAAGCCAGGCCAGCACTGACAGTTAGATGCTGGAGGGCAATTAAAATTAAAGCCTGCCTGATTAGAATATCATATTCATCTGGATGGTAATTACTATGTCTGGCTCCGTATAAATAATTAATTATGCAAAACCCATGCAGCTGCCACTGGCTAGAGTTAACTGACTTTCTGTCAACGTCTCACAGTTCTAGAAAGGATAAAGAGATTTGGGAAATAAGCTCTTTAGCCGCTATCTGGAAGCCCGCTGGGGTGTGCATGCAGCGCCCATTGAAACAGTGGCAGCCTGCCCTCTGTGTGCAGGTGGCTTCACCAAGACATTGTGGGGTTCCCTTTTGAAGATGTGTTTAATTTAAAAAGAAAACACTCTCTTTAAGGACATCCTCTCTCTCGTCCCCTTCTGACTCCGCCGCTCACGCTCCGCTCGCGTCTCGCTCCATGACATGGTCTGTCTCTCCATTATTTATCTCTTTGAAGAACGAGACGTTTTTTTTTTTTCCTCCGAGTCCTTTTCTTTCTCACTGACACCACAACATTAAGTGGAGACTCGGTAATTAGTCTGCATTTGTAATTAGTCTGCATTTCCTGCCTCTTGTTGAAATCCGTTGCCGTTTGATTGCGTCATCTCTGGGTGCGCTGACATCTTCGGGGCTTGTTAATCAACTTGTGTGATCTTACTTTGTTAATACAACAGCAGATACTGATTATGCTGCGGCGCTGCAGTTAGCGTTCTGTAATTTTTTACAGAGATTATGTTTGCCTTTTTGTTACATGTAGAGCAAAAATACAGTAAACATCTCTGTGTGCGTATGAGAGTCTACCTAAAGTTAATTCATTCTTATGGGAACCTTCCTGATCTCCATTTTTTGGGGGGTCTGGACTACTTACCTTTCTCCACAGCGCTGTGGCTGCACCAACCCTCTTCCTGGCTTGCTTGCATGTCTTCAAACCAGTCACAATCGCTGATGGCTAGTGTCTGCAGCAAAGGTGCCCCTACAAAATAGTGTCAGGGGAAACTTGGTTGGCATGCTTGGAAGCGAGCCCTCGCGTTAAAAGTGGGTAAATCCCTGCAAACGAAACAGGTTAGCTTTTAGAGTAACTTGCCATTTTCAGCATGTAGGTTTAGGCGACCAATGACAGGCTTTATCCCAACAGTCTACATCCAGCAGCACAAAACAAAACAGAGTGGAAACGAGGCGTTAGAGTGTTGTGTAATGGTTACGTAACCCCCCATGATGCTTAGCATCGACTGTGGTTTACTGATTAATTGTAAAGGAAGCAGGCTCTTATGAATATGTCAGGGCAATAAGTCTATACTGAGTGCTTTGACCATAGCACTTAAGGCACTAACTTTATTACACTTAGTTGCCAGTTTACTGAGTAAATTCAGCTGACACAGAAACACTCTTGTTACAAAGAACTTCAAGTTAATACAACTTTATTCTCCCCATTTTTGTTCACTGTGCTGTTAAATTGCACTGATTCCGAGAGCCCTTCTTAAAATGTTCTCAACACCATTTGTACCAATGAGGGCCGAGTAACATAAACAACTCTAACACGATGCAATTTCAACAGCCCCACAAACTGCACTCACACAAAACGACCATAAAGTTGATTCAACAGAGCAAGTTTCAACAAAAAGCCAGAGATATAAACTTCGTGGAGGTTGGATTTATTGCAGAGCCTTTGTGTTGGTCTGCGGTCTGCGGTCTCCAGTCGGTGAAAACAGAGATAGGGCTTTAGCCGTGTGGTGGTTTGGTATTTTGGAGGATGATGGTCCTGAAGCGCTTGTTACTGGGGGTCTCTCCAAGGTGAGATGACCCTGATGAGTTAAACCACGAGATACAGTTTAAGCATATTTGAGTGTTCAGGTGCCAATTCAGTCATATAGGTATTACTCTGCTAATGTGCTCTTACAGTAACATGTCAAAAAAGTATACCGACAGGTGCACCTTTAACAAATACTACTGCCATTTTCCTTTACTACATTTTTAAATATAAACATACTCGATTCTTTATACACAACCTATGAAAAAAAAAAATCTATAAAAAATACAGACGATCAGCAGAGTACCACCCTGGAAAACATGATTCTGCCATCCAAGCATCTCTTGGAATATAACAAGGTGAAATTGCCAGAGTATCTTGTGTCAGAGGGGATAATTAGAAACACCGGCGGTGGAAAAAAAGAGGGGAGGGATGGTCAACGGGAAGAAGATGCGACAGCCACAGGTATTGCACAAAGCATTCTTTTTCTTATTAAAATTTCTCATCACGCAAATATAAACAATTAGCAAATGTTTAATAAGTGAAGCTGAAATCACGTTCTTGGTGTACACTTCATTACTGTGACCTTCTCCAAAGACATCCATAGCTCACAAATTAGCTTCATGCTGTTAAGGACGTTAATATGGTAATCAAATGCAGAAGGTTATATAAGCAGCGAAGGTTATTCCATTTCATGTGGGAGAATGTGGGGAAGGAAATTGAAAACAGAACAAAAAAAGACCTCAGGATGGCTTTAGTGTATTTATCAACCCTTTACATGTCTCTGTACATGCGCTAACTATTCCACATTCTCACACACAGCGTTTAACCAAAGCTAATTGTAACATTGTGCAAAAAAAGGAGCGACGCCGACGAGCCAGAAAAGTTTGAAACAGAGAAGGCGACCTTGCTTGCGCAAAAGCATGTGATGAACATGCGAGTAGTTATGGACTCGACGTTTCAGAGTTCACTGAAACCATTTTTTTTATTGGGTGGGTTTCTGTGCAGCATTACCTCTGAAACCACAATTGCAGCTCGAGGGAACCGGGACTGCCTCCACGTCTGTAGAAAATCTCCTCAGATCGAGCAGCTGTGGATCCACATTACAACAACATCTGCAGCAACTATAACTTGATTTACAAAAAGAGATGCTATAATCACACGAATCTCGGCTAGAGACCTGTTTTTTTAAGCACGCAACCGAGGCTCCGGTGCTGCGAGTTCTCTGTTGTTTTACTAATGTTATTATTGATTTTAAGGTTCCAGTGACCACTGGGATAAGGAACCTAATTATGTTCAGCAATGTTTTACTTGATGTATGCATGTTTTCCCTCTTAGCCTCGAGGACTCTGTGGTGAGAGATGACTTGTTACATGCGTTCTTTGATAATCTTTTCTCAGTGGGAGGTTTGGTGATTATGGAGATCTCGAGGCTGAAGCTGTGGGATATAAGCCCCAAATAAGCATCAACCCTGCCACTGTAGAATTGGCTTGAAGTCAATGCCCGAGTGGCTTGTGGGAAAAAAAGTTCTGAATTTTAGGTTAATGGAAAGTTTCCTGATTAAGAGGGCTTTATTGGCAATAGTCTAATATAATAGTCATAACTATGTTTTCATTAGTTTATAATCACTTCAAAGTAAAAATTGTTGGGTTTTCATATCCTTTCACGAGTGAACCCTTTATATCCACAGAGGGAGTTGGTCCAGTGGATCTAACAACAACATCTGAATACAGCGTTGGAGATGGCGACCCATTCGTTGGCGACACAAGCTGCTTGGTGGCGCACGAAGCCAATAAAGCTCAATTCGACTTGTGTAAAGATACCCAGCGCTTCTGTGCTGTGAGGCTAATACTCTAGAAACTTCAGACGGAGCCGGCGAAAAATCCGGTTGAGCGCCGACTTGAATGGGGATAAACTGACTGAATCTTGCGGGCTCTTTCAGACTTTGTCTCGACCAAATGTCTCAAGTTATGACAGTGAAACTAGTCACTTTGCAGGGGTCGTGCGGCTCAAGAAAATATATCCATGGTTTCACAGTCGCTTCTTTCACAATGTAAGCTTATGGGAAAAATTATTTTTGGGCCCGAGTGCATCATGTAACATTGTAATTACACGGTTTGACTTCCACGAAAACCTGGTGCTCTTTCATAGAGTCATCCTGTACCGCCATGTTTCTACAGAAGCCCGGCACAGACAATCCAAACACTTGCTGTAGAGAGGGCCTTTAGAGTTTTTAAGCATTCACTGCGAACGTTGAGGCGAGGGCTATATTCAGTTGGCTGCAGTCTGTGACCTCATGACTGGATGCCACTAAATTTTACACACTGGACGTTTAAAGTTTATAAAAGCTAGTCATTGAAAGCTGGACAACAAGTCCAAACCCTTCGATAAGCTAGTCATCAAAAATCAACAGATGGAAGATCAACATACAGAAAATTGTGAAGCAGGAAGGAAAGAGGAAGAAGATTCTGAATGCCTAATATGCACACTTTATTATTCGAGCCAAACGTTTTATGCCAGAAGTATTGTTGACTCAACAGACGTCTGCAGAAAATCTGCAAATCGCTGAGCTACCAACCAGAAAATCAGTCAATATTGTCTTTCCTCTGCTCTCGATTCTAATGTAAAACAGCCCCAGGATGGCAGCCCGCAGCTCCATCCTGGCCCCCACAAACACTTCTGGAGGGGCACCTGGCGTTGCTGGCACACTGGACCTCACCACGGGGAAGGAGGGTGAGGTTTTTGGCTCAGACTCTGAGCTTCTGTTTGCAAGGTCACAGCTGCCTCATCGGTGGCTCCCACTGCCTCGTCTGGCACCGTTGCGGTGCGCGTCCTCCTTCGCCGTCCTGCAGGAGGCGAAGCATCCCAACTTCCTTGTGATGGCAGTTTCAGACAGCGTGTTAGCACATGTCATCAACCTAGCACACAGTCGTAACACTGAGGGGGCTATTCTGTGCCAGTGGGGGAAGAGGATTACAAGCAAAGGTGAAGAATTGGACTCATGGCATGGAGATATATCCTGCACATCAGCCAGACAGACACATCTGTTTATTCAGTCTCAGTGTTTGTAGAGTAAAAGATTTGGGGGATGCATACACCGCCTTCAGATCGCACAGACGTCCTCAAAGAAGAGAAATAGGCATCCGCGAACACAGACACAACAGCTGCTGATAATAAGGTGCGTCATCCAGCTTAGCCCGGAAAGAGACGAATGACAGTTATGTGAGCGGAGTATAAATGAAGTTTCCAATACTTCTCTCTCAATATCACTGCTATCTCTGGGCCCGGCGCGGCACCTGCTGTGGGCAGATATCGACTGGAGGGAAAGGAAAAGAGGTAGCGCAGTGGGGTGGTAGTGGGGGGGTGTTAGGTGCTGGAGGATCGTGGCAACCGTCCACAGAGCACTTCCCCATTCCTTTGACTGGATGTTGAAAGGCGTGATTCCAGCCAGGGGGGTGGGGGTGGTGTGGTGAGGGTGAGGGGGTGGGGGGGGGGGTGGTGGTCGGGAGGTTGTTTGAAGACTTAGGAAGAAAAGCTGAGGGAAAATAAATCAAGACTGTTTCATGTAAGATATGAGATTTGCATTGAGCCTTTTCAAATGAGCCCCTTTATGTTCGAAAAATGACTGACAGTCATAATAGCCGGGCCGACTCGCAGAAAGAGGGGAATGGAAATGGGCAGGGAGCCAAATCTAGCTTCCACACAAAAAAAGAAACACAGGCTCCAATGGTAGAAAGCGGAGCAGAGAGCACCGGACCAGCTGATTTCAGTTTAGCACAGCCCATAATGTGGAAAGACTGGGAGCTCTTCCTATCCATAATTGCTACATATCCAGAGTTAAAGAAAGAAAAAGAAAAAGAAATATGTTTTGCTTGCCCTAAGTGAAATAGCTTGAAGTGCAGGAGCCTCCCTGCTAACAAGCCCGCAAATTAGCCACAAGGACAAGGAGACTGAGAGAGAGGCAGAGGAAGCTGGAAAGAGAACAACTGGTGCTTGCTGGTCGGAGGAAAACTGAAAATATAAGACAAATGTACATCTCTCATATGTGGCTACTTTTTAAAGAACTGCAGCCATATTCGCTCATCTTTGCTGCTAACAAATAATGTCAAGAAAAAGCCAAAGATGTTCCCATTAGTGTGTGTGTGTTACCGTGCGTCTGTACGTGCATGTCTGTGCACTCGTATCATGCAAGCGCACTATCGCACACAACAGAAAACTTTGATGCACTATGTATAGAGTCACCAGACTGTGACCACTCCTGCTGAGGCAGAGCCCCGGTGGATACACCGTGCTTCATTCACATGGTGTTGACTCCAATTACACCAGCACCAACATGTTCGAGATACACAAAAGAAACCAGGCATTTGCAAACAGCCCGTGTTTTCTAATTTGATGCCTCTGGAGTAGATGTGTTGCTGGTAACATCATCCTGTTGGAGTGTCAGATCAGCGCTAGGCGAAAGGAACATCCAATTTCCAGCTGCAGATCGGTGCAACATATAACCGCCACAATACATTGTGTTTCATCACCAAACTCTTTGAGGTGTTGCAGGAAAAATGAAACGGGAACAGGTCTGCTAATTGAAGCGGTCACGCTTCCTGGTTTCCATTAGGGTAATTGGCATATCTATTTAGGACATACATATTTTGTGGAAATGCATGCAACTGAGCCGTAAATGACGTATGAAAGTAATATAATGTGCCGTAGTCAACAATCACGAAGCAATCAATTCAAGACAGCCTCTTTTTTTTAACATGTTGCCCAGCTTACTTAACTGAATATCTGCAACCTGATCGGGGCATAGCTACGTTTGAAAACACTGAGCTGTCCTCCTTCATTTTTTTTTTATTTATGAATTTGGGGATTTTAGAAAACCTAAACACATGTACAGTAAAAAGATTCACATGGTAGGTTTTCAGTGTTGTTAGAATGGTTACACTATTTCTAAATGGATTAATCAAGGTGCTATCATGTGCAAAAAGAAAAAGAAAGCATGATGAAAGCAATGTCATTAAGTTAATAATGTAATGGGGCCAAGTAAAACAATAATGATGAAGTAATTTCTCATCTTATAGACCAAATTCACAGGGTGGCCATTTTCTAATTTGCTCAGGATGAGAGGCTCGAATGCCAGCGCAGTGTCATGCTGCTGTGTTTCAGCTTGCAAGACCGTTAAACGTTGGGAATCTGACTGTTGTAATTTCGCCAATGCCCCATTGGTCAGCAGCGGTCTTTAGAATGTAAACACATTCTAAAGACTGTAAGCTAATGTTAGCATTCAACCACTTCTGAGCTAAAATTACTGTTAAATTACACAAAAGGGATGTTCCTTTGGAAAAGTCATCATAAAGAATTATCATAATATTATAAAATCTTGTGTTTGCCTTGTTTCTGCAATAATCCATAAACCAGTTGGAAAATCCCCCCCCCCCAAAAAAAAAAAAAAGTCATCCATGCTGCCCTCTACCCTTACAAAACAGTTTTGTTACTGTCTTTTGCAATTATTCCTGTAATGCATTACCCGGTGTAATACTTCATACACAGGTGTAACTTATAACATTAATGATGACTGCATTACATTTACTGCGCATGATGGTGCCGGGGTGTATGCTGACTTAAATATTTAAATAGATATGGGTCCATTGTTATTAATGTTATTAGTTACACCAGTGCTTCATCTGGAATAGGAGAAAGGCCTTTCCTGCCAAAGTACAACTTCAAATCCAATAACCTGGAAACAGTAATGGTTATTTAAAGAGGTAACCATGAATCAGAGGAGGATGTGTATGTGTGAGGCAATAAATAAGAAAGTAGTGCCCCAGTGGTGCCAAATCAAACCAGACATTTCTAACCAGTGATTTTTCAAAAGGTCTTATCGGTTATCTCAGTTTTTCGGCTCACCTCTGCTGCCAATTCCGGCGAGCTGGCACACTCCGCAGCATCTTGGCTCATTCCCCTGTTTCTTGAACACTTGGTGGAGGTTTCCCATCAGCAGTCACCTGACGTTGGTGGTCTAATGGTTAGAATGACCCTGTGGAAACGGGCGTCGTGCCACCCTGGATCTTTCCCATCTGCTGCGTACGGGGTGTAGAGCATTATCTAGCGTTGCCCTTGAGAAGAAATGGTGTCAAATAAACTCTGTGACCAAGGAGAGGGATAAGCAGACAGATAAAAAAAACAAAAAAAACATGAGCCAAGGATAATGCGTTTCAAAAGGTGAATGCATGATTTCAAATGAAGATTGTTCATTCAAGCTGCGATGCGCTTTTTTATAAAAATAAAAAATCATGCATGATCCATCTGTTAAAGGTGCCTGTCTATTAGGGTTTTTGACCACTGGTAGCAGTATGGAGCTGTACATTTATGATTGGGTCCCCATTTTTTTTTGTGTGTTATGTAAACATACAAGGATGCAAACACAAAAGTGCCAAATGCAATTCACATGGGAGCATTAATACCCAACCTGAACCAGCCTGGTTCGGACATTAATGTAATGTCAACAATGCAGTTAAAATAAATAGTTACATAAAAATATGGAAGGAGCTACATGTCTGAAAAGTGAAACCAATACGGAAGAGTGTGTTCTTTCTAATGGCCAGTCAATGGTTTTTTAAGGGTAAAGTGAGGTAAAGCTATTGTATGTAAGCTTATGCGAAAAAGACTGTACTTCTCATTTGATTTTTTACTTAAATAAACAGCTTTCTAATGAGTTTCTTCTTCAATACAGCATGTAGTTCATTTTATAAATTATGATCCTGTTTTAAGTTAAACAGACAATAAAGTGGCAACCATGTTGAGTCCCTTGGTCCTCATCCAGTATCCATCCTAGCTCCACTCTCTCGTCCAAATACGGTCTCGGTCGTCCGTAAACCCACGGGTGATGAAACAGTGGGTTTTACACCCGTAGCAAATGCAGTTATCCATCTTTCAATGTGAAGGCAAATGGCAAATTTATATAGAGAAAAAAACTGCATTCAACAGGTTTGTTACACTTCAAGGATACACACATCTGAAAGCAGCTGAAGCTACATCAAGATGTTTATTAACAACAAGAGATTCCCATATAGAGGCAATCATTTCACCTCACAAGAAGTCCTTTCATTTGATGTTCTATTCAAAATGTGGCTTTCAAAAGCAGCATTTTGAAAATAGGTTTACAAGCAGGTGAAAACATAAAGCTGAATAAATAGCCTTGAGGGTAATCCAGCCACCCCGTGCACATACCAAGAAGCAGAAGCACTGTGAACATAGAGTCATTACTTATCAGGGTGACAGTGTGGAGATGGTATGCTCATAGTATATGATTAAAACCAAATATTGGACCACTTAAATAAAATGTAGGTTAGAGGTGCTTGTAATGACAGCTTGGTAGGCTGCATGGGACCAGTCAATCAAAAAATAACATCACCCACACACAAGACATTCAAAACCGGGCCTCGTGCTTTAATTGTTTACATAATTTGGTAGACTTCAGCCTTTTCTTTGAGCGACTGTACCATCGCTGCCTAAGACTGTCATTGTGCTCGCCGGGTATACTATTCTTTTCTCTTCAGTCCCCACATGTGGAGGCAGCTATCTGAAGCGTCCACGCTGGTGGATTATCCCACTAACCACCAATCCTTTTGCAACAGTTGAGAGGATGAGAGCGCCTGTTGGATCACCTCCAGGGCCTGCTGGTGCCTCTTCTTCTACTCCCCTTCCAGAGCAGCTCCAGGCTGGGGCCCGAATCCCTCATCTCGTCATCCACTCTGTGCCATTGCTCTGCCCGGGCCACACCCCAGCAGCGACTGGCACAGGCGGCGTTCTGAAGCCTTCTGAAGGCTGAAGGGGAGCAACTGCAGGCCCAGATGGTTTTCCTTTATATTGGTCAGTCCGTCTGTCTGTCCGTCACGTGCCAAGTGTAGCTTCTTTGCATCTGTTTTGTGCTCTGAACATTAGCTCGCACCTGTCGAGATACTCCAGGTGGGTGTGCGACTAGCTTTAACATACAGGGAGATGTATGCGTGCATGCCATGCAGTTATGTAAAGACACAGATGCACAACCACATCCTCAGTCATCACATGTGCATATGCAAATACAAACATATATGCATGTTTTACCATAAAAAAAGACACCTGCTGCTAAGATATAGAGAAACACTCCCACACAGATCCTGTAGACGCACTGTTGACACTTACTGTATCTGGTCTCTTACACAGTCCCACCCACACAGCCATCCTCAGCACTCACATATGAGCTCTGTGAGGTCCATTCACTCGATTAGAAGAGGACCGCGGAACGCTCCACACACATGCTAATGCCTAAAGACAACAAAGCCAATGATGAGGAGATGGTGCTCTCTTGAAGCCAGAAAGCATGTGCAATCAGCCCGCAGGGCTTCCGTTTAAACAATGCATAATCAGACGTGAGAAGGACATGGTGAGAGTGAAAAAAGGATCGGTTGGTAGATGGAGACTGAAAGCCATTGAATGTATAAAATATGGACAGAGCTTCCAGGTCTGACAAATAACAGCCATTGTGGAACTGCTTTAATACTGCATTCTTCCTATTGGCCGGAGAGGGGTGACTCCACTGGTTTCCAAAAGGAAGTCAGATCTTATATAAGCTTATGAGAAAATGACCCTTCTTC
The DNA here is from genome assembly GCA_963678695.2 of Diplodus puntazzo. Classification (NCBI taxonomy): domain Eukaryota; kingdom Metazoa; phylum Chordata; class Actinopteri; order Spariformes; family Sparidae; genus Diplodus; species Diplodus puntazzo. Next base: position 14,777,397 of record OZ023175.1, read on the forward strand.
TAACTTGAGTTTGAAGTTTCAAGTCTTCTTCATCACAACATGAAGTTCATTTTGTAAATGATGGTCACATTCACAGTAAAACAGACAACCAAGCATGCTTGAGCCCGTGGCTAACTTGTGATTGACAATCTGCCACCAAAAGCTGAATCACTGCTCACTGACTCCCAGTCTCTGATGCCTCGTAAGTCTACTTATCAATGGCTCTCTTAACACAATGAGGTTAATAGGCATGCTTGGGAGACGTCTCTCAAAACGACTCTGGATAAATTGTGTAAGTGTCTCCATGAGTACAATCACACTTTAGGAAAACTCAGCTCTGGGTTTGTGCTTTCAAGGCAGGAGGCTCCTAAATCAATTTTAGGAAATGAGCTTGCAATTAGCAGACAAAGTAGGTAAGAGAATAAGTAGATATATCTGAATAGTTTAAATAATTTCAGGCAAGTTTCCCTGATATCGCCGGTGTATGTTTTCCAAAACAAACTCATTTAAAGTTGATTTCTATGCAGTTTTTTAGCCGAGACCTTAATGCCTCCACCAGTCACAGTGGGAACGGACAGATTGGCTTCTAATGGTTATCCGATACTATGCAGCAGTATACCTATGTGTTGTTTAATAAGGTGAACTGACCTTTCATCATGGTTATAAATCAATGCCATTCTCCCACTCTGAAGCACCGCATGCAAATGCATAATATTATCTTCCCACACTTTAACATGCACGCTCGCAGCCACCGAAGGCAACACATGCACGGGAAGTCACATTTGGAGATTAATACGGGCGCTTCAAAGCCCCGCATTCATATATGTGCTCCTTGCTCCTTTTATATAGACACAGTCTCATAAAGAAGCTGCCTACAACCCAGTGGTCAGTGATGAAATAAAATAAATTTGTTTCCTGTTGCCACTGTGCAGTTTTGGATAAAAAGGCCCCTGAAATGATGTCGGTAAGTGGAGAGGGGGAGAGGCACAAATAGATGAGGTGAGATTGTGTTTGATTGCAGGTAAATGGGAGATGTTTGTGTTCAGGGCCTCTGATGATGTTTTTGAAAGGACCTCCTGGCCTTTCATTCTGTGATTACTATTCTTCTGCCGAGGCATAATGGCTGAGGTACAGCTCAGCTGTTGGTAATGCAGGCATTACCGGCAGCAGAACAGACCAAGAACTGCAATGTCCAGATCCCACTCATTTACCTCCCAAATAATACTTCACCTCAGCCCACAGCAACGGCAATAACAGCAAAATCACAGCTAATGCCATCTCGTCTGTCAGAGAAAACAATATAAAAACAATGTATTTCTTATTACTCTGTCTCGCTTCCTCTCGCTCTCCTTCTCTCCGCTTGATCACTATAAGTACAACCCTAAAGCAGAACAGAGTGCCTCCACCGCCGATATAAAGTGGCGGGGCTCCTTCTCCTGCTGCTGTTCATTCTCCAAATCGTAATTTATTTTTGCATCATCAACACAAAAGAAAAAGCGATAAACACTCGCTGTGTGCCTAGACATACTTTCTCCTCATGGGCCCTGCCACAGGCCCAGATATAAACATAGGTCCACACACCGCTGTGTGTGTGTGTGTGTGTGTATGTGTGTGTGTGTGTGTGGAGGGGTGGGTGCAGGCATTGGGAGGGTGGTGGGGGGTATTTGGGATACGTTCCCTGCCTCTCTAATAAGCCACCGGCTTGATGCCACTGCTCTCCTGCATGGGAGGAGATAAGAACTGGCAGAGCAGTGGTGTGGGCTCCCATTGAAACCCAGTGTGCTGCTAAGCCCCCTCACAGCCCCCAGCAGAACCTCAACATGCACACACACCACCACGAATGCGCACCAACACACACACACACACACACGCACACACACACACACACACACACACACGCTACAAAAAGGCAGCCCCCAATGAGGTAACGTTGTGATTACAGATGCAAGAGCACAGACAGCGCGTTGGGAATATGAGGTGGAAGGAGAGAGAGCGAGGGAGAAAGGAGAGGTAGAAAATAACAAGTATTAAGTCCACTGAGACGGCATTAAAAAAAGCACAATGCTCTGCTTGTTGTTCAAAAAGAGTGAGACTACTGAACTGAGGAATCTCGACTTCTTTTTTTTTTTTTCCTTGTGCAGCCTTTCAAAAATTACCACACCAGCAAGCCTCATCCCGCCCTCATTTGCCATCTTTTCTTTTTATATATAAATATATTTTTACATGCTTCAGCAGCAGTAACAATTACTTTATTGAAGAGGAGAGACGTTTTGAATTTAAGGGAGCTAAGGGGGGGTGCCATTTGCATATCAAACCTTGTTTTTCGGGCCACAGGGGAGTTGAGTTCTCTTCTTTAACCGTTTGAGATTAACCCCATGCAAATGGAGCAGATGCCAAACTCCAATAAATCAGCACTTAAGAGTGCCTACATCTGTGGAAGACATTGTTATGAAGGCCAATCCGAGCCTTCCACACCCGGTCGTCAGTAATTGCGAAACTGTTGCTTATCCATCTGTGGAGTGTTTTGTAAAGGAAAGAGAGGAGTCAGCTATTGTATTGGAGGGAAGGGCTGAAGTGCTATTTTGCCTTTTTATAGGAGATTCTCTCACCTCGTTAGCACATTTACCAGCGAGTGACCATCAGCTGTCAGCCATAAAAAATCAGCTGCCTCAGGGCTCTCTGTCAGTCCACTGTCTTTTCTCTCCTTGTCTGTATTCATTTGCAAATGTTTTGGTAATAGACTAACAATCAGGCTTCCCGCATGACTGACAATGGGTAACTGTGGATCCCCCTTATCAGCCACGGTCTGCGGATGCCTGTTGTTTTCCTGCAAGTGTCAGTAAAAGTCTGAATGGTGCTACTCAAGTCAACGTTTTAAGCTTTGAAAGAAGAAATAAGACAAGTTGTACGCACTTTAATTCCTAAAGCCGGTGTTGATGTGAATGTTTGCTGAAACCTCTTGCTGAATTGTTGTATTAAAAAAATGAAAGTGTTCACGGGTTTGGATCACAAAGTGAGATGTGACGCAGCGCAAAGATATATCATTTGTTACTGAGAATGGCAGTGAGGGTCTTGTTAAAGAAGATAAATCGTCAGTTATTTCAGAATTTGAGGATAAATACGACAAGAAGCAAGCGCAGTTTCTGCTCCTTGCTATTTGATCAGACGGCGCGGCAGCTCGATTGATGGTGATGAAATTGGCACAGAAAAGAAGTAAAAAAAAAAAAAAAAAAAAAAAAAAACTTGTTGCTGTGCCTCTGCTGGTTTGAGTCACAGCGGACCAGATCTGGGCAGCTTCCAAACTGCAGTGGTACAGTATTAAGACAAGCAGCTTTGTGTTTCCACCAGATGGGCAGGTTGTAAAGAGCCAGAGGAATGCGGAATAACACCGCCTGGAGAGGAGCTGTTAAATTCAGGCCATTCTTGATTAATGCTCAAACATACTACATGGAACTTTTAACTGCCAATGAAACCGTCTCAGTTTAATACTGATGCCTCTACTGTATGTGACCTACATAAGCAAACAAGCCCATCAGCGAAAAGACATTGCAGTTATTCTTCATGCCTGTCCCCGGGTCAGACTCTCAGATCAAAACAATTTTTTTTATGGCGAGTGCTGAGGATGAATCGAGAAATGTCACCGCCTAGGTGACAAAGTGCTCTGTAGTCTGGTGATACGACAATGGATGCGTACTCACGCTATTACTAGTTATTAATCTTTAATAGCCACAAATAGCCAACATTTGGCCAACAATGGCTAACATTCAGCGTGAAGATGCCGACCATATCATCATCACCAGGCGGTTGCTCGTACTGCTTTTGTATTTATGTATTAACTGCATTTGAGAAGAAGCTGTTTCTAACATAGCAAGTAAAGGTTATGTGTACTGAACTCAAACGTATATGTTTTAACTTGTTTAAAATGTATTTTAAATATTTGAGTGTTGTAGGAGGTGACATTTTCTGAAGTATAATTCAAAGTGGTTTGTGCGTATCGTTATCATTACATTATAGTCTTTTTTTCCAGATTACATCAAGAATCTAGTAGTCTTTGATAAAGATTTTTCATATTGAAGCTCTGTAAATTTCGTTCACACTTTGCAAATTCACATGGTGCGTTCAGTACAGTGTTTATTTTTCTTCGCCTGCTCCTCCGCGGTGGCTATTATTGTCATTCAGTCCATCCAGTTGTGCTGTTTTATTCCCAGACGGCCATCGCTGCCTCTGCAATAAATAAAAAGAGGCATCTCTCCCCGTGCAGTGTATTACCCATCAAACATCAGACGTTTGAAATCAGTTAAAGCTCTTGTGACCTGGATAAAGATGGTATCAGGACGGCTGTAATTGCCATTTTCAGAGTGTTTTCATTTTGAAGAGTGAGAGCATCAGGTAAAGACATAAATGAATGCTTCATGCCGAGAGAAGAAGCCTGGTAGAGATAGTATGGCTTGTCCTGTGTGTAGGGATGAGCAGAAGCGGGACTGTTTGTACGGCTGTGTTTACTAGAAAGGCCTTGTACTCTGTAACATGTGTTAGACTGTATACCCTGCACTACTGTCTTTGGCAGGAGGCAGTTTTTTAAGGGCCATACTGATAGTCTAAAGCAGGGAAAATCCCCCTCAGGAATTCCCCTAATACCAGAACCTCTGAGAAGGCAGGAAGAGAGGGGGGCAAGAAATGAGTGATTGTAAGGAGAGTGAAAACAGTGAGATTGAGGAAGAGAGAGAGAGAGAAAGCTGCCCAGAGGAAACTGTATAGGGAGATGTATATAGGGAGGAAGACTCAGGAAGAAATAAGACAGATTTCGTGGGTTTAGTAACTCAAGCCCAGCTGTCAATATTATCAGGCCTCAGAACCGACCTGAGCATGAGTCTGTGGAGAGAGTGCTCTGTCAGGTGGAGAGGAAAAGGGCTGAGAACAACATAAGGTTACAACTTGGTGTCGAAGGAAAACTTGGCAGCATAATTTCTTTAGATGGAGATAAATCCCGAATAAAGCGCTTAACGCCGCCGCCTGTAAACATCACGCGGTCTGCCAGTGTGATTCTTGACGACCGCACTGACTCGCTGGGTAAAAAAGGAGAAAATGATTGTCGTGAGACTTGAGTGAAAAGACGTTACTGATTCGAGGGTGAGGGAAGAGGGGTTCTCAAATGTCAGAAAAGACCTTAATGATGCAAGAATGTCATTGCATATGGCTTTTTAATTGAACGTCATTACGTCTAGGAACCAAAAAAAAAAAAAGGAACATTACGGCGTATGGGGCCATCGGCTGAACCATATGAATGATATCTATGGAATGATTAAACCTTTCTGAGGTTTTATTCCGGCTCCTTAAAGCTGATTTCATAAGCACTGTCATTTTTTAAGACCATACATTTTAATTACGCTGAACATGATAACCAAACCCAGGTTCAACCATACATTTGGAACATCTCGTGACAAGGTCAAGCCTTTGGCGACCGCTCTCTGGCTGTCAAATGGATTCAGTCAGCTGGTTCACTTTTATGCTTTCACTACCAGTTTTCAGTATATGTGTGGTGCATTCACTTCGAAATTTAATTTGGAGTGAAATATTCACTGCCTCGTCTGCCTCCACGGAATGTAAATCTCTGCAATCTGTTTTCTGTATATTGTGTGTGTGTCCTGTTTCAGTGCCCATGTTTGTCTGCGTTTGTTTTTATTTTTTTTAGACGTCGGGGTGTGAGGATGAGTTCCCGTCGCCGGTGCCCTCTCTCTGTACTGTGTGGCAGAGCTCAGCCGAGCCAGCCTCAATCCTGGCACGGGCCACTGCCAGGGAGAATAGCAGGATTGAGCCAGCTCCCTCTGCAGCTGTCAGGCGCTCTGAAAAGTGGTCAGAGGGGTTCCGAAACACTTGTGGGGCTGTACGATGGCAGCCCCGTGGCTACCACTGCACACACACACACACACACACAGAAATATGGACACATTGTTATCGCGGTGCAGAGCAGACTAAATCAAAAATCATGTGGGCAGATTTGTCTCCTTGCATAATATGCTTAGGCCAGACTTACAGTAATGGGCTTAAATAAACCTGATCATTCCATTCATTAAGTAAGGCCTGATGTTGGCTGATACAGCACATGGTCTGTACATTCAAGGACACAAAGATGTTGTGTAGGTTTGATATCATAAAAAGCTTTTTTCTTTTCTGCAGCTGGTAAGCTTAGCTCCGACAAGTCGCCTGTGCAGCATCCGCTACTCTCACAAACACATTGCGTCGTCGTATGTCATGTAAAACATCATTTTATATCAACTGTTTCCCATATAATAAAAACATCAGTTAATAAATCAAAGCCTTATTTAAGAAAAGCAGAATTTATTGTAACATGGGACATCCCCTGCTCAAAGAAGTTGGTACTTTGCATATTACGTAAATTAAAACAGAATGCAAACGAACCTGTCTGAATCGTGTTGCTGGTATCAAATTCAGATTCACGTTGACGAGGCAGAACATCAGATATAGTGACCTTGTGGAAGGATTGACAAATGATCACATTCTGCTTTATTCATGTTTTAAAAGCATCCCGCCTTTTATTTTAGAATCAGGGTCGGATCATTTGACGGGGTCTGAAACATAAAGTCAATCCTGGCATTGGAAACAGCATACTGGCTGAATAGACAATTTCATTCTATTAACTTTCAGCCGCACCAGAGAATCTCTATGAACTTAACTTCTCAAAAATGCAAGCCTTTTAACCTCGAGCTACGGCTGGTGCTCAGGCTCTGTAGCTGCGCTGTAGCCCACTCAGGAGCCTGCAACCGCCTCCACAGAAAAATGTAACTACACCACAGGACCATGGCAGCAGCGTGGGGATTGGAAGAAGTGTAATTGGCTGCTCGTGCCTTTTTCCCACAAGATTGTTAAAGGGTATCTCCACCAACTTTACATGTACTGCAGCATGTCTGAAAAATAAGTGGCATAACGCCTTTTGTGACTCCAGTGGAAGCTGCATCTCATCTGATACGCTGCCTCCAGTGATGTCACTCAGTGGCTCAGTTGAATTGTAATGTGAGCGACAGGTTTTGAAAAGCATGACCACTGGACTCGGTGTTGGACTCATTATTGACAGTCTGAAAATCAGAAATCGGGAGAACCGGAGATCACCTTTTTTTATTCCACACGTTCTTCTTCCTCCTCAAAGCCTGGCCCCTACATTACCCACGATGTAACTTCACCATTGAGTGACATCACTGATTACAAGATTACAGTCAAGATCCTCTGGAGCCACAAAAGGCTTTTACACTACTTTTTTTTTTTTTTGCATAATAAACTACCACTTCCTAAGATCTGAAAACACACATTTGTATAATTGGTGGCCTTTAATAGTGAAGACTGCAGCAGAGAAGTTAAAGCAAGTCATCCCCTTATCTAGCAAAGACACCTCCATCTCGCTGAAAACATGTATACAGCGAAGAGAGCTTGCCAGGAAAAACAACTAATGAAATCGTTCAGCCCCTTCCTCAGCCTCGTCTGCGATGACAAAAACTTCTCTCCCGCCGGCCAGCTAGAAGAGAGCGAGTATGCGGGAGTTGACTCATCAGTTTTGGTGAGACAAAAAGTGAGAGAGCGCGACCGTGTGTGTGTGTGTGTGTGTGTGGGGGGGGCTGCTCACAGACACCTCGGGGGCCCCCGGTCTTGTGTGAAGGCACCCGTCACCTTGCCAGCTATTTCCTGTCGCAGTGTACACACACTTAATGCCCCATCTCCCCGTCCCTCCAATTCTCCCTGCATCCCTCCTTCGCGGGGCCCCCTCGGCTGTCATGCATATCAATGCTTTATGAGGGATGGAGGGGAGGAAGCGAGGGATTGGGAGAAGTACAGAGGCAGAGAAAGGCATAGAGGGAGGATTGGGCAGTGCAGCGAGGCCTAGGCAACAGTCGGAATCAATCAAGTCTGTAGGATTACTGCTCCACTGAGTTGTGATCAATAGATCCTGAACACTATCCCCTGCTAGGAGGGCTGACAGGGTAAATGAGGGTCCGAAAAGCTGGGCCCCACCCACCTCCCTCAGCTCATCCCAATTCTCTCTCTCCATCTCCCTCTCTCTCTCTCATTCTCTCCTTCCTTTTGGTTAGCCACGAATGAGGAAAAAGCAAAGAGGCAAAGATTCTGTTTTTGTTGCTAGTGAAGAGGGCAAAGACTCATTCTTGCTCCACTGGTTTTTAACAATGCCGGAGGAGTGTTGCATATTCAGCTGAGAGGAACATCTAGCCTTCCCCCCCCCCCCGGGGGCTTTTGTACCTCTGGGTGCTCCGCTTTTCTTGTTTTTAGAAAACGGCAGAGAAACTTTTGTTGGCCGATGATGAAAAAAAAAAAAAAAAAAGACAGGACAGGCTTGCTTGGTCTTCCAGATCGGATACTTGGAGTGCACTGCGCACCCAGGAGGTGCTCAAAACACATCAACACTTGAAGACAGGTTTCATAAATGCTGAAAAGAAAGTCAACAGACAGACAGACAGACATGGATGAAAAATACAATAAATTTCTTTTTCTTTTTTTTTGTGGAGGAGGAAAACTTTGTTACTCAAGATTCTGAGGATTTTTGCAGAGAGAGTAAAAAGCCATGTGATATTCAAATGATACAGGCATCTGATCTGATGAACAAAGCGCTCGGCTGATTGACGGGAAGGTTTCAGCTCCTGGCACCACCCTCCTCAGATGTCAGCAGCGATGATCTTAAATTTTGTTAAGTCAGATCACCCCTCCTCCTCCTTCCTCACTTTCTCGCTTGAGTACAAAAATACTGAGCCCTGTGCGACCAGCAGATGGCAGTCCTGCTTTCCTGATCCAGTTGTTGTGAGCCTGCGCGCCTGCAGGCTGAGTTTTGGACTGTTCAGGGTTTAACTATGTGTAAAAGTACCCCAGTTCTCAAATGCCTGGCGGCTGAGGCAGAGAGAGAGAGAGCGATGGAGAGAGGGAGAGAAAAAAAAAAGAGAGGCAGCCCAAATAACAGGTTCCCTGGCCCTCAGCCAACAAACTCACAAATGCTCACACATGCTGCAACAAAACAATAAAGCACACTATTCTTCTGTTAATAGGCAATCTGTGTTGCCATGAACATTTAGTCTAATAACTGTTACTGCTGTGTAAATGATGTCATAGGCCTGTCATTGTCTGTAAATTATGTGGCTGTCTTTGACGAGCCTTGTTGTCAACGATCCACCTTTTTACAGTGTGACCGAGTCATCCGCCTTCCATGGTCATAAAAATAAGTAAAATACTGATTTCTGCCTAAAGGGGGGGGAGCAGCAAGTACTTTATATTTTACATCACATACAAAGTGCACAGTTTGTCAGGGATGTTTTTATTATTTATGATGTCATTCTTTTTTCTTATGCAAGGGATAAGGCATAGATAAAAACATTCTCTGATATGGTTTTTGCAGAATAAATGTATAATGACCACATTAAAATCCTTAAAATGACACCTACTCCTTCTGCCTCATTACACATTCCAGAGTACCTAATTATGCAACTGTCATTTTGCAGGTTTAACTGCTGAACACGGGTTGTCTCCTACTTCACTGTAAAATCCATACTCAGCACATGTATGTATGTGCGCTGTACGTTTCCGCATCACACTTGAGTATGCTGAATTCAGGGACCAGGAAGGGCTTTCAAACAATTTGTGATGTCACAGATCATGCTCGTAGGCCCGCCTCTAACAATCATACACATACACCTGTCGTATGTGTACTCCAAACAAACAGAGGGCAGCGTATCGCCAGAGTTACTGCTAACAGCCGCTAAGTGTAGCTGCTACTTAGCTCAGATAACTACAGCTAGCAGCATTTTAGCTGACTCTATCTTACTTACTATCTGTTTACTATCTGAGTATCACCTCTTGGGATTCAAACTGGCTAGGGGCTAACTGGTTAGCATGCTAACTTCAATAGATATCTCCGCAACACCATACGAACATCAACATCAAAACTGTCATTCTGAATGGCTGAAGCTATAATTCTTAGATACTGGACATTTAATGTAAGAACAACCTTATCGTGTCAAACGAGAAGCTCAAACGCTCAACTGTAGAGGCCAGAAGAAAAACGCATTGTTGACTGGAGGGCAACTTTAGCGTCTAACAATATTGCTATGACTTGAATCACGTATGACAGCAAAAGCCAGTGTACTGAAAGCCATTAGGAGCGGAGACTGCACAGCAGCACGTTGACCCAGCTCCAAACGAGCAGGACACGAGATGGAAGAGAAAAAACCAAGGGAAAGCATAACTTCATTACTGTGGTAATGAGTGGAGAGGAAGACTTGTGCAGAGGCAGTGACCCTGGCAGCGTAGCTTACCTGCAAACTTGTAGCAGTAATACCTCTGGTCAGGTAATTAGTTATACATTAATACGCAGAGATGATCTGATCTCCCCAATTAGGGAACGGCAGGGCTATGACTCAGAGGGACTCGACTGTCAATTCTGTACCGCTAACTGAACCAAACTCGGGCATCCTAGTCGAATTTCCGCCGACTAAGCCCATCGTTTCATGTTTTGCAGCACGTCGCATTGAATCCAACACACAGAACGGCAAACCAGCTAACAAACATGCTGAGTAAGCTTTTACATTTTCTGTTAGGGATAATTTTGGTATCAGCGTTCCCACTTAGCTGAGTCAAGCCAAACCCAACCAAACTTAATGTCTGCTTGCCTGGTCACCTTTTTGCTCTAGAAATTGTCCTCTCAGTGAAAAGCAATTACCCGGCCCGAGCCAGTGTACGCACCTCACAGGTCAGCACTGGAGTGTGAAAATGGCCAAACAGCTCTCCCAAGCGCAGGGCTCGAGGCGCGGAGCGGGAGTGCACCTGATAGCGAGAGGGAGAATCAATGAAAATGATTGCATCGAGTTTAAAGGAGTTTTTTTTTTCTTTTTCTAAACAAGCCCACTGTTGTTTCTCTACAGGTGTTGTCTTAACCCTTCCCCCCCTTATGCCCAGAACACTTTTACACGATCAGCAGTATTTATTACAGTGTGGGCGTAGCAGAGATGATGTGTGGAGGGTTACCTCATTTGTGTGTGAAAAATGCAGGCTTAAAGAGCTGACAAATATGATCCTCGTTTCCATTCGCCAGGCTTTAGAAGGAGTGTGCAGGCGATGGCGTATGTGTCCATTTCGTGTGTACGCATCTAAAGGGTGTGAGGCTCTTTCACCAGTGGACCCGGGGCTGGATTTGTCTCGTCAATGACATGTACACTTATGGGCTTATGGGCCAAAGCCAGAAACTTAGCCAGAAATAGCTAATGAGTGCCTGTGTGCCATTAGCTCAGGCCAAGACTGAAACACATGCATTATTCACTCTGAAAAAAAACCCTAAAAAACAAAACACCACAAGTTTAACAGCAAACTACTTTATATCCTGGCCCTATCCTTATCAGCGCCGGCACATGACTCATACTGAGCCGCGAGATGAAAGTCTCTGAGGAAGGTGTGCAATCACGCAGCATGCTACCTTCAATAAAGACAGAGATGTAATGGCAATATGCTAATCAAATTGTTGATATGAGTCTGTTCTTTTGCTGCGTTCCCTCATGTCTGGCTGATTTGCAAACACAGTCGTGCCCATGCAGTAGCTGTAGTACGCAAGATAGGTATGATCTAAGGCGGCTTGATTGGAACATAGTGTACTGTACCCATGGGACTCTGCAGGAAGCTTCTATAATGCGCAACAGCCAGGGCGCCGTGCATGTGTTCCTGGCTACGCATTTACAGCCTCAGTATAGAAATGCACAGGGCCAGCTTGGCACTGGCACATAACCCATTGGCAATCATTTACTTGATGCTCCCATTCACACACACACACACACACACACACACACACAGAGACACACATACACACACAAAGGCACAGGGTCCTCCCTGAGACCACACAGCCTCCATATCGAGATCCCTTTCATCTCCCCCTATTGACTACTGTTATATCCTGTGGCTTGATTGGACCACACCAGACAACATCTCCCATCGTCTGTATTCCTTCCCTGCTCACTCACTCGCACCCTCCCTCTCTCGCCCGCTCGTTTCCCTGCTTCCATACCTCCTCCCCTGCACCCACCAACACCCTTCTCATGTTTGCCTTTCATTAGCTTTCATCTCTCCAGCTTATTGAACTCCACCACTGGCATCAGAGTGCGATGCTTTGATGGTGTGGCCGCTCCTCGACATAAATCCATATTTACCCCCTTTGCATATTTCCATGCTAACAAATGATTTGCAATGTCTGCCATTCTCAGGGCATAATAAGACGAAGTCCGCGCACATGGCACCGATTCACCGCTTTCGTGGGACCCCTCGGCGTCTGAGGTGTGCGGGAGGCACCTGAAGTGCTCTCGAACGCGCTCCGTTTTCCTTCATGAAAGAGAGGCTAACATGTGTTTATATACTGTACCGTGCCTTCTTCCCTCTCTGTGATATACACCAAGAGGCGGAGAGAGAGGGAGAGATGTATAGGCCAGTGGGCAGGTATTTTAAAGAAAGCTCAATGGGGAAACTCCACATATATTGATACACATAAATAGCATTGCTCATTCTGTTTGCTTTGAAGTACTGCCTCCATCTCTACTCCCTCATCAAGGTACAGCACCTTCCCTGCAACCCTATAGCGCGCACACACACACACACACACACACACACATACACACACACACACGCACAGTGAGTATTTCATATTGTAGTTGTGTGGTGCTGTTGGTCTAGTGGATTTAGTTCTCCTGTGGGGACGTGTGTTCGCAGGTGCTGCACTGTCCTTTCATAATGGAGGATAAAGCCCTCAGCAGTGTCTAACAATATAAAAGTGCTCAATGCCCACTGTTTACACTCGGGCGCTAATGTTCACACAAGGCTGTGTCCAGAATTGTTCCCTAATTCACTGTTGACTGCACGTTGTTTTGTTAATTCCGTGTATAGAACTATATGGTGAAAGGAATAATTGCAGATTCAAGTTTTGTTTTTTCCCTGTCCCCACAATCCACATGTTGCAGGTTTTTGCAGGTTTTTAATGTTTAATGTGAGTTATTGATGACCGATTGTACACTCCTTTTTAGATTTGTATTATTTGGATCCATGACAAAGGTTATAATAGTTAAAACCATATTGCACTTAAGTTCAGTTGCCCAACTGTTAATGCATTGGGTTATATATACTGTATGTGTCACACTTAATTTTGCGACATGTAAAATCTGCAGCCAAACTTGTCTCACTTGCTCATTTCGCTGCCCTGCACACTGCCATCCCATTCAAGTACATCAACAATCTGCAGACAAAGTTATTTTCGTCCTGCTTTGTTGTGCCGAGTATCTACAGCTAACAATTATTTAGGAAATATTGGCTCAGTGTTACATCACGCACATGAAACATGGCGAGGCCTTGCACATTTACTTCAACAAGACTTAACCATCAGCGTCTCATTAGAAACTTGGGGATAAAGTCAACAAAAATAGACTTTTTGGAAGCACCCCGTGGCGTTAATTGTTTTGCTTTGTGTGTCAAACCAGTCGACAACAGAGAACCCCCAGAAAATCTGTGCTTTTTAAAACATGATTAAAAAATTTCGCCACAAAGTCAGAACAAAAGTCTAATGTTAAAATGAATAACATTGCATTGCAAATGAGGTGAAGTGATGGGGGCCTTTTATTTGAAGTTGAACCTTTTGTTGTCAGCTCCAACTGTACTCTCTGTTTTTAAACCCAGCAAGGGACCTTTTACACATTTCAATGGGGAATTCGGCTTTGAATAATTCAACAGACTAATCCAGCGTTGCTGGTGCTTTGGTCTGTGTGGGCCTGCTGTTCGGAGCTGAAGCCAGTTCGTAGTCAATATACAGAGATTGAAAGAGACGGAGAAAGAAAGACACAGAGATACAGACGCAGACGGACAGAGGCAGGGGTTAGGGAAGAAAGGTGAGGACAGGGGGGCTACTTAATGTTAATTACAGTGCGCTTAATCCTGGAAGCTAACAATGATGTCATGGGGGACTGTGGCTAATGCTGTAAAACAACACCTGATAATAGAGAAAAATAATGTCCACGTTTCTTGTGAAATAAACAGCAACGCAGGACAATCACGGCTTCACTGCAAAGATTCAAAATAAAATGCTACTGCTGAAAACATATTCCTCGCATTAAAACCAGAGATACCATATATACGAATAATTCACAATACAGCACAAAACCAAGCAAGCATAACTCCCTCTATGACGTTCACGCACATTAGTTGGCATTCAAAAAAAAAGAAATGATAAGAATGTCATACTCGAAACCATACCATATGTACATGTGGTAATTAAGAAGATTAATTGAAATGTATATTATAAATGTGCCTTTAATTGGCTTTGTGTACTCAATTTTATGATGCCTTTTATGCAGTCTGCTTTATTGTTTTCTGCCGTTTGATCATCTTATTTCCATGTGTTTATGTTCTTTTTATCTGATCCCTCATCGTGAAAGCACTTTGCAACTCCGTTTTGATACGTGCGCTATGAACAATTGGATGCGTGCGCCATAAACTAAATCATTTTTGATTGCCTCTCTGAAGGTTGATATGACTGCTGCTGATGGTTTACAGGTGCATGTGTAATGAATTAATGTATTAAATGCATCATAGGTGCCATGAGGAGTCACCGCTGTGCGTACGTGCGTGAAGCAAGCAATGATGGCTGCTCTGACGTCGCTGAAGGACCTCGATCTGATAAATTCAGTGAAACTGCACTTTTTCTTTGCTCTCTTCTCACTGCACGGTCTAAAGACAGGTGAAATGGAGGCATTTATGTATAAACGCTTGATTAAAGCCACATCAATGTCAATTTCTTTAACTTTTCTTAACTTTAGGAGTGGAAATCTAGCTTTTGCACATGTGGTTCCTTTCCACATACTGAACCGAGCCTAAATCTATTATCATTCATATAAATGGGGAAAATAACACAGGCTTGTTTGTATTTTTTTCAGCTATTCTCATTTTCTCGTGCAGTGCTACGTCCAAGACTGAGCAACGGCTTTCCCTGTCAAATAGTATCAGTAAGGAACTAGTTCCGCACACCGTGAGGCAAGATGTGACAATAAAATGTCTAAATCTCCGCAACATAAAATGTAATAGCTGCTAGGTTGTTTAAGGTTCTTACAGTGCCACCCGGTTATGGTTAGGTATCACATTTTCAGCATCTGGGTTGCTCACTCGGGGCTTGTTTTTTTCCCCAACTGACCGTAACATGAAGATATGCATTCATGCATCATGCATAGCAGATTCATTTCATTGACACCTTCAGAATTGGTCAAAAGTTTAAGTTCACACAGTTAATTGTTTAGGAGTAAATCAGCTGTCCTCTGGAAAAATCCTGAGCTCCATCAGAGCTACTTAAAAAGGTTTTATATCAGAAGCTAAAAGTCTAATTCTGTTTTGTCTGGAGAGTTTCCTCATGTAAAGTTTATAACTAAGTTTTTTAGTTTTGTTGCTTAATTGTGCCGCAATATTTGATTCAAATGACGAAATGAAAGCAGCCTCTCTCTAATCAGCCGATGTACATGCATTTTGAATGCGCTAATGTAAGCCCTTCTGTGGGCCCTTTGCTGCCTCAGCAATGCGCCTGACCACACCAGATATTAAGACCAATACGTACAGGGGTGCACAGATGGGCACAAGTACATCTGTTGTTGATATAACATGGGAGCTGACCAATCTAGGAAAATGTCAACTGCATCGGTCTGAACCTAATGACTGTTGCGTCGCTTTGCACCTGGCTTAAGATAACCCTAACCCTAACTCTATGTAGTTAGACATGGTGGCCCGAGCTATGTGGCATTTCTGTTGTGCTTATTGTGTGCACTGCATTTCTTTGCTAGTTTGTTTGATGAATCAAATCAACCAATTGATACTGTTAGTTTTGGGTAAACTCAAGCATAATAGTCAAGCTACATTAGATCTCCAATCTAAAGTGAGTGAAAGTGTTTTTTTCTTATTATACTAAAGCTTCAAACGTGCATTTTAGATGAATGAGATGAAAACACTTTGAATTAACATCATGAAAAAAGTAAGCTGCATGACACAGAGGTTTGCAAACGGGAACACTCACTGTGATTGGCTGTGTTTGTGTGCATGTATGTATGTGTGTGTGCATGAGGAGAAGAAGTATGTGTGCTGGGATGAGGTGCCTGTGCGGCTGTGGTAACCAGGCACTATGGTGTAGAGTGTTTCATGGTATGGACAGCCTGCCTGCAGGGGCCTGAGCTGAGGATGATGGAGCACTGCTGGGTCTGACCCGGAGCCCCCCCAGAAAACTAAAAAATGCACAAACAACCACACACATACAGCACACATGAGAACAAGCCGTCCTCGGCAACAGACTCAGACACCTTCCCACTCGAGTATGCAAATACGACCATTTATGCACATACGGAGTCAGTCCATCATTGTACACCATACATGAGGACACTAACACATCTACACATGACACATCTAACATCGACGACTGAACAGTGGAACGAGAGAGCGAGACAGAGAGCGGGAGAGAGGGAGGAAGGATACGGCAGCTCAAGTGTTTCTCGTTATAGTTAAAATTATGCAAAAGCACACTGTGTAGCATGAAAGATCAAAGATAAAGGCCATAGGGCATGCACATTAAGAGTTATAACGAGAGCCCTTAGCTGTACACTGTTTAATTATTGAAACAAGAAACATCTTAGATATTTTAAAGAGCCTCTAATAATGTGGTTTGGAAAGAAACACCCCAGTGAAGACAAAAAGTGGAGAGAAGACAAGAAAACACCTTTTAATTTGCTGAGTCGTGGAAGATAGTTTGTTCGGAAGATGAACGTGCTGTTGGTCTTCTTTTTTTAACCACGTGGAGAAAGTTGTCAGTTTTGCCCCACAGTAAGCCAGAACTTTCGACAAATGAGGCCAAATTGAATGCACGAAAAACAATTCCGCCGCAGCCTTGAGTGCACAGTTTAATCATTTCAAGTACTCACAATTACCAAGCGTGATTAGCGTTCGCATCTCCCTGCCGCACTATCACCGGTTATTGTCATCGTTGGTTTAAGGGTGCATGATTACAATCCAGTGCATCAAACACTTAATCACGCACTCACATTATGGTATGGTCATTGTGGTATCAGCAGTCACATGTATCGCTGTGGACATTACGAGCGATTTGTTTTTCTTGCTTTCTATAAATTGCGGCATACTATAAAGCCGTACAGTTTATGTTCATCACATTAATCAGTATTCCCTTTGTGGGTTTCTTTGTGGAGGTTTTTTTTTCCCCTCGTTTATTTTTTTTTATTTTAATTATTTCCACTGCTGTTGAAATAACTTGAAAAGTAAGTATTCCAAACGTCCCTAATTGGAGAAGAAAAGATTTCAAAGTGCACACTGGGAGCAACAAAACTCTGTTAGAATTGGTGTAAATGCCTCGAGGGAGCATGTCCAGGGCGCTGCTCCGAATATGAAAAAGCGTCCGTTGAGTTCCGTGATAGCCCCTCAGTAACAGCGGGGTCACTTCATGGTTCCTGCCTTTTGAGAGCTGATAAGAATTTCATGCATTTTTTTGGCCGGCTAAAGGTAGAGCCGGTTTTTGCGAGGCCAAACATTTCTGTGACCGAACGCAGAGGGAGGAAAAGGGGGCTAAGGGCCACATTAATCCATGTCAGCTCAGGCCAAATTATTTATCACCTTGTGCAAACAAACGGTGTCCTGGACAGCCTGTCGGAGGAGGGAGGAGGAGGGTGGTGTGTGAGGTCCGTGAGGGCTGCCAGCGACGCTGCAGCCTGACCCCCATCACTCTTCTTCTTATCTCCCCTCCTCGGCCCTCTCCTCATTACTCCTCAGACACAGGCACCGGGCCCTAGTGACCATACACAAGGTAGGAGAGCTGCTGAAGAGGTCCCACGTCTTCATTTCACACTTGCGCGACATTTTTCTTCCACCAGAGTCTTCATGTTTCTTCCCTATTTAAAGCCCTGGGCTTCACCTGATCAGAGGATCTCAGCGGGTCGTGCACATTTATGAGCGAGTATGCACTTGTTCCTTTGTTGCGTCCATGCTTCGTGTTTGTGTGTTTATGAGGAGCATGTGGAGAAGAGGGAGGGGTGAAGGGGGTGGTGGTGGGGGTGAGAGTCTGTGGTTGCATCTGGACTCTGGGAAGCAGACTGATCAGCCTCTCTCACCCACAGCCTAGCCCGGCCAGCCTAGGAGTTTCAATCAATAACCAGTCCCTGTAGCTGCCCCGAGCAAGCTGTTTGAAAAGTCAGAGTAGCATGAAATGGCCATTATTAAATTACTGGGACGGACACATTTAGAAGGCCATTGCATTAAGAGAGCAAGCTCTCCCAATTAGTGGATCAGCACATTAATAGCCCTGGATGAGAACACCATCTGATCAGAGATTAGACGCACACACACAATCTATTGACCTATTTTACTGGGGCACTGATAGCTACATATAGCATCTGTAAAGTGTAACACTAACTCATGTCCTCTAACAAGAATAAATGTTGGAATTGTATCTGCCGTCTTTATGCATGATTCATATTTGGACTCGGCAAAGCCCCATTACTTTGCCGCGATTGTTCTCGGAGCATTTTGCTGATTCAAACCCCATCCATTTGCAAGTAGTAAAGCTGTATTATACACAAAGAGGGATTGTTGTGAGATCACCATTTTCCCTCTGTCTACCATTACTCCCCGAGTATGTTTCTTCAGAGGGGGAAAAAAAAAAAATAAGAGCTGCTTTATTTTCTTGGGTGCGCTGCAAAGCCCGTGGCGTCTGTTTAAAATGAGATTGAAAAGGCACGCTGCTGTGAGAAAAGAGCTAATTTTCAGTGTGACTCATTGAGTAATAGAGTCACTCCAAGCTCGGTGACCTGCTTTGGTTAAGATTATATCAAGGGTACATCCAATCTCGAACGACAGGGAAGAAAAAAAGAAAGAACAGAACAGAACATACATAGCAGGGACATTCAACTCCGTCACCGCGTGTGCACGTGGGACTTGATTGGGTTTGGCTTCATGATCTACTTACACCAACACACCTCCGAGTGAGAGGATCCCTCTTCACGCTGTGCACATTTTTTTTTTTTTTATACAAGCCTCCCTCTGCTTTGGCACATCATCGGGTCTTTAGAGCCCAGGGCATATTTTTAGTGCTTTTGTGAGTGATGTTTTTAATATGAATTATTTACCCCAGAGAGACACGGCGCTGGATGCTAGCCCTTGTTTTTAAAGAGCACCTTGTTTGCTCCTAATTTTACAGCCGGTCAGGCAGAAGTACAGCGGCTAACCTGCGGGTCAGGCTGACAGCTGGGAATTGCCATTTCCCCCTTGCACTTTTTCGGTGCCTGTGAGCACACACACACACACACACACACACACACGCAGGCTGAGCACATGTAGGCAGAGGTTATGGTGTACCTGAACTGCAGGGATGCCAGGATCATTATTTCACTCTCATTTCGGGGCTGTATCCACCTCCAGCTCCTGTCTTTTCTCGACACCAGCACCGCTATCACATATCGCTATCGACCACACAACCCCTCTCCCACCTTTACACTGTGTAGTTTTGCTTTCTTACTCACCCTAAGGCAGAACTGTTTCCAGCGGGCCACGGTTACTGTGTGTGTATTGATTACGTGCTCCCATATTCACCCACACAGACACAGGCGCAGCATCCAGTTTCACTTGTTAACCCCTGACCTTTTCGGAATGTGGACCACTCACTGTTCGAGAGTCGTACTGTACTAAGACATCAAGACGTTCCGCTGTACATTAAGTCCTGACGTCGTTTTTGTTGCTAAGTAGGAGGCTGAATGTTGCTTGTTGGATGTTGTAAATTAAGCGGTGATGCTGCTGAATGCGAGCACAATATGTTATGACAGTTAATGCATTCTACAAAGCTTTTTATGCTGCATTATTTAGCCGCTATCAAGTTTTTTTTTCTCCCACTGTATCTGAATCCAGGCAAGGCTGTACAACTTAAAAACATCTCTGTAAAGCATCACAAGCCCCCCGCCCCCAGAGGCCACCAGTGTTTTGACTGAAATAAACATGCCTCTGAATGGTACCCTAGAAAAAAAAAAGAAAGCTTAATGCTTGAATTTCCAGTCAGCAGAACTGGCCAAGCCAGACAGAAATGCATCTGCAAAGTGATGAAATATTGAGTCTGTTTTGATTACGAACTCGCCCTCACCTCTCTTGCCTCCTGTGAGTTGGCTGAGATTTTGATGAGGTGAGATTCTTTTTTATTCATTCGCGTTTTGCTTGTCTGCCACGTTTCTGGTTTGCAGCAGAGAAATTGTTTAGGAAAAAAAGGCTCTCCAGTCTTGTAAGAGCTGGCCTGAACTCACCCCGCAATGTGCTCCATCTCAGCTTGTTTACAGTGGAGAGACGGGAGATGGACGCAGCACCTTTCCGACCTTGTTGGGGAGCGTGTTAAACTATCTTAGTATCATGGCCTGACAGAAGTGTGGAGAATTCGCGCCCCCACAGTACTCAGCGGCCTGAATGTCTTATCCTACTGGCTCAATTCTCAGAAATCTGATTGGCAAACATCACCTTTAGGCCACTGAGGCTCTGCTGGTATCTCTGATGCCGGCATGTTTCACCCCTCTATTTCCTCCCCAACATCCTTCCCTGCTCATCGACAGCACACTCGCAAGAACAAACAACAGATTAGATACCAGAAAAAAAAAAATAAGAAAAAAAAAAAGCTGCCTGCTGCTGGCCCACATGGAAGTGGCCCAGATCTGGTGGTGAAGGGAGGGGAGCTGTGGAAGCCTGCTGCCGGGCCGAGGGCCAAGGTTTGATCCCCAGTCGACTGGCGTCCTTCCAGCCCAGAGGAGCGAGTGTTCTGCAGCAGAGCAAAGCATGGGGCTCGCCACCCCCCACCAACACCACCATCCCCCAGAGGATGATAGATGCTCTGTCCGCTCCCTACAGCAGGGAGAAAGCATTAGACATCTGTATAATTGACTGAGGATGAGAGAAAAGAAGGGGAAAAGGGATGGAAAGGAGAGCGAGAAGCAGGGAGACAGATTGCGTGGGTGTGTGTTTGCACTTGAGTGAGACATCGGGGCGCAGAGTGTGTGTGTGCGTGTGTGTGTGAGTGTGTTTTTAGTTGCTCCGTCCGCGTGCGAAAACGAAACGGGAGATATTACAGAGACATAAAAGACATGAGAGAGGGAAAGTGAGAGAACGGAGTGGCAGAAAAGGGAGGGGTACAGGGAGAGGTAGGGAGCTGGCACAGACGAGGCTGGCTCTCACTCAACAGGACATCCTTTCACACACATTACACATGTCCTCTCCAATCCTCTCACAGAACCGGCACTGGAGCGGCTCCGTTGGAAAAAAAAACGGGGGCCCACACTTCTGACTGATGAAACTACCGGTATGTCATGGTGGGGTGGTGCAGCCCCGGCCAAAGACTACTAATGTGATCCAAAGTCTCTCAGCAACAGAATTATTCCAAGGGTTTAACATTAGGGCTTACCCCTCACAATAGGGCAAGGGTTGGCATGCGATCCAAGGGGGTAATCTGGTTGGGAATAAAAGACCAGAATTTCAGAACAGCAACAAGAAAAAGAATTCTGCAATTCTTTTGTCCGGAATATAAGCGCATCCAAAGAGATGCGTAAAAGGGGGGCCAACGTGCCACTGGCAAACACATCCGAATCTGTTCGAGCGAAGTGTGTTAGTTTTTGCACAATCGGTGGCGCTAAAACAACAACAGGCGCAACTCGATAAATCCCTGCCGTGTCTGAAAGTTATACCAAATGGCCCCTTTTAAAAAGAACATGCTCCTAAGTGCTGGCCGGTGTCCACATATCAAAGCCACCCAACAAAAGAGGGAGACTGGATTCAGGTACGCACAACTTTCCAGGGAAAATAACGCAATTATAAGAGTACACAGACTTGTTCATTATTAATGGAGTTGCTTTTCAACTGCCTCTCTGAAAAAAGGCCCCTCAATAATTTATCACCATGGAGACGCATGTCAAGTCAGTGTGCTTGGACACTTCATGAATATCAAATAAATATGCAAAACAAAAAGCGGTATACATCATTAAGCACACTTTAGAACGGCTTTACCGAGGTTTGTCACAAGTCGGGGATCCTTGATTGTTCGCCGCACCCGTGACATCAATCACAATCCTCCAATTTTGATCTTGCTTCCGATGAAAAAAAGATTCTTGATGAAACACTCCTGAAGCCACTATACCACAATGACCGCGCCACTTGGTGTATAATGATCAGTGTGAAGGGGAACGGATGGAGAGGGAGTAACGTGGCCTGGAGATTACGCTTTAATGACGATCCTCGATCAGTTATTAACGAGACAATGTTTCTCATTAGTTAATTGAATAACTTACAAAAATGGAGTCCCACGCTCCTCATGACTTTGGATTTATTCAAAGCATTAGAAGATGATGAACTCGAGATAAGGGGGCTGAGTGATACTCTGTCTTTATCACTGCTAACAGCCTGATGAGACATATAGGAAGCAATAGGGAATTGGACTGGGAGGTTCCTAGAGTGACAGTGACAGTCATTAACATGGGAGCAACCGTTATGTGTGAATACATCTACTCTACGGTGAATTATTCATTATTTAATAGTACTACAGCCTTAACAGGTCTCACAAATCTGAGCTTGGATTTATGGGTTTAAATGTAGCCGTATATCATGATGGCTCATGTTTGCGTGTAAACAAGTAACCATTCTGATATAATCTATGGGGTTTATTTCGAAATAATACTGATATAATAGGAAACTGAACTGAATACTGAATGAAAAGCTGAAGAAACCCCTTATCTCACTCTTCGTTCAAAAACATGACGGTGCAACAAGGCTGACCCACTCCCTCTGTAGATACAAAAGGCTCATCCTAAGGGAATGAAAACACAAAACTTCTTAGTGCCAGGTGTATGTCAGGAAAACACAAATATGAATCCTATATTCCGTCCTCTGCCAGTGGATCTTCCTTTGAAAGAATGCTGTTTTAAGGCATTTCCCGCCGCTGCCCTCAAATGGCCATATAAATACATGAAGAAATACCTTCATGCGCTGTTTTCTGAACAATGCATTACCACGATTTCAGGTGTGTCAATGAGTTCCACGATGAGCTCAGGAAAAGCAAAGCTTGCTCTGCGCCAATGAAAGGAACTGCAAAAGTTTTTGAATGCCGTTAATAAGCAGGGTTTTTATGCGAGTTCGGTAGTTCTGACAGCGTGTTGCCGGAGCAGCTAGCTGTCATGTCTCCTCACTGCTAAACGCCATGCAAATCACCGGCTCTCCCAGAAGACCGCTGCCGCTCATTTGGTGCGCTGCTTGATTTGCTTCTCCACACAAGAACTGTCTCGTCTTCCATCACTCACGTCTTCTTTCCCCCCCGTCTTCCGCCTCCTCGCTCGCACACACACTCGTGACAGCAGCCGCTCTGTAACGACAAAGGCAGTCACTTGTAGATAGGGATGCTGCCCCGACTTTCAATAACGTGCTATACTTTTACCGGAGGAACTAAAGCTCTCCGGTTTCACAACAAATCTATTTTAATTTCCTGCCCATTTGGGTAAAAAACACTCCATCCGCAGCCTGAATACCATGATTGAGAGGACAGCATTTGAAAAATAACATGCAAAGCTACACCCTGCGTTACGCACTGCATTTCCATGTGTATCTGTTTATTCTCCACAGATGAAAATTCATGTTTATAGATGCACAACCCATCCTGTTAGCTTAGTCGGGTCAGAGTTGAGGGTTACTGTATGTGTGTGTGTTTGCCCGTGTGAGCGTGTGCGTGCATGTTTATCAGTGAATTGGAGATGAGGTCCTATTCGGGGAGTCTCAAAGCAGGCAGGTGAGAGTCATGCTGTGTGTTCTCTCGGTTCAGTGCTAATGGAGTTCAATCCGGATCTCTCCTCGCCCCGTGTTCCCAGCGCCCAATCATTATGGGATTGCTAATTTTGGCTTTGCACTCTGTGTGTGCGCATGTGTGTGCGTGTGTGTTTGACAGCGAGAGGGAGAAGATACTGTATATGAAGTATAAATATGTAGATCTTTTTCCCTGTGTGCTTTTATTAGCATGCCGGCCAGTGAGTCAAATCTAAACACCAGTGGTTTCGAAGCGAGGATACACTTCCACTAAAATTTTGGCATTCCTTGCTCTTTTTTTTTTTTTAACAAGGCAATGAGAGTTCATTTTGTTGATGCAAACTAGGACAAAATATTAGATGTTAGACATTTTTTCATATTTCAAAAACAAAAACACGATTCGTATTCAGTTACTTTAATGCTTCTGCAAGGTTCACACACCGTGCCCTGGCAGCGGATCAGTGTCCTTCACTGGCTGAAGTTTTATAATGAGCATCTTGCGTTCACTAACATTTTGTTTCTGTCAGAAATTGCATTTTATGTCACTGGTTCTTTAAAGAAATAGCTTTATTGACTTTATTAACAAAACAGCTGGGACACGATATGAAATATAATATGACGCCATTTATGAGGTAAGCTAACATTACACTATCATGTGCTGCGGATTTGGATGTACAGTTAATGTTACTTTGAGGAAGAAATGACGTCTTGTAATGATGTCACCAGTCAACAATCTAACATTTTCTTGTATGTTTTTTCAAGATCTATCGCTAAGCTACTTGCTGTTTTTGCCAGAGACATTGTAAGACTAAGACAGACCACTTGAGGCATTTTGAATAGAGAAGTCCGTGATGCCAGAGGTGACAATCGTAACTGCCAAACTGGGAAAGGTGTCAGCCAATTGGTTAGGTGCCAAACTTCTAATAAGCACGGAAGAAGACAACATCATGATACTGCCCGGGTCTAGCAAGCAAGGGGAGGATACCGACAGATTAGACATTAAACTTGTATTTGTTTGAGTGCTCTGGTGGGCTGAGCTGATGGCATCAGATTTGACTGGTGATTCTGCACATGCAGTTGGCTCTCTCCCCATTCATTTAGATGACTCAAACTAAAACCTGGACTTAAACTGTAAAAGATCAAGTGCCTAAAATTCCAAACACTGTTACATATTTTCGTCAAAATACTCTGGACTCAATACAACATGGTTTTAATCTCGGTCAATAATCAAATGCTTAAATTTGGCTATAGAATGACTTCACAGGGAATAAAAACTATGACCCACACAGCGACATCTGTCAGTCCATCCTCGCCAAAAGTGAGAGTGCTGACGTGGAAACGTTTGCCTTCTTTATTATGAATGAGGATGTGGAAAAAAGACATCGTCAGTGATCCCACATCAGCACTTCCCCCGTGACACTCAATACTCCACTTGATAAATGTCTGCCATTGTCTTTTCATGTATGTGCGCTACATACGCTCACCTCGACTGAGAGCGGTTGGCTCGGCCGTTCCTTTTTTTTTTCGCAACATGTGAGATGAAGAACCAGTGCCTCGGAAAAGCCTGTTCAGCACAAACAGGGTGGAGCGAGAGAGGGCCCCGTCACCAAACCAAGTGTCAAAAATAGGATTTACATCCGTGGTGCCTGGTATGCCATCATGTGCTGAAGCTGTAGGTTAGAGTGTAGACAGCATGGTACATGTAGTGTGAAAAATGCCCCATATGGGCTGGTGTGACCGCTGTGCAGCGGCTGAAAATAAACACCTCACTTTTGTTCATATGATGCCATAGGACCACTACTTCACTACCTCACTACCTCCACCATCCTCCCCCTCTTTGGTCCCTCTGTCCTTTCCACTTCACTCTTTCTTTGTCACTTCTGTTGCTGTTCACTTGTAAACATCACATGACTTCGAGTACAAAATCTAAATATGTTCTACATGGCAGCGTAAGTATCTCAGGAAAGCTGCATATCAGACAGATATGAGAACGTTTGAACTGCTGTGTCGTTTTCTGTAAAATAAAATCCGTTACGATTAATCCAACGCTGACTGTCTTCTGTGATTATTCATCCGTTTTCCAAAAAACAGAATTAAAATTGTTGTTAGCATGATTCTTCATCCACTGGCAATCCCATGATGCCTTGGATGTACTCCGTCGACCAATCGGAGGCCGAAAAGGGTGGGTCTTTTCAAGAAAAGCTGTGGGATCCACAATAAGGCCGCTATGCATGAACCACCCTGTTTCACTTAAAGCCGGGTGCTGTACAACATGAGTGCATGAGTGGAGCTAACTCCAAGGGAGGCGTTGTTAACTCTCAGTCCTCACAATCTCGTTCATTAGTTAGCAAACGGACTTCACTGTTCACCTGAAACACGAGCACAACGCCAGATATTGGTATTGATCGGTATCGGTGTTGATAATCCGGGAGCTCTTCAACATGCAATAAAACACAGGGCACCGTACAGAAGAAGAAGAATTTACAGCGCTATGATCTTATCATTTCTCACCTTCTCTCTCACTTACCCTGTCAGTAGGCCTGTGGTGGAGTGGGGCGTATCGATCTATTTACCTACTCTTTCCCTCTTTCCCCTCTCTTTCTTTCCGTCTCGCCTTCGCTCCATCACATCCTCCCTCTCTCTCTCTCACTCTCTCTCTCTCTCTCTCCCTCACATACACACTACACACATCCTATTTCCCATAACAGATGTACCATTTCATCAGATGAAGACCAAGGCCAAGCTTTGAGCTTTCAGTGCTACATGGGATCCATTTAATTTGCGGCAACATGAAGGGAAATGAGGCCAGATCTGCCAGGCTCAACTCTCTCCGCCACCCAGGTCATAATGAGCGGCGGCTAATCACGCTCATCCATTTACTCAAAGACGAGAAGAGCATCACATGCATGGCAAAAAAAATGTTCCACGCCGTGCCATCCCCTATTACACACCCAGCAGTATTCACGTGTCCGCGCTTCAATTTTACAAATAGCATCCTATGGCTGGGTATGTAAGTGGCTGCCACATACATGTTTACGCGTGTGACTAAAGAGTACGTTAAAGCATGGTGGCCCCCCTCCTGTTAAATTAACTTAGATGGATAATGCAATGCGGCCTCATTTTAACACAGAGAATAAGCTGCATCTTCTTTATCCTGTTTGATAATCTATCACCTCACAATTACTGTACGTGTGTCCCGGTTCTAATATAGTTTTAGCATGTAAACGCATTTCCAGGAACTGAAGCAGAACAAATGCATGGAAGAACAAATTGTTTTTTTTTTCCCCCTAGTTAATGGGTATATATTCCCCATTAGATGCAAGAATAAGCCTGTATATGCTTCATAATGCGGTGAACAAAAGGAAAAAATAAATACAACCAGGTTGTGCGTATCGCATGTGGTAAACAGTTTGAAATGCACCTTTACATGTCTTAGCCTAGTTTCAATGAAAAGTGCACACCAAACTTTTTTGCATACACAGCCCATTTGCTATTCTTGAAATGAAATAGAGTTGGTCTCTCTGAGGGATTGGGGGTCTGTTTTTGCTGATTCCACTCTGGCGGTGAGGGGAGCGCAAGGTGGGCTGGAGGGGTGGGCCGCCGCTGCTTCGGGGAGGGGGAGAGAGCCAGAGGTCCAGGGCGCGTCGAGCCGCCAGTCACCGTCGGATGTTAATGCACTGAATAACAATCTAAACCGATCCGCCATTAACATCTGTAAACCAGCCCGCCGCGCTGAATGACTAACGACTTCGAGCACATAAATTGGAGGAGAAAGGCAAACAAACCCTGTTGGAAACTTACTGTACAGTGATCGTGAATAACAAAGCGTGTGCTTTTTTGAGTTCCCTGGGAATTCAGATTGGCGGGGCGCAGATACAGATACAGGTTCCAGTGTCTCGTTTTTTTCCTCCAGAGAATCAAAGACTTCGGAATTAGAAAATGCCTCACATTCACTGGAAACACTCTATGAAAGGTTTATGAGATACAATTCCTAAAGGGCCCTAAGCAATGACAAAACTCATCCTAACTGCTGGATATTCCTTTAGTTTGCAGCTGGGAGGAAAAGTAACTGCACCACAGTCAACCTACAACAGTGCTCCTTTTTTTTTTTCCTCCCCTTTTTTCTCTCTTCTCCCCTCTTGTTTTTCTCTCTCGCTGCACCCGCTACAGAAAGAGAAAGCAAGCATTATTCGAATCCACGCCGACTGAACAGAGATTACACATACGGCGGCTTGAAGTGACTGATAGAAAAAAAAAGTGATAAATTGATTCACAGACATGGCTGAATGAGTGAAATGACACCACATTCCTCCAGAGCTTTGTGTGTTAGTATGTGTGGGCTTGTGTTTAATTCCATCCCCGGCACGGCGGCGCAATCCTACGGCTTTTCTCTTTTCTTTTTTTTTTTCCTTTTTCTCTCTTTTAGTCTCACATTGGGCAGCAACCTTACCTCCCGAGACACCGTCCCTCTGGAAGTCCATCAACACAACATGGTCAGCAGAGCAGAATGTGTGTGTCTGCATGTGTGTGTGTGTGTGCGGACAGACTTGTGTGTGCTGAACAAGCACACTGATACACACAGCTCCCCTCCACACCTCTCCGTTCGCGATTGCACTGCAGTTTCATCATCCGCAGCACAGGTTTGATAGGCAGTTCCTCTTATTAGAAAACCTGGAGGGGGCGAGCCGGTGTTAAAATGAAACCCTCTTTATCAAATTGTGATGAAGTGCCTGAAGTGAACACAAGGTTAACCAAATTGCATATCTCTTCTGTTGAACTCCTTACACTCCGCCATCACCTCAGCACACAGGATCTTAAGACACAGGGGTTTTGTAAGTACAAACGAGATGAGAGAGGTGTTTCTCTACCTTAAATCACTGTGAAATGTGTCTCACTTGTTAGAATTGCAGCTTGGTTCTAGCCGCGGGCTGAGATGAGGCGTCTGAGGTATTTCTGGGTCTCCAGCATCACACCAGAGCTGCTGCGTGCTCCCTCCACCACACCTTGACAGTGACTTTGTGTGACAGCAGATATAATGTGATTTCTCCTGTCCCCGGGGTCTGAGGCTGATGATGGAGACTTCTGGGCTCTGCTTTGCTCGCCGGCGACAGCCATGACAGAAGGGGAAAAAAAAATGCTTGAGCATGATGATCAGTGGCATTTTTCACACGGCTTGGAGATCCCTCAGTCTGTGCCCCGTTGCCCATGCTTCACTGACAGAGAAATTAGGTCCCTATGTTCAGCCAGACATTTCCTGGTCCCGGGTTCGCCTCAGCTTGGGCACAATCATATCAGCTCACTGACAATCTGTCAGCTGATTTTAGCATCTGCTTTTTTAAACCCCAAACAAATACTGTACAGCATCCAGCACATTCTGGTTTGTTTTACTATATTGTCAGAAGTTTACAGCGACTGAATGGCAGGGATACGTGGGACGTCACTTCTACTGTAAGGGTGTCACATCAGGTGAAGCTGTGGTGTTTCATACCTGCAGGCTGCACAGGCCTCGGCTGTCTCCGCTGCTTATGGGCAAAAACAACACTAACCACTTCTGTCATTTGTGTTTTGTCTGGGTGTTCAAAACAAAAAAAAAAACGTCCTCTGTCTGAAGTTTAGGTGCAGAGCCAGGTGAGAGAAGATGCAGCTGGTGCTGAAGCAAAACGGACTAATTCATTGATTCATTGGCAAGTTAATTGTGTAAGCCACTGAGTTATATATTGAGTAGAAATGCTGAAACACTGACTGCTTGTAGCTTGTTAAATATGACGATTTCCAGACTTTTCTCAGACCAAGGTCACACTTACCATTTTGTGACACTCCTCTGTATCTCATACAGATTGCTGAGGTACCCTTTAGCACTGGTATGATACGTGCTGGCCGTTCAACTGACAATGTAAACCCATATGCGGCAATATTCAATACTCAGAGCAAGTGGTATCAGGTGGCTTAGTATACAGAGCAACGAAGGGAGGATGAGGTCAGAGTACATGAATAGGTAAAAGACAAGACTTTCCTAGCAGACTGCTGTTTGTGTCACTCATTACACCAAAAGTCAATGATTACTTATTCTAACTCATGTACATAAGTTCAGTTACATCACATACTTAAAGAGGTCATATAAGGTTTCTGGGGCTCTTGCCTTTCCTTTATTGTGTTATGTAGTCTTTTTTGCAAAGTGAAAAAGCCCAAAGTCCACACCAAAGGGAGTTATTCTATGCCACAGAAGACACTAGTCCTGCACGGCCTGAAACGCCTGGTTTGGAGTTGAGTCTTTACTTCCGTAACTTATGTGCATCACTATGTAACAGGCAGATCACACTGCCTTGCTTGGCATGACCCACCCTACTCTGCCTCTGACTGACTCCATCCTTCCCGTTAAGTAATGGCGATGTGCAGCTCTTATCAAAGATTGAATAGAGGTTAGATGTCTCACTCTACAGCTAAAACTGAGCCTTCAAGACACAGTGTGAAAAGGAAGGCTGCAATAATGCACCATATGAGACAAATGATGTGCTATTTTAAAATGTAACCCAATGGGAATCCTAAATAATTCAGTGTGTACCTGAAAATAAGCATAATATGACATCTATAACATTATGTAACTTATTGTTACACAAACCATGGCCTTTTCTAAATTGCAACTGTCATCGTCACCACTGGTTAGGAAGCTTTTTTGTCAGATGTCTCATACACTAAAGGTACATTGTGCATCTTTATGTGACTAAATGTTGGTGTTCGATGTCTTGGGAATGGGAACAGCTTGGGATTTTTTGGCAATTTTTCATCTGATACCACTTGCATGTCTTGCTGGCAGCTAGCTTACCTAATGGGCAAATGGAAAAGTCAATCACAAAATTCTCTTTTAAACCCCAACTTGACACAATGCGCTAAGTGATGACTTGACATGATGCATAAATTAGTGAGCTTTGGAGGTGCTGGTAAGTAGATTGTGTTCCCTAAAGCCAGGCCAACTGATTCCCCGTTTCCAGTTTTTGTGCTAAGCTAACCATCTGGTGGAAGGCTGGTGACCTTCAGGCACCCAACTTGGTTTTGTTTGGTTTGTGTTTGGTTTATGTTAGAACCTACAGTTTCACAGCCCCCAACACCCACACTGCTGACTTCACCCATTATGCTCTGCTTATTTTACGTAATCCTTAATAAACAATGTATTAAAAATGTTACCGTACCACTCCCTTCTTTGCTATGGTCTGAACAAGTCAGGCTTTACAAGCGACACCAGACAACTTAGGTGTCTGTCACCTCTTCCACTCTTTTCTCTGTCACCACACACTATCATCAACAAAAATAAATACCCCTGGTCGTCTTTCACCCTAATAACCCCCTAGGTGGTGTACAAATACAGCTACAGCCATTGTTACAGGCTCCAGTCAACATTTAGGAGATCACGGTTTATGAAACACTGAATCCCAGCTTCCTTCCTCCCTTCCTTCCGGCGTTTTATTCCATCTAAATAATGCAGCCACAAGGAGTCATTGGGGGGATCCATTATGGAGCGACTGATATAGAATGCTGGGATGCATGATCAGACACTCTTATTACTTTCACAGAGCATGTTATAGTGCAGCAAGGAGACCTTTGTATTGTCATGTCTCTCCTAAGTGCTTAACCCTTTGCTTGATGTGATAGCATACGCAATCTGAACAGTTGGGGATGTATTATAGAATCCCCCCCCCATCTACATTAGATCCAGATGATGTATGATGAGGCGCGGGGATGTGCTCATGGAGTATGGTTAAAGGACATTTCAGGGTCTGGGTGAAATTAACTTTGTGCTGCAACAGCTAGTGTGAAGTGAGGGACTGCAGCCGTCATGGTCGGTGAAAGAGGATGAGGGGGAAAAAAATCCATCCAGCAGCCACACAGCGGACGCAGGGAAAAGGAGAGCACGGCTTCTGGAGCAGCGAGGGCATCGGTGAAAAATGTCATAATAAGACTGCAGGCATCGGAAGAAGCCAACCTTGCCAGATAATTTATTTGATGTCTGTTCATTTTTATTCTCACCAGCTTCTCTGAGAGGATGCTGTTAATTACATATAGTCTGCTGAAGAGCAAATGAGCTTGACAGTGTTCCATCATGTTGTCACAAGAGGGGGAAAGAAAGAACGCGCGCGTTTGCGTGGGCACGCGCGCTAACAGGTGGAGTCTGCGATGCACTTTCTCCCTTCCACTAATCTGCCTGTCAGTAATGAAGTCGGAGGCTTAAGTGTAGGAGAGAGCGGGCGTCATCCATTAGTCTCATCCATTTCCATTAATGTTCACGGATTACTTATTATTCCCTGATTAATAAACACTCGGCAAGCGTGTCCTCATAGCAGCCTCAATAAGGA
Organism: Diplodus puntazzo; assembly: GCA_963678695.2. NCBI lineage: Eukaryota > Metazoa > Chordata > Actinopteri > Spariformes > Sparidae > Diplodus > Diplodus puntazzo. The sequence continues at coordinate 14,809,601 of OZ023175.1, forward strand.
CAGCTTCATTAATGATTAGTATTAAGGCTATTAATATCCCAGTTACTGGCATTTCCCAGCCAGCAGCAGCTCGACCTATATTATTATTGTGAGTGTTTTGTGAAAGCATCTTAGGTTTTTGCGAGGGACGAGGTGCATTAGTCTCTGACATTAGCCTCTACTTTCAAGGTAATAATTTCATAAACAATTCACATTACCTTGGTATTTGGACATCCTTGAGCAAAAACAAGTAATCCAATTAGCGGACTGAGTGAGGCGCTATTGATTTCAGAAAAAACATTACCCAATCAATTTTGGAGGGGGTAATGAAATTCCTTTACTTAGTGTTCCCAAACAGTATGAGAGAGAGCGTGTGTCTCTCTGTGTGTGTATATGTGTGTGCTTGTGCTGCTGAAAAAAAAGCGAAGAACATAATTTCACGTTAGCCGTGCCTCTCAGACCACACCCTGCGAGCGTGCGGAGGCCACACAAATAAACGCACACATACGCGAAAAAGCCAATGATGTAATTTATTTGCAATGAATCTATTTTTCCTAAACACTTCAGCGTGTGCTCGCTTCGTTGCAAACACACAAATTACACAACATAATAGTGCCCACTCTGCTCGAATGCCTGCGCGCGCCGAAGTGTCACACTTGTCCTCGACGCCGCACCTCTTAAATATTCATGTTCGACAGGACTTGAACCCCTGCCACTGTAACTCTTAGTTGGATTATATATTGGACACAATTAGATTCTAGTGGAGTGGTATAAATAGCCTAGGGATGTTTGCATGAATTACACCATGCCGGAAACTATTGTAACGCATTGTGTTTCAGTGTTCACATTTTGCCTGTGCAAATCTCCCTGGTCTCATGACACTAATCCCTAGCATAGTAAATTCTATGTTGTCTCATTTTACACCATGCCCGAGGTTGTTTTCTTTTCAATAATCTCATAGGCCAGTATAACTTGATTAGACTCCAAAAAAAAAAAAAAAAAAAAAAAAAAAAAAATCAAGGGTGAGACTATTGATTGTATGCAAATGGAATTAATCTGAGACACAATTGCGCCGGCCATATTTCCCCGGTATTTATTTCTCTTGGCCCCTTAAATCAGACGCGTTCACACATGCACACACACTCCAATCCAATTATATAGATAAATAGGCTAATCATGCCACAAAATTTCAATATGAGGTCTACGGGCAGGACGATAAGCATAATCATTCACAGTGCCAAATTTACAGAACAATTTTAGATAAGAGAGATGGAAAGAGCGAGAGAGAGAGCGCAAGAGAGAGAAAGAGAGGGGCCAAATTGAACAGATAAATAGTTCCATATTAGACATTAACATATGGATCATAAGGGAGCCAGATAATGGGGGAGACATTTCATTAACAGAAATAAACATTCGATTAAAAGACTTTTTCTATTTACATCGCTTCCCATAATTCATCGGGATGTGACGATTGTGCTGTCTGAACATTATAGCCCTTTGTGGCGAGGGTGACGAGCGTGACTTGTATTGTTGCAAAAGCCGCCAGCCTGCATTCAAGAGATTTCATGTTAAACACATTAGCAAGACGTTGTGACCATTGTGCACACAAGTACAAATATATATATATATATATAATATATAGTTTTTTCTGCAGTGGGAAATCAGTATTTATTAGGGGGGTCAAATGCAGGGGCAGACCCAGGATGTTTGAGGGGCCAGGGCACCACATGTACGCGCGGGGGGGGGGGGGGGGGGGTTTGAACAGTCGTGAAAGATTTATAGCAACCCAGAGGGCGCTTTATCATGTTTTATCCACCACGGGGGCATCTGAGAGTGTACTTTTTGATAGCGTTAAATGTAAAAAATCAGAAAAAAACAGCAACCTGGAAGTGGTAAATGAGTCCATCATCTATTTGCGCATGTGTAATTGCATTAGCAAGTGATGTCTATTAACCGTTTTAGCAGCAGTGCATAATGTTGTGAAAGAAAAGTTCTAACACAGGATTTATCACAAAGCCTCCATTCATAAAGCTGGAAATTTGAAGTACTTAACGTCATTGTTTTCCTTTGCAAAGTCCATCCTCTCCTTCCATCCCAGATAAGCAAAGCATGAAATGTTCTTTGCACATGGAAAGTATCCTTTCCCCCATGTTTTCATAGCTTTCAGCTGACAGTCTCGTCATTACAACAACCTTCTGGCTCCCAGATAACTCAAACATCCTGCTCAACTGAAGAAAAATGAATCTCCTCAATGTTCAGTTTGGCCTGTTTCCTCCCTACAGAGACGTGTTTATTTCTTCGATTTTTTTTTTTTAGTTTTAATCGATGATAAGTTTCCCACTGAGGGAGCTGACTGTGAAGTCTTGCGACCGAGCACATCTGTTAAGCTGATGGTGGGACAGACAGTGTGTGTGAAGCGTCTGTTTGTGGTCGTGGGTGTGTGTGAGCGACTGTACCAAGGTTAGGAGGAGTGGATGTGGATCTATTGATCACTGTTCTCTTGGACCTCAGTACAGCTGTAGTGAAGTTCGGGACTTCACTTTACTCAGCGAGATAGTCTAGTCGTCTGAGTTGAAACATCTCTTGTGCATACACACACGCAAACACACACACCACCTCACAGAGACACATGGTAATGTAAAGCGTACTCACTGTTCCCTGCTTGAATAGGGAAATTCTCCTCAACTCCACATGACTGTCTGCTTAGACTAAACACGGCACAGCATGACTGTCTTCACAGACATCAACCAGTAAGAAACAAATGCTTGCACAGCGAAGCCTCGGCTAACCTCGATGCTATACACTTTCCATCTGTGTCCTCTCCAGCTCAGATAAAAGTCACCATTGGTCCAACAGTTCCCTCTGAAACACTTGAGCGCATCGCGCGGTGCAACAATGGCTCGGGTTTTACGTTGCGACATTACCAGCAAGTTGATTTTTAATTACACGATAATGATGATTATAATTATGTGTGGAAAAAGTCCATTTTATAGTCACTGTGTAATGGTTGCGTTAGAACAGAATGAAGAGGTGTCATTTTGAAATATGCCGATCCTCAACAAGCTGTATATCCTACGCAACCAAGCGCTCCTGATCACACAGACCTCTGTGATGTCTCGACCATTAAAGGGCTTATTTCATTACACTTCCCCCGTGACAGTTTAAGTGCCAAAGTCACCTCTATTGATGGTGCTTTCTCCTCGTGAAACTGACTAATGATCAATAAGAAAACAATGTCTCCAGGACGGCAAAATACTGTAATAAAAGGGGGGGTGAACGCAAAGTAGATTTTCATAGTAACACACCTCAAAAAGTAACACACGTGGGCCTTAATCAACAATCCGCTAACACAACCATCACAGGGTTCAATCAAATATCTCCAAGAGCACTTAAGACAGCGATTTTAATCGGAGCATAATGACGTTGGTCGATTAGGGATGCGGATTTTGAAGGACAAACATGTGTTTTGACTCCGCTTTACTTAATGAGTGTCTTTGTCCAATCACACGCCGTGATTAAGGGTGACAGAAGCGCCGCCGGAAGCATCCTGAACCACAAGCTCTGTCACTCAGACAGTCTTTGGTCACAGAACATCTGAGGAAAATATTGTCTTGCTTCTGACGACAAGTTCTATACAGGTCGATAAACACCAGCTATAGTCCTCTAAGGACCACAACTTTTGATGCTCTAACACTCACTTTAGAGGTTTTACTGTTTTACTTTTTTACATTTTGCTGTTCTCTCCTAGTATTGCATCCTACAGCAGCGGAAAATACGACTTCCTCTCGTGTTCTATTTAATTTAGAGATTGAGTCGAGGCTTGTTAGCTCATTATACAAGTCTGCTCGCTGTAGCGCCTCTTGCACTGATGGTCAGCTAATCACTGGAAAGATCTGATTGCTGCCAAGTGTGTCTCTCCACTTGATGTGATGGTCGTGTCTCACTCGTGATTACTGAGCGGCATTGTTAAGTTCCTTCGGATGAGAGCGACTGCCAAATGCCAATGAGCTAAGTTGACATGTACATTAATATTCTACAGTTTTTTTTCTGAATATGACACAATTCAGACTTTTTTTCACGGGTCGTGTAAACAGAATATTCTGTTCCGAATGTAGTGATGGAAGACATCTTGGACAGGCCGATATTATTTGGGTTTGAGGAGCATTCTTTGGACACTGGGCAAACGATTAAGGGAAATACTTCCGGTGGTCTATGGAGCTCAATTCGGATACAAATGATCAGAATAGTTGGCACAATGTCTGACGTCAGGCTCAAGGCGGGAAGTTCAAATGTCATACTGTTGCGTTCCACGTTGAAAGTCGTACAAACGTGGGGGAATCCAACAAATTGTTATTAGATGACTGCAGTCTTGTCAACGTGGAAAATGCTGGTTATGGTTACAGCAAGAGACGGGAAGCGCCAGAGGTCACACCCATCATTCTCGCAAAGCATCATGGGGGCTAGGAAGACGGTGGATACTGCACATTCAGAAAACGCGCAAAAAGAAAAACCTACTGGTCAGAGAGGAGCAACCCACCTACTTTATAAACGTTATAATAGACTTTGATATGACCAGAAAGAACACGCACCTTTTAAATGGTGGCTAAACACATATCAGAGGGAGGCTGTGTTTGTTAATCCAAGTATGCACCGCTGCATGTAAATCAATATAATGGAATACTCATTTTCGTTAGCAACGTAAACAGCTTCATAGTAGTATGGTCTTTTTCAGAATAAAGGCAAAAGCCTGAATATGTTGTGCATGCAAACTGAATTCCCGACATTGTTACAAACAAGCCATTCCGCCTGGTTTTCTACACCGCACTCCAACACAATGCACAACCGGATGACGCTGCAGCAGGAGAAGAGCAGACCCAGCTGTTTGCCCTACTACCCTGTATTTTGTTATTTCTGTTGTTCTGCCAAGGCCTCCTGCGCTGCTTTGGGAAAGACCGGGAGTAACTGTTGGCCCCGAGAAACGTGCACTGTAATCCTCTTTAAATGATGAATGTTGAACATCAGGACACAATACATCTACAAACTCCATCAATCAGATGACAAAATTGATCCAGAGATATATCAGCTTGTTTTAGTCATTTTTCCCTAAAAGATACAACACAGAGAAAGATGTGCGAGTCTTTGTGTTTTCAAAGAAACGCAATCGATACCCGCAGTGTTAGGTTTGCCAGTGAAACAGTGCGATCCATGCAGATTTGAGGAACATTTCCACTGCTTGTGGGCTGAATACAGTACATGACCTGGAATGAATGTGCTCTCAATCAGCCGATCAATTGGCAATGCTGGGGGTGATAGTGAGTAAACTAATCCCTTGGGTGGCTCGAGGGAAATCTGGATTATATTGCATTCCCACTCAGCAATGACTGTTTCTGCTGGAAGCCAGAGCAGACTAATCAAACAACATTACTGTAGGAGATCGATTGACGGGCGGATTGATGTATCGTTCCGCATCGCAGCCCGTTTGATTTCAAATTTGATTAAAAGCTCATTCATACCTTCGCTCCGGTGGCGCTCGTACCAAAACGTTTAAATGAAGGTGTCAGACGTTTGTGACATTGTATGTTTGTGACTGTGTCTTGTGCTTTACCTTATGTTTGCTCCAAAAGCTGGAGAAACACCCTCTATGCAATACAAAAAAACACAACAGCTGCGCCGAAACAGCGTCTGAGAGCACCTCACTGTATCTTATCGGAGCAAGAGCAAGAGGCAATCTACAATGCTGATATGAAATCAGTCCCGCAAAGGTTCAAAGTTATGCGTCTCCAGTACTGATTCATAGCTGCCTCTTTGATACAGACACTACTTCTCCATAACTGCGGTGGGCTTCTGAAAAAAAAAAAAATCTGAAAACATGATTGTGATATTCTTTCAAAACAGATAGTTTACTGAAGATAATAATGTACGTTGACGTAGTATCTGTATTGAAATGAATTCGATATCTGCACACTGTGGGCTAAAGTGTGTGTGTGTGTATGTGTGTGTGTGTGTGTGAGGGGGGGTATAATAATGCATATAACCTGGCTATGTAGTCTAGTGCCCACTATCAGTCGAGAGGAGCTGCATACATTTCTTTCACAAATAATCTAATCTTTTTAATTTGAGAGATAAGGCAGAATTGACTGTAATTATGTGCAGCTGGGTCTGTGAGGAATTCATAAAAAAAAATGAGGCTAAGCCCATCTGCTGACTGGGAAACTGGGGGAGGCGGCGACATCGGAGGGGAAGGGAGGCAGGGAGAGAATGAAAGGAAGAGACTCTAAAATCATTAAATCAGCCACTATCTCCTCTCCTCTGTCACTCAGCGAGAAAAAAGAGGCACTAATGAAATATTAATGCCTTCCTTATTTTGAGATTTACATTAATCTTTCCTCTCTCTTTCTGTCTGTCTCTCTCTCTCGCTCTCCCTCCCCTCCACGTCTCTCCGTGTTTGAAAGCTGCGCCCGGGATGACTTGAATATATATTTCTAATGAGACGCCCGTGCTACAGAATGTCTCATTTTTCTACCTGTTTTGCAATCCAAAGTTGCATATTGCGCGGTGAATATGGTAGTGTGCTTTGCGAGGGGAGGGAATGAGACAAGGGGGGGGGGGGGGGGGGGGGAGTGTGTGTGGGGCGGCGTGTGTGTGTGTGTGCTCGTGCTTGATCTGAAAGTGAAAAGACAGAGAGAATGAGAATGAAAGCGAGAACAAGTGAGTGAATGGGAGAGCAAGAGGTTGTGACTGCCGCCGTAGCAGCCAGTAACGAAAGAGAAGGGCGTCTTGGGGCAGGAATGTGGCAGTTTCCTCTGGCCTTGTCCCATTTGGCAGAGGTTCAAATGACAAAGCAAGACAAAACTAAACCAAACAAAAAAAGAAAAAAAGAAAAAGGCCACGGTGTGGATGCTCCCAGGAGGTGGGGAAGGGAATAAGGAGTGTGTCAGGTAAACTAGCTGCACTTTTTCTCAATGTCCGCCCCCGCTGAGGCCTGAAGCAAACGCAAACCTGACACCACTGACGCTACCAGCTCTCTCTCTTGCTCTCTCTCTCTCTCACACACACACACACACACACACACACACAGGGTTTAAACATGAGAGTGTTAGAATTACCTCAGTTGTGCTTACACACACACACAGCACACACACACCAGCCTAAATATGAAACCTGATGTCAGCCCGCTGCAAAACTGCTATGTATGCTTTTGACTTTGGAATGGGCTCGGAGATTGGAAAGTGCAAGGCCCCTTGATACCGATCAAAACTGTTTTACCTTGACGACTTGGGTATGAACCTTCCACTTACATGCAGTGTGTGAGAAGGAGTGGAAACACTGGAACAGCTGCAATCGTACCAGTGCACAGTGAAACAGCCTAAGCGCAGATAAGTATGGGCGGTATGGAACATTGATTCTGGAAGTGAGCGTTTTCTCTGCAGCATGCTGCCTACTGCCATCCCGTCAGTGCTTCATCATTCCCAGAGCGCGACTTTCCTGGCAGAACTGAGCATTCCCAACGCTGTCCTACACAATGCAGTAATTTCCCTGCAGTGTTCCCGTTGCAGCTACATACATTTACCACACAGACGTGTGAGTTTCCCCCTCCGGCGGCCGGAGCAGCAGCGTGGCACGCTCAGCGTACTGGTGTGGCAGTCGCACAACCATGCACACCATAGCACATGGCACACTGCGAGCTGATGCTGTTGCTGCTTTTCTGTCTGATGCTGTCTGTGCCTGAGGGGTGTATCTGTACGAGTGTGTGTGTGTGTCTGAGTGGTGCAATGGAGGTGATGGTTGGAGGGGGAGGGCACGGAGGTGTCTCGTGTGTATGTGTTAAGGGAAAGAAAAAAAAGGTGATACTATGCGGTGCCAATCACAGTGATAGACACTCTTCATCTTCCATAGAGACCAAGGACAACAAAGAGCCGAGTTAATAGACAGACATGGCTCAGAGGACGCTAAAGACCGCCTTCTAACCCTGACATCCACAAGTAGACACACACATTATTAGGACAAGATAATTGGCTCATTTTACTCCATGTTACTCCTCAATGAAGGGTCCTGTTTTTGCAGATAGATAACAAGGCATGTGATAGATATAAAAACCGAAGAGATAGAAAATTGGTCAAACATGATTATGAATTGGACACAGACAGAAAAGAAAAAAAATGTATTAAACGGCACAATATGTGAGAACTGGACACCTGTCAAATGTCCATTACAAATAGGGGGATGCACATCACCAAGATAACCGCTAACTGCTGCTAAATGTAGCTGCAGTTAGCTCAGTTAGTTAGTTAGCCACGGAGCTAGGGGCTTGGACTGGGAGCTCGGGGGGGGGGGGGGGGGGGTTCGGGGGCTGCCGGCCTGGCTCTATTCGGTTTGGGATTTGCATTCCACTACTGGTCTACCTGCTTGAAGGTGTTTCTTAAACATGGGATTGTCCTGATCCCCCGCAGTGCCATCGAAGAATCACAGCTAACAAAGTGGCTCCGCTAATTCATTTACAGACAGGTTTCATTTTCTATAACTTCTCCACAACAAAAGCCCCCCCGCTATTTAGTCGTTTAAAATCTTTTATTACGAAGCAGCCTTAGAGGAAGCGTGTTTTCCCCAGCAGTAACTAAACATGAAACAGCTGAAAGAGAACATGACGAAACAGTAGAAGACAGGATGAGAGAAACCAAAGAGACTCAGAAGCTACATAAGTACCGAGAGCTGAACACATGAGTTGAGTGTCGATTTGAGCTGGCGATGGGTGCTTGTTAGCTTCAGTTGCGAGACGTCAACGCTGCCCGCTTGTAGCCTGTCTCGGCCCTACTCCGGAGCAGGACCAGCGCCGGAGCAGCTCGGTTTGACTCGCCGTGGCCAGAAGGGCTAGTGGAAAAATTACATTAGTGTTTACACCGCAAGCACGGGAGCTTTGGACTGGGATTCGCTGGGGCTACCTTGTTAGGATGCTAACTTCCGAAGCTATGAACACAGTACACAGACATCATAATGTCAAAACTGTTATTTATTTACATTCTGTTGATAATTTCAGTAACGTTTTACTAGACTGTTTCCAACCAAAAATCTTACATATCGCCCCTTTAAAAGTGAATATAGCAAATGAGCTTCTGGAAACAAGAACATTAAATAATGCAAAGTTATTCTACATGAATAAAATTATATGTGGAATTCACAGAAAAGACTTTAAATTCAACAAATGTTCTACATTGCCCTCCAGAGCGACCTATATAGGCCTTTTTCTTTAAAGGCGCTGACAAATGATGACACCCTGCCTATAGGGGGTGGTCACCAGTCACCTCGCAAACATTCATATGAATCACAGTTATAAAAATAAAAGCATTGTCTGCCTGAGGAAAAACTACTGGGCAGGGAAACACTGTAGTTGGAGTTAAAAAGAAAAAAAAAACCTTCTGTGGTCTTGGTTCGGCACTTGCATTAACTGTCGGTAGGAAATGAGAGTGATGAATGGAGTTTATTAGTTCTGAATGGACGGTTTTGTCATCAAATGAACAAGACAATGATGCCACACAGACTATAAAAGCAAATTAGTAAAATAGCAAATGAGCTACAAGTTATATAATATGACAACATGACTGCATTGCAACAACAACAAAAAAACGTTCTGCCCCTCACACCCAACAGTCAACTTCACGTTTCATCATTATTATTAACAACGGCAGTGAATTACTGAATGTTTAGCCAGTTAATAAGTATAGATCTGAATACATGAGATGAGTTACAAAGGTGAATTATCCCACCAAGTATCCTGCAACTCACTATCCGGCTGACTTTTGAGAGGCGTTGGTGGTACATGCTGCGGACGAGTTACTCCGACTCTCAAGCACAGGTCTAGAAGGCACCTTGACTGTGTTTATTTTTATTTCTGTTCTTCAGGAATAAGAGGCAACGGGGGCACGATTGATCCAGAGGCTATTCTTGAAAAATATGTATGAGTGATGCCGCTAGTCTCTCCGTCTCTCCCTCTCTCTCTCTCATTACCCAGTCTGAGCTACGGACTTCCATAATCCTGGAAGGTTTAGCGGCGCTGCGTTGTGATTGGTTAGACATTACATCAGGGTGATGTAATACTCCTAGGACTGGCTAGTGTGTCGGGCATGGGGAGGGAGTTAGGGGGGTGGGTGGGCTGAGTACTGAGTGAGGCGAGAGGGAGAGAGGGATGGAGGGGGGCGTTATTGAGCAGAAGAACTCTCTCTCCCTCTCTTTCTTTCTCGCTCTTGCTCTCTCTCGCCTGCAGCCAGTGAGTGTGCATGTGCAGCCGCCACAGAAAGCCTCTAATCCCAAAGCACACAGCGGTGCTTTGGAGAAGGAGGGAAATAATCAAGACTGTTTCCATAGGCCCCCATCTAAAGGCTGGAGATAAGCTTTGCTGTGCATGCTGCCGTGTGTACTGGTAGCAGCTGTGTGTATTGGGGATACATACACAAAGCAGAAATGGGATTTTTGGGGGGGACTGAAATTCAATCATTAATTGCAAATAGACAGAGAGGAGAGGAAGATGATTGTTTGGCAGGGACAGAAAATGCCAAGGCATTTGGTGTTTGTGCATAATGAGTCATAGCCAATTTCTCACTTCAGTGCAAGGTGCTTTTTTTTTTTTTTTTCCTTCATGGATCCAAAAGGTGTTATACCATATCTCTGACTCGAGATGAGGTCTGTGAAACACCAATGCCCAGGGCGCAAGCAATGTGTTTTCACCTGATTGCTTTCATGCCACGGTAGACAATGCTTTGAAATGCTAAAACAAACTGATGTTGGCAAAATGAAAGATGAGCTAAAAAAATTAGATATCCAAATTGCAAAAAGGGAAGTGTTGGATAGCGGGAAAGATTTGGGCTCGTAAAACCACTTAATAAACAGAAGCATATGTACATGTGGAAACAGCCTATCGCATGTGAGGGGACATCATTCACGTGTGAAAACGTGCGTGTCTTATGTGGGAATTCTCTATAATATGTGAGAAAGGCTTTCACTTTTGAAAATGTCCAGTTCACATGTGACATTATATTATTTCCACATGTTAAAGTTCTAGTTTGCATGTTGAAAAAAACATTTGCATTTGAAAATATGTGAAAATGTACAATTGACGAGTGAAGAAGCAAATTTCTTACGAAAGTGAAAGAAGCCAGTATAGCGTACTGAAGTCGAAAGGTTGAAAAAAAGCACACACAAGATGGACCTCTTTTTGGCCATTCATTTTCTTTTCATTTTCAAAATAGCCAAATTCTCATGTAAAATTGTGACTTTCACATGTGAAATTGCTTGTTTCCCGTGACATTTTTGTAAAATGTGGTTCTTTCTTGGACATGCAGCAAAACAAAACATCCAAAATAGCTCCAACAGAAAAGACCTGAGAAAACAGAAATGAGAAAATGATTTGGTTATTTGGAAGATATGTACTTAAATGGCACATGAGTCTACCTGTCATGACAGCTAATCGCTGCCAGCTAACTGGCATTAATTAAACAGTAGAGAACTACAGTTCAAGGGCACACGAAGTGCAACATTTGACACAGCCGTGATCCCTGTTACCAAACATTAGGACAGCCAAATGTTAAAGTTGCCTTCCAAACTGGAGGTCAAACTCTTGCAGCAAACCGAATAAACGTGGCACTCCGGGCCTGTCATTTGGCCCTAAGGCTTCCATGGATGTCTTCCATCCGCGAGTTTATTTGGAGGTGAAAACGCTCTCTGTTGCCCAAATTGACAGATAATGAATTCAGAGTGCTGAGGCAACCACAGGTAAATATGGCAAAACACATTCTTCATTTGGGATACTGTAAATAAAACGAGGCTATTTGTGAGCCAGAAAAAAAAAATGCACTCGCTTTTAATACAGTGTTTCTGTGAAATAGGATTGGAGTGGAAAATAAGCCCGAGGAGGCCTGCTAAATTTTTTGAGCCTGCCACGGAATGAGACATTGAATAATGGAATGAGACACTAAATAAAATGTGCAAGCTAAAATTATGAAAGGTTAAAAGGAGATGGCTCGAAAGCCTGACAGAACTTATTTGCTGAACATGGTGTCAAAAATCTCTTCATAACCAGTTTAAGGTCATAAATGGCCCCGAGTCAAAATCACTTTCTCATCTTGTGTTGAATTACAAAGCCGGAGAAAAATACGAGTGGGATCCCTTTTTTGTCGAGAGCGAACACGTGCACTTTGTGTCGTTTTGAGAGCCCTTTTAGAGGCGGGTAATGTTTATTCATTTACACAAATCTAACAGCCTTACTTCCTGTTGACACGCAAACTCTATCTGATGTCGGTGACAAAAGTGACGGAAAACCTCTGAGGTATTATGAAAGCGAAGTTGGACAGCCTTTGAGGGAAACTGAGGTGAGGGGAAAAAAAGAAAACACCTGAATGACAACTTGTCAGAATGAAAGACTGCCACTTCCTACTTTGCTGCAGGCTAGGAATGGAAACTAGGTAATGACTACAATGATCGCACACAGACAGATAGGCGCACACACACACACACGCTGACACTGACACACAGTTACAATGGCTGTCATCGGTTAGTTTCCAAAGCCGTCTCCAGAGCTTGCTGGGCTAATTGTAACAGCAGTTAAAACAACTGCTTTCTGTAGCTTTATTAAGTGTCATGACTTAACATCAGCAGGAAGTCTGTATTAAGTTGTTGTTTCTGTGTTTGAATGTGGTCATGTGGTAATGCACCAAGGCAGTTAATTTCAAACAAGGGGGTTGGACCCAAATCTTTCATCCATCAGGGTCACGCAAACTGACTCTTCTGGTTCTTTCGGTTTAGGAGCCATGGTCAGAGCCATCGATTCAGACTTACCTCAATCGGATAAAAATGAAAAGAGTCAGGCAGACTGATGATGGGTTCCATTTACCTTAGAAGTCGGTGCTGGGAATGACGTTATGTGTGTTGACTGCAGTCCAGTTCAAAAGGTCGGAATACGCTGTATTTTGCACACACAAACACGAAAACAACCCGGCCACTTGTAGAAGTTGAACAGAACTTTGTGTAAGACTGATTTAATGAGACACAAAAAAGACAGATGAGCTAATAAACAGTATAATCTACAGCTTTCACAGCTGTTGATAGGTGGAGCAGCCATGTTGGAAATTCCGACTTCCCCACTAAAATGGAACACACCGTCAATAAGGTTTTGGCCAATATTAGGTGTGATCGAACGTTGTGATATTTGCCATCATAACTAGGATCTTCCGGCTTTTATTTTGAAAAGAGCGTGCATGTTTAACTGTCATAGCAGCAGAGACAACACATGCCAATATTTGACGAGGTGAGAATGAAGCCAGGCCGGCAGAGCTTACGGCGGGTTAAATGACGTGACGCAGCAGCACGCATGCAGCGCTGTAACATACAGACATGGAGGTCTCGCATTTTAGGAATAACACCAGCTCGCCATTTTGGCAGTATTTCAGGTTTTAAAGCGGGAGGAAATGGCGAGTTGTGATATAAAAATATACTATTAACGACCATATTCAACTAAACAACCCTTCTGTTCCTGCAGTCTGCACCTAAGCAATGGAGAATTGGATGGCAAGTTCACAAGGAGGATGCATTCCCCTTCATCCCCCCTTTACATCGCCTACCGGCTATGTGTGCATATTAAACAGAACAACTCAGAGTCGCATCAATTGTTCCTCTTCACTTGCTGCTTTTCATTTTTGTACGACCTGTCATCATGTATCTTTTGAGCGCCCTGCTCTCCACCAGCCAGTCTGTCTGCACTCCTCTCTGATAGTCCATCTCCGACTGTACTGCAACATGTTGTAACGCGTCTCCCTTCTGCACTCAGGTCTCTGTGTTTATGCCCTGCCTGCATCGTCTGCGCTGCTACGCGGCTGTCTGGAGCGCACAAGCACTCCTCTGGCTGTGACAGAGGTCAGCGAGTGCTCGGAGCCCAGCTGACGTCATGCTGCTGCAACCCCGCAGACACACCAGCAGGCAGGCAGACGGACGGGCCGACACACAAACCGAGGAGCGGGCTGGGAGTATTTATAGCCTCTCCGCCTATGCATCCTCACAGCAAGCCGCACGGCCAGATACGCCCGGAAGGCAAACCCATCCCGAACATGTTGTTTTTTTTATTATGTGGCATCCAGGAGTGCGCATTCTACAAGTACGAGAATCCACTCGTAAAAATGCAGATACGAGTTCTGCGATCACTTCAGGTACATCACTCTCTCTTTCCCACCTTCTCGAAAAAGGTGTGTACGTCGGGTTGTTCCTCTCACACGGTTAATGAACACATTCTGCTACACATCAGCTAACAACACAGTGAGGATGTGCGCTTAGCACAATGCTTTACACCATTACTTATCTAATAAACTGTAGGAGGCAACTGCCATTAGCACTGGCGCTGATGCTGATATTCACCTCCCACTGGCAGGCTCCTGCAAGCTAATCTGCCGTATACTGTATGCAAATATGAAACTGCTACTGTCAGGATGCAGTCTAATTCCACATTATTCTCAGGGTAGTGGGCCAATCAGGTTGACTTTGAAATGGATCGTGGGTGATTAGCCGGGAATGCTGGGAGAATGCCGAGGTCTCTCTGGTGAACCTCGCAGCTGGTGCCGGAGTCAGCGGAGCAACGATCCAGGTAATTAATTCTTTGACAAGCATCAGTGATTTGGAAAATCAGTAAGAATGGCAGACGCTGATCAAAAGGGAAACACGTGGAGAGATGTTTAAACAGTGGGCGTTCGAGGCGTCAGTCATGCAGGGGCCCAGACGTGGTGCCCAAAGCCCAAACACCAAACACCACAATGCACTGAGCTGACTATCAAACAACAGCAGGCAGGAGGATACTCGGTGTGTTTTGGATCGGCACTCGCGGAAAATGCAGGAAGTTATACGCACACATCCAATTAATAGAAGTTAACACACACACACACACACACACACATACAGGCAAATGTATCCATACATGCACGGGAATGCATTCAGGCTCGTATGCATCATATAAACACACTTTTACAGTGCACTCAACATGTAGAGTAAACAATTCATGTATATGGACTCAATGCAACAATGCAGATAAACCACGCATGTATATTCCAGTCACAAATCCATGCGTGCAATACAAACACCGCGAACGTACACCACAGGAACATAACTCAATATACACATGCCGACATGTGGTAAAGATCAATTCATTTTCAGTATTTATTATACATATTGCACTAAGCCTATATCTGTTGAATGAAATGCAAACAATGGCGCGATATTCATGGGCATGAGATCACATAGATGCAGGCGCACACACAGGCGCGGCACCCTTCATAAATACACAAGAGGTCGGGTTGACGTTACTGCCATATCCTTGATTAAATCACGCGTATATCCTTTATTTGATTGTATGGGTAGAGGGAAAGAACACACAAGCCCGAAAAACCGTAATGAAACATCATCGGCACGGCTATTACAGACACGCCGCCCGGAATACAAATTCCCCATGCAGGTATTTGTTTTCATCCATCAGTATTCATTATGCAGCTGAATGTATCATTGGAGTGTAGCTATTGATCCTGTATTAAATCTCATTGTTGTATTCCTATTCAGCAGCGAGCCAGGTGAGGGAAAAAAAGAAGGGTGACCAAATGTCATGGTGACAACATGCGGCATTGTCAAAAGGTAGCTTTATCGATCAAGATAGACAGAGAGGGAGAGAGAGGGGAGATATTTCAGCAGGACCCCAACCGGCTGACATTTTTGAAAAGCTGTCCTTTCTATTTTGTCACCCTCCATTGTTGCGCACAAAGAGCACGGATGCCTTGACTGAGGCAATTTGAGCTATGGCCTCCGCACCCAGCAGAGACAGTGAGCCGGTTCAGATGTAGCTCCACAAAGTAGGGAGTCTTGTTCATTATATTTATCAGCGGCGATTTCGCAATTCGCACGCTGTGTTTCTGAGAAGGTGGGCTTAGGCATTGTGCCGGCATCCTGCTTTGACATTTTAAAGGCCTTGCTGTCACACTTTATCAGCGGTTAATCTCAAACACACCACTGCGGACGGAGACTCTGGTTTCGGTAAGGGTCCAATTAACTTGCCAGCCGTGTACAGCGAATTCTTCAGACGACTTGGATGAGTCAGAAACGTCCCCAGTGGGATTTCCCTTCTCTTCGTTTTTTTTCCCCCCCACTCAGATCCAACTGAAAAGTGAGTGGTCAAAGGAACACAGCGAAGCACGCGGGAGAGTAGATGTGGATGACTAAAAAGAGTGTTGTCGTATCAAAGCCCAACTGCCACCAAACATGTCAGATTTGCAGCCACAACGCTGTGAGGGCCAGCGCCTTGCCTCGTTGACCGGGGAAAGCGCCGGCGGCCGTGCGGTACTGCAGGTCAGAAGCTCTGCAAGTTTTGCTGCCTGAGCTCAACATCCTCCCACCCCCCTCTATCTGGCCCTCTGTGTCTGACTCACTCAGGTAATTAGCACAGACTTGCATTTTCCCTGTGTATGGCTTAAAGCGTCTTGTGTTAAAGCAGTCCAGATCAAAACGGCATGTCATACCGCATTATCTTCAACGCTGCTCCACGGCAACAGCTCCCCAGTCAGCTCTGCTCTTCCTCTGCTTCCCTGGATGTTTATCTGCTGCCAGGACTGGAAAATCTCCACGCTCATTGTTTTGCACCAGGGGGAACCGAGGAGAGGATTAAGTAGATCTCCTGATCTACTGGAATGACCTTACATTGTGAGGCTCCGACAGAAAGAGCATTAGCTCTAACTCTCCTTTAAAATTCACCATACTGCAACCCAACGCATAATGGTGAGGGTTGAAGTGGGCCAACTGGTGGGTCCCAGTCCAAGAGTCGGTACTACAATGACCCACTGCAGAATAAATGGAAATGTGGAGAACGCAAGTAGACCAACACAAGTAGACCAACAAGCAAGGCTCAAAAACCTTCAGTCCTTTAAGAGTTGTTTGCTAGGCATGCTGGTCCCTTCAGACCACCTTGTTCATAGCAGAGACAAACAAGCTAGCTAATTCCTCAGCCTGGCAGGGCACACGTGTAACACAGACAATGGTAAACTTGGATTTAATCAGCTTGGGTTGCAAGAAAGGAACATACGCAAGAAAGGGATGTAAACAAAAATGCTACGCCAGATGTCGGATATAAACAGATAATAAACAGAAAATAAACAGATAGAAACAGCATTTAAAGTTTTGTGGCGATATCAATATTTTTCCCCCGTCGCCCAATGATCACAATTTATCATGAAGGCAAACAGTTGTTGTTGGGATGGATGATTATGAAATTGTGAGGCACAGGGTCTGGCATTAGGGGCCTACCATCCCTGTCCCACACTGAAGTCGAGTGCCACACTTAGTATGCTCCAGGTCCTGGCGCCCTCGACTCGCAAAGGGGACTGGAGATGACTCGATTGTTTGATTCATGTTCTGCCCAAAACACACCCATGACTCATTCAGAGTCCAAATAAAACCGCCTTTGCGCACAAATTATCCACCATTTAATGAGCATAAGGGAGCTGGACACACACTGAAGGCACTTGGACTTTAGACCAAGAGCCACAGACCGTTTAAAAAGGGCCCTCGGTGTTTACACTGCGAGCTCAGGACCTCTGAACCGCTGGGAGAATGTCTTTTCTTCCCTAGATACTTCTTTCACATAACACCGAAATTGTCTTTTCTTCACATTCTGTTTATAATTGTTCTTGGTTTTTGAATGTTTAAAACCAAAATTCTTACAAATGGAATATTTCTCCAAAACATTCTTACAATTTTTCTGGGTATGACCCGTCCATGTGATCTGTTTTCCGAATAAATACATATTTTCGCCCACTAAACAGAGACAAACGCATATCGTGTCTTGTGTAGTACATACCAAAAAAGACTGGCGTGAGCAACAGCTTCACTGCCACGTTCACTGTATTATTTTGCTAATTAACATGTTATCCTGTAAAAAAAAACAAAAAACTCCAGGCTAAATTAGGTCTAATTGCTTTAACTGTTCCCTTTAATGTCATTGATTTTCAAGGCCTAATTACACTTTCTTGTTGAAACACTGTTTATTTCACTGGATTTTAAAGCCAGTTGCACTGTGTTCATTTTGCCTTATTGCTGTTTGTGGAACGAAATTGCGCGAATGTTAAATTAACCAATGTGCATACCATGGTTTTACTGACTAAGGAGGAGTGCGCACGTTTCCAGCCAAGCCAGCTGGGAGCCACTTCCTCAGACAACATCGTGTCGTCATCGTGGAGGACGGGATCGGTGAGAGAGAGAGGGAAAGAAACGGAGACGGGGAAAGTTTGTCAGCTAACGTCGGGGGGGTAGGTACAGTAAATGGTGCGGCAGAAACTTTGAGTGAAAACCTTGCACAGCAATAAAGTGATATACACATGAATAATGCAGGAGCATTTAGTTCAGTGCTTAGGCAGTGAGGGAATCAGATGTCCCTGGTGCCCTGAAGGATTCCAGTCTACTGAGCCAGCGTCTCTGGTCGAGAATAGACCAACACAGACCCAAAGGAGAATCCCAGCGCTCCACACTGTCCTGCCAAGACACACACACACACGCGCGCGCGCGCGTGCGCACACACACAAGACAGACACGCGCACTCACCGTGGAGTGTACACACAAACATGCATCAACGATTATGTATGGACACGTTCAGCCACCATAACTGCACACATCCTGAAATATACAACCTCCTTACCCACCACACACACACACAAAAAAAGAACACACACACCCACTTACCCTGCTCTCACTAGTGTGCTCGGAGTCGATAAAGGAAAGCAGCCCTCGTGAAATAACTAATATAATTCAATATGTTTTATGTCTGCATCTGTGCAGCAAACTGATTTTATCACATTCACAATGTTTTGCCAGAGATGACATCACGCATAAATGACGGACTGTGTGTGTGTATAGAGAAGCTCTGGATAATTGCAGAAACATCAGCTTAGCGTTGGCTTTACTTTTAGGTAATACTTGTGGGATTTGGGGTTTAAAAATAAATCTGTGCGACCGAGGGCCTGCGGAAGCGAGTGGGCAAGAGTTGGAGTGTTAATTTCACAGAACGGCCGAGGAGATTTCATTTTTGTCGTCTCAGCTGCCCAAATAATCAACTAATGACTAATTAATTACTACACATATCCAAATCAAATCATCTGCTTCTCCTTGGCCATGGATATTCTCTCTGGCCGTCGTTCAGCTTCTCTCTCCTCGTAGATCAGAAAGAGGCGCCCTCGCAGAAAAAAAAAAAATGATGTCATCGTTTTTTTGGATTTTAAAGGAGCACCACAACAAAAATCCCCCAGCATCACTTTCTTTATATACAGTATGTGGCAGCAAATATGTTATCCTCCTGCTTCTCAGTCAGCCTTTGGGCATATGGCAGACAGTGGTGGCGGGTGTGCATGCGTGTGTTTAATGCTTTGACGCCGCCGCTATTTACCAGCTTTGCCTCGACGCTGAACTGTTTGATTTCCATTCAGCCAATGCAAATGAGGCCAGGAGAGCGTCGCCTCTGTAACATATGCAGCTCCTCATTTGCTGCCAGGGCCAGTAAGCTGGGGACAGGGGCGGGGCCCGCTCGTCACATCGGAATGGTAATTCACCAATCAGCGAGGTGACATGCTCGGGAAAAGAAGGGAGAGCCGCACAGCGCTGACAGGGACATCAGTTTCACGAAACATTTCCTCCTCTGCACCTGAAAGCGCGGCATAATCACGCGCAGGGGCGATGCACCATGAAATGGAATGGGCGCCCAGATCCGGGGGAGCGGACACAGTGCCGTGTCCACAGAAATGAGGGTCATTCTTTACCCAGAGATGCCAGTGTCAGTAGAAAATGCCCCGCGGGTCCGGGTCAGGCAGTCGCACAGTCTGTCAGCTTGGTGATGCCACTCAACTTTCATTTTTGACTCGGATGATGCTGAAATATGTAGTTTGTATCAATCAGCGTCTGGTAAGGAAATGACACCGATGTCGGCTGCAGAGTACGATACACTCTGAGAAATACAAGTGATGGAAAGCTTTTTGACAGTGGGTATATGTGAATGGAAAGCTTTGTTAAATTCAGCACATTGTCATGCCTGAACACATGGTGAACATAATGAAATGGTTGACCTTGGTTAGGTTCAGAGGACGAAACT
Organism: Diplodus puntazzo; assembly: GCA_963678695.2. Lineage (NCBI taxonomy): Eukaryota > Metazoa > Chordata > Actinopteri > Spariformes > Sparidae > Diplodus > Diplodus puntazzo. Next base: position 14,829,723 of record OZ023175.1, read on the forward strand.
AAACTTAGATGATGGTTTGTAAGTACATCAGTTATGTCACAGTTGAATAAGTTAAGTACATCTTCTCAAAATCAGAAATGTACTGACAATCAATCTGTTTTCCTTTTAAAAACACAACTTCCTCTTCGATTTGATACCAAATATGTGGCCGTGTCTTTTACACCAAGTTCGATTCAACACATTTTAACAGACGAAGCACCAATAGCACTGAGAATGTTGTTAATAGCAATGAAAAAAAAAATGCATCTTGGTCTACCCAAAAGAAGAGAGAGTAACATCACGCCGATTTTTTGAACAGATATGTTATTCACAGCATTTCTCTCTGTTTGCTTCAGAGTCTTACAGGCTTTCAAAATAAAAGAGATATGTCCCACACATCAATCCCCGCAAGAATGTTATAAGTGAACACCAGTACTGTGGTAAAGGGTAGTGTCTATGGCAGCTTCTGTGAGAAAAAAAAAAAAAAAAAAAGCTGGTCCTAAGGAGCCAGCCGAGACAAAACACCAGATCTGAACGTCGCAACGTCTATTTCCTGCACAAGTTTTTGATGACGATTCACAGTTTATCTAAAGACAGGAAGCTCAGGACTTATTTTTAAAGCCACAGTCTGTTTAACCGGTTCTCATCAGGCCAAAGATACAGAAGTATCCACTGCTGTACTTCAGAGCAGCTTCATTGCTCAGGCTGTGAGACTCCTCAATTCATCCACAACACTCCACCATATAAAATACATATATATTCTTTTGTTTCTTTCTTTTTCTGTGATTTAGCTAAAATGGAGTCAAACTCGATTTCATTTTGCAACCCAGGTGTTGAACTCTGCATGAGGTCGAGAGTGTAATAAGTCAATGCTGACTATTCTCCTGGGTTAGTTCCTGTGTTTGATCCAAATATTCCTTGGTCAGTCCTGCTTGGTCTGACTTTCACCTTTAGTGCCGTCATTACTGTGGTCCATCGAGGTTGACAACTAACAAAAAAAAGCACCTAAAGGCCCATTATTGGTCGGATGCCAGTCTGGTCGATTCAGGTGGCAGCCCATGCCAGCTTGTTTTGCACGCCCCCACGGAACATCCCCATCACCATGGGCTGTCTGGTGTGCATGTTTTTTTTTCTTTTTGTGGGCATTGGCTTGTATTCCTAAAATCCCCCACAGGGTCATGCGTATTGTAAGACACATTTGAGCTTGTAGAGGAACAAATGTGTGCCAAGTGAGATAAGAATGACTGCCGCTAATAGACTTTGCTCCCAGAGAAAGTTCAGCGCGGGGAAGAAAATAAATACAAAACATGATCTGAATCCTCAAACTGGTGCCTCTCTCTATCTGCTAGATGCATCAATGTTCCTCCAAGCAATCAAGAAGTAATTCCCTTTATCGGCCAACATGAATATTAAAGTTTTGTGCTGGAGGGATCGAGGGTGTAAACACCACTGTCACCAGCACCTGTCGGGGACTGCGGTGGATAGTTGATGAGGCGGTTGAGTGTCTCACAGTGCAGTGGCGGGGCTGTAAAGATACCGATTGTGACATCGGCCAGAGCTGAAGAGCAAGAATGCTGATTAGTGGGAGCGATTAGCATCTTTGTTTTCGGGTACTTGTCATCCGACACATGTAAATTTAAACCGGCGCGACAGCAACAGACCATCACATTAATGTTGTTTACACCCGATGCAAATGAAGGATAAACAAACAAATATCTGAATACTGAGGGAGAGGAGGAGGGGTTCCCAAGACTGAGGATCTTTTTACGCTTATGCAAATGATAGCTCTCATGGCATGCATCTAGCAGGAAATTAAGACAAAGAGAGGCAGAATTACGAGGCAGTATGGAAATGTACAGATGTGTGGATACGCAGCGGCGCTTCATTACGACCGGAAAAATGCTCCGTGTTAATATTCAAACATCTTGATAAACAAAAGACACAAACGAAGAGGCTTTCCTCCCCCCCCCCCCCCCCCGAGGACCGGGACAGAACACTGATGATCTTTACACTCGCCAGACAACGTCCAACTTCTGGGGCAAAACTCGTCTCTGGGCATTACACACACACACACACACACACACACACAGTCTGTGTTGAATAAACACAGAGTGGAACATGCTGGAGGATTTAATGTACATCTGGGGGTCAAGTCTGTTAACGCACTCAGAAAACAAGACGACTGGCGGCGGTCGGGAAAGCTGTCGACACCTGCAGATCGTTTGTCAAGTTGATGTGAAGTTTTTCGAAAAGGCCCCCGATTAACTGGGTCGTGAACATTTCTCCAAGTTCTATCGAATAATGATGATGATAAAAAAAAAAAAAGATGAATGGCTTGTCCTTCAAAGGTTGATCAGAAGAACTGGAAACAACCGTCTCTGAGCGGAACAAACACATGCACGGAACCCGTTTTTCATTTTGTTTCATTTGCTGCATATGGTTGTGTGCTCTCAGCTTGTCATTGTCTGTGTTTACAGTGGCATTAGGGTCACCACTGCACCCACAGTTAATGGACAGAGTGGAAAGAGACAAAGCGACAGAGAGAGAGAGAGAGAGAGAGAGAGAGAGAGAGAGAGAGAGAGAGAGAGAGAGAGAGGGAGGATCGTCCTTGTGTGGAGCACACTATACTGTTGACTTTGTCATGGTGCCATGTTGGATGGCATCCACTCCATCACATCCATGCCCAGATGCTACAAGAGAGATAAGTGGATTGTACAGAACAGGCTTGTCAGGGATCCCATATATTCACCCTGAATCTGTGGATAGTAGAACACAAATAGGCTTTTAAAGTGAAGTGATTTAGATTGGGTTTGGGTTTTTTTTTTAGTCTCTTTTATTATGGATTGTTTTACACTGACATCAACTTGGCTTGGCCTGAAGGCATGTTTCTTGGAAACAAAGCAAAACTGCTGGCAGTATCAAATGTTTTCAATGGCTTTTAGAGGCCAGCAAATGTAACATTAGCTACCTATTTGAACGCTTAGCTCATGAAGACTGTAGTAAATGGGAACTGGAATGATTCCTGAGGCGTCATTAAGAAGACATGCCTTCCCCAGAAGATGCGCTTTCCATAATCAGAAACTAATACATTTGATGGGAAACCTGAAAATTACCATCAGGTTTTGCATATTGATTCTGGTGTGTCCTCGCTTTTATTATAGTAATGATGCTCTTGACTTTATAATGAGTGTTTTAAGGGGAAAGAAAATTGTTAATTTACACTTTTTTTTTGATTGGATGGTCGACTGGCTGTTTGCTGTGCTTTATCAGGGTTTATTGCCAACTGATTATTTTGTGGAATGACTCCCTCACAATAACACCACTGATGCATTAAGTCTAGATAAAAGCAATCTAAATATGAACATGCATGATGGCTACGCTAAATGCACCCAACTAATGGTTTCATTATTTCATAATAAAGGGTTAATGTATATTCGGAATGCCTATTTACTCAAATTATTGTTCCTCGCAAATATATGGCTCTTAACAGGAGTGCTCTTCAGCTTCTTCGGAGGTTTGGGGTTGTTTCATTTGCACTATGCGCACAGTTCAGATCAGGCACATGTTCTCAGACGCAGCTCACACCCTGAGCTCACCATTCAGCAGAGGGTTAAAAAAGAGATTAGTCAGCTTCCCGTCCCCTGCCCCAAAGCACACAATCACACTCACACACCCTCGTCTACACCGCATGACCCTGTATATTTTTGAATCTCAGCCAGCTCTCTCCTTTAAGAGTCCAAATCCTGGTGGCTGCCAGTCAACTTCAAAGCGGTTGGGCTGTGGCTGTCTTTCTTAACCTCCAAATCTGGCTGGTCTTGTTACAGCTGCGCTGCGGGGACAGAGTGGGCAGTGTTTGCATTTGTATGTATGTGTGTGCGGGAGTGGCTGTGTGGACAGAGTGGGCAGTGTGCTGGGTCTGCTGATTAACCCCTGGGCCAGGGCCGTTCTCCACAGCCAGACAGATCGGCTTTCGCCAGTCCCGGCCCCTGTAACGGGAGCCCGCTCCAACAAGCCACTTCAAAGAGACAGGGCCAGCAGGAATGTCAGGTTCAGAGCCAGGGGGAGTGAGAAAAAGAGCAAGAGAGAGAGATGGCGAAGCAGAAGGAGGAAGAGGCTTGTGTACATCTGTGTGTGTGTGTGTGTGTGTGTGTGTGTGTGTGTGGGTGTTGCACAGTCAGAACATGGTGGAGGGGGAGGGCTGTCTCGCTTTCTGGTCAGCAGCGGGACTTCGCCCCTATCTGGACCTTACTCACTCAAGCACTTCCTTTTTTTTTTCTTTTTTTCATTTGCAGCCGAGTGAAGTTGTTTTAATTTAATTTGGCTGCGAAGCAAAAGGCCTTCGGGATCGTTTGGCCTGCGTCTGGATTGGCCGAGCCTCTTCAGAGATGGGCAGCATGTGTGCAGAGTCTTTTTTTTTTCTTTTCTTTTTTTTTCCTCAGCTGCTACAAGACGATGCCTCATCCTCTCTCTGACCTCTCTCTCTCGGCCGAAGGATATCCATCACGGTCGACATATATTTTGGGTCAGCTTTAGCCCAAAAAAAAATCGAAACTACACTGCGGCCCCGGACAAAAAAACGAAAGAGAGATATAATAATTTCCCAGCGGACGGTGAACTTGTTTCATGATATCATATAGGTGTTAGTCGGCTGTCAGAGAGACACACACCCTGCAGCTAATATAAAGTATCCTGTCTGTTTGGGGCTACACCGATAAACCCATATGACCCTGCAGTCAAACTCATGCCTTATCATAATGACAAATTTCAAACTGACTTTGTCCTCTCCTGCATGTCCAAAACTCGTATAATATAATAGTTTGAAACTATGTTGACTTATTTGATGCAAAACCAGATAAAACCAAATAAAATGAAACACGCAATATAACATTACCAACATGCTAGAAGAGGAGCTGAACATCTTTCCTTCAGGTTTAACTTTTGTGCGTGTGCTTGCATGCATGCGTGCGTGATGGTGATTAATTCTGCAATGGGACACACCCACGCAAAAGTGCTGTCATGAGATTTCCTTGAAGTCCCACACGAGAATCCCCTGCGGAGGCTTGGTTTGCCGTGGCAGAGGAGACCCGGGCCGAGCCGCTCCGTCGATCACCCAACCCAGTGCTGCCTTCCTTTTGTGGCTCGGAGACAATGGGCCGCTGCCGGAGAGAGAGACAGGCAACCTGAACCTGACACAGGAAGCTCTCAAAGCTACACAAAACAAACTGCTGAGCTCTGGCATTTCCCCCCCCTGCTGAAAGACTATCTCCACCGTCATTAAACGTGAACTCAATCGCCTAATCTCCTCCAAAGTCACTGAGCAACCACCGCTATCACCCCCCCCCTCTCCTTTTCCTCTTCCCCTCTTTCTCACCGTCCCTTGTTTCTCAGTCGCCTGGCGAGGTGGAGGCCATCAATGAAATGCCATCAGATCTCTGGGGGGTTAGAGGTCATAGGACAAAAAATGCTCTGTTGAATGTGCTCCCGTCTGAAAGGGAAGGCTGTGTGTTTTGTTTTTGCCCTGATCGATGGAAGGTAGTTCACGGGGGAAGCGGCGGGCGACACTCAAGCAAATCGCTGTTTAAGCTTCATCCATATTTCTGAACAGCCGCCTTTTGACGCCTCGTTCCTTTGTGAGAAACAAAATGCTTATATAGATTTCATGCATGCATCTGGTTTAGCATCACGGAGGATTGGCGTGCCACTCAACATTTGTGAAATAACAATTGCACGATGTGTATTTTCCATGTCTGAAATCCTCAGCAGGTAATCAATACCACGCCAAGAAGAGAGCTGTAAATAGCATGTCTTGTGATTTGACGAATTGAAAAAAACAAACAAAAAAACAACGCAGCAGACTAACAGCAAACAAACAGAAAGCCATCCAACCGTCACCCCCCTGAGAATATAATGAAAACCCTGAGAACGGACATGCACATTTGCACATACAAACACATTACATTCTGTGCAAGCACAATACATATCATTTCGATGTCATCCACATTTGGCTAAGGCCATTTGCACCTCACGCGTAATATGCTGCCAGCTATACAAATAGAACTGTTTGGAATTCAATTATCTGTTGCCTCTTTAGATTTTTTTCTTTTTATTATTCAGGCACTATGAAAAGGCCTCTCTCTTCTCTCTCAGCCAGTGCCGTCACCGAGCAAAGGTGGAAAAATGGTTTTCACCCCTCCTATTATCGCATCAAAATCTGCCCGGCCACTGTGCACACCGCCTCATTACCTTGGTGAAAAAGCCACCTTAACCTACATTACAAGCTTGCCCTGTAATTAATGACTTTTTAAGCTATTGAACCAAAAGCAATTAGGTTATAAAGGAGGGCTTGTTCAGTAACATGAATACCTTTCCTTTATTAGTCGCATCCTTGAAGAGGAGACGCTAACCAAATGTGACAGTCCCCGGAATTAAGATGCTAATGTTTCCAGTTATTTGAACTTGTCAGTCAAGCTTTTATTTTTTCTTTCATTGTTGTGAGGGGGAAAACAAATCCAGAGTTTCAATGGTATTTGAAGGTTGAAGCGTTTCCTGTGCCGCTGTGCTCTCGCCCTGCGTGTTTACATGCGTATACGTGCTCAGGTGCGTGCACGTGTGCCTGTTCGCCTGCCCGCACATGCACGCCGGGCGGAAGAGAGCAAACCAGATACAGCCTATTCCATCAGCACAGTATGCGGGGCTGCAGATAAGACTTCATACAACACATTTGCTCTGTATTTGTTTTAGACTTTATCGCGTGTTCCAGTGGAGGTAGACACAGTCGAGACATGTGGTCTACATTCTAATGCCTGGAGGGGTCAGCTCAGCGGTCAACCAGCACATTACTCTATGTCCACACAGGACAGGTTAGAACGCACAAGACTAATGCTGCGGCTCATCCAAAAGGTCATCCGTGGATATTAATGTGTAACTTTAACTGAACCTGCATGAGGAGCAGCCAGCCTCCTTTTATTTTCTCATGAACAAGGAGGACACAGTGTACTGCAGCAAAACGAAAAAGAAAAAGAAAAAGGGATAAACACGCCCGCAGGACGCGATTGCAAAGTTTACACGGGTCATTCTACGCCAACCCTGACTTTTTAGAAAGTAAATGAAGCCATAATATTTCATCGACGGTTTTGCTTTTTTGCTCCAGACTGTAATCGAAGGCCTGAGCGTAATTAGTCAGGCTTTTCGGAAAACGTCTTTTCTCCGGATTGATCCTCGCCAAATGTTTCACTGCTCCCTCATTATTCACCAACATGCAGCCTGGAAAAGAGGCTGCCTGACGATAAATCTTGCAGCCCGGCTAAAGTTCCCTGAATTGATTTTAACCTGTTGAAACTGCTGGATAAAAGATGTCAGGGAAATAATTGCTGGAACTAAATGAAAAATGATAGCCTTCTTATTTAAGTCCACAGGTTATGCCCCTTATCTCGGTCTCGCACCAAGTTTACATGCCCAGAGCTCTTCTGCCTGCCAACTCCGGCAGAGTGACGCCGAGGCAGAGACAAACAAAACCAATAACGGAGGGATATTGTAAGACCTCGTAATAAAAATGCTAATGAATTGTAATGATAGCAAACATGACGATCCTTTCGCTGATGTCACCCTTTTTTTCTCAGCCAGTCAGACAAATCAGTTCGCACGGCTCACTCAGAACTCGACCCCGGGCGTTCGCTCTCTCAAGGAGGTAATTTATTCAGCTGTGATTGCAGGAGCTATCGAATCGCCCTGAATTTAAAGGTTGTTTGTGTGCATCCGTGTGCGTGAGAGAATCGCAAGGAGAGTGAGAGAGAGAGAATGAGTATGCGTGGAGCACACTTCAGGCCCTAATCACCTTTGCTAAGTTCAACATACAGCAGCAGGAAAAAGAGATTGATCAGCGCGGTCATTAAAAGGAAACTTCAGCAGTCGCTTGGCCCCCGCTCTTTGAAGTTCCCCAACATGGCATTCATACGTCGGTAATTATCGGCGAGCCAGCGCCAAATGTTTTTCCGTGAGAATTTTATTTTTTTCTACGGGGCACATTGATCAGCATGATTACAACAAACGGAGCTAATTGCGGCCCATTAAAAGTGTGTTGTGTTGACTCGATTCGAAAACACCGAAAACCTCCGAATTAGCGGGGACAGTTTTTCTGCCTTTAAAAATCGACATTCTCCCGATGCCCGCGCACTCTAAAATGCATTCCACAACTCTCCCAAAAGCTCATTCCTTTTTTTTCGCATCAAATTTGTTTTCAGAATTCATTATTTCGCCATGAAATGTGAAAAGTCTTCTTCATTAGATAGTGTGAAATCCCTCCCCGTCTGCCTCTGCCTCTCTGAGGTCCAGCTAACCACGTTAATCCCACAGCTGCGAACTCCGTGGCATCTCCCCCCGATAGACTCGCAGGCCTGCTGTCTAAATAATTGCCTCATTAGTGTGTGGTGCACAGGTACGGCGTAAATGCAAACTTTAGACAAGTGTGTATGCAAATCCAATTGCTTGTCCGACACTCTTTATTCATGTGATCAAAAATCAGCTGAATTATACCGGGGACCTCAGCCCTGAAATGGAAATTTAGGGATAACTAATGCATTTTCAACAAGGTGAACAGTGTGCAGGTTGTGGCTCAGAACAGATGATGTGCAAATAGTTGACAGCTTTCAACTTTGGTGAATTACATTTCGGATATGTGTTTTATTGCTGGGGAATTAATGACAGAATATATTTGTATATGTATATATATATATAAATCACAATAAAATACAGCAGTCTGTCAGAGCCCAAATGCCGCAGCATGTTTGTAAATTGGCCTGCGAAGAACTAAAAAACAGTCTTCAGAATCAAACTGCCTTTTGGGAGGAAAATGGGGGCAGAATTATTCATGATCAGCTAAATGGTATCAGTTTTAACAGGCTGCATTACTGCAGCGAGCAGTAAATGGGTTGTTATTTGAGACAGCAAAAACAAACCCTTTATGAGGCCACATCGTTTAATTTACATGCCATCAGATTGGCTGGATGAATGCAAATGCAAACCGATTGATTGGACACATTTTTACATGCATCTGTGATCAGCAGAATCCGCAAACCGAGCCCATTTATTAATCCCTGTAATGTGTTTTATGGAACAAGGGTTTTTTTTTTAAATCACACACGATTGTAATAACACGATTCGGACTGGCCGACATAGCTTTGTTTCGTCAACACTCCACTGCAGCTCCACTTGAAATGTTACAGCGCTTGAGAAGGCTCGCTAGTGGTGCATTTTAATTATGAGATTCATCTGAATTTTGGTATCATACTGAATGATTTAACAGCTGAAATGCAGTGTATTATGTTGAAACAGCGTGGGAAGATTGTATAGAGATATAGGGGAGTGATGGGATCAGCCGGAGAGATTTAGCCAACAGCGCGGAGAACAGGTACTCACAGTGGCTTCATTTTTCTCCCAGCGATGATGCAGCCGCTGTTACACCTTTGGCCTCGGGGGCCGTGGCTCAGAGCGCCTCGCTCCTGACGCTGCCTCCATTGACTGTCTGACAGACTTTTGAGGTTACCTTGAAACGGCGTAAAGGCCTGATGGACGAGATGACTTTTCCATGTACTGTCACGACGGGAAGACGGAGTACATGGGGCCAGGTGCTCGACAGAAACAAATCACACCCCGGATTGGTGTAATTAATCTATTTTTTTTTATTATGCCAACAAAAAGGGCATCTGTTTATTCTAAAAAAACGTTTATTAATGACAGCTAAGGGAAGCAGTGTCTCAAATGTCAAGACGGCCCTTTACATTAGCCCTGTCGCTGCCGTTCATCAACTTCAACATCAAGGGTACTGGTCTGCCTCTGTCTTCTTCCTTGAGTTGTTAGTATTCACACTGTCTTCTTTAGCCGAGCACAAGAGAGCATGTTAAGCAGTTCAAAATAGTCATTATGCAGATTTAAAGGGAAATTAGGAGAAGGCAAATGCAACCTTGAATTATGAAAAATATGAAAGCACATACGTTCGTGTGGATGCACCGACCCTGACTACCAATGAACTTTACTAATACTAATACTGTATGTTTTTGGGAGGAAACTTGAAGCTGAATGAATCCGTATTTCAATATGATGACTAGCGCTGTGGTCATCAGCTCTGCGGAACATTTTAGCATCTTTCAGCTCATAAAAAATGTAATTATCAGGAGGTAGGTGCGGTGAACACAGATTCACGCCTGTACTTACACATGCAGGTGCGCACTGTAAAACCTTAGAGAGTTAGCTTCATTTAAAAAATCAGTTCTTAGAAAATGTACGTCGAGGGGCTTTACACAACCTGTCCTGAGACAAAAAGGGTTGGCAACTTCCCCCTCGCTCTTGACTCAACTGCAGACCTCTGCACATTGTAATCACGTTAAGCTGTGTTTGATGTATTATGTCAAGTTTAGTGGCGACCTCCCAGGAGAGGGTTCGCCGCAGAAATTTAACATAGCTGTAGTCCATATGTAATTAAAAAGTATGTTATCTCTGGCCAGAATGTTATGGCTAAGCATTGGCCTGGGTCCAGCTAACGTTGATATAATCCCACCCAGCTCTGTTTCTCTGTGGATGGGGTCACTGGGTCACTAACTGCCTCCTTGTGTGCTATTCAGCGGCAGGGAGACAAGGGGAAGCCTCTTCGGAGAGCTTGAGTCACGGGGTCCAAATGCAGCTGGGTATCTCCCAGGCTGTTTTTTCATTATTTTTTTTTTTAATATTAATGCACGGCTGGGAATATATCAGCTCTTCATATTTTTTTTTGCTTTTCACAATGCAGGATGTGAAGAAATAACAGAGGATTGAGAGCAAACCGACGTCCTGCCAACCACACTTATCAAATGTAGTTCGATAAATGACTTTACTTGAATCATGATGTATGTTTGTGCTTTTAAGGAGTCATTTTAATCAGTTCCAGAGGATTAACCAAATAGGACAATTTAACTAAATGCCGCTCAAACTAATGATAAGTTATTTAATTTTACTCGATGAGACAATCCACCGCTCCACTCTTGAAATATGTTGATTTTATCCAGCGGTGATCGATCTCGGCCTCATTAGGGATGAAGTAAGGTTCTGCGCTGCTGGCCCATGTGCTTGCGGTGAGCTAAGAGGAAGTTCACAGTTCGATCAGCCAAGTCTGAGCCTGTGAAGATGCAGGAAAAAGCTCTGAAACTCTGTCTCATTTCAACTCACCTTCAAAGCGGCTAATCAGCCTGTAAATAAGCTGTTCAACTGGAGGAAAAACATCCAAAGTTAATTGGCAGGCCTCAAATTTTCTTCGCACAATCTCCAGTTGCATACCAATGAATATTGTATATGAGAAAGTCACAGAGATTAGACACGGGAACACATAGTTGTAACATAACGAGCTGTTCAGTAGCCTTCTATCATATAGACATAATTAATTGGAAGGATTTGTCGATGGAGTAGAAGTGTAGCTAAGTGTGGCTCCACAATCTCGAGCAGCCATACCCAAACTATGAAGCCGATGTTCTTTTTTATTTCATCTGATGGCTTGGAGACCTCACTGTGAGGCAGTGGGTGGTAGATGCCCGGCATGTCTGAGAGTTTTCGGAAGAAGAGAAGGAGAGCAGTTTGAGGCGTAATTGCCAGCCACAGGCCTGCCAGTGGCTCTCCGGCAGCGAGAGCATGGAAGAGGTCTCGTTCCGACCGGAAAGGTCAGGAAAGAACAACTCTTGCAACAGGCAAGAGTTTGGGAAGAACAAATCTTGCATCTGTAATGAAATCCCATCAGGCATTCGAATCAGCATTATGCACATATATTAATACTTTTTTTTTTAAAGAAAAGGGAACGTTTTCATAAGGCATACTTTCTCTCATTTAATCCCCTTTGAAGAGAGCTTACAGTCTCGAAAATCTTCAGTTGTAAATGATATCCGCTCTCATAGTTCTGCATAGAAAGCAGATGCTGTAATTGAGTGGAGACTTGATTTCTTGCGCAGTCAAATTAGCTCAAGATGACCGGGTAGTGAACTGCAGGAGGTTTAATTCCCTGTGTTTACATCACTGGCAGAGGCTTTGTTTTGTTTGATTCACTATGCTAATAGAGACTCCTCTCAGATTACACACTGAGCACTGGAGCACTGCACACAAAGTGATGCACGATATCTGCCTCTCCAAATAAACTTGCTCTAGGTGTCAAAATAAAAGGAAGACAAAGATTGGATTATGAGGGTGCATGTGTGTGCGTATTGCATACTAGGTGCAGTGAAATGGGTTTCGTCAATGTTTCCTTGAATAGTACTGCAATTATTTCTAATGATGCTTTGATTTAAAAAAAAGCAAGCATGTATTTGAGTTATTTTTATGATGAGCAATAATGTAGCTTTGATTGTGTGTTTTGTAGAATATGGCTAGAATTTGAAGGTAACTCCAAAACTGTAGGGGGTAGCACATCAGCCAGGTAACCTACAATTGCTGCTCTTTGCTAGCTATCTTTGGCTGTAGCTAGCTACCGTTAGCTTATTAACTAATAACTCAGTTAAGTGTGGAGCCAGCAGGCCTAAAGTTTTCGTAGACTGGGACCTCGGATCACAGGGGAGATACGAACTGGGATGAACACATCCTCCATAACCGACAGAGGTCAGTTTGACAGCAGAATTTGGAAGAAAGTATGGAGGTGATTTACAGTGTCATTGGATCAGGACTATGGCCATATCTTAAACATTGCCTCTTTAAAGACACCCGCAGCATGATTAGTTTGTTTTACACATTCCCTTTAATGTCACTGGTGACACTTTGTTCACGTGTGTGCTGTGATTAAAGATATTTCTGAGAGTCTTTATCACACAGTCTCAGTCACTCAGCTACAGAATGCACAGAACAAGACTTCTGAGACGTCATATTGAGTCCACAAAAATTACTTATCACTGGTAAATAAGTAGCAGAGCAGCATGCAGATATAGCATGATAAGTATTCTTTTAAAATAAAGGGACTGCTGGAAATGAGCAAAATCTTCAGTCATGCTGGAACTGCCCTTTACATTGTAAATACAAAATAATGTTGAGCTGTACAATCCCTTTTCCTTGGAACAAGGGAGCTGTTTAAGCAAATCTGCATTTGTACTGATATGTTTAATTCAATACAAAGAAGAAAAAGACAAAAATGTCTTTGTGCATCCGACGCACTTACTCAGATCCAGTGTTTATACTTTACTTTTTGTTCTGCTATCTGATCTGAGCTCCACAGTGAGCCCGCACATCCTCAGACTCGCTTGTGGTGCAGATGGAATCATTTTGCTGTACATGCTGGTCGACCTCACATCCAAAATGAACAGAACGTTTTTCTTTTCCCTTCTGCGGACAAATGTAGCAGAACGTATGACGGAGTGATCAGTATCGGAGGTGATTTTGGACAAATCTCAAGGTTGACTGCATGTGGATCTATTGGTTTCCATATGCCTCCCTCCTGTTATCCAGCAAGTTTCATCCTGTTGTTATTGGCAGGATTATGTGCAACTGAATCTGAAACACTGCAGGAAAAAAGATGCCTTGGATTTGGATTTATTCATGCATTACTTCTAGATGCGGTTATCTTTCAGGCCATGTCTCAGATCAGATGTTACAGGATGAAAAATGCAAGTTACTGAAAAAGGGTCAATTCAAATTTTGACATCATAACTTAACTTGTTAAACTTGTACATGTGACTCAGAGAAACTAACGGACATCAGGTTTCTACAAGGATTACACATGAAACAAATGCATGAGCAAGAAGCTTAAATAGACCACCAGGCCACTGGGAACTGCTCTATCTTTCACACTTTCTCATCTACTCAAAATAAGATGTAAATGCGTCATTCTGATACGAATATTGTACCACAATTAAGCGCACACCAGTAAAGTGTAATGAAATCTTGGTGAATGGGAAGCCAGCGACCCATCAATGTGGCACATGAAGACATGTTCAGCCATAGATCAACAAATACGCCGAGGGCCTACTGCAAATTCAGTCACATGTGGAATGAATGCACAATCAAACTTAATCAATGGAGACATCGAGCTTACAATATGTTCACACATTAGACCTATGCAGCACGATAGCTCTTGTTTGGGTGACATCCATGAGGCTTTTAAAGTTTTCCCTGTTCTCCTTCACCTTTGAATTGTCCGTGCTGATACGGAGCCCGTGTTGCTCATCCAGGGCTGCTCATCGACTCTTGCTGAGGGTTTTCAGGATGATCTGACACATGAGCCGTCCTGTACTTTTCCTTTGCATCTCTTTAAAGATAACTTAAGTCTTCCAAACTGAAGTTTGAACAAATTCCGTGAAACTAAACACAATAACTGCATGGCTGTAAGTCATTTATATTTAGTCTTTGTTGTCCAGTTCCTATCTCAAGCCATGTGAGCTACTATAGGGTAAGCCAGTGTGCTAACTATGTAATTTATGCACACTATGCTTGCCAATTGACTATTGTTCACTTGCATTAGCGGGTAAAGATGATATAAGAGCTGCAATTTTGCAGTTGAATGTGATTGGCTGAATGCAATGTTGGTCCAGGAACACATCCTACTTGGCTAAATCACATCGTTTGTCATGCAGGTCAGGTGTTGGTTCCCCATTAGTGACCTTATCTCATTTTTCTTCATGAGACAATGTTGAAAATCTTTTAAAGTAATAAATACTCATGCTGCGGAAGCTTTACACAATGAGCTGTTAGCTCATGGTTGTACATAGTCACATCCGTAACACAGGCGCTGCCAGCCAGGTGGGGAGAGGTGTGGACTGGAGTGAGCAAGGTATGAAAGGCTCGGTCTTTGGCTCAATGTTGAGCAATGAGCTGGGTGTGAAAAGTGAATATGCATGTGCAAATCTACAGAAATGCTGGCTTTATTGCATCAGCATGTGTCAGCATTCAGGAAAAGTAGGGGGTTTTGTGACAATAGGAGCACAATAAATACAATTATAAGTTCTTAATATAAAGAATGTATAAAAAGACACTATTAGTTAATACAAACACTTCTTTTTAGCCTTGGTGAGGCACTGCCACTGTCACTGGACTGCACTTATCCCACACATACTTTTTGCACCATTGCCTTTAAAAGGCGCTTTTTTTTAAATGTGTTTCATTCACTTTTCCACATTAGAACCTGCACAACAAGTGAATTAACGTGAAGTACTTAGTGTGGTGGTTTTTTAAAGGGCAGAAAATAAAAGATGGGTCTACAGCTGGAGGGAGCAGTCTGACTGGAACCTGAAACCGATATCTGTGTTATGCACAGGCGACTTAAATGTGGTGGGTGATGAGGTCATATGCTAACTACCGCTAATGTTCCTCAATGGCGCCTTTGTTCAGTGACCCTCCACTCAAGTTTTAAGCGTGCTTCCTTTTGCAGAGTGTTAAGATTGTGAGATGGGACAGTTCGACATTTCTTAAAATCCTAATGGGTTCGCCGCTGGGGGGGAAGGAGGGTGAAACTTAATTGGAATAGACTTTTCCACCTCTAAATTTTAATGAACTGCGGGGCTGAATGTCTCTTATTAGGTGAAATTGGCCATTAGCATTTTAAATGACCAGCTATCTTCATTATGATCAGGGGGAGATGCATTTCTGTGCTGGGGATCTATTGATTGCTCGGCAATGTCAAAGTCTGCATGAAGATATAGAGGCAGACTGCGTGTGACAGGCCTCAGACGCAGCTAAAAGGGGATCAGTGCGTCCGGGTCGAAGCAGCCAGGCGGTGGGGAAAGGGAATAATCCGTTTTGCACACTTTCAAATAATTACAGTAATATGAAGATAATTACAGTGGAGGCAATGCAGCTTTATCATGAGACAAACATGTCCTATACTGTAATTCAATTTCTGCTTCCTGTGAAAATAATCACTCATTTCGATTACACAGAGTGGAGATGACACAGTCGCAATTGTGTTTTGGTCCCCTTGTACGTGATGCATGGATTTTGAATCCGCGCCTTGTATATTTTACCCCGCCAAACAAGCCCTATGTGTCTGAGGATTCAGCAGAAATTACTTTTATGCATATAAATCACACCCTAACAGAGTTGGAGTGCCATTATCAAGCAGTTTTTTCGCTTGGCAGGGAAGCTCCGATGAGAGCGGAGCGCATGCATCAAAAGCTTTTTTTGCTAATTACTTTGGATTGAGTATGTCATATTGCAGTTTCCGCGGCACACACCACATTTAAGCGCAGTTAATATTTGACAAGGGGCCTTTTTAATTGCTTGCCTCTGAAAAAGAAGGAAACGTTTTAAAATACAGCGGCACGTAGACATGCGCTGTTGGATTTCTGTTGCCACACTCTAATAACTATGATGAAAAAAGTGCTACTTATTTCAGTCAGCTTTCAAGGCCCTGGTGATAAGAGAGTGATTATAATGCTATTAAATAAATATTAAATACTAATTTCATGAAAGCTTTTGTTTAATAATCTTGATTATTTTTTATTAGGGTAGTTTGAGTTTTCGCCTCAAAATTACCCCCGAGCGGCTCTGATAGCTTTGACAGTTTTTCAATTTTTGACTCAAAGCACCCCGAGCAAATATTTGAAAGCCTTTTCAGACTAAAGCAAACTTGAGACGAAAAGTTGGCAAATATTTGCGGTGTGTGTCGCGCAGGCCTCACATACAGCCACAATCGCGTGTGCCCCTTAACTCATTATCAACCTCAGAGCCCAAAGTATGATCGCAATAATCTCATTTTAATTTGAGTTATATTGCAAAAGGGGGGGCGGGGGGGCTTGAATAATCAGATTGTCCTAGTTGGAGAGGGGAGAGTTGGCTGGTGTTTGAGAATAATTCCAGATGGTGTTGAGCCGGCAGACTGGCACTGACGAAAAGCTGTGGACCCCCTCCCTCAGACAGCATGCCATGCCCTCACCCCTCCACCCTCTGCTTGCTCCTCTTCTCCTCTCTGCTGTATTTTCCTTGTTCCTTTCCAATCTCTCTGTCCTTGCCCCTTGCTGCCCCTTCTGATTTTCCTTCCCCCTATCTCTCACATCTCATTGTCGCCTCTCACCCCATTCCTCCCTCCAGAGCTCACCCTCCGCCCCTCCCTCCTGTCTCCCTTTACCTCCCCGCATCTTTATGCTTTATCCAAACAGGTCCTGCAGTGTGTTGCCCCACTCTAAGGCCGGAGCCAAAGCAGCGCTGCCCCCCCCTCTTCTCTTCCCCAGCCCCCTCACTCTCCTACGGGGGGCGACAGAGCCCTGCCCTCCGATTACACTGGGGGCGCGGGGTTAGAATACAGCCCTGAGGGCCGGCAGCTGTCAATTAGTGATAACTGCCGAGAAAGAGACACACACACACACACACACACACACACACACACACACACACACACACACACACACACACACACACACACTCACACACACAGACACGCGCACCCCTTCCCCTCCCTCCTTCGTTAATCAGGGGGCCATCACCTAGCAACGGTCCTGAGGAAGTCCTCAATGGGGATGCCTGGTGAGAGGCACACACAGAAACGACGACGAGGTGGAGTGAGGGATGGAGAGAGCGGGAGGAGGGAGAGAGAATGATGAGCGATAGAGGGGGGTAGATGGGAAGAGGATAATGAAACCTTTCCAGAGGACATTTTGACACGAGACGGCCACTGTCCACGTTGAAGATTCAGTTGTTGTCTGCACACCGTCCTGCATGTCCACAGGTGTTTGTGCAACCTCCCTCGCAGTTGACATCGGTTATTGTTTCGATAAACTTTGCATGTGTTGCACCCCCTCCCCCCCTCCCTGTTAATGCCACATATGACGAGGAGTGGTAATACGCATGGAAATTGAATGTGTCTCAATCAGGGAGGGCTTCTGAGGGATGTGCACACAAAAATAGCTTCATTGAGGGGAAGTGACGGCCCCGCTCCTTAATACATTCACTTCATCAGGCAGCCTCATTGCCTCGTTCCTCCAGGCGAGTTCACTTCTCCTGCAAACACATTAATATGAGGTGAATATGACTGCCGCATGCCAGAACCAACCCCCAACCACCGGCACCACCACCAGCAGCAGCAGCAGCAGCGGCACCACCCCTGTCTGACGGAGTGGCAGCACATAGAGGCATGAACAGGTGATAAATCCTTGTCAGGTTTTATTAAAACCCAGCCAGGCCAAACAGAACACCTCATATTGAGCTGTAATACCCAAGGAGACACTGTATGAGAGGGAGGGAGAGCCTTCCTGCTTGGTATGCTCTCCAGCAGCGAACTACTGTCTCCTCTCTGATGTCATTAAAGTGGAGGTGGAGGAGGAATAGGCCCTCCAAGAACGCACTACAACACCCACTCACACACACACACTCACACACTCACACACACATCTGCCCCCTGCTGGTCTTGCCAGACCAGGGGGCAGGTTGTCATTACTGCCTCCTAAATCCTCGCTGCGAGAAAATGATAGGGCACTGAAATGAGAGCTTTGTCACTGCAAAGAAAAAAGGCAAGGTGAACCTTTAAGTCTCAATTAAAATGAAAGTCATCCTTTAACACAAAGATGTGCTCGTTCCTTTATTGTAAGCCGACCTAAGTGTAAAGTGTCCCTTAAAAAAATGTATTTCCTATTAAAGGTGGATTTACTCAGATGATAAGACGTGCGGCTCGCAGTCGCATTTGATCCGAGACTAAAGCAAGGTAAGCAAGTCCTTTTTTCTCGGGTAAATAAAAGAAACATTCGATTCAATTTCCCCTCCTGATCACTGTGACACTTTAAAGGGGCTCTGTGGAACTAGTGGACTACATTTTTAAGGCCCCCTTAAGGACACACAAGGCCAACGGTCGGCCATCGGGTATTGTCAGGGGCCGTCAGTGACTCTTGTCGGTGCTTTGTGTCCCACGCCATTGGCACTGTACATTGTCAGAGACTTTTTGGCCAGTACGGCATGTAGACTCGCTAGCGGCTCGTCAGTGACAGAAATCACTCTGACTGGCTGCTCAGGTAAGCGGATCAGTACATGAATACAGAAACGGAAAGATACTTCTGTCGCTGTAGTATCCCTGATTTTACCCATATAACGCTTTTTCTCCTCCTTCGCTAAACCAATGCCATCACCAACTTTACATCAACTCAATTTTCAATCAGAAGCAGCTATAATAGCAAGAGCGGTGTCAAAAACATGTTTGTAAGTAATTTCTTTCAAGCAGGCAGAATGTATGAGCTTGTATAGTCACTGAAGCGGCTTTTTGGCCGAGAGAGAGCAAACATAATGCGATGCAACAGTCAACCTTCGACGCAGTTTGGTCTTTAATGTCTGTTTGGTGCATCTGGGCCTATAAATTTAACGCTAGTGACTGTTCCTCTCTGTTAGCAAAGTGGACATACGGATGACGATGCACTCGAGAACGTGGGTAAAGTCACATCCTTTGGACGGTCTGAGACGAATCCTTCACGGAGAAATCCACAGGGCTGAACAGCTTGAAGCGAATCGTCCACAGGCTTGTTTAACACGCGAGTCTCTCCACGTCACAATGACTCAAGTCCACATCCCTGCGGATGATTCCTCAGATGGCGAAGCGAACATATGGATACACTCCACACACATACAAATAAACACGCCATAAACAACGTGAACACCTCTGGAGGCCAATTTATGTTTCTTTAAATATTCTATTATTCCCTCCCCGAGAGGTGTTTTTCACAGTTGACCTCACAACAGGTCAACCCGCTGACTGGACGGCAATAGAAATCATCACTCTGCTCATTATTTATTTACCTGGCAGAGGAGCACTTTTGAGACAATTAATCAAGTCAGTGAAAGATTTATAAGCAGCTTGACCGGAGAGCTCAGTCAGTAAATGGGGCAGGTTGTCAAATACGGGGAGTGATCTGTGCAAACCAATTACTCTGTCATGTCACGACGACCCAAATAACCCAAGCCGGGGGTTGTTGAAAAATACGGAGCTGGAAGTATGCCTGCCATGTTAGTTCAGTGTTTGAGCGGCCGACTGGACACTGTCATCACTCTGAGTGGAGAAAACTGGCCACGCTCACTTGAAGAACACTCTTCCCCGATGTGCACTTGCACAGAGGAACACACGCACGTGCTCACCTCGTAGCGTCGGACGTGCAGCATCGCACGCTCGCGTATGCAACAATGAACAATACTTTAGCAGTGCTGACGGTACATGTGGCTTCACAAGTGAGTGCGCACACTGTATGTAAAAGCTTGTGTCATCTCAGCACATTTCGACAGGACCGTCTGAAAGGAGATAGCCACACTCCTTTCCTCCCTCCCACTTTTTTCTCTCTCAGTCCCTCTTTCGGTCTCCTTCTCCCTCCTCTGTGTCTTTGTCCTTGATGACCAAGCTATTGGGTGGTCTGTCTGACCGCGCTGACCCCTTGCGCTTGGGCTGACGTAAATTCGCTAATGGTTAGCGTCTTGCTCCTCCTGTGACAGGCGTTCCTGCACTCAGCTGATGTGAGGCGTGCTCCCGCTGAGGTAGAGCGGACCGAGGGGAGTCGGCGTGCTTGTGTGTCAGCAGGGAGAGAGAGGGGGGAATATTTGGAATATTTGGGGACATCTCTGTACTTCCAGTGCTGCCTGAAAACTAGTAGGCACAAGTGTGAAAGCACAGGTTCAACAGGAGTGCAGGGCGGCGTACAGATGCTGCTCTGGGCCACTGACATACATATCAGTCTGCGCCCTATAAGCTCTATTACACTGTGTGTTTGTGAGCGGTATTACTCCACAACAGTGTTTTTGCCAGCAAGGTCAGGGAGCAGAGGCTGGCTTCTCGCCAGACCGCTGAGGCACAAACTCTGTCTGATCGAACGAGCAACCTTGTTTCACTTTGTTTTGTATCTCGGAAAAATATGCGGTGAATAATCTCGCGAATGTTCGCGCTCAACCGACCGAAATGCAAAAGCTTCGTCAGGGTTTGATTTGTGTTTGTGGGATTAGACAAAATGAGTTCATACATCGTGACCTTCCTTTTAGAAACTGCAATGTCTGGCAACAAAGTGCAACTTAGTAGTGTTATTAGTCATTCTCTCGCACTCTCCATCACGGAGCCACCTTCAGATTCTTTCCAAGAGAGAAAATGGCGTGTAGAGTGGGAATATTTGCACGTCTTTCTCCCAGAATTTAGAATGAATTTTACCAAACCGGAGGTGATTGTGGAAAGACAAACTAATATGGTTTCGGTGAGTTAAGTTTTGTTTATGTCAGTTTGGAATTAAGTGTGTTTTAACAACGAGCTAACTAGGTTGATTTTGCGTACCTAGAAGACGAACTCACCGATTTTTACATCTCCCAGCTGAAACTACAGGGGCTACTGGACAATCACCTTTTGTGGTAGAAAGAGATATTATGAGACACGACGGGCCAGGGCTAGTTCAGAGTCTCTGCAAAACAATACAGAGACACATTTGACATAACATCAAAACTGCTGTTTCTTCGCCACATTGCTGATAATTATAGTTAAGTTGAGTTTTTAAACTGAAATGTTGGCAATATCTGGTGTCGGGCTATGTGCAGTCCTCAAATAATTGCCGTTTTATCTTGTGCTCCCACGGTAAACACATGTAATTCTGAGGCTTTAAAGAGATTCACCCCCTGTCTTATTATTGTTACACTGTAGCTCTCACAGCTGGAAGGTCTTAGAAAATCTTGGCATAACTCCGTCGGATAGTGTTCACTTTCAGATGTGAAAACTGCTTGCTGTCCACCTAAAAATAACAGAGACAGAGAGAGCGAGGGAGAGTGAGAACAGGAATTGATTCTCTGTTCCTCGCTGTAATTCAGTCATCCATTTACTGTAAATATACGGCTGGAAAAAAAAAGGTAAAGCTGCCGGGGCAAACGACGATGTTTGGACTGCCAAATTAAAAAGAAATCTTGCAGCGTGGGTTCCTATGACACACAAGAGAGTGCACGCTCTCCGCGGTTCCTCTCTCAATCTCTTCTCAGTCTTCGCCCTCCCTTTATAAACACTGCAATCAGCGCATCTCTCAGTCTTGCCATGTCTAACCCCGCAAACCAAAAACAGATCACGTAAAGCTATGTTTTACAGCCAGGAGTTCAAGGAGAGAAGCGCGGGGATGCTGCAGAGCCTGCTGTTTCTTTTTCTTTCTTTTTTTTACGACACCGGGCAGAGAAAGTGAGCCGTGCCGGGAGAGAGAAACTATCAGAGACCCCGAGATGGGTCAAGGTTGAAGTGCACCTTCGCTAACAGCGGCCGCCTGTAAACAGAGGCACACCTGCCACTCCTGCGAGTGTCTGCGGCGCTGAGGAGAGGTGAGCGCTGTGGCGTCTCTCCCCGGCCCTGTTTATACAGTAACCAAACAGAGGGAGAGGAACCGGCGAGCGCCTTCAAAGACAACCTGGCTCTCTGTAATCACTCCTGTTTGGGCTTTGATCTAAAGGGAGGGGAGAGAGAAAATAATTACATGTTTCTGGGTGCCCTTTTACAATGAATGAAAGGCGATGTTAGATTTGAATCGTATGGTAATGGGAGGTTGTCTGCGAGAATGTGATGGGGAGGTGTTGAATGCTACTTGAGGGGAATAAAACAAGACCCGCCGAGACATTTCGTTCTGCCGGGGCCTGAAAGCTTCTGGCAACCTGCCTCCGCCTGCCTCCTGACAGAGCGCCGAGGAGGGGTCAGAGACCAACGCACGGCCCTGACATTATCTAGCCCCCGGTGCACTTTGTGAGAGGGGAGGACACACTGACTGACTGACTGACTGACTGACTGACTGACTGACTGCCCACTCTGCATTTCAAAGTGCCTCCACTTATTTGTGCCATGGTCTGTTTGAAAGCAAAAAAAAATGCTTTCACTTTGTGCCGGGCCCTGTCATGATTGTCTCCCTGTGATCTATGCGATAACGGAGCAGACTGAGGAGGATTTCTATTTTGCAGACATTTTATTCTCCTCTCATCTTCTATCACTATGAAAGCCACAGACATCAATTAGTCTGGAGC
Source organism: Diplodus puntazzo (assembly GCA_963678695.2). NCBI lineage: Eukaryota > Metazoa > Chordata > Actinopteri > Spariformes > Sparidae > Diplodus > Diplodus puntazzo. The sequence continues at coordinate 14,852,619 of OZ023175.1, forward strand.
ATTGAGAGAGACGTCCTTATTTTTCCGTCGTAATGAATCCGAGCACGGGCGGGAGCACATGAGGCCATCTTTGAGAGGTCTAGATGGCGAAAAAAAATGTGGAAAAGAGGTAAAAACGTCTGGGCAGTAAGAGCTGTATTAACTTAAAGATGGACAAAAGCAGAGTGAAGTGGCCTTTTTTTCATCACAGCCGTCACGTTGATGCCTCGGACCTGATCAAGCCTCTCTCCTTCCACATTGAGGAATACGCTTCGTGATAGATGAAAAGTGATTGAGCGTTCTGGTCAGAAACTCAGCTCTCCTTGACTCTTATGCAATTACGGGCTAGATGTGAGGACGCGTAATCAATTGGGAAATCCATGACAGTTCCTCCATTCGGAACACATGGGGAGACAGCCAGTCATCCTTCACGTGCCCTTTGTGACTGATGCATCTACTTCCCGTCTACAGCATGTATGACCGTATTGCACGCGCGCACAACATCGGATCGTGCATAATGTATCGAGGGTTGTCTAAACATGATGATGGCGAGACCGGCAATAAGTATCAGTCATCCTGCCGCGACTACGAGCATCCGTTTTGAGTGATTGGGTTTTGAGAGAGCTCAGTCTGAGTGCTCAGGAGTCTTGACTGTGACTGCATCTGCAGGCTCTGACCCTACAAATAGAAGTGACTTCACTTGGCTATTCTCTATAGTGCCAGCTTTGACTGCTAAAAGCATTTGAGTCGGAGAAAAAAACAAAAACATCCTTTTTTTCTCCCTGTGTTCGACAAAATCCAACAGGATTTCGTTTCCACTGGTCTTTTGTCCAAATGCTGAACTGAACTATTTTGTCTGCATCCTGACGAGTGACCTCTGGTGGTCATATGAATAATGTCCTCTCTTTGGTAGCATAGCGTGACGCTGCTGATACTAAAGGCTGCTTTTAGCACCCGATTCCTACAAAATAAAACTCATCAGAACCAATCTTTGTCTTTCTAGTCCCTCTTGCTCCTCTTAGGCTTCACATCTCTTCTGATCCTGCCCTGTCTTTGTCTTTTCCCGGAGAGTCCCTGAAATCACTTCAGTACTATATTCCCTGTTGTCAAACTAACCGCCCGGTCACATAGCCCTTTTTGTCCACAGCAGGTGGTGGTTTGGAGCCAGTGCCTGCTCTGTAACCTGTTCTTTGCATTTCAATGGTCAAAGAACTGGTTCTTGTCCACGGGGACATTTTTGACAAAGCAACAGTGCTCCGAGGACCAGTCATGTTTGGATGCCAGTGCAAGACCAAGAGCAAGACTCAGTGTAGTCACCCATAGTTGTTCTGAGCAATGCTGGGAAATTGGAGATGTACACAGTGACTAAAAGATGTGGAAGAGCAAACTGGTTCTTAAAAGAGTCACAGGTTGAACCAGCGCTTGATTTGCTTTTGTTTAAAAGGGTATCAGAGAATGTGCTAGGTCCCGGTCAAGCCAGGTGCACCGCACGCTGCTGAGCTCTGTTAGGTTGACTGCTCGGGTCCTGGAGCTCATTCTGGAGCCACCACATTGTCCGCATTCGATGCTGTATCCCAACCCTGTCCCAGACCTGAAAATCTTCACTTCTCGGAGTCCAAAAGCCAATATACTAGCAGTGCTAACAACGACACAACTTCCCTGGGGATTCAAGCTCCCAGTCCAGGCAGACTAAGGTCACATAGATGATAAAACTATGTCTTTGGTTAGAATTACGTTTTCCTAGCAGCAGGGCTAACTTAGCTAATAGCTAACGGCAGCTATAGTTTGTTTGTCTGTTGTTGGTTTGTCAGCAGAATTACAAAAAAACGACTTAACAGATTTCCATGAAACTTGGATGGAGGATGAGTCTCTGCCCAGAATGGAACCCATTAACTTTTGGTGCGGATCCAGGTAAAGAGAAGGATCCAGGCATTTTTTCCTCACTTTCTTTATAAAAAAAGGATTGTGATGAAAAAATATAATAAAATCAGGCATATTTAGGTGGCTGGTATCTATGAGTGAGTGCAAAAGGGGACTGTTGGGCCTTGGTGGAGGTTTGCACTCTAATGACTGCTATTCTAGTCGTACCTTTAACACAGTGATGGTATTTGCTCATTATCACTTGAACCCTTCTTAGGCATAGTGATGATGTCTATTTCCCAGTAAAAACAAAGAGCGCAAACACAATGTCCTCTGGCGATACACGTCAGCCCCGCAGTGTCACTCCTACCACATCCTGTGCAATACAGAGATGACACATTACTGTATGTAAGGTAGTCGAGCACCTGAGGGAATGTTTGCTGAGCTCTGCTGCTGTCACGCCTGCGATCGGGCAGAGCGCGGGTGGAAGGTGGTACGGATGGAGAGATGGAGGAGCGGAGCCAAACGGGGGGGAGAACTGGTGGAGGCGTGAGGGGAGGGGAAAGTAGATGCAGATGAAAGAAGAGGCAGTGACAGATTCAGGAAAGAGGTGGCAAGGGAGGAGCGGAGGGATGGAAGCAAGGAGAGGAACAGAGGCAGGGAACCCAGCGGGTGTTCCGAGCACGACTGTGGGTTCTCAGCGAGGGGGAAGGACGACACAGTTGCCCGCCACACAGGCCCGGTGACTGAAAGACCGAGCAACCAATCTGTTACTGCCAGGCAGGGCAGGACTCACCTGAGCCACGTCTTCATGTTTCGGTAAAATTAACACCATAAGAGACAGAGAGATAAAAAGTCAGGTAACAGGAAACAGTCTCATTAAAATGCATAGACGTATTAATGTATAATATAGACAGCAAGGCTGTTAATAACACACATCAGTCTAATGAGTGTTCAGACAGCATTATGCAGCTGGGAGGATATAAGGTTTCAAATTTTATTAGATGGCACACTGCCATTTATGATGAGGCTAAGGACATTTATATAAATTGACTGAACATCATCCCTGGTTAACTGGCTGATGGCAGTCAAACCTGCGGTCCTCCCCCGCAAACCTAATCCTGTTTCTGTGTCAGTTGGTGTGTTTTTATTGTGTCTGACACCAGGTGGATTATGTCGGTTAATTCACAATGAATCAAACAAAAGCTAATACTAATCCAGCGCGAGGCTTCGGTGTGATGTCTGACGCTCTGGATTAATTCACAACATTCCCCCAACCAGCCTAATCCTTAACGAACCAGACGGGATGGTATCCTAACTGACAGTTTCTGCCTCGTTATGGCAGGGTGATATGCTTCACCTACCTCTTCCCTCGGAAAATCCATTCTGATGAGTGAGACAAAGGGGAAGCTATTACAGAAAAAAAGAATAAACTGGGTAAAAACTTTCCCAACAGCTTTTCCTCGGCAGCCATTAAGCCCGTCTCGAGGCCCTTTGGAGTGTGTTCTGCTCCTCTTAAGGTTTAAGTTTTGACATTTTGAAATCAATAGGAGGCAGAGAGATGTTTTTTTTTGTTCACTTCCATGAAGCCTGGGTGAAAACACTTCAATCAGGCCTGCAGACGACCTGACACAGGAGACTGGCGGATCGATCCATAATGAGTGGAGCCCTACCTGGGGTTCCACTCGGGGCTCGTCTCCTCTCAACTACCTCAAATCCAGAAAATCTGCCATTCCCACTAAATTCACTGATTACATCAACTTGCTAAAGTTTATTTTGTCCAAGAAAGAAGCAGATGAAATAAAAAAAATAAAAAAAACTCCCTGTGAAAATGTTGATGCTTATTTTGTCCTCTGTTAAAAGAGCTTTGCTTTTAGAACTACACAGATTTGATTGCGTTTTCTTTAAAGTGAAGTGACGGACCGAATTCTCCACTTGCACAATGGAGTAGTGTGTAGTCACTTTTCACAGTTTGCTTTGTCTGCCACAAAAAAATAATGTGAGTTTGTGTGTGTGTGTGTACAGTATGAATACATGCTGGAGCTGACCTCCTATCCTCTCCACTGCAGCCCCAGCCACTGTTCCAGAAACGTATTGGCCATTTCAAAAGATGCTATTGTATCATCAAGCCAGCCTAGTTAATTAGGCATCCAGCCGGCCTTCCTCCGCTGAATACACAGTCCCTCTGGGCCCCACAGCTGCTCCTACTATAGAGGTTAAGTGCTAAAACATGTTCCCCTGTACTGCGTGACTCACAGAGGTAAAGCGGCAATGGATTTCTAGTTACCTTACAGTACTCTGCGTTTGTCAGCGGGCAACCGAGAGGGAAGGCTGGAAAAAAGGTGATGATCCGATAACATTTTTCATGAACTGTTTTTTTTTTTAAAGCACAGAAGAGTGCGGGGGCCGCGACAGCGAGGGATGGGAACATCTGAAGCTGGTAGATTTAACCAATTTCATTTGCATTGAGATGTGTTTCACAGTAAATCCTTGATGGATGGAGGTATCTCTCCTGCTGACTTCAAACAGTATGACCTGATAGCAGCCCGTTAGCCTCAAACTCCCTCTTTCTCAAGAAATTCACATGATGTCATAACTCTCATTCTCCCTAAATATATGATTTAGGCGCCCGCGCAGCTGTGTGTCAGCAGTGTGGAATGGCTTAGCCTCCGTCACATTAAAATAATCACTGACCCAGCAGTAAAAAGTCATCGAGATACTAACACCAACTCCCAAATACAGAATGAAAAATAAGTTGAGGCATTTTTTTTTGTTTTTTCTTAAGAAGCATCTGGGAAAGCTGTCGTTAAAATGCTACGTCGCATTTTAGCGCCTGGTAATTCTGCAGAGTCAAATAGTGACGCAAGGTTTCCTCTCCGGCTGTGCACGCGCATCTCCGTGAGGCCTCTCAGGGCTGACTTGTTATATGGCGAGTCGGTAAAAAGCGGTCCAATGTGAAAACCATCTTCCCAAAGTCAGAGAAATGTGATGTGGATCGACACTGATAATAAATAGCGGCGATAACTGGGGGAGGAACCCATCATCCGGTGGTGAGATGGGTCTGCGCGAGGACGAAGCAGCCATAAAAGCCTGAATGAAGAGATGTAAAACAATAAGGCCGAAGAGGATGGGAGGAAAGGGGGGGCGGAGGGGGGGGTGACGACCCCCGGCAAGTGAGCGGAAGATAGAGATAGAGAGATAGACGGGAGGGGGATGGAATGAGAGGAGGGGATGGAGAGAGAGGGTGAGTCAGCCATGTCTGCACTCCATCAAAAACTGTGTCAGTCATTCACTACCACCGACCAACCCCACCCCACCCCACCTACCCCGTGCCCCCCCCCCCCACCACCCCCTCTTCTCTACTCTCTCTTCAACTCACACATTAATTCCACTTCTTTTAACCGCCAGCCAGGGGTGTCCTCGACTGAATGTCAATCCTCTGTTCAGGGTGACAAGAGAGTGAACGAGGGAGGAGAGGGAGCGAGGGCAGGCATGGAGGGAGGAGAGAGGAGGGAGGAAGGGGGTGAAAACTGCTTGGCTTGCTCAGAGGCCTTTTTTTTTTTATCTGAAGGTCTTACCCAACATGACCTGCTCCTTTCCATTTTAATTACACTCTTTTTAATATTACCCCCGTCTCTTCGACTGGCATTTAGAGACATTTGATAAGATACCACGCTGCATCAGAGCGTCTGACAGGCGTGAAGAAAGTAGACGTCTGACGCAGACCGACAGACAGACAGACTGACAGACAGTGTAGGGTGACAAGTGCACAGATTGACAGTGTCGCCGAACAGCCAGCCAATAAAGTGAGAGGAATTCGAGACGATCAAGTTGGAGCACGGCAAAAACCAACCGCTGCTATGAATTATGGGAGTTATTCCCTGCGCTGGAAATTCAAATTAATCAATGCCAAGCTCATTCAAACCCAAATCAGAGCTGCACTGAAATTTATGTCCCAGCAGGTTCTCACCGAGGGCGATGATTTTCTTTATTTATCTACTGCCCGCACCAACCCACAGGAATCAGGTCACTGTTGATACATAGAAGTAAGTATGTAAGTCTGTGTGTGTATGTGTGAATGTGCATGCATGTCCCGCCTTCAACTCGCACGGGAGGCCTGATAAATAGAACACAAGCGGTGTATATCTGGTCAACATGGCATGCGTGAAAAATAATTACACTTAGGCTGACACCCAAGGTCGACAGGCTCCAACAGCTGCCCAGTCGTTGCTGGCTATTTTTCCTTCTCCTGTCTGGACTTGGCTGGGCATAAAAAAACACATCACACAAGAGTGTTTTTCATGTTGTCATATGATAGCACATGAAGGCCTCATTCAGTATCAAGGAACTCGAAAAGCAATTGCACGCTCCTTGGCGAGTTGTTAGAGATAGGACAGGGATAGGTTGAGAGCGGAATGAAAGCGGGGAATTTACTGCTGGAGGTTTTCCATCCACCTGTTTCACACACATTTAAAATTTACTTACTTTAATACCCCTTTTTACACCAATGCAACCATTGCATACAGTATGTACAGTTTTTTTTAAATGCAGGTAGAACTGCATTTTCTGTTTTTGTTGTCCTGGTGTCGTCACGCTTGCACGTCTCTCTAAAAGCTACTGATGATGTGTGGACATAGCTTGAATGGAGACAGTTGTGAACCTATTTACACGCCAATGTCTAGAACATCAATGCGGTCACAGCATTCTGCCAGAAAAGGTGTGAATATTAGCCCCCCCCACTCACAAGTACCTGCCCCCCTTCCTGTAGTGCATTGCCTATGCTTAATAGGCATCTAGCTGATATTTAACATGAGCTACTATTTAATTCAAGTAAATAAATAATACAAATAAGATGAAAAAAAGAGGTGCATTGCCAGACATTCAGTTTTAACCCCCCTGCCTTTTGGTGGCCACCCCAAGATTTTCAGTGCCCCCTTCTGGCCCCCCAATAAAAAAAAGAAAGTCTGGAACACCCATGCTCCTGGCAATAAGAACAAGTCAAACGCCTTTTATAATTGGGTTCATCCATTTTTAAACAACCTGCATATAAGCCTACATGTTAATATTGGTGCAAAGCCCTGCGAGGAAACACCATGAGTTCTTAGAAAAAAAAGTTTTTACACTTGTGTGATATGGAAAAGTTTACAAGATGTGAAAGGAAACAGATTTTTCAGCAAACATTCAAAGGCTTCACTCCCCGGGATAAATCTAACACATAAAGACTGAAAAAAGGAGGTGTTGGTGTAGATTACTTGGTTAGAGTCCAAGCAGGGACCATATATTACTATATGTCACCATGGCGACCTATGAAAGCACAGCCAGGTAAAAAGAACTACACAATTTCATAAATAAATTGAAAAAAAAAACAAACTTTGATTCACATAATTATCTAATCTAATCTGATTCTCCTGAATACATCTGCACACTGCTGAACGGCGTGCAGATTGAGCTTTTATTTCTGAAAAGCTCAGAGATTAACTTTAAACACTAAGACGGAGTTCATTGGGCGATAACGTGCCCGCTTAAGCTTTCACCAGCAGACACGTTTTCACCATCTACAAACATTCACTCATCAGGGGGCCAAGGTCTCTGACACAAATGGCCTGCCGCTGACACATGAGTGAGGGAGAGGGAGAGAGAGTAGCTCCATCTTGGATATTCATTTACGAATTGGGAGAGTCCGGAGAGTATTTTGGTGAAACAAGGTGGTCCCTAAGCACCCCGGCTCACTGTGCCATGGCCCCACACTTCCAGCAGCCCACAGCGAACTCTCCCCTCAGAGTGAAAAATGGGCACGGGGAGATGGGGAGGCAGTCCTGGGTGAAATTCAAGGCCAAAGCACTCATGTCTCCTCCATCTACCACCTCCCACCTCAGGCGCAACACATTACCTCTCTCCTGGATATAATCACACCCAGTGAGGAGTGAGGTTTGGCTGAGCCGGCCGAGGGTGTGTTTTCTATTTATGTGTGGTAGCATATCTGCGTGTCTGTACGGCGGGCATGCGAGCAGTTGGTGTGTGTGGGTGTGTTTTTATGTGTATATGTGTGTGTGTTTGTATCTCCCCCTGCATGTGATTGCCAATGGAAATACACAGGGAATTGCACCCATGCAGGCCCATGTGTGTCCCCCTCATAAGAGACCCTCTCCAGCTTATTCTCTTTTATTAGCACGTCGTCTTTTTTCATTAACTGAAAAGGTTACTGGTGCATTCGTAATACCCCACATGAATCGCCTAGGCCCCTGCCTTCCCATGCTTTAGGTAAGGCCCCAAACCTTTCCTTCTACCCCCCCGCCCCCTTCCTTCCAGACACACACACACCCTCCTTGGTCTGCTGCAAGAGGACATTTCAATGTCCTCCCCTCTGCCTCCCAAACACAGGTAGGGGAAATATCACCCAGGGAATAAATAACTCGGCCAGGTTAATTATTTGGCAGACGCGTCCGCAGATTAATAACAGAATAAAGCGCAGCGGTGGACGGAGGTGCTCTGAAAGGTGTGTGGGAGAGGGGGAGAGAGGTTGGTGGAGGAGGAGGAGGAGGAGGAATGATGGGCAATTGAGCGGAGTTATTGGAGAGCAACAGTGCATGTGCTGGCTTCAGATAGATGTAGGAGCCAGGTCTAGCCCCAAGGCTGTGAATATGCTGTCTGGGAGGAAAGAGATTAACTAAGGCAGCCCGGTGACATCATGCCTGCAGAGACAGTTATGAGGAGTATCCATCACAGGCATTGTCTGCGAGAAAATGGAAGAGGAGGAAGAGGAAAAAAAACAGAATTATATCTGGAAAATGATGTATAAAAAAAAATAAAATATGCATGGGGACTAGCGGGGAGTGCGCATCTGAATGGAAGGTACTTGTTCGTGCCTGTGTTATAATTGTGGGCGCACACTTCCCATCATCCTGCGTGTTTTTTGAATCCTGCTGCAAGACGCATGCAAATCGTTATTTCCAGCCGAGTGTGTGATTGTGTTTTCTACAACAGAAGTTACACTCGACCTTTCCTAAAAAAAAAAGAAAAAGAAAAAACCTCTCTGCATATATAAGACCCAGCAGACCTAGCAGGGGTGTTGATCAGTTCAATAAAATGAGAAGAAGCCCCATGTGGAGTTATTATCATCACAAATGCACAAACAACCCAAATACCCTTAATCTAGTCAAGGGGGTAAAGCCTGTATTGACCTAGTGGCTTGGTTGTGTGTGTGTGCATGTGTGTGTCCCACCGTCTGACCCAGTCTGCTCGGTGCACCGACAGATTCCCTGAGCCCTGTTTCACCTGAGGAGGGCAGACTGGGGTAATTTTCCTCTCTCTTTGAAGAGAGAGGGTGGGGGTGTTGGGTGGGGGCAGAGGGGGAGAGGTGGGTTTTCTTACAGATCCCTGTTTCTTCTTCCTACTGAGCAAATCTCCATTTATATCACCCAGCCAGCCTATTTGTGTTCATGTGTCTAGTGAGATTTCTTATTTAGATATAACATCAGAAAACACTATTTTTTTTCCTTCCTCACCATTTGACAGCTTTACAAACACAGGACATTGCCTAGTGTTATAAGTATACTTTTTAAAATGTATTCTACCTCTTTTTTTTTATGCTTTATTTATTTTCATTCGATTCAAGAGTGTGATCTCTGTGTTTTTTGCCAAGCAGCGTAGCAGCCGGGAGAGCTCATTTAGCTGGACTGAATGCAGTGTTAGCACCACTTATTGATTAGTAGCAAGATATCAGGTCTTACATTTTCTGAGCCAAACTTTATTTTCCGAGAGGCAAAGAGCGAGACGATAAAAAGGCAACAGAGATAAATAATAAAGAAATAGACAGATTGGGAGTGGAAGAGAGAGAAATCATGGACTCCACAGAGGCCAGACCCTGGTCATTTTCATGCACCAGGCCTTTTTTGCCTCTCTCCCATCCCCCCATCCATCCATCTATCTGCCCTCCACCCACCCATCTCCCCTCTCACCCCTCTCGCCCTGCAGGGCAGGCCCTGCCTTCCATCTGTTGTCTGTCCCAGCTAGGAGCAGCCCTGTTCCCCCTCCACTCGCATTTACAATTCAATTAAAAGCAACAAGCCCCTTCCTCCTCCCTCTCCTCTTCCTCCCACTCCTCCTCCTCCTCCTCCTCATCTCTTTTTTTAGCTGTGCCTGGATGAGCACAGCAGAAAGGCCCTGTACCCCATGCGGGGATGCAGTCATGACACACACTTACCGAGCCCACAGATGATGCAAACACACACTGACACATAAATACGCAGAGTGTGTGTGCAAAAGAGCAAAAGGAGAGGGACACAACACACTCACGCACACAACAATTTTTTTTTTCCCTATCCCCATTTTGACATAGTGAATGGAAAACAGGGTTGGTGGGGCTAAGCCCGCGAACAATACAACTGAAGAAAGTGGGTCACACTTTGCATTAGAATAACGTATGTAACGATGATGTAACAACCCGAGAAACACTGGGAAAAAGAAAGATAAATAAGTCCGATTACAGGACTTTTAACCGCTTTCCACAGAACAGGAGAATCTGAGGCGTCACAACTCAACCGCTCACCTACAGTTGTTTCTAGGGGTAATGAATCAGCTCTCCTGTCAACACAATCTATCAGCAATTAACACAGCTTCCCCATGAACAGTTTTTTTTAAACACATTAGTAAAAAATCATTTTGAAAGCTTGGTAATCTAAATCAAGTCCCTAATAAATTTCTTTCTCTCTCTCTCTCTCTCTCTCTCTCTCTCTCTCTCTCTCTCTCTCTCGTTTTCTTTCTCGCTCCCTCTCTCGCTGCAGTAACGTGAAAGTAATATCCACAGGCATCCCTTCTTCTTGGAAAAAAAGAAAAAAAAAGAGGGGAAAAAATGAAAGCCTTTAATATTTAATTATGGTGGTGCCAACATGCAACTTTTATCACTTTCTTGTGTCATTTGCATCTCTGGCGAGCCCAGAAGATATACAAAAAGAGCGAGCGAGAGAAGGGAGAGAGAGAGAGAGTGAAAGAGAGAGCATAGAGTCGGGTGGAGGGGGAGAGAGAGAGAGAGAGAGAGAGAGAGAGAGAGAGAGGCAAAGAAGGGGGAGGAAACACGCTGTCATTGGGGAACCCATATGACAGAGAGAGCGAGCTCAGGAGAGATAAAGGTGCGAGATGGGGAAGGAAAAAACGGAAAAAAGATGGAGCAAAGTACAGATTAGAAACGAGAAAATTCAAGAAAAAAGACAATCGATAGATAAAAACAGACCTCCAACGCAATGGGGCCGCTGATTTTGTACAACTATGCTGCATTGCAAGTTGCATGAGTGTCTGTCTTTGAATCTAGCCCGTCAATATGTCCCTATTCCCACCCTAACCCTAACACATACACCCCCCCTTCCCCCCATCAACCGTCTCCCCCTTGCATCAGGGCCTACCTTGCTGCCTGTCTCAGGCCCTTAGCCAGACCGTGGTAATGACTGATAATGTGTGTAATTACCAGCCCAACAGCCTTCACAGAGCTGATGAAGAATCAGACCTCCTCATCTAGGGCCCCTTGTTCCCCCTCATTCACTCTGAATGGTGGTGGGCTCTAAATGAAGCCTTATTGGATGCTGCCGCCGCTGCCGCTGCCGCACTTACAGGGGCTGACAGTCATTAAGACGGCCATCTAAATGAAAAGAAGGGGGGAAAACTGTCATTACCATAAGAATGCATGTCAAAGCAATTTTGATGTGGCTTTAATTTCGGTGCAGAAGGGTACTTGGAGTGTTCAGTCTGCATTATGGCACGGACAGACATTCAGCATTCTCCGCTAATTTAACAGATCATATACCTAGGCAGGGCCCTCATTCAACTCGCCGCCTCCAAACTGGAAGCAAATAACTGACTAATGACGGTTATTACTCTGTTCTTCTTCCTTCCTCTAAGTGTCTTTCTGAACTGTATTTTCCAAAGGCAGGGTATCTAAACTGCTGTAAATATTTAATACTCTGTGCACACAAACGGTGCTGGAGTCCAGGACCTCCACCTGTGTAAACTCGTAAAGCTTGTACAAAAAAAGAAGAAAAAAAATCCTCGGGGCTGTGGAATGGTGTTTCTGCTTGCTCTTTCCTGGTTGCAGGAAGTCATGGGAGAGTCTCGGGCCATGTGGGGACATCGGCTGACGTCCAGGCCGCTGCACTGGTGGCAAGAGCAGATGTGAGATTTACAGCATCCATGTTTTCCCATCATGCCATTGTTGCCCCGGGCTTACCGAGTTTGAGCTGAATGAAATACGTTGGACTGCGGGAAGTGGTGCAGAGAAGAGAGAGCAACTCTTAGTGAGTTTGGAAAACCACTCCGCACGGGGGGTCTGCCTTAAACTGTGGTGCGCTGGCACATGTTCTGTATACTCATCTCCACAGTCTCCACTGGCTCTTAAGAATAAATACTTCATTGTGCTTCAAGCCTTTTCTACAGCTGATATCCCACAGCTGGTCTGTCAGTCTGCTGGGGCGAATCATCTTCTGATGTGCTTTCATTTAGAAAGATTACACAAGACACTTAAGGGAATAAATTTAAGCTACATATTACAGACTAGACAGTTTCAGTGGCCAGCCCCAGCTAGCCGGTCAGTAAAGTTTGCGAGTACTGGATGAAAAAAAACTTTTACTGTTCATTGACTTACACACTGAAAAAGACTCAGTGTGGATCTGCAGACTGTATATCTTCGAATATACGTTTGCAGGCTCTGAATTGGAGGAGTCAAGGAAAGGAGTGCTGTGACCGTGGTTAGTGATCCTAACCCTAACCCTAAATCAGGACTCCTGCTGTGCGAACCTTGATTAGGGTCTTGACTTTTTCCCTACTCCATAAATTATTCGACCACGCTCACGCTTAAGATCACTTTTAGGCCACATAGCTTCAGACGTTCTGCGGCGTGAGCATCGCTTGTGTTCAGAGATTTTGTAGTGTGATGGAAAGGCTAGTCTATCCATGCTGGCACGACATGGTACTGTGCAGTGCGGAAGTGTGAAAGGGCCTTATGTTGAGACTTCATCTGTGATGAATGTGAGCACCAAGTAACCCACTGAGGGGCTGTTAGTCTGGAGGGAGACCGTCCATCACAGCACCCTGACCTCCCATCCAGTGTCGGTATTGCTCGCATGCAGCAAAGGAGCAGCAATCAGGCCAAAGTGCTTTCAGAGTCAGGCGATCAGAGGTCTGCAAATGCGCTCGTGAAGGGAACACGCTCGGCAACACATGAAGATTTGAACATCTTAACACCACTTTAAGCCATTTGAAACTTCAGTGTTGAATGTCAAGTTGCTGCTTTCTATTTACCTGCCTTGATTAAACTTTGATTGAGCCATTCTGCTGCAGTTAAATACACACTGAGGAAACAAGGTTCTCAATCATTACTTTTCAGATGGCTATGGTTATCCTGTGAACCTTTGGCATTTGGGGAACCTTGAAGTCCATCAAGATCTAGATCAATCAAGATAAAGTTGTCTAAGATCTGTTTCTTGGACAAAAGAAATCTCCAACGCCTGTATTTAGTCCATGACCAGCCTACAGTTATCTTGCATACAAAATCTATGGTGAGCAACAGCATCCATGAGCAGAAAACAGCATCCTTGCAAAGGAACTGCAAAAATGCGGTCCCCTAAGCGCGGGGGTGTGGAAAACATGAGCACGATCCGAGCTTTGTGCATGCGTTTCAATGTTTCCCACACATACAGTTTACTTGGGCGAGCCGCCCAGGTATATTAAGAGCCACCCAAGTATGCTTGGCAACCCATTTAAGCAATTTATATAGCTACTTTTATGTTTTTTAACCCATCGGCGAGACCCAACAATAGGTACACAGCAATTCCGTGGGAAACAATGCAGATAATGTTCTGTGCACTTGTGTCACATGCATATGTCTTGGTTTTGACACTGATTAAACATCATACCATACCTCTGGATACCCACTCTTTCACTTTGATTAGTCATTTAAATCAATCTGACTGAAATCATTAGCAGTCTACGTAGCTACATAGCACAAAAAATTGCTTAAACTCCCCACTTAACAGCAAAAAGTCCTTACTTCATAGACTGCACAGCATGGCAGGCGTCCTCATAGTAAATCAGCTGGGTTCACACAAGCTCTTATGAACATTCCTGAATTCAGGCTTAGCAGTAACTAGCAAGCATGCTGAAAAAAAACAAAACAACATTTTAAATCCCAACTCTGCCATTAATATGCAGGCATAATGGTGAAGAAACAGAGTGCATGTAATTACTGAATATAAATCCATTACACTACACAAAACTGAACAAATATTACTCTACTGCATTATATCCCGCTGATGAAGAATTTCCTGGATAGCTGCTAGGAACCATAATGGACTTATTCAGTCTGCTGAGAATATGAGAGTTCTTTGTTGAACCACATGGACCAACTGGATAAAAGTTCTGAGTAGAGCCAATTACTGTAGTAATGGCTCTTGATCAATTCCTAATGAGCAAACCAGAGTTCCAAATATAAAAAGTATATTCTAACTATAGGGCGTTCGTGAGTCAAATCAAAGACATTAAAACATGATATGGCTTCAAAAAATGTGCTAAATCTTTTTCAAGCTTTGTAAGGTGCTGTACTCAAAAATGTCCACACTGGATCAAATATTCAGCTAAATGTATTTAAACACTTAAGAACTGAGAGGGATGCACGTGTTCCTCCACTCTGCATGTTAGTGGTGGTTTTAAAGAAAGGAAACAGGCATGGCTGGCAAATCCAAAGCTTGCGGCAGTGTCTGAAACGGTGTCTGTTTTCCACTCTCCCTGCACCGACTGAGCCTTAATACATCTGGCACTCCGAGCAGCATGTTGCTGCAGCTTGAGCGTGGCAAACAACGTCCCTCCACAAGGGAATGAAGTTACGAGGGGTGCACAGAGAAAGAGAGAGAGAGAGAGAGAGAGCACGATCACTCAAACTATCACAGACACAAGCCCAATAATGCCCATCTGTAATGTTATACACTGTATATGCAGGTGATAAAGAATGTTTAGACCGTACCAAAATATTTGTCCTCCGAGAAAAAAAAAGAAATATATATATTACATTTATTAAATCCTAGCATATAAAGTATGTGTGTAGCTTGAATAATGATCAGTCCACTTCAGGTATGTTAATGATTAGTTAACTTTAAGTTTGCTATTTTGGAACAACTCATTTGGCACTAAGTATATTCAAATTAAATGGTAGAAAAGCTCACTTTAAAGGGTATTTAGTGTACTTTCATGCACTAAAGTAGAACAATTTAAGTATGTTTTGTACACTTTAAGTATATTGCTATTTATTTACCAATATGCACAATATACATCCCTGATTAGTTTAGCTGAAGTCGGCTTTATTTGTGTTGTAAGTACATAAAAATATATTGTGAGTGTCCTGCAAATTTACCATTAAGATATTCTTATTGCAGTAATAATGTGACATCATGATTTCCAGTTCAGTTTAGGATACAGTGCAGCACTGTAGTGTGTGTATCCCTTTTCACTTAGCAAAAGAAACGACTTAAGAAAGGAAAAGTCAAACCTCATTAATTCGTGTCGCTCTCCTTGACTTTCATTCTCTTCTTTTCAATGTGTTTGTTATCATTTGTATACCGTCCGATCAATGGGTCAATAGATCAATACATAACAAATGACACTGTGGGTGTTAATGACAACCCGGGATTAGGACGGATAAGGCTGCCACGGAACGACCGATCGATTAGCGGCAGCCTCCGTTGCAGCACACTGCAGAGGTGCGCTCATGCACACGTACGCCTGGGATCAGCCGGAGACGCTGGGTAGTGCATCCGCCCCATCCCCTTCCTAACAACTGTACCATAACACCCTTTCATCCCTCCCAACACAAGCTCTCAGGAGCCTGGAAAAGATTTGCCAGAGTGCCAAGATGAGAGACCGGGCTAATGCTGAAATGTCAAAGCACCTTAATGAACACAGGGGGCTATAACCGTGATCAAGGCTCCCTTGAGAAGCAGGAGCAGTGTACAACCCAATCTCTCTGCCTCAGGCTTGCTCTTCCAGATCGATCGGAATAGATTTTCTGCTTTTGCACACACCTGAATGCTGTCAACAGGGGGACGTAAATTTGGATCCCTGTCTCGTCCCTTTTTTTCCCTCTCCTCCTTCCCAACCCTCGTACTGTATTCCTATTGAATCCATATTTCCCCTTCGCAGGGCATGGAAACCTCGCAAGCTGTTTTTGGCAGGCCATGCTTGTTATAAAACAGAAGAGTCTGTTTATGGTGGTCTTGGTTTAAGCCCGCTCTTCCTGCCCTCAGATTGAAAGAGCTCCTTTGAAAACGAGGCCCTCGGATCGGCTTCGGTAGGAGTCTGTCCTGTGAAGCACTCACGCACACACTCGTGAGTTCACATGGGTCCCTCTCTCATTACTCAGCATAAGGCTTTCACGCTTGACCTGCTTTTTAACTTTCTGATCTGGATTAGCGGCAGATAATTTAGGGAGGAGAGGAGCGGGGAATGTGTGTCTGCTCGAGCTGAAGGGCTTACAGGTAGTGCACTGCTATCATTCAGCAGGCGAACTGAAGACAGAGTTGACACAGCTGCCTCTGAGAATTACCGCCGCTGTTTCTGTGGCACAGAGAGGTGGAGAGCGAAGGAGAGAAAGAGAGAGAGAGAGAGAGAGAGAGAGAGAGAAAAGAAATCCAGCGCGAACAAGAGCGAATGGAAAATATATTTAAAGAAAAAAGTCCCCACTTGGTCGATCCGGAGCTCTCCGAGCACCTGAGTTCCAGAGGTCTGCGATTGACTCGTTAAAGAGACTGCCAAGTTAGCAGAGTGCCACCGCGCTCGGGAGAAAAAGAGGGCGGGTGACGGATGTGGTGGTGGGGGGGGGGGAGGCGGTGGGTGAGGGAGTTCCAAGCGGGTGAGGGGGCTCAGTGATAAATCCATTTACATCCTCCCCTGTTTTATTTGCTCCTGTGGACTCCGCTCGCTTCTCCCCATTCAGGCTTGTTTACCTGGTAAGCCGAGTGTGACTAAAGAAAATTCCCACAGCCTGAGGTGGGATTGGAGCTGGAGGTGGAGGGGGGGTTAAGGTAGGGAGACAGAGGAAGGGTGGGTTGAGAGGGATGGCTCTGGTGGTGGTGGTGGTGGGGGGGGGGTGACGTAGGGCACAGAATTACTCAAAGCTGTAAGCTGTAACCCACCTTCCCCGCTCCCAGCCCCCCATGGCTTAATTATCATGTGCAGCCTAGTGGAGATGAAATAACGGAGACTCTCACACAAACACCCACACACTCGCACAGGGAGGATCGGAGGACCCCTTATACACACACACGCACACACACACACACACACACACACAGACAGGGGCAGACACACAAATGCACAAATAGGAGGAGAGAGACAACATGGTCTGCTTTTAATCGAAGCTAATCGGCAAGGAAAATAAACATGCTGGCATGGCAGACATCTATCTTTGGCTGAGGCTGAAGCTGCTAGATAAGGAGGAACAGGCCTCACAGACATGTGTTCTCCTCTTTAGAACACCGCCTGCTCCTCGTTGGCAGAATTAAGCTTTAATATGGGTCTTAGGAGGAAGCCTCTCCAAGGTGAAAAGGTGAAATTATGGGATGGATTTTTCTCCGAGACACATCAATCATCTTTAACACGCTTCTATTTGTTGGGGTCGGAGCGGCCCCCTTCTTTTTAATGGGCCGCGCTCGCAAGAAAAAATCCCAAGCAAGAGGAGCTTTAAAGAGGCATTACAGCGTTACTCAGACCGTCTGCAACTGATCTGTCAAAGTTGCCACATTGCTTTGCATGAATCTTTAATTAGCCAAGAAAAGCCCTGTGAAGAGGTGGAAAGGCGCGCTTCTTTTCATAGCACTTCGTCTTCCGCGTCATCCCGGCGCAGCCATTGATCAACGGAGGCAAAATAAAAACAGTCCTCTCCCACTCTGAATACATCATCGGGTCCGCGGAGGGAGGGAAAAACTGCGAAAAAAGCAAAACAGAAACAGCCTCCGAGAATGGGGGGGGGGGTGGGAGCGGGATCCGTCACACCAAACATTACTTTGGCTAAAATCTATATGTTTATCACTTGTGTTCTGGGACGAAATCGCATTAGGGAAGTGGAGTAATAAAGAAAGAATGAAAAGAAAGAGACCAAGAGAAATGTCAGGCATCAAAGAGAAAAGGAATGAAGGAGCGGGGACGAGTATCAGTCACGGGATAATCGTTCTATCAGTGGCCGGAGTAATGAATCCAATTTCCCAAGCAGCTCCACTGTCATTTAGTAGCTGTGGAATGCAGATTCATGGGCCCTGCACTTAGAAGCTTTTTGAACCTATAGACACATTAAAAGGCAGACATTCATATTGTCACAGCCTATATTGAATTTCCCTGGTCTGACGCTGCGCAAGAATACATTTTTGAACTGATTCCGAGCCACTGAATCCTGCCCGAAGATGGAGTTCTGGCATTACTGTTAACTTCAAGGCAAAGAGGCAAATGACGCAATCCTGGAAGCCTCAGACATTAAACCACTTCCTATGGACAATGGAGCTATACAGCACTTAGTGAATCATAAGACTTGTTTAAGCAAAGAGACAAGTTCAAAATTAAAAGGAAAATCCACGGATCCTTGAGTTTGTGAACTTGGCTTGCTTGCATTCCTGCTACAAAAACTTTAATTGTCCCACCAACTGCAAGCATATGCCGCTAAAAGAGCAGAAAAAAAAACATCTTCGGTCTTCATCTGATGGCTTTGATGTCTGACCACAAAATCCTGACCGTTTTGTCAACTGTCGGAGGCCGTGGAGCAGCAGGGAGGCAGACACACATACACACACTCGGCAAGGTCCGGGGATAATTTGCGGGGATCACTGCACTGACCCCGACCAGATAAGGTGCCAGTCGACGAAAC
This sequence comes from Diplodus puntazzo, assembly GCA_963678695.2. Classification (NCBI taxonomy): domain Eukaryota; kingdom Metazoa; phylum Chordata; class Actinopteri; order Spariformes; family Sparidae; genus Diplodus; species Diplodus puntazzo. The sequence goes on from OZ023175.1 coordinate 14,871,346, forward strand.
TTCCTTCATTTCCTCTTGTTGTTGCAGTATGGGAGCGGAGGCAGCCACCAACCAGCTTAAGGACAGCAGGGCTAAAAGGTGAAAGCCACGTTCGGCTGAACTTCGGGGCTTGATCAAAAGGAATGCGACCTGGGCTCGGGGAGGCAGCGGAGCTTAGCGGCCCAGCAGCGAGGCTTTGGAGGAGAAGATCCCAGGCACCAGATAGCTGCAGGCAAAAACCACGTTTTCCAAGGAATGAAGTAAAGTCACTGCTTTTCTTTGTTCTTTCTCTCTCTGTCACCGTCTCTGAACCTCAGCTGAAGCGACTTATGCTCAAATTGATGTAAATCAATTTATGTGACTGGCACTGCGAGTTCACACAGATGTTGCAATTCTGCTCTTTCTTAGGTTCATCATTTTATTTTTGGAGGTCTCTACTAGAATAGGTTTACATGCTTTAATGCTCAAAAACACATCAGTGGTCCCATACTGCCCAGTGCCGCAGCACTGTGCTCTCCCTCTGTCGGAAAGGCTCTGGTTTTAGCTCCTGTCTCTTTAAGGCCGCCCCTCCTGAACACCCAGCTCTGATTGGTCAGCTCACGCACACCTGGCAGCCAACAGCAACAACAGAGCAGATGTCCATAAATTAATTGTAACTTGCCAAACTAGCTGCTAGGCATGAGTTATGCAAGTATGTGACATACTGGCGTAGTGTGATGTCACAAAGTCACAAATTTGAAGGCGGGGCTACAGAGGGGGTGTTTCAGGCACTTCAGGAGCAGTCTTCCTGTGGGACTTGGGCCTTTTTAAATTTTACTTTCCTTTTACGTGCACAAGAAAAGAAAAACAGCATAATCGGTCTCCTTTTGAATTAAATCACTTCTGTACACGTGAGAGGTTTTATCGGCGTGTTCAGTGCAGTTGTTATTTGGAAAAGCATGCATGTTTACATGTGTGAGTTTCCCCGCCGCAATGTCGACTGTGCATCTGTGCTAATGTATCATTCATGATTTAAATTGCCAGTAATTAACTTGGGCCCAATTAGCAAGAGAGATAATCAATACTTGTTGATCAACACGCAGGTGCATTATCTTTGGTGCAAGCTGTAGCACATTTGTGGACTTGTGTGCATGTGAAAGGGAGAGCCCGTTTACCGCAGAGCAACACGCGAGGTAATTTAATCAGTTTGCCTTCGCCTCTATATGGGACACTTTCCTGCTAACAGATTATATATTGAACTCTTCTCTCTCTCTCTCCGCGCCTCTCTAACCCGTGTTTACTCCACACTACTGTGCAATTATCTGCTGACTAAAGATTGCATAGGCACCAGGCTGACAAAACAGGGCACGTTGACACCCGCCGAGCCGTCGCAAGTCAGTAAAGATGGCAAAACCAGTGCGAGACGCGACAGCATGGAAAGCGATTGGAGAGAAATTGAAAGAGATGTAAGGAAGATGGAAGTACAGGAAGGTAAGAGGTGAATACTGCTGAGTCGGGGCTTTTCTCTCCGGGATGTAAAATGGAATGAATGAGGAATGAGGGAAGTTTAAAAAAAAAAAAAAAATCATTGCATGTCCTCTCCGTGCTTGGCCCGCTAACCACACGGTCCTCCTGTGCTTCGCTGAGCTGTGATCAATACTGACGCTGTCATTAAGCAGCTCTCTGGTAATGAGGACTGGGAAGGGGGGGGGGTGGTCCTAGGAGAGACATTAGACCTGCACGCCATGTGTCTCACATCCCACTAAGCATCGCCGCTAAAACTGATGCTCTCCCTCTACTGGCACTTCGCAAAGTTTCTCACTTCTTAAATTACAATCAACACACGGCTCGTAATTATAGCTTCGACTTGATGATGCATTCCGTGGCGTTTACCAGTCCTGCGTAAACACAAATCGCATGCGAAAAATGGAGAGCTGTCAATGGCATGATGGTTAGCTTGGAGCAGTTTAAACCACATGAAAGAGAGAGAGAGAGAGAGAGAGAGAGAGTGCTCCGTCACTGACTGTGCAGGGGTCGGCTGAGTGTGCAACTCATCCCTCAGCGGGCCTCACTAATAGCCATGCAAACACACATTTAGCTGTGACACTAAAATCCAAGGGCTCGAAAAAAATCCATCACTGCGACGAAGAAGAAAGGGCGTCAAACTGAAAAGGCACATAAAGAGAGGCACAATGAACACAGTGGAGCGAGGGGTGACAAATATATTTGGAGTCCGCGGAGATGGTGCAACAGATAAACTCCGCGAGCGTCAGAAGAACAGGGCGACGCACAAAAGAACTAGATGCCAATTTTGGGGTTGTGTTTGCTCCGGCCCACCCCTGTCCAATCTGAGTGTGGGTGAACACCGGAGTTGTTCAGCTCAAGCAGCAGCGGCGGCGGCGGCAGCAGCTGTGGCAGCCCATGGCCACCGCCGCCACTGAAAGCTAAGTTTACTGTGACGCGTGATGGCTCGATGACAGGCAGCCGGAGCGCACGCAGACAGGCTCAAGGACTTTAAGACTGTGTAACCATCTGCAGAACTGAATAGAGTCGAGCATGTGATTCCCCGGACGCCCCAGACAAAATGCTCAGCTGTGGCTGCAGAGGATATTTTGTTTTGTTATTGCCAAGTATTTATATGATATACCATAACCAAGTGGGAAGTGGAAACTGCACGAGAGGGCCCAGTGAGAGTATATAAACAGTTCATTAATCATTTGCTTTACGAAGAGTCACGTCAGATAACAAGCCGGTGCCAATGTTTAGGCAATCCAAAAGCAATAAATACCCTAATAGAATGAGATATGCGCTATAACTTCACTAACTGCGTCGTCCAAGTCTGCGTCTGGAGATATGTCAGATGTTTGCTAAATGGAGAAGCAGTAGAAGGTCTTTATTCATTGAAATCATGAGGGGATGAAATACCTTTTAAGTGTTTGGATCTTTTCCAACAACATCTACTGTTTGTCCCTTCTTTTCTCATTCACCACGGATCTCCTAACAATCCAGGATTTATATATGCACACTCGTATAGGGGAGATGCTGGGCTGCAAAATGTGCGGCCGATTCTGCAAAGAGAAAAAACTACACAACGAGTCTCAGGGATCAAATGCGCTGTTTACTGCTCGCCTGTGTTGCCTCTGGGTAAGAAGAAAAAAAAAACAGCCTCCTCCTCATTAACACAGGCCACTTGGTGGTGCGTCTCCCTACCAGACAGTTGTCTCACCCAGTTCTGACAGATCCGACACTTCTTTGCATTTGATGTTTTCTCGGGATGGAGGAGGCGATGAGTTTTCCCCGTGTAGGGTACGGTAGGTATAGTGGTGGCCCATGTGTCCTCTTTAGATTGTTCTCCCTGCTCTGCCTGAAATATTGCCAGTAGATTACAGGCTAGCAAGAATGACAGCGACTGCATTTCATACAAATGCTGTGGATACATAATGCATAGCATTGTCTGCATGAACCCTTTCACATGCTAATGCCAACCTTTCTGCAGATGTCTCAGAGGTATGTGCCGGTGACTGTGGAGTGGCAGTGAGGGGGTAAAAAATAAAAAGGAATTTAAAAAAAAAAGGAATCAAATGCACAGAAAAAAATCATCAGCATTCAGGCTGCCATCACTCATGTAGAATCAACCATGAGGAGAAAAACAAAACCTGTTTGAAAATAATTAACAGGAAAAGAGAGGTAGAGGGGCCTTCCTAAACGTGGTTCCAACTTGGCACCGTAGGCAGCCGGCCTCACAATCGCTGGAACTTTCCAGAAAATCACCAGAAAGCCTCAGAAGTTATTTACGGCCGTGCCGAGCCGTATCCAGACAGAAGTCCCATACCAAACGTATGGCAGAGTCATCAGGATCCGTGATTAACATGTCTGAAAGTATAACCGCTGCTGAAGGAAGTGCTCTCAGCAGCACTGGGGCCAGGCACTAAATCCTGACCCACTTAATTGTATGGTGGTACGGTAAAGGCTAAACGCTGCTGAGAGATGAATGAAACGCTCGTTTGGCATTTTACAGTAAAGTTACCACACATAATTATGTTTCATTGTTTTTTTTTTGCATCCAAAGCGGGGGGGCTAATGAGTTCAGCGGCTAATACTGGATTAGATGGCAAATTGCTAAAAAGATTCATATTAGAGGCACTGCCAATTACCCTTTAAAGATATATGTACATAACAAATGTAGTATCTGTCATAAATCCAGTTGAACTCAGATGCCACAACACTTATGGATGTCAAAGGGTAACTCCACCAATTTTGCACATTAAAGTGTGTTTGGGAAGTACTACCACAAATGTGAAAAAGTAGTAAAAGCCTTTTGTTGCTCCAGAGGAGGCTGCATGTAATCTGACTGACAGCCTCAAGCGATGTCACTTATTATCTAAGTTGCTTTATGGGTACTGTAGGCGTTTTGGTTTTGAAAGGGAATAAGAATATGTGGAATAAAAAGGCAATATCTCTGGTTCTGCTGTGTCAGTTTTGATCAATTGTTTTTAAACTGCCCATGATGAGTTCAACAGTGAGTGCAATGCCAGACCAGCGGGCGGCTTGTCAAAGCCTGGTGCCTACATTACCCATACATCACCAATTTTAGCGAGTTTTTTCTGATTAAGGAAGACGTGTTCCATTATTGGTTCAGAAAATCCCACTTGTACTAGATGGACTATTTAAAAAACACCTTGGCCTCGCCGGAAAATGCATTGTCACGCAGCCGAAAAAAAAAGTTGACCTTTTGGAGATTCATGGTTCTCACAGGACAGCGACACTGCAAACACCGAATGATTTTACAGAATAGGTTGCATTCCAGAAGATTAAACTACCAACCGTAGATAAAGTAGTGAAAAATGAGCTCAACCTTTAACATTTACAGCCATAAAATGAAAGATACACATTAAATGCAGCAGGTAGATTCATCCAAAAACATCAACAGTTTTACTTTTGATATTTAAAGTACAATTTGCTGATAATACTTGCAATGTTTTACTTATTATATTAAAGCAGGGCTTTAACTTGTAGAGCAGTATATTCACAGTGCAGCAGTAGCTGCACTTTTACTTGAAAAGGATCTGAATACTTCTTCCACCGCTGGTGAATCGTGATGGACTGTTTGCTGGTGGGGGGATGCCTCAAGCGTTCACCCATTTAGCTGTGTTTTCTTTCCTTCTTTTGTTACTCACACAAGGCTCGAGGTGAATTGTAGCTCCCACTGTTGACAGGGCCCCAGTGACCTTCCTCCCCACTGAGTGCTGGAAACACTGGACAGGCTACCACGGTCAGGCTCTTGTGTTTACCGAGTCTTTCAGAGCGGGGCTGCAGATCTGGGATCAGCAATCAGCTCCAATTCTCTGCAGGTTCACTCCCAGCGAGGTGACACACGCGGCTGATCTCCGGCCAGAAATCCCTCTGCGAGATGCTTGACACCAGCTTAGGTCTCCGGTTCTCGGGTTTCTCTGGTGCTGGTGTGCATTTGCTGTCCTTCCCACTGTTGACTTTCCAGCCTGCCGCTATGTCTAAATAAACAGCGGCTGGGTTTAGGCTAGCTCTCCCTTCTGTCCCGTCACTGCTCCTCACCCTTATCTGATGCAAGCGACATAGGCTGGACTGCACTATGTAGTAAAATCCCCACCACATACACACACATACACACTCCTGCCATCTCTTGTCAACGCACAAAGCTCTCAACAATTAAGGTCATTTAAAAAATAAAAAATGCTTTTGTGCCATTCTCAGACGGATAGTCAGGGGACATTTAGAAAAATAATCAAAATAACTTTCTCAGTGTAACCCCCTGCTCTTTGCCTTTTAAACCCCCAGACAGTCACAACTAATGGAAAACAGATATCTCCCTTAGAGGACTATTCAGGGTAATCATGTTATTCAATAAAAAAGGTTCAACAAGTTACTTATAGTATGGATAACTGGACACAGGCATTGCATTTTTTGTTGTGTATCACACACAGGTCCACTATCTGGCCTTGGCCAAAACAATGGAAAATTGGATCTGCGCTGTTATTGATTTAAAATGAATTGTAAAAGGAATTATTGATCGTTTGCAAACATGCCAATAAAGTTACTGAAGACAAATATTACACTCTAAATGTTTCAATAACAGCGAGTGTGTCTTGGCGAATAATTTATTTTGGAACTAAGGGCCAGAGAGAGAAGAAGGGGAGGGAGTGAGAGAGAGGGAATAAAAGGAGGTGTGAATGGGAGGGATCTCTGAGGAATCCTCCACTGGCTCCAAACAGAGGTTCTAACACACATTTTAGTGACCTATTAAGAGCATTATGGGCCCCTCGTCCACATCGGCCCTCAGCCCTGGTAATCTGGCCTATCCTCTTAAAAGTGGAATTGATTGAAAGAATTGATCTTCTCCGGGGTTGGCAGACACAGCCCCAATAATTACCTCACGTAAATCTCTGCAATCACATATGAAATGTCAGGATCTTCTGCTACCAGTCCGTCTCTCAGCTGCTCTTCCTCGGTAGCTGTTTCGAAAAGCTCCTATGACACTTCACCAGCGGTTGATAAAGGGGCGACTGGGTTGAGTGAAAGGAATTTATCATAAACACTCCAGACCTACAATCTTAGGGCTATAAATTGTCCAGATTTTCAAATATATATATTTATATATACAAATATAGCAAACATGTCGTCTCTACTTGCTGTTGGCTATATTATATGTCATTTCAAGCAGATGAACATGTAGATATCACAGTACAGAACATTCTACAGAACTTTCTGTTTAAAAAGTACATGTAGGAAGATGGGCTATCTTAGCATACTCACCTATCTTTATCTTGAGTAGTTAAAGGGTAAACTCCACAAACTTTACACATTAAAAAGTAACAGTAACAGTAACAGGTCTTGGGAACTACTACTGCATATGTAAAGAAGAAAGTAGTTAAAAGCCTTTTGTGACTCGAGAGGAAGCTGCATGTAATCTGATGAATGCCTCAAATGATGTCACAAGTTGCACCATGGGTAATGTAGGCAATGTAGGTCCTTACTGACTCCGCCCCAGGATGCCCATACTGTATTTCTTTTGTCAAACTAGCCTTCATCTTCTCGTGCAGAGAGAGTCAGCGACTTCGACTTGACGGTTAGGGCTTGCGTGGGGCCTACAACATATTCCACGCTATTGGCTGCTGCCTGTTTTGACAGGAAATACATAACTATGCCGAAGCAACTTGCACTCATGGGGACTTTAACATCAAATGTTTGGTTTGTAGAGCCACATAGCCATGATTTTAAAATTTGAGCCTGCATGCATCATCATTCTAGATGTGATCCTGTCATGGGAATATCATCAGATAAACCTCTGTATATACATTTAGATACATCAACTATCTATCTGTGGGTAAATCCATTATGGAAGGACAGAGTATGTGCGATGACAAGCTTAGCATGCACACACATGATTGTAAACCACCAGCTAACAAGCCGATCAGCCATCTCTGATTAAATGTTATGCATAAGACCCCTGTCTCTCGACTAAAAAGGCAGCGGGTATGCACAGGCAGCCACGGAGCCCTAAAAAGCAGCTGCGAAGATGGGAGGGTGCAGGATTAGGGCCCTGAGCCTTACTCAAATGGGGCATTTCCATGACAGTGAGCTGCGCCACAGCTTAACAGCCCGCCCCTGTTTATGCTTTTTGGAGGAGAAGCCGGATTCCCTCCCCGTGACAGATGGCCTTTCAGCCACAAAGTGCTGTGTTTAGACTTAGCTTGCTCTGGGGCAAGACAGCAAAGCTCTGATGACACAGCAATCGGCAAACAACTCCCAGATGCTGAAGTGGTGGCCACAGAGAGCACAGAGAACTGGCTGACCCACCAAGCAAGTAACCAAATGACCAGAGAAGCTGCTCAGCTTCAGCTAAATCTGCCAGCGAGGGGGGAGGCAAAGCAAGGGACACCAGAGATAATGACGGGGCTTAGAAACCAAAGAAGTGGCTTGGCTTGAAGATACATGACACAACTCAATTTAGATCCAACCCGATCCAATCGAGAGCGTTTGCTTACTTCAGAGCAAATGCCCCCGACTGAATCAATACACCCGGAGGAAAAAAAAAGAAAAAAAGTTCTGCTCTTAATTAAGAGGATTGTTAAATTTGGTCAGTTGAAGTGTAAAGAGATTTCTTTACTAGGCAGGCAAAGAGCGAAGCAGACAATTTTGCATTGGAGGGTAAAGTGAAAAGGACCAGCTGCTGGAGAGAATTAGCCCAGTCTCATCTGATCCAACACAAACCTAGTGCTGCTTACTCTCAGAAAAAAAAAAATCTGGCCTGACCCAGTCTGACCCCTCATACAAAGCCAGAGAGGCCCTGGAGGCAGTGAATTAATTGCAGCCCACTAAGCCTGATACACCATATCTTAAATAGGAATGAGTTGCCGGCTCAGAAGTGCTGCAGTGTGGACTATAAAAGGCCTTAAAAAGGGGAATTTTGTTCAAATTGTGCCCAGTTAACCAAAACAAACACTGCAGGAGTGCTTTTGCTCATCGGACTGACCCTACAAAAAAAAAAAAAAAAAAAAAGTGGAGATCGGTTAGTTCACAAGGTTTTTACATGCGGGGCCTCGACACTCAGGTACAGCAACACGGATATCTGAATGATGCTGGTAAACAACACAAGCCCCGAGCAGCAGGCAACAGAAGAAAACTTCCTCGAGTTCCCTCCTCGCCCCCTACCTCTCACGCGTCTCGGGGAAAACAGCTGATGAAAAATACCATCCTCTCACATCTCCTCACGCTGAAATCATTTAGAGAGTGGAGGCGTTATTCGCTGTGTTTACCCCGGCTGCTCACTCTTCAAACAAACACTGTTGGAGCCACCTAAATTGGCCTCTCGCACCGTATAGATTTCCCATCACAGGCCAGCATCTAAAGAAGACACAGATAGGAGAGCGCGAGGAGAGGAGAAGCCGAGCGTTCGCCAGTCTGATCGCTGACCCTATTGTCTTCCTCAAATAAAATACATACTCAGATTAATAGGCCCAATAACACAGAGAGACGGCTCATTGCGGAGGGGAAGGGTGCCTTATCACCCCAATCACTGACTCGGCTGCTTTTGTTTTCTAGGAAGAGCGGAATTAAATGTAAACAGAGGAGTTCGGCTGACACCAACGCCACTGTTCAAAACCGAAAGGGCTAGTTTATTAGCCGCGATGTGGAGCATTTAGCCGGATGCCACAGGATGAGGCCGAGGCTCTTATTGAATAGTAGATAGCCATGTAACGGTCCAGGCAGCACGGGAAACAAGAAATGTCATGTCTGGGGGCTTCTGACGTCAGTGGATCAATAGCGGCCTGACGAGGAATTTTAAAAGATACTATCAGTCTGACTGCTGGTGGCAATAAACTGAAGATTAACCTTTACGTCCCTCCCAGTCCCGGGAAGTACCCTGAAGGGCATGCTCCACTGTTTACTAATCAAAAAAAGTTGCTTTTTCGATAACATGAAAGCAAGGAATCGCTTAGTGGCTCTGCACTAGACCCTGAAAGTTATTGACTTCTTCCCCCTACCTATATGAGCATCATAAATGTGAAAGATGAACACTCCACAGCCAAGTCTTATATATCAGCGGCTACGGCATCGCAGATGTGTACAGACACAGCTTGGTTTATTAAAAATAAACACCATATATTATTGCAATGCTGCAGCACAAATGTAATAATTCCTGTTGCGGTGCATATAGGAACACAGAGAATGTAATCACATGACAAGAGAACGATGGGGTTGTTGTTTGGGAGAGTCTGCTTGGCTGGCTGCATGGCTGTGTCCTTTGTGAGCCACGGGGAAACAAGAGCCCTTTTTCTGCTCCAGAAGCATGATCCTCTTTCACCCCATACCTTTGAGCCGGGAGCCAAGGTTTTGAATGGCTGTGACCTCCGTGGCCCCTGCCGGCCCCCTCTGGCCTCCAACCCTCCAGCTGTTCATCCTTCCAGCCCAGCACACTGCCCCAGTACCCCCAGTTTGCGGAGGCAAGAGGAGCAGCACCCCTCTGGGCCTAAGAACTGACCCCCAGGCCAAGGCCACAGCACCACAGGCATAATACCAGTAGTTCCCACATGAGCGTTGGTGCATGGCGAGAAAGGAGGAAGATAGAAAAGTCGGGGAAAATTAACTGGGCTGAGGGTTCGGGGAGGGCTAGGGGAAAAAAAAAAGAAATAAATGAAGCGGAGGAGTGGGAGATGGATGTACCTCATGTAGGGAAGGGAATCGGAAAAGAGGAGCGGATGTGTGCGGGATAAATGAAAAGAGTGAGGAGAGAGTAAAAAGCAGAAGAAAAAAAAAACAGGGTGCAGGGAGTGTGGGGAAGCGTGGTCAGATGAAGTAAGTAGCGACAAGGCAATGAGATGGTGCTGCACAGACGCAGACAGACGCCAAGGTGCAATAGAAGAGCTTGCTTCCCCTTCTGCATGGCTGGCTCCGATGACAGGACAGTATTCCCTCTGCACCAGCCGCTAACTGGATGATAGCACCAATCTCTCCCCTCTCACTACCCTTCTCGCTTTCTGTCTGTGTCTGCCTCGCTGTCATTAGTTTCTTTCTTTCTTTCTTTCTTTCTTTCTTTCTTTCTTTCTTTCTTTCTTTCTTTCTTTCTTTCTTTCTTTCTTTCTTTCCTTCCTTCCTTCCTTCCCTCCTTGCTTTATTTTCTCTTCAGTTTACTTCTACTTTTTTTCTCCACTTTTCCCCAGCTGAAGTTGCAGCACCCCCTTACACCGACAGCATAGCGGCCACCTAAAGCAAACATTAGCCTATAGCTTTGTTTGTTTACCTGTGAAAAATCACCGCCTCGGGCCCGACTCTCATTAGAGCAGCCAAACAAAGACAACAGCGACTTGAGAACGCTTTTTAAAAAAAATGCCTATAATATGATGATGGGCTGTGCGTGTGTGGGAGGGGAGGGGAGGGGAGTGGGCTCTGCGCACTCGTGCAGCGAGGGCGAATGGAAATCGCCTCTGTACAGGATGAAAGCCTCTGAGGACTATCCATTGACTATGAAATTTGATGATCCCCCCTTCACCTTCAGACACAGAGAGAGTTCAGCTTAACATTGCCCTGGGCACTAAACCTTGGAGGCTGCGGTGTGAAAGGGCTCTAGAGTGTGCGGTTATAAACGGACTTGTTTTTTTTCTCCTTCTTCTTCTTCCTCTTTTTTTTTTTTCATAAGCAACACCTGCCTCATTCTTCATCCCTTTTACATCGTACACAGAATATGTCTAAATTGCATTCTGTCTGTCACAAACTCCATAAGGGGATGGATGACTCATAGAAGTTGTGAGCGTATATTTCCATACATTTCTCCGAGGCTCATAACGGGGTGATTCACTGATTCGCTCATTGAATGGGAGTGTATTTGAATATGAATGTGTGTGTGAAATCGTCTTGTGTATGGCCGTGCATATGGTTCCTATGTCTGTAAGTGGTGTTCGTTGCACGTGTGTATGCGATCTGTGTGTATCAGCGCACACACACACATGCGCCCGCTCGGTTGGTGGGGTGTTGGCAGGGTTGTGGTACCCTGCTGGGACCAACCCTGCCCAAGCAGCCTGGTGGAGGGGACAAGCTGTGGCATGTACACCCACACACACACATGCACGCATGCACTCACACACACACACACATACACACACACACACACAGAGCAGCTGCTCCTTCTGCAGCTGCTGCCGTCGCCCAACCCAGAACTCCCTGTTCCAAAGGAGGGTGAGAGGGGAGCGAGGTGGTGGGAGGGGGGTCGGTGGAAGAAAAGAACGGGGAGAGGGGAGGGAGAAGGAGGAGTGAAGGAAAAGTGGGAAGAGTAGAAGAAATGGGAAAGGAGAGAGAGCTGACAAAATAAATTGGAAAGATATGAGGAAGAGGTGAGAAATGGGAAGGAGGAAAGGTAATGGAAGTGAGAGGGGAGGAAAAGAGCAAAAAGGGGGGAAAAAGCTGAGGGAGGGAAGATATCTGAGACACTCAAAGCGATCACACATACTCGTATACACAAAGATCCTCTCACCTATTAACAGGTGAAAAAATATCCACTATCACCTCCATTCCCACAGTCCATGTGTCACAAAAGGTTTGCTATTAGAAAGGATTTAACAATGGGTAAAATGATCCATTAAACAAATTCATTTATCTGACAAAAAGAAGTTATTGATAAGTCGGTTGTAGTGTTGGATGTTCGTGGTATTTGACGAGCTTAGAAAGAGCCTAAAAAATGACCACAGAAGGCCAAAAACACTCATCGGGGGGTGAGCAGCGTGTGGAGGAAGCTTGTTGTTAATGATGCCGGCTGTCAATAGATGGGAGGTGTAGAGCGAGGGGAGATTGCAAAAGTAAAGATTTGCAAAGTCTATGTGTGGGAAACACTGCGCTTCACTTTTGAAGTGAACACAAATACAGTGTGAACAACTACAAAGCACACTCACCATCAACATTTTCACAGGTTAAGCGCAGATTAGACTAAATCCTGGCCTATATTCCCAGCGATGGAGAGCATCCATTGAAGATAACACATTACTCCTCAACTAAGCTTAATCTGTGTCTGGGAAAACAAACACCCCCGACATATTGTGTGACAATCCTCTCACTCGAGACTCACGTAGGTTGATACAAAAAACTCAAATCAATAACTGAAATCTGACCGCAGTCCATGATTGCCTATCAATAAATTGAACGGGGGGGAAGGTGCTGTCACTGCCAGGAATGTTTTGAATTTTAAAATAATCCCACTTTCTCCTCCAGAGGGCTCAGAGGGAAACTCACTGTGTTGATTTGTCAAAGGCTGCCACCAGGCTTCAGAGCAGATAGCGAGGAAGAGGAAGAAGAAGAAGAAGAAGAAGAGGGAGAGGTTGGCTATGGGGGGGGGTCCACATCGAACGTGTCCAATTAGCAAAGTAATTAGTTAATTAACATAGAGGACCCCGAAGGCCTTCCTAAGCAGCCTTATATAGACCTCCTCCAAACCAACAGGCAGACCTTGAAGGCTTCACTAAGCAGTGCAGTGTAGATAGACCAGCTAACCAGCCTACACCATCATCTGTCAAGCACACACATTCTCTGGAATACCCTCCACATGTCAGCTTTTGCATTCAGTGTCGGTGACATATTTTGTATTCGCGCACAGGCAGAGAATTCAGTATCACTGTGACATGTGCTGTCAGTGCTTCTGGCTCACTGTGGGCCGGCTTCCTGCTGCTTAAAGCCACAATAACACATGGGTACAGGCTGGCTGGGCCACCTCTCTGTGACACACCATCTTTAGCTGCTGCTGATGTCACATCCTTCCCCCTGCAACAAATGACATTTAAGTGATTATGCACATTTTAAATCTCCTCCTCAGTGAGCGGTGTTTTAAGAGATGTATCAGCTTTTTACAGCGACAACACCTGACGTAGCTTTTCATAGCTCCCCACCTTATAAAGATCCGAGCAATCAGTGCCCCTGTATTTGCAACGGGGGGGGAGAGACAGGGAGAGAGTTAAAAAGACCGTCTGCCCTGCATCGCTTCATAGCCACAGGCAGTTGCACAGCACAGGAGAAATGTGCTTACATCATCACATGCGGTCCAAGCATCCTGCAGAGGGCACTGCTAATAGCAGAAACACAGAGCGGAGGAGGCGAGCGACCAGCCCAGGAGAAACTTGGCGAGGCGCTCCCACGCAACTAGGATTTCTGACATTCTTGGCAGCCTTTCAGAGAGGTCAGTCCTAAAGTATTCGAGCAGAGCTAACCTTCAAGAGGGACCATGTTCCAGCAAGCCGAGACCAGAGGCTTAATTCATCACTAATTAAAGTCTGCATGGGGCGCAGGGATGAATCTTTCTCAGAGCGTCTCAAACCCCACTATCCAAAGTAATAGCCCTATGATTTGGACAAGATGTTTCTCCCTAGCAGGCGCTGGGGTGATATCATAGCAAATGGATTGCTTGTTTGAATATTTTCTTCCCTCTAAGTTCAAAGAAGGAGAGAGTAAGAGGGATTCGGCACCAGTCTCCACACTGTGACCCAGATAAGGTCCCTGCCATACACGTGGAACGGATCGTACATGCAACATGTGAGTTTTGGATGTTCTGCACATGCAACAGGGATAAAACGCATCATGCTGCCCACATTCAGGCTGAGCGTGCCCTGAGATCAAGTCTATTCCGGGAAAAAAAACATAGTCAGTGTCACTGCTCTTGTTTATAAGTTCAAGTGGGAGTCACAAGCAGCACAAACACAGCAAACCCTATCGATCCATATCTTTTCCAGCTGCTCTAATCTAGTGTACAGGCACGACTGCAATGGCGCACAGCTGCCTTGTTGCATGTATCGGACCCATCTCACCCACAGCAACATTTTTCTAGGTGTAATAACAGATAGGATCACATAGCAAATGCCTGAGCAAAATGATGAGAGCTATGCAACGGGGAGCATTCTTCTCATGACTCCTCTTAACCAACTGAATCTTTCTGTCTGTGTCTGAGTGTGTGTGTGTGTAAAGTGTGTGTCTTTGCAGGTTCCAGAAGCGTGGGTAGCCAGCTGCAGAACTGTTCTGGATGCTGATTGGAAGTGAGTGTTGAGCGCTCAGGACAATTATGGAATCATTACCGCCGCCATGCCAGAGGCAAAATATGAACACTGTGCCATTTGTCAACCAAGTGCAGCTTTCTAATCAAGCTCACATGTGTTTGTATGGTGGTCTTGGAGTGCGTGCGCGTGTGCGCGTGCGCGTGTGCGCGTGCGCGTGCGCGTGGGTGCATGCGTACGTAAATCCGAGAGCCTTGGCATGTTGGCAGAGGAAATGGAATGTCACTCGGCATGTGTGCACACATGTTTGTGAGGGGGTAATGGATGAGTCAAGATCCCTGCCCAATATTTAGTGTCTGTATATTTGTTTAAAAGTGTGGTGGCATCCAAAGGGACGACGGCACATGTGTGTGCGGGTGCGTGTTGGGAGAGGGTGAGGAATGCCCTGCCCGAGCACAACTGTCTAAACACGTCCCCGTCAGCTGTCTCCCCGCTCCCATCGCGGAGAAATAACTTAGCATGAATTTGTTTTTTTCACCACACCCCGCGCTATCATCTCACACTGCCGCGAGTTCGTGCGTGGGAATGTCCCTCTGTGGCCTCTCTTTCAGACTGGAAAAGTGCCTGTCGGTGTACCAACAAACCAGCGTGGGAGCCTCAAAGAGATGGTGGAACGACTGGAGGAAAACACCTCTTTAATCAGTCTTTGTTTTTTTTTCCCTCCTGCCTACAGGAAGCACCTGTAATCCATCTCCCCCTTCATGGATCGGTGTGGTAGCGAGTGGCATAAATGTTTTAGGAAGATTTAATTAATTGATTCAACGAGTGATAATAGCAGGTGGTATTTATCACAGGTGCATTCGCTTTTTATGGCTTGTGAGAGCCCGCGGCAAAGTCAGTGTAGTGTGCAACTCCGGCGCTCCAGAAGCAAACAGTGAAGATGTGTGATCAACATACTTGTGAAATTGTAACTTTTTTAAAAAAAAGTTTTGCTCTTCCGGAGCGTAACTGGACTCTTATCTACCCACTCTCTCCCTCTCTGACTAATAAAGTGTTCAGTCTCAGGCTGGTGTGTATGCGCCGAGTCAGCCGCTGAGATATGAGTGTTGTAAGTGCACAAGGGATTAGCAGTTCAAACATTGATCACTGATAAGCTCCAAAAAGTGGTCATGCATCTTGTCACTGTCTCTGCACTATTCTTCCTCTCAGCACTCAACTAAGCCGGTTTGTGCATGTAAAACAATACGAAAAAAAGACACATCGCCGGCCCTGATGAAATCCCTGTTTGACATAGCTGGCCAAGATCCCCCCCAGACAAAAACAAGCCATTACTATTAGTCAGTGGAGATCAAAGACGTGCCCCAGCTGAACACAGTGTTGGGGATTGCAGCGTCTGACAGCCATCTGCACTGATGAGACAGGAACACACATTAGACATTGACAGCAAAGGAGGTCCAAGTTATTCCAACGTCAGGTTTGATAAATTCGCGCAAGCTACACTTTGCTCGGTGGATAGAAGTAAAAGTTTGAAAATGGAGTGAGAAAAAGTGAAGATGAAAAGCAAGTTTATCAGAAGATGAGGGGAAAATGAAAAGGGAGTGAGGAGGAGAGGGGCGAGGAAGGGTGGAGGGTTGGTGGGGTGAGTTTAGATAAAGGACTGGTGAGGAAGACAAGAGGGAAAACAGTAAGACTGCCTGTCCCTCGGTGAGACAAATTGGCAAGGAGTTCAGAGTGAGCAAACGTCTTCATCTCAAAGCCTGTGGAGCAATGGATGCCCAGGACAAATCAACAAGCTCCACAGTTTGCCTGCATAAAACGCAAAATACCATCAGCTTCAAAAAACTATGATCTTCCCTGGAGCATATGAGCAGGGGTTCGCTCCTCTGGGTTTACTGAATTGGTCTGTGGATCGATCACACAAAAACAGCATTTCAAAGGGTTTGAGGAACCATGAGGTCTTTCTTTTTTCCCAGACTTTAACACAACAGACTCCAACATAGACAGCCCTGCAGACACTTGTGGCTGTGGGGTCCCAGAAGGCTTAAAGATGTCTCTTGTCTCTCCACCACCGCTCATAAGAGCTCGGTGAAAAACAGCAGTATATCAGTCTGGTTCTGTGCACCAAAATACAAGGCAAAGACTGAGGAAGTTGGAAGTAAACAGAGAAAAAGGGAATGGACTCGAGCAAAGGGAGAGAACGATAGGAGCTTAGCTAAAAAGGCTTTGGACTCCAGCCCAACTCCAGAGATTTAAACTCAGAAGAACTGGAGGAAGGGTGCCATATGTGCATCAGTCGCATTGACCAAGCTTGAACCTACATGCAGCAGCTTCACTGCAACATGTGTTTTTGCCATCAGAGCCATTAAAATCCCATTACATAGTGTAACAACAGAGATTGTAAGACTCCTTGTGACTTTAAGAATAATTCATCATGTAAATTTACCATGAATGATGTATTTACAGGCATAAAGATGCACACTAGTTGACATTTAATGGTTCTGCTTCAATTTATCAGTTTCATAATTTGAGAAATAAAATGCACAACACAACTTTTAATAATAAAAGGGAAGCGCAAACTGGTGCAGATTGAAGATAATGACATTTTTCCAGACCACTGAAGCTTATAAAAAACACAGAAAAAGGTCATGTGTTACCTGTTTCTCATGTAGATTGTTACTGTCAGTTGTGTAGTCATTACAAATGGTGTTGCATTCTTTACAGTTGAGACTAATGATGTCCTGACCTACAGGGGAGGAATGCCAACTCTGACCACAGCTGCCCTCTCAGGCCAAGAAGCAGAGTGGACTCTGGGGTCAAAAGTCACGCATGATGTGACTTGATCCCGCACAATCAATGGACACAGGGTCCTGGCCTTTGGCAAGCATGCGCCTAATGGGGTATAACAACCGGACAAACGGTAAAGAGAAAGGATCAGAAAAAGAATGACCGCTGAAGAATGACTAACTTTCTTTCTTTTGGGGAAAAAAGCCTAAGCATTGTCACCATGAGAGAATTCAGTATCACAAATTTAGTGGACCATTTTATGAACAATGTCAAATTGTTTTAAATAATTCTCAAGCATCAAGCATGGCAATGTCTGCAAATGTTAGCAGAGGAAATGCCACCACAACCACCACCACACACACACATGCTTGTACTTCTAAACTTGGGAGGAACCTCATCGACATAATGCATTTCTTAGCCTTTTACCTTCACCGCAACCATAACAACTAAATGCCTAACCTCAACCCAAAACCATAATTCAAGCCTAAACCTTTAAACCAAATCTTAACCATCAAACAGCCCTTAGAAGTTATGACGACTGGTCCAAATGTCCTCACTTTCCAAAAATGTCCTCACTTCACGGTTAAGAACTCCTGGTCCTCACTAAGTAGCAAACACAAAGATGCACACACAGACTCGCAAATACATACAAACAACCGAATGGGTATTTGACAGGCACAGGAAAGGACAAATGTAGAACTTCGAGTGCTCATTAATTAGCATTGTAGCATATAAAATAGAAATAAGTGTCTGGGATTGTTGGGTCATTGGGACCCGGGGTTGTGTGTGTGAACCATTTTAATTGCAACCCCTGGACACAGGCATAAGCTCTGTAAATAACCCAGCCACTTTGTTAATGTGTTCATCATTATCCCATTCCATCATCTGGATGGAAATAGCATTTTGGTTTCGCTTTAACCCCATGGAGCTGGCTAAATAATAATTTATCAGAATGAACCAACTACTGAAATATTTTTTACTAGTAAAAGCCTAAGTGCCAGTGGACCTATAAATCTGGGTTTCCAAATTGTCGAAATTCGGGGTGTAAATGCCCGTAAATGTGGAGTCACCTCCACAATGAGGAACAGACAGCAACACGGGGAGAGAGACTTTGCATAGGTCCATTTCACACTTCATAAAGCAGCGACATATTTATTCCATGCATTCTACTCGCATGGTCCCTTCAACCAGGTAACGGCTATACAGCCTGAAATGATTCATTTGCTCAGTCATTTTCCCCACTTAGTTTTGGGTTTTAAGTGCAATTTGCAGAATACTGCATTGTGCGACAATGTTTTTACCTGATGTTTTTGTCTCACTGCAGGGAACGAGCAGGGAATTGCCTCTCGCCCAATAACTACGTTCTTTAAAAAAACCCAAATACACACTGCTTGAAAAAAAGGGGTTGTAAAAATGTGCTGTGAAACGGCATGGTAAATATCCCACCTCTGGTGGGGTAATTTACTAAACCTTGTAATACACGGTAAAATAGAAGCATATAAACAGCTTTCTTTTTTTTCCAAATTAGTCAATACGATTTTATATAACATTTTATGATAAAGACACACAAACTTAATCAGGAATATAATTTGTTCCTTTGAGAGACATGCAGAGTTGAGGTTAAAAAGGGTAAGCCTCAGGTAAATGCGAGGCAGTGGGAGTACACAGGCCTGCCTCTTATTTCTGTCTGATTTAAAAGAACCCATAGGGGGCCTGTGGTAAACACAGCAGGGACATGAACCTCCATTAGTGGGAGAATGAGAGGCTGGTGTTGTACTTAGGCTTCTTATAATGACCAACAAGCCCCCCCCCCCCCCCCCTTCAGTCCCCACATACCAACTCCCACTCCACCATTTCTGCTCCAATTCTATAGGTTTGACCACTAAGACCCCCATTCAACCCGTGTATACGAGAAACTTTTCTTTTCCCTCCACTCTTTCCCCTTCTCCAGTTCAGTACCCCGCTCACTCCAGTGAGAAGCAGGTCCCTATCAGACGGCTGACCGGGCTCCTGCTGGTTTATGGGAAGTATTGTGATCCCACAAGCTCTCTCAGGGGGGATCAGCACTTACGAGGGCCGATAGAGCTGCTGATTTGATCGTCTCTTCTTTCACAGCCTTTCTCGAGTTTTCATCAAAACTTCTTGGCCCACTCACCATGGGAAGCCTCGGCGCAAATGTGATTCTCCCTGTGTCCGTGAAACAGTCATCATCTGCAGTGGTGGAGACACTGATGAGGACGGGGGATACTTGAGAGAACAGGGGCTGAACCTCACATCAACCCAGCCACATGAAAGCAGTGGAACTCTAAATATTCAGCACCGCTTCAAACAGTTCTTCCAATATTTAACAGCCATTCCCTTCCCCGCAGACAGTCATCCTCATTTTAGTGAGTGACGTGAATCGTTTGCGTGCCCCTTGCAGGAGTTCAGTCACGTTAAAGGGAGTTAAATAATCAATGAACTTAATCGATCTCATTTAGCATCCAAATAATTACACATCGAAGGCCTCTAATTATCACAAATAATCATCGTTGGAGAGTAATGAAGTTAGATTACAACCTCCTTTTGGTAGTTTGAATTCTTTTTGCTTTAGCTTTTGAATAGTCTAATTATAGTATCCATCAGATAATAATGTAGCATGTCAAACACACTTCATCATGTATACTTTATGTTATTGCTGACTGTTTTTCACACAAGCAACAAACTATTAGTTATTAATTCATGAAACATTGAACATGTGTGATGTCATTTTTAGTAAAGGTGCTTTACTGTAGACTTCACACAATCAGAGGTGCAACATCTGTACAGGAATTTGAATCCAAGTTTAACATATATAACTAAATAAAACAATACAAAAAAGGTTATTATAGATTATGCTAATGTACATTCTTTAAGATGAAATTTAACGGTCCAGTGTGTAGGATTTGGGTGGGATCTATCGGCAGATATGGATGGTAATATTCATAGTTAATGTGTAATTTCCTGAAAACTCTGGATTATCATTACCATCATCACCTTAGAATGATCATTTTCTATCTACAGAGCGAGGAGGACATCTTCCATGGACTTCATGTTGCACCTCCATATTTCTACAGTAGCCCAGAATGGACAAACACTAGATTTAGAGAGGCAGCAATCACCAGAATGAATGTTGGCAATGTACATGCCTGAAAACCACAGGTGTGTTGAAACTTCATATTTCTTTATGTTGCAACTTTACATTTCTCAAGGTCCAATTTTCATTTTTATGTTGAGACAGTGCTGTGCTTATGGTCTGATTAGGTTTGAGCACAAACAACACTTCGGTTCGGGTGAGGAAAAGTATTTTGGCTTACAGTACTTCTTCTGGTTGCCACCAACACGGCTGGAGATGTCCCAAGGTCTCCTTAGAAATACACCGTAGTGTCACGCTTCCAAATGGTGAAAACGAGTCTCCCACTGTGGTCACTGGCTTTGAGACAGGTCATTAACATGTAGTATGACTGTGATATGGCATGTTTTGTGGAGATGTCAATATGGTACGTAATGTATGACACATACAAATGTGGTTTAACGGCCATCAGTGGGAAGGGCGAGGGCTAATCAATTGGTTGCAATCTGCAACCTCACCACTAGATGTCTCTTACTCCCACATACTGGGCCTTTGAAGAAAATAATGTCCTTATATTTTTGTTCTTGGTGACCAGTGTTGCTACAACAGTCTCTATTTCCCAGCATAAGCAGCCTAATTGGATAGTGGATTTACCAGCATATACAGTATATGTGAGTGGCCTAAGGGAGTATCTGGGTGCCAATTATTGCTGACTACATGCTACTTGTGTAGTAGACGCTAAGTCGCTGTGGATTCAGTTCTCACAGTGGTGCAGCTCTGTATTTCATTCAGACACTACACATCTGAAGCAGGCAAGCTAGTTTTATAACATGGAAATCTCAGAACATAGCTCATCGCTAGTTTTCTTTCAACAACAAATGTTTTGAATATGTCTGGCTAAAAATTCCAAACAAGCCATTTTATGTTGCGTTATAGTTTCTCAATTGTGCTTTAATGTTTGTCTAGCTGGCGCTGCTTACGTGCAGCACTTGAACACGATGGGATTTGTTCTGCAACATGTTGGTGTTGGTTGAAAGCATCTGGTCGGTATGGAGACCCAGAGGCCACTTGCTGACACTCATATTCCTTTTCACACTGAACAAAAAAATCCACCAACACTCAATAACATCTGGTCATGGTAAAGGGTATGATCTGCATTCATTCCTGGTAGAAGTTGTGGTTGCCGGTATTTATTGGCTCCAGCAGTTATGGAAACATGTCAGGTGGGTAGACACGGTCATTTCTGCCCCTTTTTTGATGCGATGCTGTGCCACGAGTCATTGCAGCGCAAATAGTTTTCCATCCAACTCTGTTGAAGCAGCGCATGAACAATATTCAGCTGTCACAAAAGGCAAAAATAAACAGCCACTGTAACATTATCACTGACCTCTGTACTGCTTTTTACTTTTCCCTTCCCTTGCTTGATTTTTAAGGGATGTTTTGGGAAATGTGGAGTCAAAAGGTTTGCAACTAGGCTATTGACAAATGGTATTAAAAAACCTATTGAATTTAGGGTACATCAACACTACTTCCAGACAACTGTTTGGGTTTTTTTTCTCGTGGAAACAATGCTGGTGACTACACAGGCCTGCTTGTTGCACTGTGGCAATTTCAAAGTGGAGGTTGGGAGGCTTTCCTCCAGAGAGAGGGACAGGAAGTCAGGCTTTAAAGCCAGAAAGTAATTGTTGACCAATTAGTCAACAGCCTTTTCCACGCATTGTTCTGTGACGGTAAAAAACACTGCTCGGTCCACCTTCTCAGGACTACTGAGCCACTATGTCACCGAGTGAAGCGGCACAGACTTATTGCATTGTGCTTTGATATCCTTGTGGATAACAACAGAATGCAACAGTTATTGTAAACTGATAGCGATGGCTTATGTCGGGGAAATCCCATTGGCATGGCCGGCATTTACTGGTAAACCAAAACACAAAGCCAATAATCTCTGTGTCATTAAGAGTGATTTTCCTCCACTCAACCTAATGTGATGACAGAGATAAAACCAGGCCGGTCCGACTGTACATGGGAGAGTGAGAGGCGCTATTAGGCAGGCAAATAATGACAGCGCTAACAGGAACTGACTCAACACTGCGTGCTCTAACAACGGTGAAACTGATAGCAACAGCTTGATTAGCCTCCCACTACCGTGTGTGATGTATTAATGGAGATAATATTGCTTAAAAAAAACATTATTAAAGGTTTAACAGAGAATCTGCAATGCTTTTAAAAAAGCAGAATTTTGAGGAGTGAAGCACGAAATCAAACGTGAAGAACGCTTGACAACACAAAAGGTTTTGCCCTTGCTATATTTTTCTTTTCAGGGACGTTTTATGGGGTCATCCAAATCATCATGTACGTCCATAACGATGTGTTCCAAAGCGCCTACCGGCAGAGAAAAAGAGCTCTTAGACAGCACTTTTGGCAAAGATAGCTTTTAACACAGCAATCAGTGGTTTGCTACACGGAGGGGTGCAGTGCGGGTCATGCATTCATTTTAGAAACAAGCGGAAAGTTGTCACACTTACCAGAGAGAGAAGCCCTAGCGTAATTAACACATTGGCAGATAACCCCTGCAATCTCCCCAGATACTGAGACTTCCGCTGCACCTCACACAGGCTCGCACAATTGTCTCCAGTCCTTTGAGGGCCTTGTTAAACGTGTTTGTTTTGGTTTTGACAGGTTTCTGTCACAGACAGACAGACACGGGGGTACTCCAAAGGCCAGCTATCTTCCCAGTTGTCCCGCGGTTTGTTTAGTTAGTCACTGTGCTCCAGGAGCTTAATAGCTTCCTCTACTTTCTAATGCCTACATTTATGGCTCGGAGCCCACATGTCTGTACAAACAGCCAAATGAGTCCAAGAATATCACACATCCGTGTTTAAGAAAAACTGGATTTATTTTTTTTTCTCCCATGTGCCTTTGCTGTACTGCATGTCGTGTGTATCATAATAATTCTGAAATGAGCCGCCGCCATTCCATGGTGCAACAGTCGCTTAATGTTTCATAAACGTCATTTGGAAGTAATTCAGTAAGCAGCCCTCATGAAAAAGAGATGAAATACAGATTGCCATTGGGTATATTAACACCTGTCACATCACACAAATATCATATTGCATCGCCGTGGTTACGCGGCTTTCCATTATTTTTCTTGACTCCCAAAACATCGCCTTATCCTCGCAATCTACCAATGTAATTACCTCATCAAATAAACTATCAAATAAGCCCCTAAAATAGGATTTGTGGAAGTGGGAGGGAAACAAAACAAAATAAAAAAAAGAAAGAGAAACATATCATCACATCCAACATATGTGAGACGTGTGACGTTTAGAAGTCAGGGGAGCAAAGCCTTGAGGGCATACAATCAATATTACATTTTCCATTGCCACCTTCATAGCTATTGTAAATGGCTTGTGTCAAAAATAATAACAGGTTGTATCAGGAACCTTGGGTTTGCAATTTCGCTCCTAGTGCTCGGAGGCCCCGTCTGCTCTCCCTCCCTTACTCCAGCACCACTGGGTGTTAATGACGCTGTGGTGGCAGACACTTCTCACACCACGGCTGACTTTTTTTTTTTTTTCTCCCCCGTCCCTGCCCATTCTTTATCTCTTTTCTCCTGACAGTTCTGAGAACTGCAGGGAAAATGTGTACGTGTAAGAGAACGCTTAGTACTAGAGATGATTAGCCCTTTGTGCGTGTTTCGGCGCTCACCCAGTAACATAGTATTATTAGCAGGGCTGCAGAGATTAAATCTATTCTCACTTCTGTTGTCATAGCACTCTAGGCAGCAATAAGCAAGATGAGATGCAGTAATATGCACACTACAGGGAAAGACTCCTCTTCACTGGAATCAGAGCTACTTCAGGTTCTTCTGAGAGAGAGGTACTTCACTGAATTCTTTTTTTTTTTTTTTTCCCAAGATGAGTTGACTGCCTTATCTCATCCAGACATTATCTCAGGTGTGGACTTGACAGTCCTCTTAAGACTTGCACACCCCTACACAAAATTCTACAATGTGCCGAAGTCGTTGAAAATGAAGAAATGAGTCTTCAAAGCTTGGGTGAAAGACTGTGGAAACCAGCAAGGGCAAGCAGATTTTTTTAGTATCAAACCTCCTCTCTCCTCTCCCAAAGTTATCAAACCACATCTTTTGTTGTCATTTGACTGAGAGTCTCCCAGCGGCACTAAATAAACCAGTATGTAATAAACCTACACACTGTGTGTTTCAATGTTTTAAAATTACATTTTTTATATTGTTTGTTGCATTCTTGCCCAGTTGCTCTTGGTCATTTTCACAAATTGTTCACAAAATTTGAGAGAAAACTTAAAGAAACTATCACCATCTTAAAGGTGCTGAAGAATTTCAGGTAAAAATAAATAAATACATAAATAAATAAATAAAATTAACAGCAGAATGTGACTAAATAATAGTTTTGATGTCATCTGGAGATTTCTACTGAAGTTAGCATGCTAAATAGCTAGCTACAGTCCGTCCTTTCTTGTATTACCACTGCGAGCTTCCAGTCTGGACCACTAGCGCATATACGAGTCTATTTTTATTTCTTACTTTTAATGTTATATTGTTTATTTCGTTTATTTTTTACCACTATTACTGTTTATTGTTATATTGAACTGTCCTTTGGCTGCTGTGACGCACAAATTTCCTCGTTTGTAGAACTAATAAAGGAATTCTGATACTGATAGCAGCGCTACAGGTAGCTACAGGTAGCTACAGGTAGCTACAGGTAGCCACAGTTCGCGGTTACTCTGGAGTGTAAATCCATGTGGTGGCCAGTTCCTTCATATTACATTTTTACGACTGCATAGCTCAGGTGCTTTGCCAAAAAAGGATTGATATCATCAAAAAAATGTTAAGATGAGGCAAACAAATGTCATGAAACTACAAGTCATTCCTAATCACATGCACTGAGTTTTGCAAGGATTTGATGTGAAACCCAGGCTTTTATAACCTGCAGTGTCGGTTTCTACCGCAGAGACTCAGATAAGCACTTTCCACTCCTTTCCGAAAACAGTATGCTGTCACACTTCCAGGAACATCCCCTGTGATATGATGGTGTCCGTCCCCTGCTATGTGATAAATGAGTTTCAACGAAGAGTGCTATTGAGGAGTGCAAAAACCAAAAGTAATATATTATGACAGGATGATGCTGGGGCCAATCATCACGTCGACAGACAGGAGCCTGGCAGCCCTGGCTTTTGTATGTGTAGTCATTTTCCGTAGGCTTCCAGAGAAACTCCTTTATACTCATGTCTCTGTCTGTGCAGGGCTTTTAAATTGTCCTCCCTTATCTTAAGGAGAATCTGCAGGAAGTCACTGAATCCCAGCTTATCTCGGTTAATTGTGGATGTGTTTGTGTGTCTGTGGAGCAATGGAGGAGGGGACTTGAGAGGGTGCCAAATGCCGCAAGATGGATCAGAGCACGTCGGGACAAGAGAGGCAGAGGCACCAACATGACTGACAGACAACACCAACATCTGACGGAAACAAACAACACAGGCGCGCGCATACAACAGCGGCCATATAAAAAAGCTGACGGACACACCCGGGGTCTGGGTGACATTTAATCCATCCATCACGTTTGAGCTGACAGGCAGATGTCAGAGATGTTCAAACCTCGTGTGTGAACTGTTTGGGAGGCAAATGTAAACAATGAGTTGATTAGTGATGTGACATAATTTCTTAACAAAAGAACACTGCCTACAGCGCAGTCACCAAAATAAAAGGTTGGTGTTCTGCGCACCAGGAATATTTTTGTATCGGGGAGCCAGAAGGGGCCACTGAAGTTTTTTTATAACAAATAACGTTAATTTTGGGATTTTGGTAGACGCTAAATGAGCTAGATATTTTTAGCGAGATGTCGTTCAAGCTGTGTATGTGGTTACAAAACCTTTTAGAGCTCTCTTCTTGGTGACAGAACCAGGTAAGCCAAAACATGATCATTCCGAACCCTGACCAAGTGGTTCTTGTGCCTAAACCTAACCAGACAGTAACAACATAAAACTGAAAATTGAACCTAAAGAAACATAAAGATGCAACATTATCCTTGGTTTTCAGAAATGTACATTGCCTACATGTATTGTGGTCATTGGGCTGCTGCCTGAAGTTACTTTGAACATACAGGGGAAGTCTGACAGAATTTGAGAATAACATTCCAAATGTTCATTTAACAAAAGCCGCTTCTCAATGCTTTCAGGCAAACATTGCTGTCCAGTAGACAGGCACCTTAGGGATGTGCAGCATCCAGTTGTGCAACATGAGAGATGGCTCCAAAGGGTGTCTTAAGGAGGTGATAAAAAGGTCTGTGACCTTCCCCCAATTGAAAACTCCCCCCCCCTGATTTGTGAGCCACAGCCATGGAGAGTGTTGTTTGAGGCAGAGAGAGTGGGTGGTCCGTCACCGGGTTCATGCACCTCTCTCTCTACAAACAGTCCAAATTTACATCTTTTTAATGGCCGCTGTGTCCACTGGCTGTTGTAAATCAAGAACGGGGTTTTAACCTCTAGGAGCCAGCAGGGGTTAATGCTGAGGGCAACGGCCACTGCTGTTCAGGCCTAGGAGCGAGCAAATGGACGCCCTTGAAAAACAACAAGCTTCCAACTGTTGGAGGGCATTCGAGTCACTTTTGGCTTACAGTAGCTGGTCTATATATATGAGGAAAACAGTTAATGAAGCAGGAAGAGGATGAAATGAATTGAACACACATCATACGACTTCAAATATGGCTTGTTTCAGTGAAATTTAGGTTCCGATACTGACAGGTTTACAGGGTGCCTCTCATTGACGAAAGCTATGAATGAAGTCCACGAAACAATTGTGCTTGTTTTACCCTTTCCGCTCCATATTCATGCACAATACTTTTTCCCTCTGGCATTTTCCTCTGCCATCATAAAGGGCATTCACACATAGTGAGATCTCCTGGGCACAAATGAGCAATCAGCGTAAGAGCAACACACCTGGTAAGACTCAGTGCTTCTCTGAAAGGCCATCGGCGCACCAGGAGAATTGGTTTCCTCCTAATTGAGATCCAGGCAGATTATTCTCATTTGATTGTCTAATGACCATCTGAATGAGATGCCTACCATAATAAGAGTCCTATTTGACCGGGCGCTGCAGGAGACCCGAGTGTCAGTCAGACGCTATCCTTCTGTCTTTTCTTTATTAGAATTTTAAATGCGGCGTGGAGGCAGGCAAGGCGTTGGCGCGGTTGTTTGGCTTTGGCAGGACACTCCTCGTCTTTTTGAATTGGAGCACTGGAGTCAGATTGAAAATAAATATATTGAATAAAAAAAGACAGCACTCCTCTGAAAAGCCGACGACACAGTTGACTGTACGCCGTAAAACGAGGGAAATTGTGATTGAATAGAATTTTCCAAGTGGCAATTTTTGACCTGTCAGACCATAATTCCCATTCGTCATTGCTTCATCAATGTTGATGGGGCTATTTCCGAACCAATTCTCTGAGCAGGAGAAACATGGGCTTGACCTTATGCAACAATATAAAACACTGCTTTCCCTCCCACCGCCATGATCCTCTGTCCATATTGCAGCTCAAATGAAGTTATCGATTATGCCGTTGCAAATATGGTGAGGTAAGGGAATGACACCGCACTTAGAGATCATCGCACAAATGTACCCTAAATCACAAAAACGGAGGAGGGGTAGTCATCCGGCATGGACGTCGGCCTTTGCGAGGGCGAGCTCTTGCGCATTCGCTCAGTGTTTAATCAATGGATAAAACTGTCTATCCATTCAAGTATTGATGTTTCCTATGACAACTGCTTATCCACGTAGAGCAGGGAGACACCAGAGGCCTTTCAATCATCCGCCTGCTGAAGTGAGCGCTGAGAGGCAAGAGGTGGGGTCAGACACATGAATCTCTAATACTGGATTCATGCTGCATGCTCAATTATTCCACCGCCGCGGCTGCAAGTTGAGGCTGAGGAGGAGTCAATCTCTGTACACGGAGCACAGGTTGTGCCACTGTGTGAGAGCTGGACTTGGTTATTCCCTTACAATGGCAGTTAATCAATATGGATCCACTCCTTTTGATCTGCTGCCTCGGACCAACAACAATCACTAACAACGGTATAATTGCAATGACCATAATGGCGCCCATTCATAGCACCCCACACCAGAGGAAGGGGGCGGAGGAGCAAGGATGGGAGATGGGCGTAGATCACCTCCACTGCTCACTGTTGTGATCTCTCTCGCACGCTCCCGCGTCATCATGCCCTGTGGTGCTGTGGTACAGACAGTCAGCCCAGTCACCTTATTAACATCATGTTTAGACACATATCGACGCGACTGCAGTGGCGATCAATCTGTGGTGAGGAAAGGCAATAATGCAGAGTTCATCGCTGCATTGTCTAATGTCTCTAAGGCACTTAACATGTGTCTTAACAACAATCATTTCCCACTGCTACGTCTGGTAGCAATAAATTATTGCACTAATATCAATTAAATGCATTTCTCATCGACTGCAAAGTAAACTATTTGGGAATCTCTGCCAAGGGCAGCATATCATAAGCACAAAATGGATCCAGACGTAGATTTATTGAGTGCTAAAAGGAGTCTTATATGATGATGACAGCCTGCACCCATTCTAATAGGAACAGGATCACTTAGCGTTTGATGACTAATATGGCTTCTTAATCTCTTTGACGCCGTGAACCTATGACAGATCTATGGGATGATGGAACAGACTGGTAACATAATAAAGGCGCCCTTCTTCTCACTCAGCATCTCTCATATTAATATTTTCATCCTGTAATAACTAAAAGCCATTTCATTACTCATTAATCAGTATCTGAAGCCGCCGCTTCCCCGGTACACATGGAAATATGATCCTGCGATTTCACAGTAAGAGCGATGTATAATGACCCTGCAGCTGGCGGGGTAATAAAACATAGTCTGCATGTTGTCTGTCAAGAAAACCTACCTAGGCATACCAAAACAACAGACAGGCCAAAGTGATATACTAGACTCATTCCAAACAGTGAGACACAGATGTTGCACCGTCGTTTCGTCCAGGCCTTCCTCCGTGACAATCAATACTTAAAAAACACCAGCCAGGAAAAATATGTGGAATCAGCATCTGTGAAGTAAAAGAGCGACTAAATTGATTTGCAGACGGTTCGTTCAGGCATTCGAGGGATTTTAAACGGGGACACAATATTCCCAGTCAGATCACTCGTCAAATCCATACCAGGCTGCGGGCTTATGAGTTTTGGTGTTTATTAAAGTGAATGACAGGTAAATAGGATAGGTCAGCACAAAAACAACGCCACCTGAAAATGTAAAGACATTGAATCTGATTTATGCGTATGGTCATCTGTGTCAGAAGTTGTGTGTGTGCGTGCCTGTGTGGTTATGCATGTGTGTTTTCTTTGTGTGTTTAAATCAATGGTCATCCCCTGATACAAGATGGCCTCATAAATCATTGTTTGTTGATCACTTGTCAGGAGGCAGGGGCCTTATGGCGTTCTCCTAATTATTCCAGCTCACAGCCCCACTGGATGAATAAGGACAGGAATGCCAAAGCAAATCAAGGCAGTGGACTTTACAGAAATATGGCCATAAAGGTGGTTTAGTTTGGATGGATGTGGGTGGGGGGTTGGGGGTTGGAAGTTGCAGGAGCAAGAGGGAAGGGTGGGGGGGAGCAGTAGCATGTGTGGGTGGTAGGGTTGGGCAGGGTGGATTCTAGGGTGCACTGAAGTGAGAAATCTAGTGTATGAGATATCAGTCACGCAATTCCAATGTGCTAGGGGACTCTGTCATGACAGGAACAAGCCGGCTGCCTGATTGAAATTGGACAAAAACAACTAAATCTGTTATTGTGACCATTCAATCACTTTGATGCCTTGTGTCTCTCTTTAAACACAATTTGAGCACATCTTTGTTGCCACTCACTGTCAAGTCCTCAGCGGTATTACCTCTGTGGACAACAAGTCTCTACAATCCATGTTTGTCTTTTCTAGCTTAATAGTCCGTGACTATTGCTCCTGACATAGATGGTTAGTGTTTTCACTTTTTTTTTTAAACGCTTGCCTTAGCGTTAAATAGACAGTTCACCCTAAAAAATACTTTTTTAAAAATAGAGAGAGATTTTCCCTTTCACTTGTATTTGTATTTATCATTCTAGATTGTTACCACATAAGTTGTGCTTTCACCCATGTCCATTTATTGGCTGGTTGGTTTGTCAGCAGGATTACCAAAAAAACTACTCAGTGGATTTCCGCAAAATTTGGATGGAGGAGTTTTCGCATGGGTAACAGAGTTTTGGAGATATTAACCATAGATATGTCTGCCTTCTCTTGAATGTAATGGAACAAGCGGGGACTTGAAAAACTCAGCAGCCCTACAGTTCTCAGAAATCATGCCCTACTTAAGATAATCCACAGACCTTGTTACGAGCGGTTTCATACAGGAACTATCTTATTTATACCGAACTAGACGAGCTGACTACGCCACTACGACAACTCAGTCGAGAAGGAGGCCATTAATGTTTACATCCCATGCTGTCACAAACACAAGCTTCTTGTCGACAGATGCAGGCTTCCCCCTGCGTGGTGATACGGATGGCGGGTGTAGATTGGCGGAAAAAGAATATCATACACATGAAACTGCTCGCAACAAGGTCTGTGTGTCATCTTGAGTAACCGGTACATGATGTATTGGAAAGAGACATCGCTGTTGAGTTTCAGATGTATTTTTTGGGGCATTAAACATCACAAGCCGAGTGCCATCTAGTTTCATTACATTGGGAAGAGGGCCTACATCTCTAGGGCCGGTATCTTTAAACCAAGATAAATCACACCAAAACAACCTAGATGAATTAACAGCGCTTCAGGTAAGAGGGAAATATGTATCTTTTGGGGGGTAACTTTCCCATTAAGAGCAAATGTAAAACCAGCTTTTGAGTAAGGAACTGTGTAATGACAAATGCTGTCAAACAGCAGGGCTAAGTGGCCGGGGTACAGTATTGGCTTTCAGTGTCATTAACTTTTCAGCAGTAAGCAGGTTTCTGTCGCCACTGACCAAATTGCTTTAAATGCACAGCAATTACACGGTTGATGCGGGCGCTTAAAAGATGAGCGGAGTATAGTTTCTGTAGTAAGACCTAATGGGATTATTAGCAAGTTTTTTATGAGAGTGGAACTTGAAGCTCGCAGTAATTCTGGAAGTGGGATTATATGTTACAGTGATATACTGTACCAGCAAGCTGGTCCTGATGTTAATTACTGGATTACCCTTTCTAATTAAGAAATCTGTAAAGGGGAGTTTAATAATTCATCGAATCACAGTGGCACAGTTTGTTCCATTACTCTGTCTTTTTCCCTATATACCCATTTTGATTTTGATTTTTTTTTTTTTTTTTACCTCAGTGGCTCCCATGTGCAGGCATTGAGGCAGTAACACCTCGTTATTCAGAGTTCAGATGTGTTAGCTTGAGG
The DNA here is from genome assembly GCA_963678695.2 of Diplodus puntazzo. NCBI lineage: Eukaryota > Metazoa > Chordata > Actinopteri > Spariformes > Sparidae > Diplodus > Diplodus puntazzo. The sequence continues at coordinate 14,903,152 of OZ023175.1, forward strand.
CTTAAACATGGCCTTAGCATGTTTAAATCATGCTGTGCATATCACAGAGGCCATGCAGGCTGTTCCCTTTGATATATATTTGCAGCATAATGTGTGGGTTTTTTTTTTTTTTTTTAATCAATGAGCAGTCCTCTTTTGATCACAGACGTGTCCCTCATCTCACCACTCTGTAAAAGAAATTGTGTATGACCATCCTGCCGCAGAGGTGAGCCACATGCAGACACAACATGTATGGAGGTAGGGTTACAAGCCTGGTCCTGTCTGAACAGCCGTGACCTAGTATTCTGACCAAGAGTCTGGTGTGAATGATTAAATGTAGATTGAACCTGTAGTCAATATCTACCATACATGAGGTGTGTATGAAAGGGATATCGGTTACATATATTTACCCCCGAGGGATGCCCAGTATAACCAGGACCTTATGTCGGCTATTTGCTTGCACAGTGCTTCCTCAATAGCATTTCCTGAGTGATTTGATTAGATATTTACTTATTTTCTCTTAATAATTTAAAAAAAAAAAAAAAAAAAAAAAAAGCCGTTGCCAACTGAAGTGAAAAGTTAATATTCAGTTGTTAAGATTACCGAAAATAAGATTTGACATTTAGCATTGTCTGAAATCAAGTCCCCATATCACACAGATGTTATTGGAGTTACTTGTTAGTTAAAGACATTTTGACCTAAAGATTTGTCAAACACAGTTAAGATGTTGAGTTTGTTTAGTGTACTGGCACATTTAACAGGATTTCTGATCCAAGTAGACATAATAAAGAAAAGATTGTGTATTGGCTTAAAGATGCAATATGTCAGAGTTGGACACCTGGAGAATTCATACTCCCAACAAATGACTGATTTCTAACTGAGTCTAATTGTATTCTGGTTTTACATCCAATGACTGTGGCTATTCTTAGCTTGTTAGCTCAGTTAGCCATGCAACTAACCAGTCAACCAGGGCAGTGTCGATGTTTAAATTGCTACCGCAGGAGCTTGGGCTGCTGTTTTAGATTTAAACAAAACTTATTACATATAGCACCTTTAAAATACCTGCTTCGGTTGCTGCAAACAGAGCAGAAGATGTCAAGGGATCAAAAAATATCCAGTGGTGTCATGCTTACAAATGCTGAAACAACGTGGTCCCTTGTCAAAACTATTGAGTTGTGTCGCACTTAGAAATGTTGAAACGCAGCCTTCCCGCCTTTAACTCCACCACCAGCCCCTCCACCTCCTGATGTGAAAGACAGGTCATAAACACGCAATGTGAACGTGATTTGACATGTATTATGTAACGACATGGTACTAATGACATGGACAAATGTGTACGGTGCAGAAATGTTATGAGCCAACACAGTTATTTTAACACCCTGAGTAAATATACTGAACTCATTACTCGTGATTACAGCTCAATTCAAATCACTGAATCATGCCATAATCTATAATCTGACAATCAAAAGATATAAAATGAAAAACTGCACAGAGTAGGGACTTAGAATGAACAAGAAATAGTTTTTGAATATGTTAAATGGACTTGGCCACTGTATCATCTTCAATATGAGACAAATAAACTCTATTTTGTCGGGTTCCGGATTAGTGATCCATGATTTCATCAGGTCCAATATGAAATATCTTAGGGAGGGAAATGTAGGTCATTCAGAACACCATCAGACAGCAGCACTCAGGCAGCGGCATGCAGGCCCGCGTTTGTCTCCTGTATCTGTGAGGACATTCTCAACCGCCTGTGGGCATTTGTAATGACCCAGTGACAGCATTTCTCTGCTGGCGGCTGAGGTGCTCAACGAAATGAATAACTCTGACCGGCCAGGAGAGAAGCAGAGAGCGAGAGAGAGAGCGGGAGGCGAGGAGTGTGTGTGCATGTGTGTGTCAGTGATGTTTGTGTGTATCTGTCGTGAGGAGTGGGGCTACATGTCACATCTCTTCAGACACTATAGCTCCAGTCCCCACCGGCTACAAGCACCCAGAGCTTCCCACTGAGGCTGTGTGCGCCGCATATGTGCCAGTAGCGTGTAAAATGTGTCTCAACACTGCCTTGTTTGTCACCTTGACCGGGCTGCATGCTCCTCTGGCTTAGGCCTGTGTTGTGATGGGAACTGGGGAGCCAGTAAAATACACCTTCGAAATCCTGTTTGGAGGAGCTGGACACTGCCAGCTGAGCACTCAACTCCCCAAAATACAGATTTTTTTACTTGTGCGCCGACAATCTTTTAACACGTAGCTTTTGGTTTGCTGTATTTTTTTCATGAATTTAACATTTTCTACATAATGGATATAGATTCGGCATGATGCATATGAATTGTTCATCCGCATACATATGAATTATTCAGCAGCGTGATTCGTCTCGCCCTTTCTTTTTTCGGAGTTCAACGCGCACCGGAGGGCGGCGGCGGAGAGGGGGGAAGTTTGAGTCCCACTCAGGGTCCTGTCACATTTTCATTTGGTCTCCTCATCTCTTACAATAACTTCTGAAGTTGCGTCTGCATCTATAGTCCCACCGAGCCATTAAAATCTACATGCGGTTAATGGACTTTTTGGCAGGGGTTGTCATTTTATAGATGCGAGCCTGTGCGAGCATTACTTTGTCTGAGTGTCTCCTTTGCTAATCAGCGAGGTCAAGCATCCATCTGGCGATTGTTTGACACTTCTGGTTTGGTAAAATATGTATTGCCTTACCAGAAGGACAAGATTATTCAGACGAGTGGATCTTTAAATAAAAAATGGCGCTATGATTTGGAGTAAATGTTTTATACGAATGCAGAAGACACGACACATTACATTACACATTACACAGTTCGCCGTCTGAAACGATGGAAATGCGTGGCGACGTATTCATTCGACTGATTGCAGAGCCGGATCACATTTAGTTCTACAGAGAGCTTTAAAAAAAACATCTGCATCCTCACACAAATTCGCAGGGCCACATGCACCACTTAAAAAGAATGTAAAGCAATCCACATTCGCGTTCATCATTAATTCTAGGAGGGTATGTGTTGTGTTTTTTTCCACACATAGGGCTGAGTCGAGGAGGAGGCAGGGGGGGCCCCGCTATCAAAAAAAACCTTGCAGGATAGCAATCATTAGAACCTCAGCCCCCCTGGTAAGCAAGCCATGCTTCCTGTATAGGGCCCCAGAGGATTCAGTGTGCTAATTATTTACTGAAGCAGCAAAGACTATCAAATGAGACCCTGTGTCGAGTCTAACTGTGAGGGGGTACCCTGACAGTGTAACCTGGGTAACATGCAAATAGAAGGAGAGAAGAGGGGGAGGGCAAGAAAAGAGAGAGAGAGAGAGAGAGGGAGAGAGGGAGGAAGCGCGGTTGTATAATGGCCAGAGTGCGCTGGAGGAGTCGAGGTTCACTGGTGAGTCAGGAAAGGTGGGGCCACTGAGGGGCACAGCAGCAGAGTATTAGATTTCAGATGCATATGAATGACCAACTGCTGGCTCCGCTCTAGCTTTAGGGGGGAAATTGCATGGGCTCCCTTTGAGCTGCAGTTTTGAATGTAGATTACTGCCTGACTTAATCCTGGGGTGGGCAGGTAGGGGGTCATGAATGTCTGTTGCTGGTGTCATTAAATTGAGGACTTGCAGGAGAGGAGGCTGCACTTCCTTCACCGGGGGTGTGAGCGGGTGTGTGTGTGTGTGTGTGTGTGTGTGTGTGTGTTGTTTTTCACAGCTACAATATCATGTTATGTATGCCGCGATCAGAACCAGCACTACGGCTCGGTGTGAGATAAGTTTCTGCATTTTGCGAACCCCCAAAACAGATTCATAATTACATGTGCTCACACGTGACCGCATGTTAACGCTGTGGTCTTAAATTCATGCATCTGGGCAAAAAGCCAAGCAGACTTTCCTCAGCAGATACACACCACGCCATAAGAGAGCGCTGAGCTCTAATAATACACTAAGATCCACTCCATTTCATTAGAGGGCAACAACATTATCTGGTCAACAACCACGTATAAACACACACGGACTACTGAATTATCTAAAGCTGTACGAACAAACCCAAATGTGTGTAATTTAATAAAAAAAACATACACTCTCCGACTCTAATCTGGATCATGATTTACCACTAACATGCTGCATACATTATGTTCCACTATGACCCCGTCGGACTAATATCGTAGGCTTATGCCCTTTTTTTTCCTTATTGGAAAGTGCAAGGGGCTCCCAGAGCTGCTCTAAAGCTCAAAGATAAATATCAAGCACAGAGTCACAATTAATTCCAAACAAGGTTATGTAAATCCTAAACTGACAGCAATCAAGCCGACACAACTTGTGGGACTGCTCTGCAAACAGGCCGAGGCGTCATCACTAATGACGCCGAGCCCATTGTTGTGGCATTTCTTTTTTTTTTTTTTTTGAAACTCGAGAAAAAGGCTCAATTTATTTCCGAGTGGCGCACGCAGAATGTCCTCGTAGCACATATTGAACGAGGATCTGCAGAGTGTCACCCGGGAGCGCTGGCGTTCAATTAATATGGCGCTCGAAGTCGGGGTGGGGGGTTTTGAAAGGAGAAGCAGGTGTGCGGCCGGGTTCCTGCCCCTCTCAACAGCTAATTCACATGACTGATGCGCGACCTCCAGCAGCTCCCCACAAAAAAACGAGTGACCCTCTCCCCAATGAGATCCTACCACGTGTCAGGACATATTCTGGGGAGGAGTGATTGAACTGTTTGTTTTCTGTGTCGGCGAGACAATAGCACTGCCAGCCTGAACTGCTCCCGAAGGCCTGCTGTGTCTGCTTTCAGCGCGCCGGTTCCCCCTAAACTTATTTTCAATGTCTCATTGCCTTTGCTAAATAATGAAAAACTGCAATGAAGTTCTGAATGGAAAATTAGGCAGCAGCGGAGCGTGTGGGTTACCCGCTCCCAGCTACACACTTATTATCACTTACGCCTCCTGTTTTGTATCCAAACCACATCAAGTTAAATCGGAGTTTAACTCCGACTCGTATGAACAGCGCTTTTTTCCGCTCTGTCCATTTGCCTCTTATCTCTCTCTCACTCGCTCCCCTTACAATGTGTGCGTGCACATGTGTGTATCTGCCAGCGTGCTAAAACACCATGAGGGAATTGGGCCTTTGCCACCCCTCCTTCCCACAAATGTGAAGGGATAGTAAATATCGGTGCAGCAGATGGGGCCGATGCTCCCTCTCTGCCTCCCCTCCCGAATGCAGGGAGGGCAGAGCAAATGGATAGCCATCAACAGCAGCAGGAGTCGCCCCAGGCCAAGACTGGAGTAGAGGGCACAGGGACTGGACTGTTGCTCAGGCAGGCAATTTTAGAGACAAATTCTCCTTGACTAGCTGCACAACATTAAGAGTGAGTGCTCGTAAGGTCGGTACATCTGAGATCTCATGGCGGACAGGCTTCCCAGAAATAAACACGTGGATTCATAAGATAACAGATGACATCATGCTCCAGAACACCTATTTGGATCACAGCACAGGGCTCGCTGTTGCGTAGGATGTCATTTCAATTGTCTGTCACACAGCTGGCGGGATATGTAAAGCACCGGCGGGTGTCAAACAGCACGACACGCTTGTGTAACGGAGTGGGAGAGGGGGTAGCTCGGACAGAAGGGGCGTCAACGCCGCCCCCCCCGATCTCAAGACGGCAGAGTCCGGAGCAGATACCGTAAATCCTGCCCGCCGCTCGTCAATTAGCAGACAGTAAACAGGTTTAAATTTAGGCAGGCGGCGTTGTTGTTGCTGTTATGAAACCTCCGGCATGGGGAGTGCACATCAGTATTCCCATAGCGATATTAGGCAGCCTCCCACCGGGAGGAGAGGAGCACATGTGGATCAACGATGACACAACATGGAATCTTACTGCGCAGCGGCGTAGGCTGAGCAGTGATGTAATGCAACTGAGCTCACCGGGAGGGAGTCGGGACAGGAGGAAATCATAACCGGTGTCGTTGCTTCTGGTTTAGCACCAGTATGCTGAGACAGAGACCGCTCACATGTCCACTTCAAGCACCTTCAAGCCTTCGGTTCTGTGGCGGGGGCGGGGGGGGGTCTTTGGATAGGTGTCACGTACAGCGTTTGACTGTGACATCCTGGCTTATATAAATGATTTAAACGCTCAAGTGATTGGAAATTACTTTCCTTTGTCGCCACAGCACCCCCGCACCCCCTCCCTCCTCTTCCCTCCCCTGCCGGCTCCCCGGGAGGACGCTATCTCGCTCGGCGTCTCATGAGCATTCTAGATTTCCATTTATTTATTTAAGGAGGAAATAGAAGGAAATTTCAACGGGTCACTAATTTCATTTCAACATGTACCGGTGGCATTAGCCCTGAGCAGATATTTCAGAGGAACACAAAATCAATGTCGAGCTTCTATTGGGAATAGCCCTGGAACCCATTAGCAACTTTGACCAATAGGTCAGGTAAAGTAATAGCTAGATAAATGTTTTATTACAGATTTGCAAACTGACTTAATGGGGGGGCCAGTACCTGCGCAGCCATGCATGGCAAATATTCATCATTAGATTCCACTGCGGTAATGAACACAAATCTCTCAGTGGCCGAGGCCGCCCGTTCTTTATATACACCCTGTTAGAGGTGGGTCTCTCTAAGCAGGCCTCAGAGGAGACAGAAGGCTGCATTTGTTGCTCCTCTGGAGGCATACAGCAGGCACTCCGACGCTGCGAGGATGCTATTAGTGCAGATTAACGGCTTGCTTCACTAATCATATTTCATATGACATCAGACGTGGCTGAGAAGCGTTGTACTGCTGTTCATCTTTCATAGTAAACAACTTTTATATACAGGAGCTACAGTTGGGACTCTGACAGCATCCTTGCTGCTCAGTCTGAGCCACAACATAATCAGCTCTGCTTGTGCGGGGGGGGGGGGGGATATATATACCGTAAGGGTATGCAGCGTGTGCCATCCAGTATATTTTACCCAGCTCTGTTTATGTTTTTCTTTAGATTACCTCGGGGGCTCTTAGTCCTTGTCATGCAGCACTGCGCCCCAGCTTGTTTTGTGTCCTATCAGCTATTTACTTTAATCTATCTGAACTCCCAGGTGGAAATCAGGCACTAAGTAATAAGAGAGAGGAGCCGTGGTACTCAAGGATCACGACCGAGCCATCTTCACTGTTCACGCTGGCCTGCTACCTGTTTCCCATTCAGTAAGTGACAATATCAAGGACGAGCGGGCCCTAGCCATTAAGACCAGCCTTTGCTTCTCACATCTGAGTTATATTTTTTAAAGAAGAACCTCCACATTCTTGACAGATTAAACAGTACTTGTCAGGAATAAGTCTCATTGTTTGTCCCTGAGAGAACATATGTCACATTTCTACGTCGTCCCAGCCCCTCTGTTCACGCAGCTCTCGAGCTGTTCTGTGCCGGGCAGAGTGCTACTTTTCTGAATGGAAGCCAGACAGTCTGAGAGCTCCCACACACTGCGAGGAGCAGCTCCTGTTTCCAGCTCCGTCTCCAAGGGGACCGCCGAGCCCACCAATCACATCGCCGAGCGCAGGCAAGCGGGCAATTCAATTTCTTAAAGCCGCAGCGTCCATTTTTTTTTTTTTTTTTCCCAGGGAGGCATTGTGTGAAAGAGAGGTTCAGCACAAGACAGCACATTTTTGAAGAACAGGCAGAGTAAAAGCACCTCGACAAGACTGCAGTTTAAAAGTTTCCTTTTTTTCCTTTTTATTAAATGTGAATTCACATGTTAGTTTGAGCTCATCCATTTCAGAGTATCCGCCTAAATACAAAATAGGCATCATTCTGTCATCACATCCTGTTTCAAACGCAACAAATAACACATTTGTGTACAGATATTCACAAACTGAAAGGACAGTCGATGGTGGTAGGTACTTATTTATTAAAAGATAAGTCAAAGACAGATTCACACTTGGAATGTGAAGTAACTACTGCCTAGAACTTCCAACAAAACGTCTTGGCGTATAATTAGGTCATATTCCAAAACCTTTTTATCAAACAGACTTCATATGTAAGACCCACATAAAAATAAACAATATCTGCTTTTTTTAAGTGCAAGAAATAAAAAATACAGGTTTATGGTTAATGTTTTAAAAAAAGAAGGCAGTCTTCAGTTTCAAAATAAAGTTTCATTTCATGAAACAGGACTATGGAATGTTTTTTTTTGCTTGCTTTGTTCCAACTAATGCCAGACCACCATACTGTATCAGACTATGCCCTTTCTCGCAGAAACTTTCCCAGAATTTATCAGTCAGATTCATGTTGTTTTTGGTGTCAGATATGCTCATTATCCTTATGAGTCAAAAAGAGAAAAAACATTCAAATTGTGGTGTTAATCGTTTTTTTTTTTCTTATAATAGTATGCATCACACCATGAGGCCATATTGTGTTGTTTTGTATCAGTTCCAGCTGATTTGTTTATTTTTTCTGCCTGGACAGGCTTCAGCATCATAACATGAAATGATGTTGACAGTGCACAAGTCTGTTTTTCCATCACCTTGCTACAATTGTTGATGGTCTGTATCTTAAGAGTATATATTGCACAAAAAAATGAGAGGGGGGAAAAACAGTATGTGCCATAAAAAATACCAAAATCCAGTTTTCACACCTGCGATCGGGACCCATCCACATATCACGAGTATGATATACATAAACTCCTAACTTTACTATATTACAGTACATATACAATCTTGAAACTAGTTCCAGCTCTGAGGTATGTGTTCCCCCATGATGCCATTGTATCGTCTACAAATACTCAACAAATCTGCTCTACAACTGTACAAAACCTAGTTTTTTTGAAATCACAAGGCATTTTTGATGCAAGTCTTAATTTAACTTAATCCTTAAAACCAGGACTCCCTTGCATGCTTAAAAAAAGAAAGAAAAAAAAAACAAATGATAAAGGGAAGAAGTGCCTGAAACTCACTGAAAAGCACAGTAAGAACATTCCCTTTGTTTAACTGTACAAAAATATGCCTGAAAATATCTTACTTTTTCTTTTAAAAAGATGAGGTCTGTTATGTATCAAAATGTTTTCCCCTCCACAACCTGTATTTCTGCAGAGGTTTAGGCTGCGTAAAATTTTGTCCAAACCAGGAGGTAAAACTGAACCAGTTACAAAAAAGAAACGAACAAACATTTTTGCGGCATTTAGAAATTACATAAACCGTTTTTTTTTGTTGTAAAGTAACGTTCCTGAACAATTTGTCAGTTCACAGATTTGCTTCGAGTCAGTCCACAGTCCGGTGTTTTTTTTTCAGCTTCCCTGCAGTTTTTTTTCCTTTTGCTTCGTTTGAGTTTTTTTTTTTTTTTTTTTTTTTTGAAAGAGGATAATAAGATGCATAGAAGTTCACGTATTTTTCCCTTTTCTCTTGTGGTCCGTTTTTTTTTTTTTTTTTAGCCGAACAGTAAAAAAAAAAAAAAAAAAATGCAGACCTACACGTTGAGTGGAGAAAATCCATAAAACCCTGTCATGCCTGCCAGAAAGAAAAAAAAAAACGTCTGCAGACTTTTGCTGTTTTTGTTTTTTCTTGTTGTTTTGTTTGTTGTTGTTTTTTTTGCTACCAGCTTCATAAGCATCTCATTCCTCAAAAAAACCTTTCACCTTCACCTCCTGGTCCTCCACCTCCCCTTCCAGGACCCCTTCAGAGAAAAAAAAATGAAGAAAAAAAAAAAAGAAAAACCCACAGGAGGCAGGGCTAGGGACAACTTGACCAGGACACATATATAATTTACTTTCTCCCTTCTCTGTTATTACTAGAGGAACTCATGTGTCTTTTTCTCTCCTTCTTTCATTTTTTGTCCCCTTTCTCAGTTCAGTATGTGAAGACCAGGTCGGAAAAGTTCGCCTCCAGCCAGTCTCCGGCAATCATCTCGCTGAGCTCTGGCGTGCAATAGTCTGGGAATTCAAAGTGAGAGCCCAGGCTGCCCTCGCTGAACGAGTCCAGGTCCTTATCCACAAGAGACAGGGAGAGGTTTCCTGAATTGGGGTTGCCCAGCTCCGAGCCTGGGGCGCTGGGGGCGAAATTCAAACTAAAGTCAAAGAGCAAGTCGTCCGCGTCCTCGCCGGACGAGGAGCTGCTGCTGCTGCTGCTGCTGGAGGAGGAAGAGGAGGAGGAGGAGGATGTGGAGACCGACCTGGAGGATGCTGGTGAGACGGAAGCAGCGTGCAGCGCGCTCTGCTTGGTAATGTTTTTGATATTGTAAAACAGTCTGTTGTTGTTCCGCACTTCTTCGTACATGCTCGTCCCCTCGGACTCCGCCGAGGAGCTCAAAGTCGGGCTCGCGGGCACTTTGGCGACGTTGTACGGCCTCAGGCGCTCCTCGTCCCGCGTCTTAATCCCCATCCGGTAGTCCTCCTCGTACTCGTCGTCGTCGTCGTCGTCGGTGAGCTCACTTTTCACAGTCTTTGTAACTTTTAAGCTGGGGAACACGCAGTCCTCCCCGTAGCCGTGCGCGGACTTGGAGCCGCTCTTAGTCTTTATCTTTGAGCACTTCTTGCTGGGAGTCTTTGCGATTTTGCCGCACTTCTCCGGAGACGGCGCCGAAGACTTGGAGCTGTCGAGCTTTGGTTTTTTCTTGGGTCTGTACTTGTAGTCGGGGTAGTCGGCCATGTGTTTTAGCCGCAGCCTCTCGGCTTCCCGGATAAACGGGATCTTTTCGCTGTCCTTGAGCATCTTCCACCTCTTCCCCAGGCGCTTGGAGATCTCCGCGTTGTGCATGTCGGGCGACTGCTCCATAATCTTTCTCCTCTCGATTTTGGACCAGACCATGAACGCGTTCATGGGTCTCTTGATGTGACCGGTGGCTGTCTTGCACCAGTCCGGGTTTATCGCCACGGGGCTGCATGCCATAAATTCACTCTCCTCCGAATCGGTAGCCTCCCTGGACATGCTCCCGTCCGTCTCGCTGTTGTCCGTGTGCTGCACCATTGTCCCCCCTCCCGTGTTTCTCAAGTCACTCTGTGTCCGGGCGCCGCAGCTTCTCTCTCAGCCCCCAAGAAAGGCTCTCAGCTCTCTTGCGTGTGCGCCGGTTCGTCCTGCGTCCACTGCGTAACGTATGTCTCAAGCTCTGCACTCTTTTTCCAGAGTTACAAACTGCCTTCTTAACTAGTTATCAGCTTTTTCATGTCCCCTGCGTCACCGCGCGGTCGTCCAATCGGATCGCTTCCGCTCCGCCCAGCAGACTCCATGCAAGACTCCCCTTAACCCTTTTATTCCTGCCTCCCGAGCTTCTCATTGGAGTGGAGGTGGGGATTTGTGGTACACAGCGTCTGGGGCAACACGCCGGGGCGAGACAGGCATATTAAACACACAGTTAGCACCGTGCGCTCCCGAGATGAGCATTACGCACGAAAGCGCGCACAACACTCACGTCTATCCATTCCTTTCTTTCCTTTTTCTTTCTTTTTTTTTAGGTGTTAGGAGGAAATAGTCAGAGGAGCGCTTATTCTCCAGGCAGACATCCACTCTTTACAGATGTGTCTGGAGGAAAAGATGTAGGCAATGTGATTATTTGCTTTTTTTTTTCTTCTCCCCCCTCCCTCAGGTTGGATACTGAAGGTGGCGCTTGGACACTGTTGCAGGCGCCTGGATGCGTCGGTGCCTGCCTGCCTGCCTGCCTGCTGTAAAGGGAAGCATTTAAGCAGCTGGTAATAGCTTTAGAGGCAGACACGATGCTGTCATTAACTTTAGTATAACCTCGTGCATTTCCCCGGAAATCACTGAGCAGCAAATAAGTGTTTTCATTTTTTTGTTTGTGCTTTTTCTTTTTTTCTTCTCTCTCTCTTTTCTAACCCTTTTCCTGTTTGTTTCCGTGTCTGCATTTGGATGAAGGAAATAGGTCAGTAGTACATCCTGCCTCACAAATCTTGTTTGGAGCGTGCGAGCACCCGAAACACATCTGCAGCGTCCCAGAGAGCCCCAAACTGATGGGCACGGAGCTCATTCATTTAATTGTAACAGCATTTTCCACAAAGGGGGGAAAAAAAATCCCTTTTCTAGTGAATAAAACAGGAATCAGCATCCGCATGGATAAAACGCTCATGTGGTACAGTGCAAGTACCAGTAACACTCATTCAGATGGCAACGTTTGGCTGTGCAGCCCCCCGAGTTGAGCCCATGCAGCCCAGGCATGGATGGAAAGGCTCCCTGCTGAGTTTGCTGTGTCAAGAGGCAGTGTAGCATCAAGCTGGCGTCTCCTGCACCCCCCCCCCCTCCAACCTCCACCCTCCACCCTTCTCCCTCCTCCTCCTCCTCCCCTCCCGGCACTGGGTGGTAGCCAACAGTGCTATTGGAGGCTGGGGCGATAAGGCGTCCTGCTTTTTTTTTTCTTCTCTCTGCTTTGTCCCCTAGAGGGCAATCACTTACCCTTTTGAAACCCTCCCCCCACCAAGCCACCGTATTTTCCCCAGCTGGGGCTTAAGAAGTGTCTCCACTGATACAGGGAGAGAAAGGCAGGGAGAGAGGAGAGGATAGCAGGGAGGAAAAAGAGGCGCACAGGGGGGAGAAGGAGGGCTGAGGCGGCTTGAGGGAGAAACGCTCTTTGCCTTTTCCACCCCTTGGAGAGGCAGCCCCCCCCGTCTGTCTCTCTCTCTCTCTCTCTCTCAGACAGAGATAGGGCTGAAATGCTTTATCATGACCACCCCGTGCTGATTAAGCCTTATCAGATATATGTGTCGGAGCAGGAGTCTCAGGAGGTTGGCGCATGCACACGCATGTTTTACTGTCAGCTGTGTTTTTTTGCTGATGGATTCATTTGAGTGGGTCTCTGATCAGATCAGCGCAGACGTGGTGGTTATTTCAAATGAACTGATAGCGCCGTATCATACATAGGCGCAATTTGCAGGCACATATTGACTGCGTATCTGCGTGGGATTCTAGGAAGTATCCACGTTTATGCAGCACAAGAAGTCTGACGTTCCACCAAAGGAAGAGGGCACTTTTTATCCCCTAACAAGAGGGTTTGGAAAATATTGATCAGTCATTTCATGCAGAATGGTGCTCAAGCCCCCCCCCCCACCCGTCTATCACATCCCCGCCCGCCCGCCCCAGCCTGCCTTATCTCTCTATACGATGGTCTCATGCTGGACATGAATCACACGACTGCTTAATGATGAGCATGCAGGGTGGCTGTCCTGCTCATTAGCATGGCTCATTATTGGCCGTGAATGAGGTGCCGGTGTCAGCCCATACAGCCTATGAGTCATCTCAGGGAGGGTCTCATCGCCATGTCTGCCTTCAGACACACACACACACACACAGATGCAGCAGTACCCATACATACCCCCTCTCACCTCCCTCCAACCCTCCAACCTCACCCTGCCACCACCACAACTGCCTCATCCAGTGAGCGGGACAACGTGAGAGAGGGAGAGGGAGAGTTGTGGGATACTGAAACATGTTTTCATTTCATTCTCACTCCAGAGATTACATGTGATTAAACAGCGAAAAAGAGAGCTGCATTATCACTGTGCGATTTCTAATACCGTGCGCTTTTTCTTTTTTTTTCGATACCCCCAAAGGCAGATGTTTTAATGCTTATTTGCCGCTTTTTTTTTTTTTTTTTTCTTGTGTCAGGGGAGAGGACATTTTATTCCAGAGCGATGGAGTGTTGAATTAAGTGATGGTTTTCATGTACACGAAACACTGAGAGAGGGTTTCGGGAGAAAACAATTCCCTTTGCATTGCTTATCTAAAAGCCCCCCAAAGCAGCTGCTGCTCTCACAAAGGGCCAGTGAAGCGTTAGATCAATACTTACCCTGGCTGGAGGCTATCTGATGCTCAAAATGCATGGATCCATCTCCTCTGCATAGCCCTGAGACAGGTGTGGACTTCTGGAAGCTGCTATCTGATGGCTTCACAATGGGTAAAGAAAGATGTGGGAGGGGGGTGGAGGGGGGGCTTAAAGCGGGTGGTGAGGAAACAGGGGGTTGTTTTGGTAGCACATAAAAACGCAAATTAACTTTTCACTTGACAGACACATTACACGCCGTATCCTGTGTGCTCGGGTTACAATGTTTATTGCCAGGCAGTGAATTGGTGTTTTTCTAGCCCATATAGTGGAGTCACTTAATGGTAATCCAGTGCTATGCATAGAATTTATGTAACAAGTCCCAGCAGTTTGCGAGTGGAAGGCAAAGCCGGCCCTTGTCTCTTTCGACACAGACTTAAAGTCCCCTTTCTGTCCAGACTGTGAGAGCTGAAACCGGATATCAGCTCGTGAGTCTGGAGATTTATAGTTTCTACGTTTGTTGCCAGGTACCCTAGCCCATTACCCTGTCCTAACTTGTGAGATGATACTAAAAACGAGCCGTGTCAGCCGGCCTCGGAATTTGTTTCGCCGGGCCGCCCGTCGCTATTCGCTCTCATTCCTCAGAAGATCGCAGCTTCCTCTCCCGCTCTCAAGATAAGAAGGGGGCTCCGACAATGAAGAGGATCTCGCAGCAGTTTGGAGGTTGTTGTTTTACCACTTAAGTGTTTGGTGCCTCCGAGGCCATTTTATGCCCCGTTTGTTGCTTAACATTCTCGACTCAATGCAAATGTATCTCCGGGGTGTCGGGTTGTTTGTTGACCTCCTTGATGTGGCCTCTGTCTCTCAAGGTCTGATGCTTAGCGGATACTTGAGACTGGAGTATCTTGTCGTGAGTGTAAACAGCTGACGCTTGAGCACTGTGCTGGAATGTTTGTCACACAGAAAACGGCACAAACACAATCAGATGCCAAACCCGCGGGTATCCTGCGTGCACTTGTACTTGCAACGGCCCGCTACTTATACAGGCGCCTTTCCGAGGGTTAGGCAGTTAACGACTGTGCCCAATTTTGTAGCACCGAGCGCAGCACTTGATCTCAAGCTTCACTGAAATTAAAAGAAGTTAGAAATGTTTTCCAGGTGACGTTATTCTACTTGGAAAGTCACAATAGGAAGTTTACTCGAGGACTGAACTTAAACACAATATTAAGGGATTGTACAAAAAACAACTAGACTTGTTTACTTGATTTCGGGGGCCGATTCTGATACAGATATCAGGAAGTTGTACATTCTGATATCTATATATCCACTAAGAAGCACATGTTTTGGCGATGATGTGTCATAGTGGCAGGATATTTTACTGTTTATCAAAAAACTTCATCTTAAATTACATCAGTGCACTGAAATTGTAAACTCTGCTGAGAATTCAAATAATCCCAAACCTGTTTTTCTGCGTGATAATCTCTATAAAAAGCTTACAAATTGGGGCATATCTGGCAACACAAACGCCAATACTGATGCACTGTATCTGTGACAGGCCGAACTTTGACCAGCTGCGACATTAAATGCTCCTTACACATTTACGCATCAGTAACCCAATAAAAAAATTAAAAAATCAGGTATTCTGCATAATCTGGACTTTAACTCTTCATATCTTAACTACATTTATCGTATAATGCTCCCTCCTTTAAGGATCTGAGCGCTTCTTCCACCGCTGATGATATAACCAAATTCAACAAACTCACCAGTGAACACTCACCCAACCGCTCCAGCATGCATTCAACCCCTGAGGGTGACTCTAAACCTTCAGCGAAGCCAATGTGAGACATGAGTAGCGGCGTAGGTGGAGGATGCAAGTACATTTGTAACTGAATACTTTGTCGCTGCTGCAATTATTGCGCTCAGGAATGCGCGATATGAGAATCGGGGCTTTTTTATGAGCTGGCTTCGCGTAACATCCGTCTTTATACAGGTGACAAGTGTTTGAAACTCTGTCAGAAAGCATGAAGAGTTTCCTGTCTCGGTTCCTGTCTTCTCCTTCTCTTCACAGCACAGACGCGGCCCCACGAAGCAGCGGGAATCCACAATGGCCTGGAGGAGATGACATCATCCCCGAGCAACTCTGGCTTACACAGTACAGTGTGTTCTACAGTAATCATATTGCCATGTCATTCCCCATAAGCTCGGGCCATTTAAATCCTTTAATTATACACCAGCAGCACTGAAGCGGTGTTTACCGTAAGAGTCCAGTGTACCTAGTTTTGTGTTGTACATTGAGTCTTATGTTAATAAACTTGTGTGGCGGAAGAGCCCTGCAGGCGTTCACAGCCACTGTAATGAGACTGTGTTTAGTCTGGAGACCGTGTAGGACTAATGCTGATGGATTGTATGGCTGCAGGTCAGGTCTTGCTCTCACACACTCTACGGTAGGAGGAAGGGGAAAGTTTCATTTGCAAGATTATGAAACAATCCAACATAAAGTTATTATTACCGTGTTGATTTGAGCCACGGGAAAAGCTACACATCATTGCCAGTGGAGCACAAAAGGAGGACATTGTTTGCAATCACCCTGGCTTTTAGCGGTGGAGGAGTGGTAAAATAGTTCATCAATAAAATTGAGTTGCTGTAGTCAAACATAAAACCTAAACAACATCAATCTCCGAGAAATACGTTCCGTTTATCACTTCTCACTGAAGCAGTTGATTTTCTAAGAAGTGCGGGACGGTTCCCACTGAAGCCATGTGGCTCTGCTCCCCTGCCGACCAGCCCAGACTTGCCCCCGAAGGAGATAAGATAGTGTTGACTACAGACCACTCTGTGTAGATGGGTGAGGGGCCTCCGCTGTGCTTAAGGGGCCAGTGTACTCCATCTTGACCGCTTGTCGGATGAGGTAAATAACTTCGGAAACCTCCTCAACCCCTCACCTTTTCTGACCTTGGATCAGGGGGGCGGGCTTTGTCCGAAGTTTCAAACAATTTGACATTCATACCTACTTTTGAAAAAGGAGACTGAGTTTAAAAGCCCTTTTTGTGAGATAAATTGACTTTTGAGTCACATTCTCGACTTGCTTCTGGACAGTAGGTCAGATCGGCTGCCATCCTGAAGCGTATGTTGCAAATGAGACTCAAAAATCAACTTTTCACCTTTTTGTGCTCATTTTCATTTTCATCATTTTATTTTCAGTCACTACTAGAAAGGCAAACATGATTTTGTGCTCGAAAAACACACCAGTTCTCCCAAACTGTCCGGTGCTGCAGCGCTATATCCCCATTCTGTCTGAAATGCTCTGTTTTAGCTCATGTTTCTTTAAAGTCCTCCTTCCCAAATACCCAGTCTGTTCTGATTGACCCAGCACAGCTAACAACAACAGAACAGCTGTGCTTTATCAATTCTTCTGCCAAACTATAATAAATGATTGGGAATACATGACACGGTGACACACGGTGCGATGTCACAAAGTCACGGAATTGAAGGCGAGACTACTGACGAGGCGTTTAAGGAGCAGTATTTTCTGAGGGAGAGAAGAGCTTCTGTTGTTGTGGACTTTGACCTTTTCAACTTTCGAGATATTTACATGAACAAGATCACATGTAAATCACTGGAGAAAAGGAAACAATGAAAAGGCATAATAGCTAGGTCTCCCTTAAACTTCTCTCTTAGCTCTTTTCATGCAACTATTTCTATCACTTGTCATGTAAATAAGACTGTGATTGTCTTCCAGGAGAGACTGTTTTAAAATGTGCACTGTTATCTCCAGCCAACCTTTCCCTTTTCCTATGAGTAAGTCCTCTTGGACCAGGTTTAAACACGTCTGATATCTGACACGGTTGGACAACACGTCTTAAGCATCGCCTCTTTTCTAGTTCAGCAACCCCTGAGTCACTCTCAGTCGCATCCTGTGCTCTGAAGTTTTACTGGTTTATGATCTTTGCACCACTGGTCGAGCAGTGACAGTTCAAAGCAGCATGACAAATTGAGAATCCATGCCCTGTGGACAAATCTGAGGCAGCATTGTGTCAGGATCTTGAGGTTTTATAATTAGCAGGTAGGATAACCAGTAATTTAAGTCAGGAAATGTTAGTTTTATTTATCTCTTGATGGCTTCCTCAGGTTCTTGAAACTTAATTAATTCCACTAAACTGTCTTTTTCTAACATAATGATCGAATAATGGCAGTTGCAACCCGAATCTAGCCTATCTGTCCGACATTGAGCTCTGTGCATGGTCACATTTAGTGTGTTTCCATTCCCATCTGATAAGTTTTTATGTTCCACAAGAACTACAGACACGCATTTCCACAGGAAATTTCCTACAAGACGATTTTATCCTTTAATTGTATTAAATTTTAATCCAAACCTCACACAAAGAGTCTATATTATACAAATGACAGCATGAATACTGTGGCTTGCTTGTCAATCATCCCTTGCATATTACTTTTTCACAGATGAATCAACGGATTTAGTCACAAACTGGTCGGAAACAGCATTGTGAAAATCAGCTGCATCAATCAGGCTTTAACCTTGAAAACAAAAAAAACAAGACGAAATGGACCCATGCGGAGACAAACACCTGAAGCAAATCCAAGCATTCACTCTTGTTTGAACAGTGACCAGATAAGATAGCTCAAAGTTATCAGCACAAGATGAATTCCCAGAGGAACCCCCAGGAGGGGTTTCATCAATGCAATGGGAGGGAGAAAATCAATCCCTCACACCACAAATAGTGACAAATAACCACCTCAAACTGAAGCTAAATTAGTTGTACCCTCCATGGTTTTATTCAGTCAGGAAACAAAAAATCTAAGAAGTAAAAGATGTTAAGGACCGCCATTCCTGCACAAAGATAATACACAGCAAATAAACATTGTGCAACTTTGTAAACATAATCATAATCATGTGGGCCAGAATGAAAACATACTTCTTTCCAGTTGTGGGGCCAACTGCGGAATCAGACAGAACAGCTTCGGGTGTATTTTTCCACAATCGTTCATCACATTCATTCATGTCTGTTGACATAAAAATGAGAACTGGCCAGTGTTGCCATTTTTACACCAAAGTTACCACACATACGCAGGTTTTTTAAAACCCATTAAACTCCCCCTTAAAAATAAATAATTGACTCTGAGATGACTTTGCCTTCTTTTTTAATTTTCTGGTGTGTCACGTTCAATGTAGTCTGACAAACCAGGTGTCTGTCATTGGCCGGCTATTCCAATCGACCCTCTCCTTCCTTACACTATCTGCATGTTAAGTTGGTAACACTTTACAATAGGGTGCACACAAAATGTCTGCAGCTACTGAGGTGCGAGTAAGGAATGAACCAGGAACAAATTGATAGTTATATATGAGAAGTAATACAGGACTATTCAGTAACTACTCAGTGTAAAGTTTTACTTTACCTGAAGACACACAAAAAGAGTTACTTATTAATAAGTAATGAGTAACTAATGAGTCAATTGGGTAACTACTCAGTACGATGTTTCACTTTAATTGAAGGTACACGAAAATAGTAACTAATGACTAAGTTATTAGTAATCAATAAGTCATTACTAGTGCCACTCAGCAACTGGGTCATAATTAAAAAAGAACAACTCATTAAGAAAATGGTCAGTATGTCAATTCTCAGATATTTATGAACTAAACATTACCTAATGATTGATTAATGTAGTATCTCACTGTCTGTTCTCCGGTAACTATTACAGTATCTACTATAGCCCTGAACACAGTTATTCAGAAATTACTAGTGAAATGATTCATTAACTTATCAATTCGTTCCTGATTCATTCCTTACTTTCTCCTCAGTAACTATTCAGATTTTTTTTAAAGTGTTACCACCAAACAACAACTTCCGAGGTCGAGACTGAAGAGCTGAAAATGGGAAGTTACCCTAACACTATCTGTACGAACAATGCAAGACTACATTCAACATCACAAACATGCCAGAAAACAGGAGACAGTGAACAGCAACATGGTGGCCAGTGACAATGTTACGTTGCTTACTTTTTTTTTTACTTAAGCCCCTCCTTCAAATTAAATGCTAACTAAGCAACGCTTGAGTGCTGCTTGAAGTAGACGTATGGAGAGCTATTCATCTGCATCGTAGCTTCGCACCAGAGATGTGGCAAAATTGTCCATCTGACCTAGGGAATACTTCTGATTGTACCCTTTCCCAGAAGACAGAAGCCAGATGTTAGTGTGTGTTTTATAAAAGGGGTATATTAGAGAAAGTATTGTCTAGTATGGAGATTTGAACTTCTTTAAATACCAGCTACAGTCTCCAGAGAAGGTCATTTCAATATCAACCTTCATATGCCGCCCTCAATCGCAACTTAAGTTTTTCCTCAAATATATTTATGTCCTGAGTGTATGTCTGGAGAGACCAATGGCGCCACAGAAAAAGAAGAAAACTTCAATGGAGTCTTGTGACTTCCTTTTTACTTTGCATTACATATGCACATATAGACTGGTATTTTCCCCACCATTCCATCCATATCAGAGCCTCAGTATGTCCTCTTCCATATACTGACTCACTGCCCTTTCCTTCATGTCTCTTAAGGATTTCTTAGACAGGCTTCAAGAAAGATTTTCATAAATGTCCTCTTTTGCAAATCCTCCACAACCCTCTGTGTGCGCTGAGAGCTATCTCTATCTGAACAGTAAAGGTCATTGGAGGAGACCGAGGGATATAGAAAAGCTAAGCTGTGTGCATGGGAGAGTGTTTAACAACTATCTAGAAATCAATAATAGAAGGTTTGATAATGAGTGTGTCAAATCACAGTCACAGACTAACTCAGGTGTGGGAACCCTGCTGTGCTGGTACTACTGGACCTCACAGCGGCTTTTGATACAGTTGACCATGAAATCATTGTATCTCGCCTAGAGCAGTATGCAGGCATCCGTGGCACCGCCCTCCAATGGTTTAGGTCGTACCTGGCAAATAGGAGTTTTTCTGTGATGATTGGTGACCTCTGCTCCTCACAGGCATCCCTCTCTTGTGGGGTGCCACAGGGCTCTATTCTTGGACCTATTCTGTTTTCATTGTATATGCTACCGCTGGGATCAATTATAAAAAAACACAATCTGTCTTTTCATTTTTATGCTGATGATTTACAGTTATATTTGCCCATGAGACCAAATGAAAACACTGCACTTACTCAGTTACTGGACTGTATCACTGATGTAAAACAGTGGCTGGCTCTGAACTTTTTGCACTTGAACGACAGCAAAACCGAATGTATTTTGTTCGGTACACCTTCTATGTCAAATGTTTTAATTACAAACTCTGGGACTCTGGCGCCCTTTTTTAAACCACATGTAAAAAATCTTGGGGTAACATTTGACAGTGGGCTCAGATTCGACAAACAGATTAGGTCTGTTGTTAGCACAAGCTTTTTTCAGCTGCGCCTCCTGGCCAAAGTGAAGCCTTTCTTGAGTCGGCAGGACCTCGAGAAGGCGATCCATGCTTTCATCAGTTCAAGACTGGACTATTGTAATGCACTTTATGTCGGCCTCAGCCAGTCTTTAATCTCGCGTCTCCAACTTGTTCAGAACGCTGCTGCCAGATTTTTAACAGACACATCCAGGCGTGAACACATCACTCCTGTGCTGTCGTCACTCCACTGGCTTCCAGTTCGTTTTAGAATTGATTTTAAACTGTTATTGTTTGTTTTTTATGCCCTTAACAGCCTGGCTCCCTCCTACCTGTCAGAGATTTTAACTGTCCGTGATCATGGCAGGGCCCTCCGTTCTTCCGGCCAGCTCCTGTTAGAGGTCCCGAGGTCAAGACTTAAACAGTGGGGTGATCGTTCTTTTGCTGTCACAGCTCCCAGGCTGTGGAACAGACTGCCCCCTGATCTTCGCACCATTACCGACCTCAGCCTTTTTAAATCGAAGCTGAAGACACACTTTTTTAGATTGGCTTTTAACTCTGACTAGGGAAGTCCTGCTCTTAGGTGTACTTATTCTGCCTGTTTTTTACTTTATGCTCTTTTAGAGGGCCTTAAACACCCTGCAGCACTCGTAGCACTTTCTTGTGTTTTCTTGCAGCACTCGTAGCACTTTCTTGTGTTTTCTTGCAGCACTGTAGCACTTTCTTATATTTTTATGTATTGTTTTTATGTATTATTTTAATGCTTTGATGTAAAGCACTTTGGGTACCGTCCGGCTATTGTAAAGGGCTATACAAATAAAATTTGATTGATTGATTGATTGATTGAAGCTTGGCGCTTCCATCACACTTTGGTCTCGTTGGTGTCAGTACAGAGCGAGCAAATTAGGCATCTGGATTTTTGTAAGATTTAGATTATTGTATAAAATATTCAGCACTTCAAGTGTTACATGTTCTTGTATGTAACAATAGTCACAAACTCTCACCTCCTCACTGCATATAGTATCGTGATTAGACACTGATTATGTTAATATGCATGTATGATTTTCTCTACTGATTATGTTAATGTGTGGAAGTAAACTACCTCCTTGAAAAAAATAGAATGAAGCCGGCTTTGTAACTGCGTATAAAATATTAATAAAAATCGGATACCGTCAACACCAAATCTCCCATTTATTATTCCAGTCTCACGAGGTCTTTTTAAACTGAGTTCCAGTGTCAATAGAGGAGCTCTGGATTACAAGATGAGAGCTGTAAGACAATTCAGATAATGAGAAGGAAAGCAAAGTTTCCAAGAAACCATGGAAAGAATGAATTTAGTCATGAAAGTGTGAGCGGATTAGCCCTTCTCTTATTTCCAACATTTCCTCTTTGATACATCCCGACACTAATCTCATTATAAGTGTCTGTCAAGCATACATGACAATTCATTTTAACAAGGTAGAGTTTCCCGCTCCCTTTAAATCCACAGCTTTCTTCTCAAATGAAAACACATGAGAGGTTCCACTGGAACAGACACGGCCTAACAAGGGAAAGGAGAATCTGGCTGAGCACTTTTGATCATCTCAAACTCCGACTAACAGGAATAGTTAAAAATGTGTTTTCCTTTCGGTTCACAGAGTTTTCCCGGTGAAAAATACCCATAAAAATCTGAATTTAATAAATATTAATGCCGGAATGTAATCCTTTATGTGTGTTCTGTCTCTTTACTGTGAATCAGTGCTTGGCGACTTCTATGTGGAAACTTCCTTCTCATTTTTGAATCCCCATAAGATCAGTGAAACCATCTATAAATACTTGTTATTGTGCTTTCTTATCGATATCAAGAAATATTGCACTCTTACCATGAAAGTATCTGAAGAGGAAAAGGGCAGCTCATAAGCGGCATTGTGTTCCAGATAAACCTGTAGAGGAAGCAACACATAATTAGTGTCTTGTTAATTGGGGAGAGCCATTATTGCGTACTTAGTGTGATGTTCAACTAAAATGTTTGCCAACAGAACATAATGATTTTACACTGGGTGAATGTGTTTTTTGTAAGAACTGCCTCCCTTTTTTTCTTTCAACAAGGAATGTGAAAAATATCCTGAGGCGTTATTTTTGAACTAGTTTTATATAACAAGCTGATTGCATAAATATTACATTGGCTCTCTGTCTGCAGCCTATAGTGCACTGCATCTCATACCACATAACTTGCTAGAAGACGGTGGCTGTAATACGCTTCAAACTAGCTGTCGAGATATATCATGACCTGTGCGATCTCTATCTGTCCATCACTGCGGTAATCTGACCAGAACGGATAAATACTGTGAAAGGTCTTAAAGCACTCGGAAGACCAGTACCTTAATCATGGCTAATCCCTGGTAGCAAGACATGTCTTGGGGGGACACAGGATGGACACATCACCCCAATTAGCAGTAGCTATAGCCTTAAAACCCTGTCATTAGGAGCCCGTAACCTTCCTGTCACTCACCGTAGCTGCTGCAGCCTCTACTTAGTGCTCCGTTACAATTTGTCACATTTATGCACAACAGTCATGCAGATCTGAGCACATGCTATGCACAATGACTTCAGAGAGTAAATGGTGATACTGGAAGACAAATGCATATACCCAATTTACAGTGATGCAAATTGGACATATGCCATGTTGCTTGCGAGTGTAAAACCTTAATAGGCTGATTTATGTACGACATTCCTCCCAGTATTAATATGTCCAAGTGCCCACACTGTTACACCATGTTCAATAAACTCCACGGCTGGCACGTCAGAATTATAAACTCCCCATTTCTCAGCACTGTGTTCAGAGTCTGGTTAGGGTTAGATACAAAAATGAACATCTGGTTAGGGTTAGGACGAGATCATGTTTAGATTTGAAATGCCTGATCTGTTGCCAAGAAGACAGCTGCGAAAGTTTTGCAACAGTAAACAGGAAGTGAAATGGTCTTGAACTGTGGTCTCTCGACTAGCTGTCTCGCTTTCACCATGTCCCCCCAGTGCTGATGTGACCCAATCACCAGAACGCATTAAGTACATTTCAGCAAAACCACAGACAAGTTTAACATTTATTTCGCAACTTTAGGCTTCTATAGGATCAGTTTTCAATTTCTCTCTCATCTCAATGATGTACCTATGGTCTGGTTAGGTTTAGTCACAAAAAACACTTGGTTACGGTTTGGAAAACATCATCTTACTTAAAATATATGTCACAAAAACGGCTGGGAATATCTCCATTTCCTATGAAACAATATCCAATTTTTGTCCTTACAAACACAGCTGGAAATTCTCCCGGGGTGTCCCCACAAAAAAATCCAGTGATGTCACACTTACAAATTTTTAAAACGCAGACCGGGGAACTGCGGTCACCGGCTTGGCAGCCAGTAACTTCTTGTCACTCACCGTAGCTGCCGCAGCCTCTACTTAGTGCTCCATTACAATTTGTTACATTTATGCACAACAGTCACGCAGGTCTGAGCCCATGGCATGCGCAATGACTTCAGAGAGTAAATGGTGATACTGGAAGACGAATGCGTACATATAATTTTCAGTGATGCAAATTGGACATAAGCCATGTTGCTTGCAGGGGTAAAATCTTAATAGGCTGATTTATGTATGACATTCCTCTGAGCATTAATATGTCCGAGTGCCCACGTTGTTATGCCATGTCCAATAAACTCCGTGGCTGATGTGTTAGAATCATACCTGCGAATGAAACATGCATTTCAGATACCTTTTCTACTGGTTAATGAATGATAGTGAAACATGTACATGCATTTCCAATGTCCATATAGCTATCAGCTCAGTATGCAGATAGGGTCCCTGGTGTTTTAGTGCGAGATAGTCTTCGCAGGCCTTCCCTGGTAGACAGTGGAGCATTAAGCGTTATCTTGGAGAAAGCACTACCATTAAGCCTGCAACAATAAGACCAGGGTCAAGGATGAAGTTGAATGACAGCTCAGGATGAATATAATTTCTGAGGAAGCGATAAAGAGAGGTCTTGTACTCACACTAAAAAGCAGAATAATAATTTTATTCACCAGGTTGTCTGCTCCGACACATTTCCATTCTTTGCTCCATTCTCGAGTGAAGAGGTCAGATATAAAGGAGGACAATGACCAAGCGGGTGAGATTGATGGCGCGGATGAACAGGCCAGCGGAATCTCGGCTAAATCAAAGCTATTCACCGTTAATGAAAATAAGAGAGAGACCGCACTGTAAATCATCTTATGGTCTAATGTATTAGTGATAATGAATTCACGCTGCCACATTTAACCTTAGTTTTGCAATTCATTATATTTGAGATTAACAAGGGAGGGAACTTAAGTGAACTGTCTGCAGGGAATTACAGCTGGGGCCTCATTGTCAATCAAGGATTGTGTTCCGATGTCTTTCATTAGGGTTGGAGGAATTAAATAAGACTTTCTTTTAATGGCGGATGGCTCTCCCATTTAACGCTCCTCTTGCTCTCCCAAGATGGTTAACTCTTCATTACCCAAATTAAAGGCATCCATCTCTGTTGGCTCCTGCCACATTGCCATGACCTCTACCTGTCAAAACTTTCATGTAAGAGCTTGAGTGATGGATGATACCCCCGAACCCCATTGTCAAAATTATCCAGTGACTGTCCAACCCTCTCTGATCCATTCAATCCATCTCCCCAGGCTACGTGCCACCAGCTATGATTCAACAATGAAGCCGAGGCACTAATTTACTCTCATAGAAATTAGAAACTACCTTTTAATTATATGCCTGGGAGTGTTCGAAGAGTTCACGGGGATCACCCCCAAAGCTTTTAACGCGACTTTCTGGGGGCTGATCATTTATATTCGTCAAATGTGTTATTTCAGGGGTCGTTCAACATACCTAGGACCAGAGGGAATTTGAGAAAACCATCAGGAAGGAAACTCTTGAAATCAGTGTTCACATATGAAGGTCACAGCTGTTGCTAGAGGATATGATCTGAAGGACTTCCATGACGCAATGCAACAAAATGCCAAAAACAAAAGCCCCCCAAAAATCTGTTTATCAAGTCTGAGCACCATCGAATGGTGTACAGGGACTTGATCACTGATTTCCTTGATATATGCATGCGGAACTCTGATCAATAGACAATATGCACTGTTACCGGTTCAGCTCTGGAATTGCATCATGCTCAACTGTTTACACACAGTCTTTGTTGACAAAAGGAAACACAGTTCTCTGAACTTCCTGCCTCTTTTTTCCTCTCTATTTGCATCACCTTCAGACACATGTAAATATTCAAACACATGCCACACGTCATACATAATACATGATATAAGTGGTCCCATTCTTGTCTGACCCCTTGTCCTCCTGCTCCTCTCCCAGACAGATGTAGATAACGCTCCAGACACACCTCACTTCCTGAGCGGAGAGTTATAGCTTCCTGGGAGAGGCAACCAGCGTCCCCGGAGCCCTGAGGAGTTCGACAGCTACCTATGGAGAGGGCACGTCTCTGACTTGTAGACCTGCTCTGAGGCTTCTCCTCTCACTTTGAGATCCTCCGTGTACCTGTCAAAGGGTCAAAAGGGTACGCTCGGTGCAGACAACAGGACTGCGTTCGTGTGTCTGTGTGTGTTTGTGTTTGCATGTGCGCGCCTGTGTGTGTGTGTGACCCCCCTGGTGACAGATGCCAGGCTGTTTATGTGTGAGGTGTGGGAGTGCCGGGTGGGCAGGTGGGTAGACACGCATGTGTTTGCAAGTGCATGTGTGAAGAGGAGTGTGTGTGGTTTGTTGTGGGTGGGTTTGAGCAGTAGTATAATGTGAGAAACTGCACTTGTCAGAATGTGCAGACATGCGTGTGAATGTATTTGCATACGCGGGCATATGTGTGCGCACGTGTCCGTACCTTCACACACTCCGTGAGTTTAACTGTGCCGAGAGTCAAATGAGAACCTGTTTGCAGGCTCCGTAAACATCCAAACCCAAAACTGTGTCCCAGAACCAGAGCATAACAGATGGGGGGGAGCTGCCGCTCTGGCAGCCAAGCAAATGATGAGCTAATCGTGGCGAAGGAGGTGACCATAGTTGGTTACAGCTTATTCAGGATTATGACTCAATCATGGAGGCTTATGGCACTTAGGTAATTATTTAATCAAAGAGTGGACGTGTCAATAGAAGTCGACATGAGATTAATTATAAGTCGGGGATGACTTCAACTCATTGTTTTTACTGGTCCTCTCTCGACACTGGCAGGATGGAGAGTTGATGGGATCATTGGGAAGGTGAGTGACAGCTCTACTGGAGCAAGAATAATCAGAGTGGTATAGTTAACACTAAACCCCCTTAGCAGGAATTGAGATCAATACAGTGCTATCCTTGATTAAAATGTTTAATTAGCTGTATTAAAGTGCAATAGGAAGCTAAGGAAAGGAGAGAAAGCATTCCCTTCTCCTCTGTGTATGGATCAGTGGGGATCTTAAACATCAGCTGGTGTCACAAGCTAATTGTTGCTCTGCTAATGTACTGCAGCGCATTACTGGTGGCTCAGGGAATATGGAACAATGTGAAGTTATACTTGTCCAAAGAACTGCTTGCAATGCATGAGTCTGCAAACAACAGACATGTTGAAACATGTTTCTTTACATTTCAACTTAATCTTTCTTTAAATTTAGTTTTTCAATTGTATGTCCTGAGAGCACTGTGCTTAACCCTCTGGGGGTATAAATGGTTGTTTTTGATTATTTTTAATTTTGCCAATATATTTCACCTTAAAAACTAGTTACCTTGCCTTGTGTGGTGTCATTATTTTCAGTACAACCTCACATGTGTGACTGTACAGTTATTTTTTTCATTTTGACATACTGTATTAACACAATGGACCTAAAATCACAAAAAAACATAAAATCCGATTAGGAAAAAGTTAGTTTTTTTACTGTGAAAACGACAAATATGTTTTACGAACCATTTTTATTACTTTGCTAAATTTTTTGAAATTTAAGTTATATGTAACTATTTACATTTAAATGCAGGTAATGCCTCAGGCTCAGGCCTCCCTCAGCTCCTCGAGTAAGCAGCTCCTCATTAAACAAAAAAACGACTTCACTACACACTGAACACACTACACTAAACACTACATAACACACTAACTATACACTCCAAACACGCCAAATGTCACTGTCCGTCACTGTCGCTGTCACTCTTCCACCGTCATCCCTCCCACAACTTCTCCCTGTTCCTCAGCAACCAAATCACGTGGTTTGCCATATCATTTTGTGATTGGCTGGTGTGGTGCCTTTTTCCACCAATAGGAACGTGTTTTTTTGCTTGCAAACACTTCCTGCTTGCGGATAATTTGGTGAGAGAAGCCCATCTTTATCGTCTCTTCCTGCACTGAACACGCAGCAAACGTGACGGCAATGTTGGCAAAAAGCATGCCATACAAAATATATCGTAAATCCGGTTTTACTTGGCCTAACAACACGATAAAAACTGGTATATAGTTTGAAGGCTGCTCCAACACATAAAGTCGGAACCGAGACTCACTGAGGCTCAGTCTTGCTGCTACGTCATCTTAAATTGGCCACGTGATTTTGACGCGCCAGCGCATCAATCGACCTCAGAGGGTCCTGTTAGGTTTAGGCACAGAAACCACCTGGTAAGGGGCAGGAAATGATCATGTTTAGGCCTAAGTGGTCTTGGTCTGGCAATTTTATACCACTTCTCCAGTCTACTGACCACTCAAAGCGCTATACATGCCACATTCACCCATTCACACGCACATTCATACACTGATGGCGGAGGCTGCCATGCAAGGTGCAAACTGCTCATAAAGAGCAATTTGGGGTTCAGTATCTCGCTCAAGGACACGTCGACATGCAGCTGGGGGGAGCTGGGATTCGAACCAGTGACCACTTGTAATGTCCACTTATTAGAAATTAGATTTTTTATCTCAGTCCCAACTCATAAATACTGACGCTTTAGGATAGTGGCCAACCCGAGCTACAACGCCAAACACTGACGCTTTGGGATAGTGTCCAAGCTGACCTGCAATGCCAAGATGTCAGTATTTGACGATTTGGGAAACCCCAGCCGTCAGTATTTGACAAGGTGGGCAAGAGACTCAACTTTCGTATAAAGTGGATCTACAAACTGGGTTGGAAAATGTCTCTTTGCAAATACCCTGTTCTGTTGTCCTGAAGGCGACTGCCAAATATCCCTACAGTGGCTACATTTAGGTGGTTTTGTAAACAGGAAGTAAACTGGACTTGAACTGTGGTCACTGGCTTAGCAGCCTTCTGGCCTGGAACGCCACCACCATCCCCACCACCTCATGATATGGAGGCAGGGCCACTGGAAGTGATTTTGAACAGGGGGTGCTGTGAATTTTTTTTTTTTTGGGACAAAAAAACAATGAGCCTATAGGCCTATTTAAAATACATTTTAAAAATAAATAAATAAATAGATTAAGATTCACTACTTTATTGTCACATACACTTCAGTGCACACAGCTAGAGCCTTTAACACAGAGACATCATCAGTTCTCAAATGAATATGCGCTATTAGTTAAACTTCACAATAACGCTATAACAATGCAATAGATTTGGTCAGCTGGCATGAACCTGGGTCACTGCACCATCTACGTTTATGTCACGGCGCAATTCTATCAGCTCCAAATCCTTTTACGCACACCACAAGGAAATAATCTCTGACTATTTAAGCAGTTATTGAATCGCTCTCCAAATCCAATACGCAAAGATCGCACGCGCAAAATAACACTTTCCGTCTCCATCTCCAACCTTTTTACGCACACCACAAGGAAATAATATCCGACTATTTAAACGTTATTTAACAGTTCTCCACATCCATTACGCACAGAACACACGATCAAAACAACACTCTCCATCTCCATCCCCACCACCTTGCAAAAATACTCTAGTGTGACGTTAAACTGCATGAATATATGAAGGTGCGCGGCGGCACCAGGCTCTTACTTTGAGCTGCAGACAGGGTGCCCTGGTTACAGGTGTCAAAATGTCGAGGTGCGCTCTGGGATCGTGGAGATAAAGTCTCTCATGAGGGGACGAATGTCCAGGGAGTTCAGAATGTCTGTGTGCGCATGCATCAGCCAAAGGTGTGTGAATCTTTTCTGGGTCGTGGTGCTGCGTACCCATGTCTTCAAAAGACACAAGGCGGAGAAGGTGCGCTCGGATGAGACCACGGACATGGATAGGCATAGACATAACTCGATCAGTTTTTCTGTCTCTGAAAACGCGGCTCTTGTTTGTGGCTGGACCTTTGTCCAACATGATGCTACATCTTGGACTGTGACACACTTAGACCCTCTGTCTTTTGTGACATCGGCAAGCTGCTTGGCGATGCTTGGCCCAAGGATTTTGAGCTGGAGTTCAAGGCGGTCTGTGTCAACTTATGTCCAATCACGCTAGGTTGGGTTGCGAGTGCTGTGGCTGGGGCTGGGCCTGGGCCTGTCGGTGTACCTGCAGGCAGAGGTGGGCGGACAGTCTCCTCACTCCGGCTGCTCTCCGTTGTCGTGGTCGCGGTACTAGTGTTCTTCTTCACTGGTGGTGGTTTTCCAACAACATCCTAAATGCGCTTCTGTGCCTTGTTTTCTCCTCGTTTCTGTCAGTAGACTATGTAAATTTACTAGTCTGCTGCAGCCATGGATGTATGCTGCATGGAGCGAGCGGGAAACCTCTTTACTCGGCGGCCGACCACTAGTCTGCCTGACGTTGACAACTTAACTTCCGTGAACCTGTGTTGATTAGGCCTAAAAATGATTAAATTAAAATCCAAAATACATGTAATAGCCTACGTGTGTCAAAATCATTTCCCAAAATATTCATAAGGAATTTAAAAATTTTGCAAAATATTTTTAATATATTTTTTAAAAATCTCCCTCTTGCCACTAGGGGGTGCTGCAGCACCCCCAGCACCCCCACTTCCTGCGGCCATGTATGGAGGTCTGGTTATATACACACGACTGGCGACTTGGCTGGCTGATGAGAATGTCAGCTCATTAGCATAGAATCTGAATATAATATTATAGAAATATGAAACATAGCAATGATTGGTAGCCACGATTGCAACTAGGGTGATTTTTTTTTGCTCGTCAGAATGAGTGTGCATTTGTGTGTGTGTGTGTGTGTGTGTGTGTGTGTGTGTGTGTGTGTGTGTGTGTGTGTGTGTGTGTGTGTGTGTGTGTGTGTGTGTGTGTGTGTGAGCTAAGGGCCGGGTCATACTAGAAAAGAAGGGGTTTGTCCGACACGTTCGGACAAGTGCAACACCATGAAGTCATTCAAAGTGTTGAATTCACTTGCTCACATGAAAAGTGACAAAAATAGCTGTGCGAACAATGAAAAAAAAAAGGTCAATCAACCAACACAGCTGGTCAATCATTCCCTGAAGTGGGTGGGTGTGTGTGTCAGATCGCCGGTTTCGGTCGGACACAGGCCCCTGTAATCCTCTGTCGGAAAGGTGTGGAGGGAGGGGCTTTCCAGAGCTATTTACTTGGTATTCTGGCCCCTTAAGCCTTCTGTGACAGCTATAGGAGAAGAAGCAGGCCAGTGGCAGCAAAGGGGAAGGTGTATGAGTCACTCAGCCTATCCTTAGTAACCTGCCATTATTTATAGCAAACTGAAGGAGGATGAAAGGCACTGGAGAGTTCTCGCTTAGTGATCTGCCAACAGCTTTCTACTAATAACTGTCACTTCTAAACGCATAGGGGCTTTCATGTCGACTGGAGCGACCTAATGCTCACATCTTAGAGATCGCGATGATGATACACAAAATAGACAGCTCCCAAAACTACTACTCAACTTCAGACGCATGACCTGAGGAAATGGCTAATTCAAGCCCAACTTCATGCCAAAAATGTGCCGTTTTCTTTGCGTTTCACTTTCTTTGTCGTTAAGTTTAAGTGCTTGAATGAGTCGTAGGGACCCTTTCATGTTTCTTGTATCATCGTCCAAGTATTTCACTTCTCTAAGCAGCTTTCATCCCAAGGGGGTGGAATGCGGCTCTGTGAAGCTTCACGTGTGCTGATTCCTAGGGATTCCCCTCCATGTGTCTCATCCAGTCCCGCTGTTTTATTTGGCCGCTGCTGAACAGGATGTGAGATTTACACCAGCGCAGAGAAAACGGGGGCAAGTTGAGACACAAAGATGGACGTGGCGGTTAACTCCCTCATCATGTCACCAGAGAAGAGAGATAAATGGCGAAAGGAAAACAGGCGAGGGGAAGCAGAGTATTTTTCTAAAAGCTGCACGGAAGTTTCTAATTATATCCACGCCGAGACCTGTAACCTCCACCGAGCTGACACACATTCGCCCGGCACCTACGCACACACGGCTGCAGAGACCTGACCTCTGTTGGCCTCGCGGTCCCCTCCGAGCAAGAACCAAATTAGACGGTGAGAGGAAAACTAATGTCCCCCGTCTTTGCTGCTGTTAAAGGCCAGTAATCTCTCATTTACACTGGCATTAAGGAGAGGCAAGTTTCACACTAACATACTCCTGTCATTAAGATAGTGAAGTAGAAGAGAGTGGAAGGTGTATGTGTGTGTAAAAGGGGTTGATTGAGGGCAGGGCTGTCATGCCTGGTGATGTGGAAGCTAGGCCACGGAACCCCCAGCCCCGGGCGGGCAGATGGTAGGGTGGGCAGCGAGGGGCGAGGGTCCCCTGTCTCTAATTCTCAGCTGCACTTGTAAGATATGCGCTATGTATGAAATGTGTTGGCAAGGATCCATGTCCTTCAACTCCTCATGTACCCCTAGCGGCTCCACCCAAGCCAGCTGTGTCTGTGTGAGCTCACCGGGCTCTGACAGTGGGGATCAAAACAACATGTGAACCAGCCGTGACACCGACCACCATCAGAACGAGCGAGCAGCCACGACAAGGTCTCCCATAGCCGCATCACAAAGAGGGCGAGGTGTGTTACGAGCGGCGCCGGGGCGTTCTGGACGCGTGTTTTGCGTCTCCATCAAACACGACGATGGCTAATGCATTAGTCAGCCGCCGTGTCACGCTGTGATGTTGCTGAGCACAATTAGCTCTTTGAGCCGCGCTGGAAACCAAACGTGAACCAACACGAAACCTCTGAGAGCTTTGTTTTCCAGATCAAGGGAGAGCTCAAAGCTCGGCAAAAAACTATGTTACCCTTTCTTTTTTTTTCTTTTTGTTTGAAAGCGAGCGCACACACTTACAGAAGCATACCTCAGAAAGACGAGGAGAGAATGAGAGAGAGGAAAGACAAAAGCGAGTAAGCAGAAGACAGTGAGAGGAAGATGAAAAAAAAAGTTTGAGCAGCGCACGTGTATATTGATGGTTACCTTCAAGTCCATATGGGCCAAAGACAGGAAGCGTGTGCTTTCCTGTTTGATTATATTGGAAGAGAAGACGCTCCGAGACAGATAGGGACGGTAGAAGTATTAGATAGACCTGCTTATTTTAACTGCCGCACAGGTGTTCTCAATGAAGAAGCCCATTCATTCAACCCATTTAATGCTGAGGGTTATAACAAAAAGGTGGGGGATGAAAGAATAATATGAGAGGAAAAAAAATAAAAAGAGTGAGGAAAACATCAAAGCCCAGACAGATGAAGTTTCAATCAATTTATAAATTGCCTCTGGAATCAAGTTGGTCCCTGTTGCAAAGGGAAAAAAAAAGTAGTTCCATCCTTTGAATGTCTGAATCAGTCTAATGGAAATATTAAGGAGGGTTAAATTCGTGCAACCTGTGCGAACCGCCTTTAATATACATCAAAATCTTTTGTTAACAAACCTCGCTCTGCTCTCCGCCACGGATCCAAACAAAGCAAGGCGGCGTGAACGGAATCCAAAAAAACCTACAGCTTCGCAGCCCTCACCTCAGCGGCCACACATAGCGCACACACGTGAGCGCGTTACTTCTGTCACACTCGCGGCCAGTTTCTCTTGGCAGCCAGGTATCGTCAGAAGCATTTGCGAGGTGACTGGAACAGATAATCAGTTGTTTAGCTGTCCTCTTCTTCCCACAGGAAGGAGCTGACAGCTTTAGGCCATCGCTTAGGTCACATATTAGAGGCCTGCCACAGTACCTTTGTGTCCGCACACGCACACTCTCTCACACACACACACACACACACACACACACACACACACACACACACACACACACACACACACACACACACACACACACACACACACACACACACACACACACACACACACACACACACACACACACACACTGGTTCTCTGTGCTGCACTCACAGCAGATGGAGTCCTGAGTGACACGTCCTGGCAGAGGAAGGTTACATCATGTAAATAATGTGATACTCTGCCAGACTTTAATGACATCAGATTTTAATTCCACCTCTGTGTTTTATGCCACACACACACACACACACACACACACACACACACACATCTCATCCAACTATTTACTATGCTGGTTTGCATCCTTAAGCCCCAGCTGGCATTGAAATTATATTTATGGTAATTATGAACTTGATTATGACATTTTTAACTTAATGTGTTTTTAAGTTCGGAATACTTCCTCGCACACCGAGGCATTTTTTTGCGGATGTTCTCCACTTGACAGCGCAGCCCTGCTAACCATATGCCGTTGAAAACTGATTATTATATTTGATTAGTGTGTATCATACACAATTACGGAAATATAATTGAACACAGTGGTCGTTTTTGGCACTGCTCCCTGACAGTGGACATGTGCCGACACGACTGAGGCAGTTACTAAGGCCAAGCAGCTGCAGAGGCAGACGTGCCTTCTGCTCGGGCCAAAAAAAAAAAAAAAAAAGTTATATGTCGAGAGTATATTTCACTGTATTGTTTACTTTGAAGCCCCCAGATGTTGTGAACATGTGGATGTTTTATATGGCAGTTAACAGCAGGTCATGCTTGGACTGCCACTCCCTCAGAAACAATTAATAAACCATAAACAGTCTAATGTCCTCTCCGCTGAGCATTAAGTTCATACTTCTTCCTCGCAGAGGAGAAAGGGAGAGAAAATCCGCTTTTGGTTCGGTGGGGGGGCTTATTTTAACTTTTTTCTTTTACAACTCCTCTGCTGCAGCGCTGCTGTGTAAATAAGGTGCTTCATTTGACCAGCAATGCGGAGACGGCGCTGTGACAGTAAACCGATCGCGCTGCTGAACCTCCTGACCCAGGGCTGTTGTTGTTTGCTGCTGTCCACAGACACCTAATACGAAACGTAAGAGTAGTTTGTTTCAAGTGGGGCTTGTTCGAACACGATACAAGTAAATATAGCTGTTGTCTGGTGGCGTCTAGTCTGATTAGTGTGCCATGAAAGGCTCCATTGAGCACAGGAATCTGGTTTATGCAACACATCCAATTATGAATGTATAAATGGATGACTAGACCCCGGCTTTGAAGGCAGATGGAAAGATTCATAACACTAAACAAGCCTTAATGGGGGACGTGGAAATGTTTAACAACTGTTTATGTTTTTAACACCAAATCCATCGGCTTGATCCTCACCTGTGCTGAAAAAGTTAAGTGTGTCAAACATGTTATTGCTTGTAAGGGCACAAAGCAACAACTTATAGGGCAGTTTTGCTATTTAAAGCAACATTATGTAGAAACTGGTATTTTATGTGATTTGGTGCCCCCCACAGTTTTTCGAGTACTTAACCACTGTGGTAAAAAACAAATACCACGTCTGTAACAATTTCTCAGACGTAATGAAGGTGCTAACTACAAACACAAATCCTAACATCATAACAATGTTGTGTGTTGAAAACCTCTCACTGAAGCTACATAGTGCAGAAACAAGTGATATGGAGACGGAGAGGCTGAGACAGAGACATCATTCACCCTATAACAAGACACTATACCATTAAAGTGATATTAAGCTGTTATTTTAAGGTTAAAAAAAGTTACATAATGTTGCATTAAAATGTGTTTACAGCCCTTGGGGAGTACTATCACACATGTGAAAAAGTCAGTTGTAAAAATCCTTTTGTGGCTCCTGTGTGTAGTCGGATAAATTTCCCTCCAGTGAAGTCATTCAGTGGCCCAGTTGCACTATGGGCAATGAAGGTACCATGTTTTCGAAAAAGGTTTGACTATGTTGCATAAAACAAGGTGATATCTGGTTCTGCTGTATCAATTGTGATCGCTTTTTGTCCAACAGTGTTATAGGATGCAATGCTAGACAAGTGGAGACTTGGTGCCTCCATTACCTACAGTGCAATTTAACCACTGAGTGACATCACTAGAGGTGATTTATCAGATTGCACGCAGCTTCGTCCGGAGCAAAAGGCTTTATATACTACTTTTTTCATGTATGCAGTAGTACTTCTCCAGACCTGTAAACACACTTTGCTGTGTACAAATGGTGGAGTTGCCCTTTATTTTGTGAAGCCAACACCATTAATTGGTGGAAAATCAAGTTCATGCAGACCCATTGAACAGGTTGGGTTAAGTCATCACAGCCTCGGGAGCTCTCAGTCTCATCATCACACATGGCTTATCCCGTACCCAGTATCCTCTAGCAAGGGGTGAGGGGTCAGCCAGCCATCAGAGGAAGCCATCACTGAGTAGCTGACCCCTCCTCTGGCCCCCACCTTTCATCTGTCTCTCTGATTAGTTTGCCCATGTGACAGATAGCAACTTAAAATGAAACGCCCCATAGACACCCTCCCAGGAGAATCTCTCAAGCAAGATATATATATATATACACATTCTTGCTGCTCCGCTAGTGAGTGCACTTTCAATTACACGAAGAGAGGTGGGCCTTTAGATGTTCACTACTCATGGCTCAGAGCTCTGCTAGGTCTGTTGGCTCTGGAGAGTAAATCCATCCACTTGGTTTCAGAGGCGTATCAGGTATCCTCTGGCTCGTCTCTCATGTGTGATTGGTGTGTACCTACCCTGCAGCTGCAGAATTGGACTCTGCTTGATGTGGTGGCATCCAATATCCATTCAATCTAGACATTATGTAATGGACGGCTAACAAACCAAAGCTCACAGCCGGCTACGTCTACGCTACGTTTTCAGCCCGCGTGGAGCGTCTCTCACACGCGCTCTGCAACCCTGAACTTATCTCGACATTACCCAGAGGAGCCGTATGTGAGAGCGCAAATGTCTGAATCAGTTAAACTGTCTTTACACTGTCGGCGCCGTTTACACAGTCAACATTATGTTCTATTGAGCCCATTGTGTTGATGCCTGTATGGTGCTTTCCATTCTTTCATGCTGTGCTTCTGTCAAGGTGTTCAATGCACATTCTTTCAGTGTCGTCTCAGAAAAGGTCTGATGAAAATGGCAACATCCTTTAAAGTTTAACGTTGCCTATACCGCCGACTTGTCTTCCTTCTTTTCTAAGCCTTGTTTATTCACTTGAGACCAGTTGAAGGCAATGCGCCTAATTTGCTTTCGATGGAAACATGGCATTTCATAACTCGGATACGTCCAAATATATCTATGCCAGTTTGAGTGTGAATTAGCCTCCTTGTAGGATGTTCCTCCAATGAATTTGACATTCATGACTTAAGAAAGTGGATGCCTTAGTCACTCCCCATAATGGAGACGTGACAAAAGAATGAAGTGCATCATGGGTCTAAAGGTGCTCTTCAGACAACAGGTACCTTTGTAAAAGGTTGATTTCAAGATCTACCCTTGCCTTCCACTTTGAGAAGTGTAGGCTGCGTGTTGATGAAGTCATCAGGGGGTGATTTGGCTGATATACCAGGAGACCTATTGCTCATCAGAAAGCTATCCGCCATGCTGATTGAGTCATATGTAGAGGCGCTGGGATAATTTGTCACAGGCCCCGCCAGGTCAATGGACTTTGATTGGAACACGGTATGAACTCGAGGATTTCCACTGAGTTTGAGTACTCTCACACCCTCACTCTCGCTCAAGATCTTTCCTCTTGCCCTGCCACATTCTGATTCTCTCTCCTTTGAGCTTTTCTGAGTAAGCTTTGTTTCTTCCTTTTTTTCCAAACTTGATCAAAAACTATCCCCCTCTTCTTCGGTCTTTTTGTGTTTCGCTCTGCTCTCTTCTCCCTCTGTCTCCCTGTGTTTCCCTGGCCTCTCCCTGGCCTCAGCCCGGGGGCCCACTCTGCTTGTTGAAAGGTAACAGAATCTTCCGGAATGACCCACTGAAATCGCTGAGTTGATTCACTGATGTTTCTGTCAAGGAGAAGCACAAAGTACAGGACTGTATTTCCCCCCACACAACTAAAGGTGTCCATTACAGTGAAGATCTGTGTAAAAAGATGAGAAAATAGGGGGCCCTGAGCCCTGACTGACCTGTTTTAATGTGAGGAGATCAGTATATGCCCACGCACAAAGGCACATGGACAAACACATATTTCCAAGAAGAGCAGAAACCTTGTCTGAGACACCTGTTCATTTTCCTGTTAAGTTTGAAACTTTGAAACATGTGGCTTAGCTGGGGAGCTGTAAGTCTGCCAAAAGCTTGAATATACAAGTTCAGCTGTGCACTGTAACTTTTAACACTTCACAGGGAAAATCACAGCCTTGGCACTCCTAAGCCAAGTAACCCGGTTTCCCTTCATTACCTTTCTCCTGGAAAGAAAAAAAAGAAAAGAGGAAGGGGAAAAAAAGAGGGAAAGACAGCGAGCGGTTCTGAAAAGAGGGGAGGAAGAAGAAAGGATGTGGACTTGAATAACTTCCAGAAGGAGCATGGCAAAAATACCTGCAGCGAGTTTTTTTTTTTAAAAAAAGAGAGATCTTTCATCTGACTGTTTTGGCATCGCCGGGTGGGAGCCTCGGCA
The DNA here is from genome assembly GCA_963678695.2 of Diplodus puntazzo. NCBI lineage: Eukaryota > Metazoa > Chordata > Actinopteri > Spariformes > Sparidae > Diplodus > Diplodus puntazzo. The sequence continues at coordinate 14,941,999 of OZ023175.1, forward strand.
CTGACCATAACATAGGTATGCCTAATCCTCTTTCATCTATAATATCACACAAAGGGAGTATCTGTCCGAGTGAAGAGGGGAGAATCTGCAGACATAAAAGGCTGACGGGGGAGTGTTGCATGTCTGTACCAACATTGTCCTGGTCCTTATTATTCTTTGCACATAGCTGTAAGTCTAAACAAGACCCGCTTCCTGAGGAGGACTGCTGTGCACTCACGCTGGCCCTGGTGTTGTTCTGCTCCGGCGTGTGTGTGTGTGTGAGGGAGTGTGCGTGTTTGTGTGTGTACGAGGGCCGCTGCGCTGTTGAGATGACCCTGCTTTCTTTCTATAGGGGCTTTCACTCTGCAAGAGCTCAGGCCCTGTACAGAGGGAGCCTGTGCTGGTACCTCTCTTAGCCTCTCTTTCTTTTGCAGGCGTCCCTTCTCTTTCATTCTCTCTCGCTCTCTCTCTCTCCCTCTGTCTGTGTCTCTCTCTCTCTCTGCAGCAGCAGCAGCAGCTTGAGTACTTCCAGCTGCCGACATTGAATACCGCCTCCCACACACACACACACACACACACACACACACACACACACACACACACACACAGGTACAAACTGGTCCAGTATAGAACACATATATACACACACACGCACATATACACATACCTCCCTCATTTACTGAAATGCCTGCAGTACTTTTTCTCATTGCCTCTGCATTCGTCCTTCTCCCGCCTTTATATGTGCCGCGTTTTACGGGGTTGCGGGGTCCACATGTCTGCTCGCGCCACCCGTCCCTTCGCCCTCATCTACCCTCCCGTGTCTGTGCCCCGTAGACGGCGTGGATGTGGGTGATGATTTATTGTCCGTATCCCTAATAGACCTTCCAGTCCCTTCCCAGAGGCTGTGTCACACAGTGCAGCAGGTAGCCGGCCAAGAAATACACCTCGCAGCGAGAGCACCCCCCCCCCTTGCACCAAAGAAAACTCCGGCAAAGCGAAACAAAACAAACAAGAACACAAGGAGAGAGAATGCAGATTCGAAGTCGCTGCCAAGGAACATGACTGCAACCGCTGTAAAGCGCTGGAAACTCGCTCGGAAACAAATACAGATGTACATGCTCACACGCACCCACACATGGACACGGGGGGAAAGCTAGAGTCACTCAGTAGGAGCAGTATGTCTGTCAGTTCTTTCATCATGTTATGAAATAAGAGGAGAGCACCAGAGGAACCTGTTGCCGGGCTATAAGACTGAAGCCGCTCAGGGAAAAAATGGTAATGCAAGCATGAGCGGCGGCAGGGGTCTGCCGGGGTGTAACCATAGCTGCTAAACTTGCATTCAGGCCTTTTCCAGAGCTGGGTTCGGGGTATGCAGAAGACCTAGGGGCTGGAGACTTAGGGAGGACTTTAAGCCTCTTTGTCAAGCTCCTCGGAGCTCAGTCGACCGCTGTGAAGAGGCCAAGGCATGCAGCTGTCTAGCAACAAGAACCCCTCATACCACAGATACTGGCCTGTGGTTAAGGAGTGTGTGTGAGTGTGTATGCAGTTCCCATTGTGTGCCGGAGGTACATGTGGGTTTGGATTTGTGAAAGTGGGCCGTTGATGAATATCACACCAGGTGAGACACTAGGTATGTGAAGGGCTGAGGAGCTATCTCCTGAACAGAGGAGTCAAGTCATGCTTATTCTCATGCTGTTTTTAATATCATAAATCCAATACAAGTACATGATATATGTAAAGAAATCTAATGATTTACCTTACTGTATACGATAAGACCTAAAGGGTAGGTTCACATTTTTTCCAGTCTGTTTTTTTTGGATGCCATAGTTCCTCCTGTAAACACTGGCCATGAGACAGTCTTACAAGTCCTTCATGTGACAGAAAGTGTATTCGTTCAGTTGAAGCTAAAATGGTGTAGCTGGGGGAACCAGGTGAGTAGTAAGCTCAAGTTTCATTTGCCCCCGCAGATGTGTCCGGTACCCCTGCTGTTCAGGCAGACTTCCATCCATCCTGGTTTGTGTCAGGCCTTTTATCTCGGGTTAGGGATTAAGCAACCAAGATAGCTGCAAGAGGGTCGGAGATCGGAAAAGCAAAAAGATGAAGAAGGAAAAAAAACGTGTAGAGCCAAAGTATTTCCACATCTAGAATGAACAGTTTATTTTGACACAACCAGAACTGGTGACTGTTGGAACTTTGCGAAATTCTAACGGAGGTGAGTTTTTTTGATGAGTTTGAATTCTTTCTGTCAAGTTTGAATAGGGTTTTTAATCTGATTGGTAAAACCTTTGCCAATGGTGTCTGGTGGTTGCGAGGAGAATAACAACAACTGTTTCTGGTTGAACAAAAAGATATTACTCTTCCTATCTATCTCTGTAGGGGTCTTTTCCATAATGTTTTCAGACACTTCCAATGAAAATCAGAGTCTGAGCACAACTACCTCCGAAGAGTACGTTGCAGCTATCGCAGGCCATTTCGTGAGTAAGGATACTAAATCAGTTCCAAAAATGTCTCTATCTATTAGTCATTTGGACACCAAAATATATTGGATGTCTGTATGTTTATGCTACTACCATCAAAATGTCTCTCTACACGTTTTGTTGCTCTGATTGGTTGTAGATCTGTCCAATTGTATCTGAGGCATTTTGGTCGGCACCCAATGATAAAGCCACTTGGAAAAAATGAAAATGAAGTGAGAGGTTCTAGACTAATTGACATACCTGGCTTAACATGAGGTAAATATAAGATAAAATCAAGTGTGCATATACCGAGGTTACAGTTTTTTAAACGCTGGATTACTTCCTTTCCCTATCCCTTTCCTTGTCCTCTACTGTAGCTCAACGAGGAAGCAAAACGAGAATTGGTGGTGATAAAAGACAGTAACTAGAAAGAGCCCCCGAAGGAAGCACTTTTAAACTGAATGAGGACGAAAGGCTTTTATTCGCTATCACTGACACTGAAATTACTTCAGGGAGGACTGTGGACATAGGAAAAAATTACAGCAACCAATAACCCTTTCAGTGTACGTAGGAGCATGTGCGTATTTTTTTTTTTTTTAATTGACTTGAAGAAATGTGAACCTATCATTTAATTCTTCCTGACCCCGACGATGAATCATTGTTTATATGACAACTGTGACAAGCGGCACGCCGTGACAGTCATTTATCAATTCTTGAGATCTCCAGTGCTTTTTTAATAGACACCTCATTTACATGAAGTACAGTTTCTGAAACAGCAGCCACACCAACACGCCACTGCCTCACTTTTTTTTTTTTTTTGAGTCTTGTGACATGTGCGGCAGACAGACAGCGAGCCATAGACGGTGGACAACATGGTAAACCTAAGTGCTGTCTGTCCACGAAAGTATTATCAGTGAAACTAACACCTTCTTTGGAATGCCACAGAACTGCCTGGAGACATGGAGGAGCTAGTTTTTTTTTTGTTTTTTTTTCTTATGAAGCCCGTCCGTGCGCTGCTCCAAATGAGCCATGGTGAATTCTCCACCGCCAGTCAATCCCTGGGGAGGCAGTCAAGAAAACCCTATTATATTTGGGGGCAGGCACCGCTCAAACTGACAGCAACTGCTGCGACAGCAAAGCTCGCAGAAAGAGAGAGGGCAAGAGAGAGAGAGAGAGCGAGAGAGAGAGAGAGAGAGAGAGAGAGAGAGAGAGGTATGTTCACCATCCCTACGTGACAACAGAGTAAATTGCACACAAGTTGGTCTCATTTGCTTTGGATTGTGGTGCGGTGAAAAAGAACAATGGAGTTTGCCGTTAAAATCGAACGAAGCGTCTGAATTTTGCTAACGACTCGAATTCAGAATAACTCTTGTCTTGTAAGGCCACTTTGTTGGTTAACCCAAAGTAGATCCATAAACTGAGCTCTGCTTTTAAAAAACGCTCGCAATATAACTTAAACAGTATATTATTTAACGTTTAAAGTAAGGTAGATGCATACGTCTACAATTTAAGATCATTTAATCATTTTATGGTCCTCTCCAAACGGCCGCACCTGTAATTATAATCCGCGGTTGCTGAAAATTGTGCACACGCGCGTACAAATGCACACAGAAAAGAACCACAAACCTGCCATGGAATGCTACTGGAACTGGGCAATTACTGCAGGCGCGTGGTCAGAAGTCCCCCTCTCTGCGATGTATGAAACATTAAAGCAACAGCGAAAAAAAGTAACATGAACACAGAGCGTGAGCACGGGGAGGAGGCGAGTCCACGAGTGTTGGTTTCAATCTGAGGGATAACATGGAAAAGGTCAAGTCTGAGTCGGCAGATCACACATAATCACCTCCCACACAATGCCGCTGCCCTATTCCTCGGCAGTCTCCTGATGAGAGGAGATAGATGGACGGAGGGAGAGACGGACAGATAGAAAGCGAGGGGAGGGTAGGAGAGGAAAGAAAAAAGAAAGACTGAAATAAGAGGAGAAGGAGGCATTATCATTCCAAGCATCAGCCCCGTAGCAGATGTGCTGCTTGTCTTGGTCTGTGAAGGAGTGGCGTGTGACCCTGTTCACCTCGGGCCTAATGAAAGATTGACTGACTGACTGACTCACCTCACTATGCCAGCGTGTATGTAGGCTCCACCAAATATTATTGGATGCAGGGCCTGGAAATGATCTAGGAGCTTAAGGAGGAAGGGGAAAAAAAGGACATCCCAGAACAGAACGCTGTCTGAATGCAGGGCCGTAAAGTGAACTAATCAGAGAGTGAACTGCGGGCCTGTGCACAGCGAAACGAGAGATTTGTTTGTGTCTAGTTATGCCAGTGCTTTGACATGGAGCTGAGGACACGGACGTTTCAGGGTAATCTCGAGGCATATTTCAGATCACAGTCTGTGATTCAGGAAGAGCAGAGGAGGCTTTGTGTCACACACCACCCCAATCGGCAGAATAAACATGTAAAGGAGCCATATTTTGCTCTTGCTTGCTTTACTTTGTGTTACTACTAGTATAGATTTAGAGAGCATCGGTTTTCCCACACTGCCCACTCCTGCTGCAGCACTTTATTCCCCCTCTTTCTGACACTCTGTTTTAGCTTCTGTCTCTTTCTGTTGTGACAAGACTGTGCTTATGTTCTGGTCGGGTTTAGGCACAAAAGCCACTTGGTTAGGTTCAGTAAAAGATAATGTTTTGGCTTACCTGCTTCTGTCCCCACAAACAATGCTAGAAAAGTATGTTAAAAATATCATGTTTCAAGCTGCAAATTATCCAGAAGTCTATAAAAAAAAACAAAAAAAAAACAAAAAACAAAACGCTGTACTGTTGCCACAAACGTGACTGGAACATTGGATGTAAAATTATCCTGCGGTTTCGCAGCAGCTCATTTTCATGAACATCAGCTCATATACATGTAATCTGAATGTGACAACATGACTCACATTTCAGAAATGTTGACACAGTGCGTACGAAACAAACAACAATTCGACACATCTGTTGCTTGCAGAAATGCCATAATGCTGACATTGTGTTCTGCCTGCTGGGCTCTTTTATTCTGACGGGCTTACAGAGTTGTATTTTTGTTTATTTATAAGGTAAAGGGGCATTTCAAGGTACACACACCCACACGACTAAAACGAAAGGTATTACTTATGATCTTGTATGTGTAGTAGTAGCAGAATCAAAATCAATCAATCAGTCAAATCAAATCAATTTTGTTTTTAACACACAATAAGACTGTCTCAATTGATGGCCCCTTAAAGCTACAGAGGAACATGCATTTAAATCCACTCTTGTACACACTGACATGTATACAGGTCATACATACACAACCCTCAGTATTCAAATCTCTAGGTCAGTCATTCTTCCTGTGGCAGCGTGGTATCACTTCAATACCTTTTACACTAAATCAGCCTTTATCCCACCTCCTGCCAGCGGTCCATTTGCATATATGTACAGCGAGAGATTACCTATAAAACTCACGCTGAGCAACCTTGGTTTCGAGTATATAAATCACTTGCGCATGCTCCATCGTGTTTTTAGAGAGCCTATACCTGATAGGTACTCCTGAAAGTATCACACAATTAATGTTTACACTCGAGGTCACGGAGCAAGGATAAGCAACTAATCTCGACTGAATGCAAAATAGGCTACATGTATAAACTGCGAGCTACAGACATGAAAGCGCCCCACTCAGGTGCCCGTGAAAAGAAAATTACAGGGAGAAAGATACAAAAACATCATTATTAGATGTAATAATTAGAGGAAACAGTAATCATTTTGAATTATTGCTCACACACATAAAGCTATAAATCAGTTCCGTGTGTTTTCACCTCTGTCATGGAGGCTCTATTGCTGCCATTTACAGTAATACATGCAATGCTGTAGAACACTATCAGCATGGAGAACGTATTTACTCTTAATAGATCAAGTACAAGTGACAGAAATAGAATATTAGTCCAAAGCATGCATTTTTTTATTTTTTTATTTTTTTTATCGTTTGTAATCATTTTACAGCAAGTATTAAGAAAATTTAACGGACAGTTCAACCTAAAATAAAAAATTAATATTTTGACTTTCACTGTTAGTTTTACTTATCCATATAGATTGCTGTGGTATGAGTTGCCTAGTTTTGGAGATATCGGCTGTAGAGACGTTTGCCTTCTCTGCTAGATGGAGCTAGGTGGCACTCGGCTTGTTGTCTTTGAGTGCCGACAATATAGAAAAATCAAGAGCAATGTTTCTTTATGGAAACCATGACCCAGTTACACAAGGTAATCCACAGAACTTGTAGTGAGCAGTTTAATGTCAGAATTTTATTTCAAGCAAACTACACCTGCTGGTGGTATCACCAGGCAGAAGGTAGTAATAGGCGAGAGGCTAGCCAACTAAGCTAGTTAACGTTACAGTTCAGCCAAGGAGTATAACTGAGCTGAGTATAACTGAGTATGCTCAAGTTTGCTCAGGTCCAATACTAAAGTACCATTTTGAATTTTAAATTGTTAACTTACTTTACCATCTGATACTGAGGCACATTTAATTTATGACAGTCTTTTAAGCACGTTTACTCATGTGCAATGGGTGAGTTTTACTTTTCCCAAAGTAATATTCTTTGATTTTTTGGTACTTTTTACGAGACTGAGTAGGTGCACACTTCCTCTTGGTTGGTGATAGGGTCGGTGGGGGTAGATTAGTAGAAAGAAATGAGTCCCAACATAAAACTGCTCGCAACAAAGGCCTGTGGGTAATCTTGAGTAACCGGGTCACGATTTCTGGAAAGACACTTTGAACAGTGCCATCTAGTTCCATTATATTAAAGAAAAGGCAGACTTCTCTCACACCGAAACAATCTCGATGGATAAACAGCACAACAGGTTGAGAGGGAAAAAAATATGTGATTCTGCTTTGGGGGCAAAATTGCCCCATTTAAGCGTCTTTACAGCAGTCAGTCGGCAGAATTACTGAGGCAATTCATGTTTCAAACAATGTTTGCCGAATGAATTAAGTTCTCTGAATCAGACACGTGGAACTTAAATCATCTTGTGTCAAAATTAATAATGAAGTTCTACAGGCATTGAGACAGGTGACTCTTTCTGCCACATCCAATTAGTTCTTCAGTGCCGTCTGGGTGCCTTTACAGTGTCAATCAGCAGGCAGTAAACATTGTCTTTCAGCAGCAGTCTACCTCGGGGGGACTGCCTTTAAACAACAAAGTCAGCTCTTTGATACCTCCCCTTCTCACCTTTCAGCACAGCCATCCCCAGACGTAAAAGCACACCTTCCCATAAAACACAGCCACAAAACACTAATACACCCTCTTTTTAGACTTTATGGCCTCTCCTCACACAATTACCCATGATCACACAATCAGCGTTTGATTTTACGACTCTGGCCCGCGCCGTGGGTATGTATATGAGTGTGTGCGAAGGCGAGAGAAAATGGGGGGGGGGTCTGGACAGGGGTCGCGCTACAGACATGTGCGAGCGAAAAACGGCCCGTTTATGTAAAGACAGGCGCGTAGACACAAACACTGCCGCGCACGCACAAGAGAGCTGAGCAGCATGCGAACACACACAAACACGAGATCGCCAACCTCCCCTCCCACCACCCCTCCGCCTCCACCCGCCATCTCTCTGTGGCCTTTTCTCTCCTTGCCCTTAGCTGTTTCCCAGATTCCAGATGACGTCCTGACAGGAGGGCTGAGTGACTGGAGGTGAGGCTGTGTGATGACAGACCAGGGGCCTTTATCAGTGACCAGCACACTGCCAGCTTGCTGTTTGAAGATTAACTGGCAGATTGAAACCCCCCCCCCCCCAAAAAAAAGAAAAAAAACTGCTGCCTTTCCCTTGCTCGACTCCCTGCCTCTTTACATATTTTCTGTTTTTTTTTTTTTTTTTTTTTTCCCTTTTAACCCCTAGCTCGCCGGCCGCGGGAGTGCTCCAGGTTTTAATGTAATTGGCCTATTTCCTGCATATGAAGTTCCCGGTTTTGTTGTAATTGACTAGCTCTTTTATTGGCTGTGAGACAGGTTAAATGGGAACCAAATGGAGAGGCAACACAGGAAGCTCAGAGTCTGGGGCTATCTGACACTCATCAAATCAGCCAACCTGGACGCGGAACAGCGAAAGTGCTGAGAATGTGGCCGCAGTGATTAGCAGCTGCAGCGAGGATTAACGTGTTAGTGTGTCGCTGTGTGTCGGTCAGTTTTTGAATACGTTTCTGTAGATGCAGTCGGTTCGATAACGCGGCACCAGTTTAGTGTTATTTTAAGCTTAGGGATGTTTTTTTTTACTTTCTTATGGGAAACAGTGGATCCTTATCAGCCGAGGACGTCAAGATCAACTTCCCTTTTCATTTATTTGATTATCTTGTTTTGTAGCCCACATTTCTCCTCATTCTCAGCGGAGAAGAAGCGCAGGAGAGTCAGCCTGTTTCATCGCAACATCTCGTGCCACGGTAAATGGCATTCGACAAAGCTGGTATTCCGCGCTTTGATGTCTGCCAGAGTAAATGGACTATCAATGCAAAGTATAAACACTCCTCTATGCTAATGTTCCTCTGGGGGTCTTTGATGGCACCAGTAGTATCTGTGAAGTGTGTTTTGAAAAATTGCATCGGTAAGCCATCCAAACAGCGAGAATTAAAGCCTATTCACTCGCCGTGCCTTTCAGCCAAGGGGGGGAGGTGGGGGAATAAATAAAATCTAGATTTGGGAAAAACGGCGCTCTGTAAAGGAGGAAATTGGAGCACAAACAAGGTGCAGAGTAAGTGTAACTGGCAGCGCAGGGGCCAACCAAGCAAAACCCCGGCGCTGTGGCAGGGGTCCAGTTGACTGCCAGGTGACATCATTTGGCATTGTTTCAGCACTCCATTTCTTTTATTGTGCTCATTGTCCTCCCACATTCACTCAATCAAGTGGGTCCTTTTTTTTGTGCTGGTTGTTTAGGTAGTCCAGGTGCACCATGCTAGCGGAGGCTTCCTGTCTCCCCAGAAGTCTTTTCAATGCCCCCTCCTGCCGCGGGTATTGTCATATCCCACAGTGCATCTGAAAAGAAGCAGCAGCCCTGCGTAAATGTCAGAGAGGTGACTTGTTTTTAACTCTTAGCAGGCACCGAATGCCTTGTGTGTGTGGGTCTGAGTGGGTGTGTGGGTCTGAATAAACCAGCTGCCTCCTGTGGGCATTTCCTCTCCTCACTGTGCTGTACAGTAACTGAAGTCTGGATTTACAGTGTGGCGCCCCCTGTTGAAATGCTGTTTCCTTTTTTTTTTTTTAACCAGTATGTTGACATAATGATTTCGTAGGCATCTTTTGACCCCAAACGCTCCCTTTCATATGAGATGTGGCAGCTCCATAAGTTTTATTCTGAGGCCATTGCCTTTTACACTCTGGAGCAGGGCTGCCCATGAGGCTTCATGTGGCCTGCCAGATGTTTCTGGTGAAAGTAAATGAATAAATCACGATGATAATGAAAAGAAAATTATAACATGGATCTTTGTTTGCCCTGGTTTATTTTTGTGTGAGGTGAAACAGTCTGTGTAGGATTCCTGCAAGAAGTTAGAGCATCAAGTGAGCGTGGGATCCATCTACGGAAGCCATGAGAGGCAAGAGAACATTAAAAAACAATTGAGGAACTTTTAAAGATGATCCTGGCAAAACCACGTGTTCTTACGTCACACAAGAAAGCAAACAATTAAGATAAGGCTGCATTACCATATTTTTTTTTTTTCTCCCTCACTTGCCTCTCCGGGCTTCCATGTGTTTTGATTTTGCATCTTAACAATACATAAAAACATATTAGTTGCTTGTTTCTGACCCGTGGTCCACGATTAAGTTTTAGTTTTGGCCCTCAGAGAGAAAAGGTTTGGGCACTCCTGCTCTAGAGAAAAGGACAACTATGTGCTTTTCAAAAAGTTTTCTGCCTCGTAGACTCGAAATACGATGACAGCCAAATGAATTCTTCATTGTGGCATTAAATTGGCTCAGCTAATTCCACAAGTATTTGTGGAGATTTCACACTTTCCAGCCCAGCTTCGCACTTTCCAGTAAAAAAGAGAAAAGGGCAATTTATTTTCGATCATAGAGGTGCTACTGTATCACTCACAATGAAGGCTTTATTAGTGGACGTGTGTTTTAGCAGCACAGCAGGACAATGAGACGAATGCGGCTAACGACTATAACATGAGTGAGAAGACAAATAGAGGCCCGAGCCAGAGAGGAAGCCGCAGATGTAAAGCCGTGTCAGCTTCAATTAGAGCATCTGAAGAGCTTTTTTGCAGGCAGGGGCTGACAAAGTCCAATTTGTCCGACATATTTCAGCCCACCTTTCCCACAAGTGCTCGCAGCTCGCAGCTTTCAGCACCGTGCTTGGACAAATATTCGCACTTTCCCACATAATTCTCTGAGGGAAAGATGTCCCGGACTTTCGCTCGGGGGGGGTTTTCAGTTTATCTAGGAAAGCCATCAGCCAAGCTTCCTCCGCACGTAAGTTAATTCCTCCTCTCCCCCTCCACGGCGGCAGCTGACGATACCTAAAGGGAAAAAAGCCACTTTTTGCTTTCTGTTTTTCCTGCAGCCTCTCTTTTTCATTCACCCACGGTCTGTCTTTCTGTTGTACATACACAGACACACGCCGAGCTGTACCCTGTGGTGAATGTCTCACATATGCCATCCAGTTAGCTGGGTATTTTTGTCTTGTGTGAGTGGGCAGCGGTGTCACTCAGCAAGCTTTGAGCTCAGCAGAGGGAGAGCTGTGAAAGCCAGTCACTAACAAGCAGAGAGATTCCCTCCCCGCATCCCACAGCCAGATGGCTAATCTGGGCAGAATAAGGAACACACTTTATAATCAGATTTAGAGAAGTGGAAAATAAAAAAATAAAAATACCAAAAAAAAAAAAAAATAACACGCAGCGGCACCATAACAATTCAAATGCCTTGTGGTCACAAGTTGCCAGCGATGAGGCGACGACAACATAAAGCAAAGCCTCCTCTTGTCAGAACGGATGCAATAATTAGACACACTGGAATGGCCTCGGTTAGCTTGCAAAACAGACGCCAGCGCTCGAGGCTGGCCCTGCAAATTTGAATAATTTGTGTTTTCAGGGCTGGTGTAGGCTCGGCCCGAAGTAGGTGATTTATTTATTTATTTTTCAATATTTTTTTTCTCTTTCTCAGAATGGGACAGCTGCCCCGGCCTCCCTTGCCTCCTTCCAAACCTACCCCCTAAAAAATACAAAAATAAGATAAAAAACTAAACATTCTCCTTATGCCTACCTGCGCCTGTGGCCTGAATGATGACAGGCTTGATTCCTGCTGGCGCTGTGCCAGTGCATTGCCCGAGGATGCCCTCAGGTGTCTTAGGCTGCATATCCATTAGCTACCTGTGTAGACTGCTCCTCCGAGAAAAACACTGATGTCTGCTTTCCTTCCTTCCCAGAGATCCCGAGGCACACACCCACACACACACACACACACACCTGAAGCTTACCATCTGGCCGAGGCTTGAGGACCATGCTGCCGCGGCCTCCGACGGTCTGACCACTTAGCCCTCTTCCTGTCACTCAGCCTCGTCAGCCGATGCTGTCAGTGCAGGTGGCATTCCCTTATTCCTTGTCCTCTGGGGATATAGGAACCTGACAGAGGCCCTGAGCTGTGTAAACACACAAAGTGACCAGGAAAATTATAAACACCTGTACAGCGTAATGCAGTGTAGCACATTACAACAGCCCAGCAATGAATCGCCTGGGGAGAATGTTGACTCGACACCGGGTCATTTGTGAAGTTGTAGTTTGGGATGTTCTCATATTGTAATACATTATCTGAGTTAATTATACTAAAATATACTTATATTTAATAGGTTACTGCACCATCTTAACACATTAAAATGTGTTTACAGGTCTTGGGTCTTGAGTACTACTGCATATGTGAAAAAAAGTAGTATAAAGCCCTTTGTGGCTCCAGAGGAAGCTGCATGTAATCTGATAAATAAACTTCAGTGATGTCACTCAGCGGTTGCATTGTGGGTAATGTAGGCACTGAGTTTTTTTTAAAGTTCTGCTGGTCTAGTGCTGCGTTATGGACAGTGTGAAAAACAAACGATCAAAATCGATATCAGCAGAACCGGCTCTTTTATTTATTTATTTTTTAAATGTGGCGAATACATTAACCAAAATGAAACTTGGCTTGACTTTTTTTTAACATATGTAGAAGTCCTCCTGTGAGACCTCATTTGAAGGTGCCATATTCATACTCAAGACAGATTAGGGCAAGGTATCACCAGAAGAACTGCTAAATGCTGCTAACGGTAGCTGCTTTTAGTGAGTTAGCCACGCAGCTAGTGGTTCAGACTGGAAGTTCAGTGCCAGAGTTAATGTTTTCACCACTGGCATTGGCGCTTTGGACTGGAACGGGAAGGGGTTAGCTAAGTGCTAATGTCTCTGTAACACAATAAATGGACATCATCCTGTCAAAACTGTTATTTATTCACATTATGTTGATAATTTCAGTTGTTTTTTGACATTTTTCAACTAAAACACCAACACAAGCCCCTTAGTAAAATTAGTTACAATTTATTTTTGATACTAAGATAAAATAAATGCAAAAAAATGAACTACATCTAAAGCAAGTTCAGTATTTTAGAGGGTTTCCCTTGTTACCTGTTGCACAAGTAAAATGGTTCACTGTTATAAATGTGCTGGTGACTTCACCCTTGTAATTTGTTTCAAATGAACAAGGTAGCATATTGAAACCATGCCTTGATTTACCACCTCGACAAACATCAGGCGCATTCAGCCAGTTTTGATTTGTGCGACGCCTGCAAAGCCTAATTAATGTTATTTAAAATCTGTGGAAACTGACGCCCAATTTTATGAACACCAGGAATCAGGAACAGCTGTTTGATAGAGAGAAACTAATGATGTCATGCCCAGAATCGTCAGCGGGGAGTTCGACACCGTGGGGGCTGTCACTCAACAACAGAATGTCAGCGGCAGCAGGGCCTCTGTTTGGGGAAGGCACTTGTCAATCACGTCGCAGGCAGCGGGGGAGCAGGTGTGCCGGCCAATCGGAGGAGGTCCCAGCACAGCAGGCCCGGGACCAGGAAGTGAAGCGCCATCTGGAGTGAAGACGAGCCGTGAGTGGGCAACTGAAACAAAGTGATGACATGCTGGAGGGAAGCTGGTGGAGTGTGCTGCTGGATATAACAAGGGCATTTGGATTCATGCTGCCTATCACACCAACTCTGCTGTTGATTCTAGTAGTCAGATGGTGCTTATTAAAGATGTGCACAGGCTATTGCACTCAGAGAAGACCAGTGTGTGTGTGTGTGTGTGAGAGAGAGAGAGTGATAGCCAACTAGTATGATGGGTAGAATACTGTTACTTGCATTAACATGGTGCACAAGACATGGAATCTCAATACTCACACTGATTAGCGTAACAGGCCTTCCAACACACGCTCTTCACACATAGCGCATTCATCAGTCAGATATTAATTCTTAACCCGGGACCAGTCTATTTCTAACTGCAGGATGTCACTTTGGCCAGCTCATAAAGTAAAAAAAAGGAGAAAAAAAGAAACGGTGGCAATGAAAACGGGCAAATTGAAAATTATGACGCTGAGTTTGATTTGAGGAAAAAAATCCATTAAAACAAGTTCTGCATGGGGAGAGCTCGCTCCCCATTTTTATGTAACAATGATCTTTTTTCTTCTTTTGATAAGCGACAGATCGGCTGAGAGAGATAGGTCAGAGGAAATGGAATTGAATGGAAATCTTTGCGCTACATTTACTGAATCATCAATGTGATTAATAGCAGTTAACACCTCGTAAAAATAGAGCCGCAATTACAGCGGAAAATTAGGGGGCCAGCATTACCATCATGCTAATAAGTACCGAATATAATTACATTTATCTCAGTATTGTCACAGAGATTGATAAATTCATGCTCAATCTCGTTAATCTCTCAATAACATCCAGCGCAGAATTTAACAATTATCTTTTTTTTTTTTTTTTGGGGTCATACTGCATGGAAAAAAAAAAGGGGGCGGAAGAGAAAGAGGTGAAAGAGGTAGGGGAAAGGATGGGGAGAGGCAGTAGGAGGGGAAATGGAGAGCAGATATGCCTCTGTCCATATCGAGTATTTTTTCGTCCTATTCCCAGCCGAGGGGATAAAACAGATAATTACCAACTCTAAAAACTGTGTCTTTGTGTGCCGCGCTGAAAGGAGAAACTCTCCAGCACTGAAGAGATAAAGCTCAAAACAAAAGCAGCCTGAATTGGACCAGGATTAGCTTTAATGGTGGTAATTACCAGAGGGGATAACAGCCCGGTCCTCTCTGCCCATCACTGAGGCCCAGAGCAGAGGACAGCAGCAGGAGGGGGGGGGGGGGGGAGAAAGACCCCATCCTTGGCCGCCTGTGTGGCTGCATGGTGGCAGCGGTTTAGCACATTCAATTGTAAAACACTTGGACGACCCATCTATGTCTGGCCTCTCCTGTGCTAAAAGCCACTACTGTATCTCACCGCCCCCAATAATGGCTGTGCATAAAAAAGGACGAGGCCCCTCCACACTGTTGCTTCTTGAATTACAATCTGAGCTGATGGCGGGGATAAGAGTGCCCTAAATTACAGCAGTGGGGGGCACCGAGGCCCTTTCTTTTCCCCCCTTTCTCTGTCTCTACCTCATCTTAATAGCTGAGTTGCATCAGCGTGTGCACCGATAAAACCTTTATTATTTGGGACGGTGACAGCGATGGGCTCCGCCGCCTCAAAAAACAAGAGAAATTAAAATGCAACACGGTGCTGACTCGCACCCTCGGTGGAAGATGGGCCCCCAGACATAGCCGGGAAACAAAAGAGGCAAACGAGAGGAGCCATGTGCAGGACATTCAGCTGCTCGGAGGGCTATAATTTATCTGGTTTTAAATCTCTGCTTCCGAACCCTAATTTGAATGTCAGCCCTCTAGCCCCCGGAGCATCGCACATGGACTCTAAATCAAATATACTGTACCCACTGTGCTGCTTCTTCTTCTTCTCTTCCCCCTCTGCCACTGTCCTTACCTGTGTGCCATATTTCCAGCCTCCACATTCCCAAGGTGTGCACGGACGTCTGACCCTTGGTGTGTTTGTTTCCTGAAACCCGGATCAATGAAGGACTGCCCACCAGGCGACCAGTCCACAGGGAGGCCAGATCTATAAATATCTCATATGTCCAGCTGAGCCAGACTGTCCGCACCGTGGATTGCATTAACTCATCTCTCGCAGATTCAGGACGCGTAGGATCAAATGCTTCTACCCGTGTTACTCATCTTCCCATTGATCATAGAAAATGTGTGAATTGTTTCTGTGACCGTATCGAATGGATGTGTTTATTGTTTCTTTATCAGTGTCAAACAGATTAGGATGAAGAGCCGCCACGAGCCCCCCAAGGTTGCCCCAGTGATCTGTTACCAGCATATATTTAACCTCGAAGAAATTCAGGTTGGGGCCCTATACTGTAGTATGTGACTGTAATGAGAAACACCCTGCAGCCTGGTCTGTAGTCTCTTTTAATTAGCTCTTTTGAGCTCCAACAGGAAAGCCTCGGCGCGAGAGAATGGACCTGCCATTCAAAGCTCCACCTGCGACAACCGAGCTCCGTCGTGAGGCACGTCTGTCGGTTCTATAGCTCTTATCTAGGAGATGAATCGAGAGGCATCATCACATTTCTTGGTCTGTTAAAGCTCCTGGATGACCCCCTCTATCTGCTCTCTGTAGGAATTATCTTTTTAATCTATCCACAATAAACCAAGACGAGTGTCTGCGTGTTCACCTCAAACATAATGTGGATTATTTGCAGGCACGTCTCGGGATGGTAATGTAAGTAGATATGGAAAACATGATCACGGCCAGATTTAGCACCCCTCTACTTTTCTGAATTCCGACCAAAGTATTGTATTAGAAAAAAGGTTGATGGAAATGGAAAATATTCAAAAAGCTTCCTCAATTTCGCAACAAGTTTTAACACCTTCTTAAGGTGGGTTTAGCCTGTTTGAAGGAGTATGTTTTGTAAGATTTGTTGGTTGTTTTTCGTGAACACACCATTCAATGAAGACTCAACTCAACTCCCCAGAGACACCCAGAACAATGCAAAATACTAAAAAGAAAATAAGATCGCACAGGCAGAATCCACGCATTTGTTGCTGGTCATAAGTGATGATTGAGAGGCATTATTTTTGCATGAGTCTTTATATTCTTTATATACCCTAAAAGTTTTAGAGTAGTGAACATTAAACTCTATTGACTAATAAGCTGTTTCTGGTCTGACTGAAAACAGTCACATCATGGCTCCACACAAATCTGATGTTACCTTCCTCTCATTAAAGGACGTAAGAATAAAAATAATTACCGTACTTTCCGGACTATAAGCTGCTACTTTTTCCCCATGCTTTGAACCCCGCGGCCTATACAACGGTGCGGCTAATTTATGGATTTTTACAGCTAACGGCCACTAGGGGACCTCCTCAATCTATGGATTGTACAGGTTACGTCCCTCACCTTTAACGCCTGGTTTATTATTATGCTTCTGCGTCGCGGCGACAGCGTAGCTACGTCGTCGACCCTACACCGTCATTGAGCATTCGGAGTTCTGCGTCGAGGGAACGCGTTGTTCTGTCGGTGGACATCATCAACGTCAGTGATTCAGGTTTGTTATGCTAACAACACAGTCAGACAGGTGGCGGTGCTAACGGAGCTAACAGCTGTCTGTCAGTCTGACCGAGAAGTTTCTCACTTTACTTCGCTGTTAGTTGAATTAAATGACATTCATGTTGTCTTTAACTGTCTGTGCGAACCAGTCCGCAGCTTTGTGCGTCTGTTTGTGCGTCTCTGACTCTTGCGTGTTGACGTTTGCGTGGTCATAGGTTATGCAAATATGCAACTTGTTTGTTGAAATGTTAATAAAATGGAAGCTTCCCCAAACAGCAGTCTCCTTCCCGACAATCTCCTCTGTGCACGAGCCTTTACATATGGTAATTAAACGCTAAAACACCTGCGGCTTATAATCGGGTGCGGCTTGTATATGTACACATTTGTGTTTTTCCCTAAAATTGGCTGGTGCGGCTTATATTCAGGTGCGCCTTATAGTCCGGAAATTACGGTAGCTAAAATCATCAACAGAATGTGAATAAATAACAGTTCTGACATAGTAATGTCTTATTATGTTGCAGAGATAAGTACTGAAGTTATGCTAGCCCGCTCCAAAGCTCCCATGCTAGCAGTGTAAAGACTAACTCCCCCCCCGGTCTCCGAGCTCCCAGTCTGAACCTCTAGCTGCACGGCTAACCAAGCTAACTAGCTAGAGGCAGCTACAGCTAGCAGCAGTTAGTGGTTCTCTGGTGATACGATGCCCCTCATTTGTTTTTAATATGAATTTTACAGGTTAAATTATTTACATATTGCAACTTTAATATGTGAATTTATACATTTCTACACCGTTGTATGGTTTAAACGGCGTTCTTTAAATTGCATCATCATTTTGCATCCTCCTCTTCTGCGATGGAATTGCAGTGAACAGAGAATTGGTGCCACCTACTGCTTGCCTTGACGAACCAACTCCAAGCATTTGTTCGCACATTCTCTTTCCAACTGTCTTGAAATTCGGTCAAAATGAGCGGTACATTGGCATGGAAGCACGGCAACTAGAGCTGGGCAATGTGACATTAAAGTAATATTGCGATATTGTTTGGCTATATTGAGATACATGAAATACTGGATCTTGATATTTAGAAATCTTCTTAGAAGCACTTCAAATGCTGGATAAAAAGTTAACACAAAGAGATTTTCAATTAATAATCAGCAGTAATTTGGATACAATGACTAAGTGGGTAAAGACGAGTATTAGAACAAGGAAGACAACCATGACATAACGTCACATAACAATATCCAAAACTAAGACAATATAGAGTCTTGTTCATGTCATGATAATGATATGATTTCAAAGTAGTGCCCAGCCCTACTTGCTGCACTTGCATGTGATTAGGTGTAAGTTAAGGCTTCTAAGCCTACAAGAAGGTGATGCAATATAACTCAGCAGAGCTGACTTACATCAATACAGTCAGCATATGAGCCATTTGTGCAAACAAATTCCTTGAGGCTGACATCAAACATCCAACCACATGTCTGCCTGCCCTTGTGAGGAAGTCAGCATGGAAATCCCCCTCCTCCCTCCATCCCTCTTAAATAAGTTTGTGGTTAGCATCTTTTTTTTCGCTCCCCATTTTAATCTGAGAGGAACTCTGCAGATGAAAGCAGAGTAATGTTGCTAATGTGCGCGATAGTCACAGCCGCATAAACCCACCACAATAAATTAAGACCACAGGCGTTCATCTTGGCCTCATGTGACCAAACCCCCCAGATACAAACAGACATACGGTCACACAGTCGCACATTGTCCTCCAACGCCCTCCAAACCAGAAGCAGCCAGCAGGCAGGCGCCCACATTCCCCACTCCAGACCTATCTGGCTGCGGAGATAAAACCATACTGTAAACACAACATTTGACTCATCTCTCAGACGCGATTGGGAAAGCTGAGTGACGAGGGGAAACCCAATCGCTCCACTGCGCCCGGAGGATATTCTCTGAGTGACCTGTAGATTATGCAGCAAAGTTTAAATGTCTTAAATATTTGAGCGAGGTACGGCTCGGGCTCTCTGCAGCTGCGCCGATCGTGGGACTCTGCTCTTCATATGTGGTCCCGCTTTAATGTGAATCCGACACGTGTGACACGAAGACATGTGATTTGAATAAGTCAGAACTCTTCACACTTTATAATATGCACGTGCACCGCACGTACGTACATGTTCGGTTTAAATACGTACTTTTCCTACATGCGCGCACACACTCGCGCACTGACAGACAATTTATGTGCTCTCTCTCTCTTGCCCTCTCCTTTTCACACACACACACACACACACACACACACACACACACACACATACACACACACACACGGCACCCATAAAATTCAGATGTCTCCACACTCCATCCTTTGTGAGACCTTATTGTCCTGGTTATTACCCTGGGTATTGTTACAGAGAATTGGTATGCTTATCAAGGCCTGTAGTCTAAAGTTGATACGACACTGGCCTGGCAGCTTCATTAAGATTGATATCCTGCCGCAGCACACCCAGATGAGCCGATCTAGGACATGGGAGGGAGCAGCCGAGCAGAGTTAGAGTGAGAGTTAGAGAAAAAGACAGAAAGAATGAGAGAGTGGGAAAAGAGAGCGGGACTGCAGGTCCACCTCCCAAGTAGCTCAATTGCCGTCTATTGAGCCACTTGAGCTCAGGAGAGGGACCGGGCATGCATACCTCTCCCCCTGTAACCTCACCCTGCCAGTCATAAATTACCTACCCTGGCTTAGTCCTTTTCACAGTGAATGCACAGAAGGCCCCTATAGCCTCTCCATGTGCAATTAAGACCTCAATAGGATGGTATCAAACCAGCCTGACCCCGTCCAACCTCCCCCGTCTTTGTCACCTCCGAAAAGGTCCCCTCCACTTTGTCCCCCGAGTGCAACTTGCTCTCAGTGCGCACGGTGCGGGCACGGTAGGTTTTAACCGGCCACTGGCCCGCTTTGGAGTTTTTATCCCGAGCAATATAAACAAGGTCAAAGGTCAACCCGCAGTGGAAGTTTTTCTTTTGTGTGTTTTTGAGCAATGTTTACAGCCGGTTAAGTACAGGCTAGTTCTCAACTCACTCACTTAGCCGTCCGACAACAGCACAATCATCCAGAACAGATTATTTTCCTTCCAGCTGACTGCCGTTCTCGCCGTCCTATCCCTATCATGTGCGCCGCATTCACCCTGTGTAGCCGACCGGAATGAAACTTCTGCTTTATGAGAAATCCCAAGTGCTAAATTCAGCCTGTACAGGTCATGGAAGATTGCGGTGTGTGTACATTAACCGAGCACGGCGGCGTGTCTAATTTGCTGCAGTGGACAAAACAAAGGCCCTCATTGATATCTCCATATCGAGTCAACCCTGGACTCAGTGGATAGGCCTGGTTTCCACTGGCCAGACCTAATGATTTATTGCACCGCTGACTGGCCTGCATGCTATCTGATTGGCAAGGCTGGGGGCCCATTAAAAGGCATATATTTTTAATCACTGTTTACCATGTCAATAGCAATGCTAATCACTTCTTAGGTGTGTTAATATCCCAGCACTGTGTGAGGAGACCTGATAAACAAGAACGAGTCCTTCTCGTGTCCTTATTTTTTTATTATTTTTTTTTTAATCTCAGTAAAAAATGAGTCAAGCATTACTTCCAAAGCGTTCGTTTCACCTTTAAGGACCTTCATTAAAGAATAGAAGCCACTGAGTAAACATCTGTTATTGAAAGACATAATGTCAAACTGAATGTGCGCCGTTCTCCCTGTCATGACTCTGTGTGTCAGGTTTAAACAGGTGGAGTGCCTTTCAGGGAATGATAAGACCAATAGAGTGAAATGAAATTCTTTTCATTAAGATAATCGTATGCCGACACTTGCTGTAATGCCGGCGACGACCTGTAATGGTTGCGATCCGTTATTGGCTGTCGCATCAACGCAACGTTATGACTAAAACGCTGGTTTTATGCTTTTTCGTCGGCTGCTTCAGATTCTCTATATGATAGTTTTTCATTTTCCCCTAGCATCTTGAAGAGGAAGGGATGACGTGACAGAGGGTTTAATGTGTGTGCGCTGAGATGTCAAGCTCTATCAAGCCCACTGGCCAGCGCAGTGCACACAGAGTAGTATTATGGAAGTGGGGCAGTTGCAGCAGGCCCCTCTGATGGCCTATAGAGTGCTCCCTATATGCACACAGAGTCATTGGGCAGATGTGACCTCGCCAGCACACAGAGGCTCTTTGTGTCCGAGGGATTTAGCGTCCCCTGGGCCTCCTGACTCTAAACATTAACAGACCTACTGCAGAAGGAGAGAGAGAGGGAGACCCTTACTTTGCTGACATGCAACATTAACCGGCATCAACTCTCTCTCCATACTTACAATATCAGGAAGGAAGGCCGTATATGTTCGGATGTGTGCAAAGATGCTCGGTTGATGCGGGGGAAAGGTCTGAGCTCAGGCACACACTAATGAGGTGAAGCAGCGTACTTAGCGAGTATATATCACTTATTGGGCTGAGGACATGTATTTTTATGGCTCTTCACACTTGTTTACATGCAATAAAGGCAAAGCACTCCACTTAGAGTCCACCACAGGCTCTGTCCATATCATTTTTATGCCACTGCACAAGCAGAGGTCACCATCCACGGCACGATTCAACTCATCTCCCGAGATGCGACGCTTGTCTTGTTACGGGAATGCAAGACATGTCCCTCGCCACCCTGTTTTAAAAAGAAAAGCTTTAAATAAAGGACCTAATTATCTGTCAAGGATTGATGTTATGAGCCTGACGTACATGAACTTATCAGGAGTCTTGGTGCTTTCTTTCCTCCCTGTAATAGCGTGATTATTCACCGCTGTAGTTAGAGCTGCCGCGCGATTCACTGATATTCTCGTCATTTTTGCTAATAATAATGATACAACATTTGCATAAAGGAAATGAAACAGGTTACATTTGCATATATTAAACATTTATATGTATGCATATAATATGTTTGCTCATTTCAGGAAACTAGGCAAGATAATAGTAAGACTAAGACAGGAAATAGAAGGAGCACAAATCCACAGTAAATATTGGCCTTCGTTATCTGCCATCCCCTCAGACAGGAGGCTGTATCATTTTTCAGCAAAGAGCCCCCTGTTCTTGAGGACTAGACCAGGCCTTGCTTTATTAAATTATCTCCCTTGCTTCGCAAATACAATTTCCTGCATAAATCACTCAAATGATCCTTCAGACTGTCAGGTCCAAGAGAGTGTTTTCTCTCCTATCTGCCTCCGACCAGGTTATGCAAATCCCCACCGCTGTGTGTTCGATATCTATTGAGATGCTTCAATTGTCTGCATTTGGCCCTAAATCCTCAGCTTGTCCCCATATTATTCTCCTGCCCTTGATAAAAGTGACACTAAGCATCAAGCCATCACCAAGTCGGTAATCCATTACCAAAAAAAAAAGAGCATGCCAATTTAACTAAGCCAGAAACACTGACCCTGCAACCTTGACCTTGTAAACATTACAATGGGGGGAGGCCACAGTTTGTGCATTGGAGATCTGCTCGCTGGAGCATTGGGAAGGGCTTATTATGGCCCCTAAGCTGGGGCTGAATTCAATCACACTGGAAAAGAGGCTGAACAGAGAAATCTTTACCAGGGGTCAGCTTGGTTTAAGACCCCGATACGGAAATACATAACCACACCAAGTTGGTCTAATAGAAGCTGCATTATCATCCTCCCTACAGCTAGCCAGCCAGAAGTCTAATTCTGAAGGATAAACATCTGCAATGCATTGGCTCGAATAGGAGCCAGCTTAGAGTTACTTCAGCTTGATCCCGGACAGCTGTTTAGGGAGCAGCTATGGCCTGGCTGCACAGGGGGTCTCGGTGGATGTCCTGAAAGGGGACCTCCAAAAATCTAAAGGGACAAAGGAATCTCCTGAACAATGTTCTCGCCGATACAATGGTGGTGCACAGGGTGGAAGGGGCAAAGGAGCACTGCCTATTCTGGGGGCTTGAATGACCAGCGCATTCCTCTCCAGTCGCCGAGCAGTGAGCACAGTGACCAAGAGTGACAAGTCTTTACACCGCTTTGTTGACACTCTGTGTGCTTGACCAATACATTCCTTCTGTTCTCTCCCTTACTCCCCCCCCCACGTCACCTCTTTTTTTCTGCTTCCTTCCTGCTCTGCTTCTAATTCTGCATCTGCACTCCTATCGGTTTCGTTTGTTTTCTGCGTGGATAGCCTTGGGTCCGCCGAGCGCTGCGAGCAGGGCTGCACATTGCGCATATTCAGAAAAAAACATGCCGCGGCACATGCACATAAATACACACCGGGGTCAGGTCACTGCGTAGCATTACTGACACACATTTGGAACACATGTTTGTTCTCCATACAAGCCACACATCAGCCCTTTGACAAGTGAAATGGGCGAATATAACATATGGGACAGTATCAAGGGTTCACGTGGAGGACATGGAATTGCAGGCTTCCTTCCTCTCTCACACGCCCTCGCTCACACACACACACACACACACACAGAGGAGGGATCCCTGGACTGCTCAGAAAAATCCCCAAATCCCAAAGACTAACAGACTAATGTAAAAGGCCAATCCCTGATTAAATTGAAAGTTATGATAAAGTTGGGTGGCTACGCTTCACTTGTAAGGAATTCATTCAGGAATCAACGGGGAAGATGTGAAGCAAGGGCCACCCAACAGCTGGAGATCAAGCGATGGAAGGAGTGCACGGCACCGACTGCGGTGCAGAAATGAAAGTTGTATCTGATGTAAACTTGAGCGCATTTCCTCAGGTGATGTTGCGTCTACAAGCCGCCGATTTCAACAGAGCGCCGGGGTGAAAAACAAAGCTACGCGGCGCAGAGTTCCTCGGCGCTTGTTCTGTGTGAATAGCTCATACCCCTTAATTGACTGGGTTCCGCCTGTGTTAGGTCCCGCAGAGCGCCGGCATCAGCGCATCCACACCTGTGACAGCAGCCGCGAGAATGACGGGGCTCATTAAAAACTTGATTCAGATCTTCGGCGGGGAACCCTGTTGAGTCGCTTTAAAGCAACGCGCTCATCGGAATGATAGGTGGCAAATACAGTAGCAGGGGAAAATTGGACTTGAAAAGGAATGTCTGTCTCTCCATTTTTTAAAGCCTTCCTCTTAATAACCTGTTTTCCTTTGTACTCTCAAACAAAATGGCTTCTATAGTCGTACATGGGGCCTTTGAAGGTGAGCCGTGACTGGCATACAGGGATGTCTTCTTGTAGGGCCTTAATTTGATGCTCGAGCACTGCTGAAACTCCCTTATGTGCTTGTTGTCTGCTTTTGAAAAGGAGAAAGACTTTCGCTCGAGTTAAAGTAAACTGCATCAATTTTTCATGTACCTGTCGTGAAGACAGGCACCACGCCTTTCTGACTCCAAAAGGCACGATCCGAGCCTGTATGCCCGCAAATCCGGGATTCTTCAACTTGATGTGTGACCTTGTAACTCTGCCTAACAGTGAGGTGGAAGTGGCCCTCGAGAAGGGGGCTGAGGTAAGTGTGTAGCGTGCGCCGGTGTGCGGTGTACAAGCAGCGAAAATGAATTCAGTAAAGCGTATTACTCAAGTGATGAGAGATGTTCTGGTAAATTATGACACAAAGCATAATTCATGTGATAAAAAGAGGGAAATATTGCATAGATGGAGCAGATTATTGGTTTGAAGGCACGTATCTCCAGGCTATGAATATCTGAACTACCTAGTGAAAGAGATAATAAGCACCATCTTAATGGTTTATGAATCTCATTTGATTTATGGTTATTAACCATAGGAGAATTATAGTGGCGCTGTATTGATGGACGGGGGGGGGGGGGGGTATTTCAGGATACAGCTTATGTGATTGAAATGGAACATCCTGCTGGATTACCCATAGACATGGCGGTTAGTAGTAGACTAACCGACCTACAAAACTTCAGCTTTTAGTTGTATTCCTGAAACTGGTTGAATAAAAAATGGAAAAAAAAAAAAAAAAAAACTTCCCCCTGCTAACATGTAGCTTCAAGCAACTCATCAAGTCTTCGATTTTGTATTGTTGGTGATGCCAGAAGTAGCAGTAAAAAGCGAGGGGGGTGGGGAGGTTTTATCCAGGGGACCGACACCATTCCCGTCCCGCACACGCCTCCAAGCGAGCACATCCCCTTGTCGACACCCGCCCCCCCATCCCTCCCAAAAAAAAAAGAGCATCAATAAAAGAACTGTGGTGCAGATTGGAGAAGGCATGAGCAGATTTTCAATGGGATTTCAGGAGAAGGCACAAGGGGCAGAAATCTTTTGCTTTTGTCTGCCGTTCAAATGGGCCTGATGAGCCTTGAGCTGGAGGCTCTGCTTGTCATAGAGGTCCTGATCTCTTGTGAGAATTGATTTCCATCATTTGGGGGGAGCTGTACAGACTGAGGGTATATATTCATGCCTGGGAGAGCAAGATAAGGGCCAAATGAACTGAGACCAACTTACTGTACAGCCTGAAAAAAAGCCAACGAGGAGGCTCCAAGGAGTGGAGTAGGGCGGAGAGAAAAAAAAAAAAAAGGCAGAAAAAAACAAAAACAAAAACATGTTAAGTTGTCTCGCGGTCCATTCTCAAATGTTGGATTAGTTTTCAAAGAGTAGGAAGCCCTGTCCTGTTGTGACGTTTTCTCTCCGCCAAGCATTTCATCTGATTATGAGTACTTTGCAATCTGCGACAGCATGATTGATGCTCCACTTTCATGAGGGGAATTTTAACAGCACCTCTTCAGCGCTCAATGCGCACCCAATTATGCGTCTGAGCTGGTAACCTTGAATTTATGTCACCATGGCAACAAAACCCCCGGTCATGCATTATGGATTATCATTGAAATTCTACACCCCTACCTAACATAATGAGAGCCCAGGACTTAATCAAATCAGCCCATTCTGTGTGACACAAAGTGAAGAAGGAGCTCTCATTGTATTGGGGTTGAGGCTGGGAGAAGGCAGCCAAGCAAGCAGGCAGGCAGGCAGGCAGGCAGGCAGGCAGGCAGGCAGGCAGGCAGGCAGGCAGGCGGGTGGCAGACTGGGCTGTGTCGGCCCCGGCAGCTGCAGGGCTCGCAGCCTGATAGATGGCTCCCATATACGTCAGTGAACATATAGACAGATGGCCCTCAATGCCTGGAATTTCCAACCCAGGAAGCAGCTGTTCAGCCTAACCTCTGCTGTCCGTCTCACCTTGTTGTCATGGAACATTGAGCAGAGAAGGAGAATGTGGATGGTGACACGATGCGGAGTGCGGCGGAGCACCACGGAGCTCCAGGGTCTGGACAGGGGAAGGGGGCTTTGAGTCTGGGCTGAGGCAGGGCTTGCTGAATTTACATTAGGTGGCACTTTCTCATTCTGTCTGGTCTCTCCAGACTCCTCCTCCGAATGATTTTTTTGTAGTTTTTTTTTTAACCTGAAGATCTAGGGTCTCGCTTTCTTGCTCTTGTCCTGGCCACATAAACAGAGGTGGATGCCCCAAATTATTCAACCCCTTCTCTCCCCCTCTCTCTCTGTCTATCACACGGATGACATAATTGTTATAAATCACTGCGCTGAATTTAATGCAATCTATTTTTCATCTCCTCCCTGGCCTCTCCCCCTCTTCACTGCAGGCCCAGCCTGAGCTGTTACATAAAATATTGATTGCTCTTGTGTATTTCTCTCATTGTATGTAAGCATTTTTATTAGCAGGCGAGCAGAGGAAACCAGCATTGCCCCCCCTTCTCTCACTCTCAATAAAAAATTTCAATAGCTCAGCATTTTTTGTTTCCCTCTCTCCTGTTTTCCCTGCATCATCCCTGTGCACTACTGTGAAGACCTCGGCATGGGAATACTGAAGCTGGAATATAGGAAATACAAAAATAGGTTCTTCTTGAGCAGCGCTTAAGCATCTGATGCGCAGGACAATGGGATTCTAAAAAAGTATTTTTTTTTTTGTGGGAAGGGTGGTTTTAATAAACTCCCACCTGATAATAAACAGCGTTCTAGACATTTGGCCGGGCGAACACATCCAGACACAAACACGTCCAAATAGTTTTAAAATTGTGTAAAAAAACAAAACAAAAGAAATGTATCATGACCCAAATGTGACCCAACAGTGTAGCAGATGGTTAACCAATCATATTTTGTCCTTTTTCCTCAGTGGAATAAACGCCTTCAGTTTCAAAAGTACATTAGTAAAGTGCATTATATCTACAAATGCATGTAAGCACACACTGGCTATGTCTGAAATCAATCAGCACTCCCTGCATAGTGCACTACATAGTGACAACACCATTTCTGTAGTGCTGTCCGAACGTCTAGTGGGAATTATTGTACCCTATATCGTGGACTCAAAGTATCCCACAATGCATGGCGGAAACCGATGGTCACTAACCAAGCAATATTTCCCATCTGAGACGTGTTCCTGCTCCGACACACCTGAATCAAATGAACAGGTTGTTGACAGGCTTCAGCAGAGCTTGATAACGAGCTGATCATTTCAATCAGGTGTGTTTGAGCAGGAGCTAATCTAAAACTTACATGGCATGGGGCGCCACCAGGACCAAGAGTGAGGAACACTGCTCCATACCACAGGTCAACAGGTTATCGGCTTGAATGATTGGAATCAGTATTTCTTCATCTGCTTGCTGATAGAATAAGTAAATTAAAAAATGCAGCTTTGGTTCTGATGCAGTATGCAATCGGCAAAGTAACTAGCGACGAGTAAAGTGCCGTGAGTACAAGTGAACAATACTTGCCATGAAAATGCAGTGGAGTGGAAGTATAAGATAGCAGAAATGGGAAATATGTACAAGTACCCCAAAACTGTGCTCATGTACAGAACTTGAGAAAAAAGTATTTAGTTCCATGCCTATACATGCAGTTGCTCAAACTTAATACAGAAAGCAGTTGTAATGAAGTACTTGAGGGTGGTGTTTTTTGTGACAAATAAGGTGTGGCTAGGGAAACATACATATATGCATGTCTCATGCATCTAAGATTTTTCTCTATATGCAAATTATATGCAACTTTAAGTAAAAAATGTCGTCATGTGAACAGCTTTTCTTAATATTTGTTTTTGATAACAACCTGCCATGTCCATGATGTGCTTCCACTCCAAGCATTTGGTATTACATAATAAATGCACAGCTGAGATAATAAGGCTTAAGCTTGGCACAATTATATTTTGACATGATTGTTTTGGAAAAATATTCAGACATGTAATTGCACGTCTAGTTAGCCAAATTTTTTTATGACTGTCTCTGATGTACCTCGTAACATGTTTCTTTTTTAACTTTCCCAGAAGTCCACAGAAAAAAAAAAAAAAAAATCAAAAACTGAGTCTGCCAGGAATTAGAAAATACATCACTGCAGCTTTCAAATTGCGAACACGTGATTCACATGGACCTTGCAAGGATTTGATGTTCCTGGCCACAAGCATATGTCACTGGTAGGAGCATTCTGCTAAATAGTCCATTTGCATAACTTTTCATATAGGCTCTTTTCCAAAGCAATCATGACAGTTTTTGGGAAGCTTTCCCACTGGAAAAAAAAAAATAAATAAATAAAAAAAGAGGGAGAACGCGAGGCTTGGATGTTTATTGAGTCTATAACAACCGCTTTTTGGAAGCAAAACAAAGTCTACTGGAGGCACTCAGGCATATCAAATTTATTCTGAGCGCAGCGGTGAAAAGGGACAGTCTATCAGCATCAGAATACTAATATCCAATATTCTGTGAAGAGGAGAAAAATAAAGAAGAAACAAAGAAAAAGTATTTTAAAGTGATAGAAAAAAAAAGTTTATGTAAAACAAATGGGAATCCAGTAATTCATCTACACCCCGGGTCCTCTACAGCTGTCTAATACATCTGCATATTTCCAATAAACATAACGGAGGTAATAAATGTTATTTTTCTCGGAAGTAAGCGCATCACAAGTGGAGGTGTCATCTAAAATGTATTTGTGATGTGCTTGATGAAGCCTGCTCGTCCCTCTGTAATGACACCCCAGCCTCTCTCATGTGTTATGCATCACGTCTTGTTACCATCTTCTTCTGAGCATGGCTGTCATCATGTGTCTTCTTAGGCCCCACCGGAAGCATTGCATCAGCTAAGGGGGGTACATGGTTAGGGGGAGGCGGGAGGGCAGCGCGGGAGGGGGAGGGGGGGGGCCTCTTCAACTTCTCAAAACTCCAGAAGGTGTCATTCCCATTTGCTGATGCCACCTTTTTTCTCCTCAGCGCCAGACTGATTCATTACAGAGCAGAAAGGAGACGGCAGAAGACGAAGCGAAGTAGTAGGTGTGAGAGCAGTTTGTTGTGCGAGTCTGCTCTAACAATTCATTATTGATGCCACATTTTTGTTATTAGAACATCTCTCCTGCATTATGCATATCAAGTTCACGGAGAGTACAATCGTTTACCAGCCCTGATGAGTATGAGAACATTTCGGCCTCTTTCTGAACCTCCTGCACGAGGAACATATGGGAGGCACTTTACAGCACAAGTTTTTCTTTCTGTGAAACCGCAGATTTTTTTTTTCAGTGTCCCAATGGCATTTCAGTCAGTTGTGATTGTCAGGATCAATGGGACGGGATGTCCTGCAGGATGTCTTGTCCACGGCATGCATTGCGACACGTTCATCTTTGATCGCGCCAGGGAAATAAATAATCACTTATAAATAATGCTTCTTAAGTGCAAGCATGCATAATTGAAAAAAAAAAAAGAAGATAACATTACCAAGGACGGAGGGATGAGCACAAGTCTAACGTAATGGGCCGATGCATTTATGGCACAAATGCCCACAGACAGCCTCTTATTGTTAACCCTCCTGAGGCTATATGCTTGTGTGTGCACCATTATCAATGCATGTGCACTATTAAGACACGGAGAAGCATACAGAAGCGCATACATCACTGAAAAGTTACTTTTGTGCATCTTCTTAATTAATCATCAGGAGGAGGACTGAAGCTGTATAAGAGAACTGTTACAAACTAATGACTTTGCCTCCCTTTGTAACCTTCCTCTGACAGCTATACTATTGGGTTACAAGGAGAGTCACACTCGTGCAGTCCCCGCTGCCTCATTTGCATAGAATTAATGATGCATGCATATGCAAATGAGCATTTTAAACAATGTTGATTACTGCCTATGTATTCATAGGCCAACAGTCACACATGTCTGACATGCCACTTCTGCATGTAATTTGCACCGCGGTAAAGGGCAACTGGTACTGTCTCTCTGGTAGGCTCATCATGGCTGCAGGCAGCGGTGATAACTGCTTTATCTGTGTCCTGACTGATGTTTATTTATTGGTCTGAATCTCTCTTCTGAGGTGTGACCGTATCATTGATAGTGTCAACAGAGCAGAATTAGGTGTGCTGGGCAGCATCAAGTTCAGGGTTACATCAAGATCGGCAGCAATTCACAGTTTCCACACACATGAACATGTGTTCTCCAAGTATAACATGAATCCTTCACCAGTGTCTGTTGTCTATTAATCAAAAATGAAAATGTTGTCATTATCTACTTTCCCTCATGCAGGTGGAAAATCAGGTGGTTGCTGTGATTAGAGTTTCCGGATGATCCCAAATTTAAAAGACATTATTAAGACTGTAAACTGACTTCAGACGCTTTTAGCACAGCAGCTACAGTAAAGATTTTAACTTGAAAAAGAGTGTCAATATCATATTTTGGGGAACTTGGCATCTCTGACCTTTTTAATGGTGTAAAACAGTTCCAATCCAAAAACTTTGTGGAAACGTCACCAGACTTTCCATTGGCATGGGGATGAGTAGATAATGACTAAATCCTCATTATCGGATTTTTCCTTTAAAAATCACAACTTACAGGCTGGACACAGTGGAGGCCTGTGTACTGCGTGGCGGCTGCGTTGCTGAGCTGCTGCTACACACTCGCGTGTTTGTGTTCACATAGGCTGCATCGCAGCTGTGGTGCAGAGTTTGCCTTTGATTGCTATCAATAAATATAATGACGCCATTTTCTGCTATCCCCTTTGAATGAACGAGAAAGCATGAGGGGGAAAGAGAGGGAAAGAGGAAGAAAAGTGAAAGTGAACCCTCACCTCTTGTGACTGTAGTGAAATGCTGGCATGATTTGGATATGACTGTCCACAGGTCATTGTCATTCCTACTTTTGGAAAGAACCGCGTGTAGAAATAGGTGACAATCCAAGTCTCTAGATCACACGAGGCAGCAGCCATGCTTGACACGCGTCTCATGCATCCAGTGTGGCCAAAATGAAAAGCGAGAGGTAACACCACGCAGCAGCGCTTTACATGCATCCTGTAACCCTGACTTTCCCCTAATGGAGTCAAAGGAATGACTTTTGTCATCAATGCTGATATTTCATTCATTCAACACAAAAAAAATGTTTTAGCTCTACTGCGTTTTTTAGGATTCATTTAGTTTTGTACACTCATCCCTACATCTTATCCATACCGTAGGGTGCCTTCCAGATGCCTGTTGGTATTTGCAGTCCTCTAAACTAAACCGAATCCTAACCCTAACCTTAAAACAGTCTTATCCTTCAAACAGCCTTTCAAAATTCAGAGGATCATGCAATATGTCCTCATGAAGCAAACATGTCCTCACACTGCTGGCTTAAAGCAAAAGTCCACACAAAAATAGCAATCTAAGCATGTGTGCGCGCGAGCACACACACACACACACACACACACACACAAAACCCTTTTAAATCTGCAACAGTTTTTTTTTTCCTCCTCTAAGACAAGATGAATCAGGAAGGGATCTTGTTTTAGACCCCAGATGTTCTCAACCGTCTGAGCCTGTGGATACATCATAGCTATGCTTTCATCCAGCTCCTGGCCTGCTGAGGCCCACAGCGGCTCGTGGAAGACATCCAGACCAGCCCTCTCATTTGGTTAAGGGCTCTTCTGTTGTAGGCCAACAGCGCTGAGAGCCTCTGCATGTCAATCCCTCCCCCCTTGCCTTCCTCTCCTCTCTCCCCCCCCCCCCCCCCTCGGGTCAGGGCTGTGCCTAGACTGTTGCATTTCTAATATCTGAATTTCGTGCTATGACTTACCACTGCCCTACAGGAACAGTGGAGAGTGGGGAGTATGTTTAAGACAGATGAGAGATGGGGGAAACTTCTGTGGCGATATGGAGCAGCGGCTGTAACGATTAGCCACCAACATTTCTAGATGTTGAAACAATATACCCCAGCTTGAAAACGGGCGATTATTCTGAAATTTAAAAGAGATGTGCTGTAAAGTTTATTATGGAGAGGAATTTGCTCTTTTGTAGTCTGATTTTCCCTTTACAATCAGGGTCACAACCCCTTGCTTTTACAAGGCTCCATTTCAACACATATTACACTTTACTGTGTCAATATTTACAATGCGGCTGTAACCTACATTCACATTATATCTGCGCTTTTGTCACAATTTGCATTTATGGACTTAAGGCTAAACGGCCTATTTCACATATATATGTTCTTGTAAGGGTAAGCTTCAAAGTCGTGAGGATTTTTATTATGCACGGGTTCACAAGGTTTTGTGTACAACCCATTTCTCGTACGGGCTGACACCTATAAAAAAACGAAAAAAAAACAGTATTAGAATCGATATATTAATGTATTTTTTCTTCTATTTTTTATTTCACTTCTTTAGCCTGACACAAAATGGTAATGAATGCTCAGGGGATGTTTACCCCATTTAGATTTCATAGAACTTGGTGTCTGCATTGATTAATGTGTGCCTAACCTATGTTTTCATTATGAGAGGAGGAGGTGGAGTGTGTGCGTGCACGTGTGCGCTTGTGTGTGCGAGCTTGTGTGCAGGATGGGGGGTTATATTTTTGGGGTGGTATGATTGAAACCCCCCCATGCCTCCGTGTGGAGGTAATGAACCTGAAGACAAGCAGCGGCTAGCCTGAAATTTCATGCATTGGGAGAGCGTCAGGGCATACATAAGGCTGGCTTGGTCATTTGTTATCGTTAATCTTTACATTTATGGCTGCAAATATGTTATTAGGAGGCGTGTCCCGAGTATTTCACTTTGATTGGGCCGTGCTCTATGACATATTGATCAGTGGAGTTGGGGAAGGGACGGGCAGAGGGCCAAAGTGACCGAGACCTTGACTTTGGACATCTGCAAAGGCATGGCCATGAATGCCTGGCTTATATTCAGCATCCCTGGTAATTTCCCTTTGTAGGGAATCAAGGGCACGTAAAGCCCATCGCATTTAGACCCACCACGGAACGAGCTGGCTGGGTGAGTAAGTGACAGCAACGCGCGGAAGCCAAGATGGGGTCCGGCAATGACCAGCAGCCTCCTCCGGATTACATTCCAGGAAATCCTATCCATCTTCATTCAAGCATTTCAGTGCTCTGTGAAATGGTGTGGTAGGGTGGACCGGATTCAGATTGGTTCTATGTGTTTGTGTGTGTGTCTGTGTGTGCGTACGCATAAGTCATATCCGAGTCACCCAGACTTCACCAGGCTATTCCAGGCTCGCCTATTTTGGATATCTCTTAGCATGCGTGCTCACACCCCTCCACTGGCTGCTGAATTGAGCCCTAATAAGCTGACACGATTCCTGTATTAATCATCCATGGAAATTTTTTTATAGGTGAGTCGCGACTTACCAGGAGCCCTGGGTCAAAGCCCTTGCATTATCCTGCACACAGCTCAAGCCTGCCGCCGCCGCCGCCGCCATCCAGAAAACGACAGGGCCTGGATCTCAATCAATTATATAGCAGTCTGAAGCTATAACAGCACTTGCTATTTGCTAGTTCAAGCAGCAAATCCCATGATAAAACCAACAGCGACCTATCACACCGCAAAAAGAAAAATGCGCAAGTTAGTTTATTAATGAAGCACGTCCCGCTCGCCTATTTATGCAGTGGCGTTGCTCGCACCATATCCGTCTTTGTAAGTCAGAAAACAATACGCCATTAGTCATACGCAAAAATTCAGGGATGGAAAATTTCCAATTCATGGAAAAGGTCCCGCATATACATGCCCTGATACATTTGGGGGCAATGTTGTGGAACTCACTGATCAGTGTCTGATGAAGGTAACATTCCTCTCTGTCTGCAGTCAGACTAATGTGAGGGAGAAGGCCATTTGGCACTCTGCACTGGGTAACATTTGTGGAGATTTAGTGAATTGTGGAGAAACGACAATTGCGGTAGAATGTGTGTGAATCAGCATTACACCGCGAGGTGATGTCATGCTCGCAGTCACTAAGCTGCTTTTAGTCTCACATGCAGAATGTGCTCGGTAATTGGGGAATGTGTTTTAATCCTGAAGCTGAAATGCCTTGTAATGCAGATACACGTCACTAGAACGCACCCTCCACTGTTTGAGACTTTCTTAGAGTTTGGAAGTTTTTATCCCTGCAGTCATCTTGATGATTCATGATTGCTCATATGTCTCGAGCTGTTTATACCCACCTGCAAGCATTAGGATATACTAAAAATAAGATGACAGAAATTTTTTTACAAAAAACAATCAAATAACAACCCACAGAACAGTACAAGTAAAATTGGAACAAGTCAACTTCAGACCAGACTGCAATAAGGACTGTGAAACGGTGCATGTGATAAGCTGAGAGCTTTTTCAGTCACAGCAAGTTGACAGCGTACTTTACCAATTTAAAAATGAGGATTAAGCTAGGTGTTGACCTGGCTACCCGGGGACTGTAATCCCAATCACAACGGCAAGCCATATTTTATGCTAATAACAGTTCATTTTATTAATTTGCTATTAAAAGAGGCGATGTGTATACATATATATAAATAAATTATCATGCTGAAATGTCATCAAGATTAATGGAAAGACCAACAGACATTGCATTTATGGAAATTACAATATTACTCTTTGTAAACCGTGGTCCCCGCTAATGGATTTTATGCACCTTTATGGCAGAAAGCCATGGCACCCAGAGAATAGAGATCAGGTGGAAATGCGTAGGGTCATTATGCATCTGGACTCCCAACCTTCCCCTCTCCTTAGCCCAGTGCCCAGCTCCAGGCTGTAAATTAGAAGGACAAGTTGCGCGCGACGATCACTATTCATTACTGTTTAATTTCAGCCTCCGTTCGGAACATCTTTTAAAACAGAAAAAAAAGAGGAAGAAGAAGAAGGCGTTTAATATAAATGATCTGGTGTTGATTGTGATGGATATACTATGTAGAGACACCTTGCCTTCAAGGGCATCGAGGGATATCATTTTCTTCCTCTTGCGCGTGAAGGGAGGAATGACGGAGGGTCCAATGTCATCACAGTGTCTACAATAACACGCCGCAACTCACGGAGCAACACACACAACCTGGTGTGCAAAATAGCAGGTTGCTTTTACAGCATGAGTACATGAGTTGTTCTGGAAAGTTTGCACGTTTTTTTTTTAAGTGCACGGTGTAATCGTCGGCTATTAGCGTTTTAAGCGCGTGCCGAAATGAGAAGTCATCTAAAATCCTCTCCTTGGAAAACGGGCCCCATATGTTTTGGCGTGCAACAGCAAACAACAGGCTCCCCGCCTTTGTAGGCGAGTGGGTGACCTTCTGTCCCACATTTTTGCTGAAGCCACTGCAAGTTTTTAGTCTCGGTGGTGTTTTACCTCCCCTAACCTTTGCTGATATTTCAATAAAGAGAGCCAAAGTGACCCAGCTTTATAAACCTGTGCTCAGCATAATAAGCCTATGTTACGATTAATGAGATACCCAGGGCATTATTTGTTATCTTATATATCTTATTGATTGCATTGTCTTTCATCTTCGCAGGCCTGCACTCTCTCTCTTTCTCTCACTCTCTCTCTCTCTCTCTGACTCGCCGACTCTCTCCACCAACTTCGCTCTCTTTCCTCCCTCTGGCTGTCTGTTTTGCTCTCCCTCAGTCTCGCTCACTCGCTCTCTCTCTCTCCCCCGAGTCCACTGTTCTCGGCTATACAGGAGTTGTTGAAGGTTGAATAGTCATGGCATGCAAAGTGCAAGCTTGTATAACTACGCTTCCATTACCTGCAGCGCGTGTGTGCTAATAAGTCATCTTAAGTCAATGACCCGTATATATCAAGCTTCTTAAGAGTAGCGATCCAGGATCACTGCCCATGCAGGTCCTCTTAACCATCTTATTTATAACAGACTTCAAAGGCTCAACTGATTCTCGATCAGGCCTCCCACTTTGTGGTGTCTGGTGAAAAAAAAAAAAACGGCTGCAGGGAAATTGAGAGTAACTCACGCACACACACACACACACACATACGCACAGGCACACCCGCCGTACAAATAGTGCCTTAAGTGTTGATTGACCTCGCTTCAGTTCCAGGATGTGAGAGTGACGCCTGCAGGAAGCCGGACAGCCGCGTTTTGTTTGATCACATCCAGCAGTGCGACCACTGGCAAATTTCACATGCCGCTCATTTGTTGGGAGGAAAGCTCGGCCGTTTAATGGAGACGGCGAGGATTGGAAGTGACACAGCATAAACAGGAACTGTCAAACAATTAAACAGTGTAAACAGCACAGATGAGCCACTGATGAATCTGGCTGTCGGATGCCATTTAGTGAAGGGGCCGAGCCAAGTCTTCTGAAAGGTGGTTCTATCCGTCCGTCCTTCCATCTGTGACAGTTGACTTGGACAGAGACTTTTAAGTAGTGCCTTGTAACTGCCATAGCTTGTATTGTGAAGGACTGGCTCACTTAATAATGTTAACAAGTAAGGCTTCAATTGTTGCATGTTTTTGAAGAATACGTGATCTTCTTCGCCGGCAGAGCCTGGGAAATTGGGAATATGCAGTGTAAGCACTATTACTAAGGCTATTAACCTTGACACCATTACGCAAAGTGGAGAAAGAATGACACTAAATAGGGAAAAAAAAGAGACTTCTCATAATAGAAAAAAATTACAGGGAAAACCCAGAGCAAGTAAGAGTTCTTAGAGTGGAACAGAGAGAAAAAGGAAGAAAGGGTATAATGTTGTATATTGTTAAGTATTGTTGATAGCAGACCAATTCCAATAAAGCAATGAATATTAATGCAGAGGTGCGAGGTCTCTTTGTGAGTGCCCGACTCACTGTTGTGTGTTTATGATAAATGAGAGCTCCTTCTCTGCCGTGTCAGAGTCCCTTGACCGACAAATAGTAGGCTAATGACAATGGCTAAAACATATGGTAATGGGCCCTCACAATGCTCCGCTATCAATGTAACCTGGAACCTGCAGGGTGACCATTCACGTGAACTATACAGTCATCTTCCTATTTAGTGTCCACCGTGTATTGTTTGGCATGATTGAGTGTCTGATTAGCATTATGTTTGCTGCTCGGATTATTCACCCCGGCCCATTGTGCCTCATTGAATGGGAAGATCCTCGAAAGCATTTCAGTACACAATAACTAGTGTAGAGATTCTTGATTAGCTTTGGATCCTCGCAGCATTCAGTCAAAGCTGGTGGATGTTGTTTTGTGGTAAACATGGACATTGACCCAGATGTTTTTTTATATTGAGTTTACAAAACCAGTGTCTTAATAAGGTGTGTAAAATTAATGAAAAAAACTAGCATGGCAGTCAGCGGAGTGCATACCTTGCCAAGGCCTGACAGTTCTCTTTAACTCTGTCATTATAAACTTAAATCCAACCATAGCTGCTCAATCATAGTTTAATGGTGCTATATGTAGAAATTGGCCAACTTGAGTCCAATGTCAAAGTTGAGCCGTAAAGAAAAATGCTGTTTAACCCTTTTAGATCACATCCACAGTCTTGTTGTTCAGCTATTTAACAATACATGTTAAAAAAATATATAGAACCTCCATTTCGTTGCAGTTTTATATCAAAATCCAGTCAAGTCTTCATCCTGAAACCAAAATGCGATGTGTGCTTACACAATTCTGAACCAATCAATAAAAAAAAAAAAATGAAAAACATACATGATGTTGCTTTAATTGCCGATTGGGTGACTCAGAGCTAGAAAACACTGCTGGAGTGGGATGTTTTCAAGCCGGTGATTACTGTACCAAAACACAAAATTAAAACTCTATTCATTTATTTGAGTGAAACAATATCATATTCTATAGGAGCGTCCCTCTGATGTCCCCCGGTTGCTGTGTCTGAACTGACCAGTCAGACAGAGTTGGCTACTTTGACACGTTGCAGCCTGGCGGGGGACATAATTCGCACTGAGCACGCTAACGCTATTGGCTAGAATAAACGCTGATCAATATCCTCGACAAGGAAACGCAGACATAACAAGCAAATAACACTTTGCCTTTGGTTTCGTAAGGACTTTTAATGAGGGAAGTCAAAAAGAAATTCTCTGGATCTGTCAATTGCTGATCCAATCGACCCAACCAACACATGGACAGATGACAACATGTCCTCTTGACGGAGGTAAAAAGCCACATCTTGAATATCGTGTGGCGAACGTGGGTTTCGTGTGACGAGACATCTCCTCCAGTGAACAGTGAACAGTACATCTCTCAAAACCCGGGATTAACTTTCTAATCTTTGTTTTAATTCTACTTCAAACATCCTGAGACAGACCCGCACACATACACATGCATGCAATATCTTGCAAAACTCTCATCTACACTCCATCTCCCAGTTGGCAGTGACCAGAATCCCGAATCCCCTCTTAGCTGTGTGTGAAATGTAGAATAGCTCTCCTCTCTCCCCTGTGCTAATCCAGGCCCGTCCATCCCCACAGCACTGGCCTGTGACAGATACAAAGTTACAAAGCCGCTAATCTCGGTGCTCCTGTAGCCTGGGGGTCAGTGGGGAGCTCCTCTGCCTAAGCAGGGCCATCCTGGGAGGCCAAGGCAGGAGATAGCTGGGCCCCCAGCCCTCAGCGTCAAGCCTTGCCTGTCGGATTAATGCACCTTGAGGGACATGGTGTTTCTGATGGGCCACAGGCTCGCAGGATCACAGGCTCACAACACACGGGACTCTGTAGTTATTACAAGAGAGAGCTGGAGATGTGTCCTATCGCACCAGCTAGCATTCAATCCACTGGCACGTTTCGCAGAGAGATAAAGACCAATAGGAAGAGAGAAAAACAGCACAGCTAGTCATCTTCTCTGAGATGTAAGGATCAAGTGGGTATGTTATGTTTACATGTCTAACTTGTAAGTGTGAATTTAGCTTGAGGGCCAATATGTAGAATAGCAGAGTTCAAATTGTACATTAGCAGAGAGAAGCATGTTCTTGTCCCTTTCCCTGAAGGATGCCGCAGTGCACTTATATGACGATGGAGAACTAATTCAATAATTAATGGTGATAACCATCATCAGCAGCCCAAATCGATTCTTATCTTTGCCTGTGTTGAGCAATGCTACATTTTTAATGTTCTTGTCATTTTGATTAAGATCATGTCATTGCCTTTGTCCTCACTTATAATGTGAGTCAGAGCTCCGAGAGCAGTTTTTGTGTTTAATTAGCCTGATCCAACACATCGCATCCTCTGAGCTATCATCAGATTCCTGCCGTACAGATTGCATGTGATTTAAAATGTTTCAACGGAATACGTAAAATGTATATTCATTAAAAATGTGGGAATTTGCGCTTCTAATCAGGGCTGTGGGGGTAGAATCACAGCAAATACATATGTTTTGCTTCCTTTTTGTATGTGTGCACTGGTTTAATCATTACAGTAAAACAAAAGAATCCTCTCAGTTTTATACATTGGAATGTAACATGGCCTCATTAAGCCAAACGTCTATAAACAGTGTTTTGACAGTAGTGTGCTACATTTGTCACACCAGTCTTTGAATTGATGTTCTGTGGAGATGTTCATATGGTAGCTGTGTTTATGGTTTGGGTGGAGATAAATGAAAAGAGAGAACATGGTTTTGAGCGCAGAGTTTGATTCTATATTCATAAAGATATTTGTGGAGTTTAAGAACGACTTAGTTTCTCAAAATAAAGACTTAGCATTTGAAAATAATGACGTAGTGTATCAAAAAAGTATCTCATATAATGACTTAGTAACTCATAATGATATAGTTTGTCACAAAATGCCTAAATATCTCAAAATAAAGACTTAGTATTTGAAAATAATGATGTAGTATGTCAAAAAAGCATCTCACAAAATGACTTAGTATTTGAAAAAAAAAAAAATGATTTATGAGATAATAGCTCATTAGTTTGACATAACTCATTATTTGGAAATATTAACCCATTAGTTTAAGAACTTATTTTAGTAAACTTCTTATAACTTTGGATTAAAGATAAGTAGACAAGTCAACGTCATTATTCACTAATTTGAGAACACTTCTCATTTTGAGATACTCATTATTTTGAGATACTAAGTCACTCATTTAAGAGGATGTCTTATCATTTTGAGATACTAAGACATTTTTGAGAAAAGTCCTAATCATTTTGCTGGTCTAAGTCATTGTTTTGAAACCTTTTCATTAGTTTGAGATACCGTAATTTCCGGACTATAAGGCGCACCTGAATATAAGCCGCACCAGCCAATTTTAGGGAAAAACACAAATGTGTACATATACAAGCCGCACCCGATTATAAGCCGCAGGTGTTTTAGCGTTTAATTACCATATGTAAAGGCTCGTGCACAGAGGAGATTGTCGGGAAAGAGACTGCTGTTTGGGGAAGCTTCCATTTTATTAACATTTCAACAAACAAGTTGCATATTTGCATAACCTATGACCACGCAAACGTCAACACGCAAGAGTCAGAGACGCACAAACAGACGCACAAAGCTGCGGACTGGTTCGCACGGACAGTTAAAGACAACATGAATGTCATTTAATTCAACTAACAGGGAAGTAAAGTGAGAAACTTCTCGGTCAGACTGACAGACAGCTGTTAGCTCCGTTAGCACCGCCACCTGTCTGACTATGTGTTGTTAGCATAACAAACCTGAATCACTGACGTTGATGACGTCCACCGACAGAACAACGCGTTCCCTCGACGCAGAACTCCGAATGCTCAATGACGGTGTAGGGTCGACGACGTAGCTACGCTGTCGCCGCGACGCAGAAGCATAATAATAAACCAGGCGTTAAAGGTGAGGGACGTAACCTGTACAATCTATAGATTGAGGAGGTCCCCTAGTGGCCGTTAGCTGTAAAAATCCATAAATTAGCCGCACCGTTGTATAGGCCGCGGGGTTCAAAGCATGGGGAAAAAGTAGCGGCTTATAGTCCGGAAAGTACGGTACTAAAAATCTGACATGAAATGTAACTACCACAGCTGCTACTCAGTAAACCTACTCGTATGTTTTTTTTATTACAGCCATAACACAATGTTCTTGGGAATACACAGCAAATCAATATGGAGTTCACATAGACACAAACTACTACCAGAGCAAGCTGCATTAAAAAACTGAATAGTTAAAGACCACATTTAAAAATGTATTGAGCTTATGTGCTAGTAAGCAAGCCATTAGTTTGTGTTCTTTTATAAAACAGATTATTATTTGACGCAGCATGTTTAGAAAGTCACATGTTGATCACTATGCTTCTTCCTGTTAGCCTCAGTATGGTGGGTTTGCTTTTTTTTTTTTTTTTTTTCAATCCCATGTAGCACAAATGGGTAGTGGGCTGCTTGATGCTCTGTGTTAACGACATAGAACGGTGCTGGTGATCCGACTGAGAACAAAGTAGGCAATCTTACAATTTGCAATAGAGCCTGTGAGTGAACCCTGTTCGAGTACACTATCGCATGTAAAGGAGGCTTGAACAGTGAGGGGGTGCTGCATAAACGCAATTTCAAGAATTTACATACGTTTTCACTCCGCTACAGTCCTTCTTATGGTCTTAAACCAAACTTCTCGAGCCGTTCATTTGTTGAAGAGTTTAAAAAAAAAATAAATCTATTAACCATCGGAGGCATTCATTCCGTTTTGTTGACCATTAAGATTACTTTGCAGGCGAGCACTCTGAAGGTTAGCATGGCGTTTAACCAGCTAATTCCTGTTTTAGAATCATGCGACGGCATTTTGAACATGCACACACACACGCACACGCACACGCACACACACACACACACACACGCACACACACACACACACACACCTGCACCTGGCGGGGCAACACAGCAGCGTCAGATACACGGCAAATGACTGAAACCCTGAGGGCTCAGGCAGCCATGATGAGGAGGGATTAGGAGTGGTGGGTTGTCAGCAGGATGAATTTGTGAGTGAGCGTGTTTCTGTGTGTATGTTTGCGAGTGTGTAGGTGTGTCAGAGAGTGAGGGACCTTGCTGTTTCCGTATCACAAGCCTTGCTGAATCTGGTCGGGTGGAGGCTTTTCACGGCCTAAACATGTCCTTGCACTTGAAATCCCAGAAAACTGCTCTGAAAGTGATGAGGTATTAGAAAAGGGGATACACGGGTGAATCAGGCCTAGGTCTCAAACAGTTTGGTAAATGTCAGAGAACGAAGCAATTTCATGTCATAATCTCGGCAAAAGAAGTGGGAGCCATTATTCCTGTTTCGCTGGGCGCAGCTCCTGTGATGCAGCAATGCTTTTATATCACATCCATATTCAAATATCTATTTTCCCTACAACCAACTCGTTAAATGATTGAATGTCAGCTACGCGGAATGCCTTTTCTGTGTCTCAATCGTAACCCTGTTTCATATTCATAAACTCTCCGCATGACATTTTCCCACTCTGGTGTGATATCCTGTGTCCACACGCCACTCCTGTTTAGAGTGCTTTCTCATCCAAGCTCTAATTCAAAGCCTAAAATTATGGCCGAGTTAAATGTTCTGTTCCTAATGCACTGAAATAATGCTAAATTACAGATGGCTGGTTTTTATTTGTGTGAATAAATTTGTGAGCTTAATGGTTTGTAAAACATGTTTTCTATGCGTATTTTACAAACAGGGAAGGAAGCTCGAACCCGTGTTGTTCCATGAAACACAATTACCGTTAATTTAGGCAACATACAATAATTAAGTGAAGAGCAGAAAAAAAAAAGAAAAAGAGGAAAAAAAAATCTTGTTTCCCGCTGCGAATTGGGAAAATAATTCCATAAACAGTTATGACTTGATTTCTGCGCCGACCAAAAACCACTGAAGCATTCTTGTGTCTTTTTTTTTTTTTTTTCTGGCAACAACAATAACACACTGTGGCGCCCGCCCAAATGAGCTGTGGCAGTACACGTTGTACCTGACCCTATGAACAGCCAACCCTGCTCTGAATCACGCTAAAAATAAATATGTATTCTCCATTTAGGATGATGATAGTAAATGTGTACCATATCTGATCACTCTGTCTGAAAATTATATCTGCTCCTAACAGATGGGAAAACACTGCCCACAATTAGGCAGCACATGGCCAAGATCTGTCCATTTCTGGAAAGTAAGGCTGACATATTTTCCCGTTATCTGCCAGTATCTGACATTAATCTGGCAATAGAAAAAATGCA
This sequence comes from Diplodus puntazzo, assembly GCA_963678695.2. Classification (NCBI taxonomy): domain Eukaryota; kingdom Metazoa; phylum Chordata; class Actinopteri; order Spariformes; family Sparidae; genus Diplodus; species Diplodus puntazzo. The sequence goes on from OZ023175.1 coordinate 14,985,452, forward strand.
TTTGGCACGGCCTCCCCCATGCCCGTGGTGGTGTGTGCTTCCTGTCTGCATCTTCAGATGATACTATTTAGGACCATATCTTTTTTTTTTGCCTTTGTTAGAAACAGAAACGTTCAGAGACAACCTGTTGTCATAACAGTTTCCGAAAAGCATCTGAAGAACAGCTGTTGACTGGCTTAAAAAAGAAAAAAAGGAGCTAAACTCGCCTGCTTTGGATGTTTGTGCCGAGCATATTCACGAAAAAAGCTCCATATTGGAATTGTCAATTATTTACATAGAGAATGATACGAGAATTATCTGTCAATTTATCAGCATTACAATTCCTGACATGCTAAATGTGCAATGTTGTTGACAGTGACAGTTCAGAACGTGGGGGACCGCTGGCGAGCAGACTTGATCAAGATTGAGCATAGCAATAATCAAACACCATTGGACACAACACCTGCTAACACTGCAGAGATCTCAATTGTCCCCCCCCCCAGCCCCACCCCCACGTGAGAACGATGGGTACTATCAAGTCAACAGAGCAAAGATGGTGTGGTGGTGTTGGCGAGGGTGTGAGGTTACAACCCCACCCCACCCCACCCCCTCAGTTGTTCTTGACTTACCACGCACAACATTCATCTCACGCAACACAACAGAGGGGAAAAAGGGGGAGTTTTCGGGCAACGGCAAGCAGTCTTTTATTTTTAGTTAATGATTGAACAAACAATCCGAGCCTTGGAGCTGTGCCCTCTGGTGGGTGTGGCTGCCCCCCCAGCCAGGGAGCTGCTCTCTAATAAGCATCCTTTCACGAAAACAGCCCCAATATTTGCTCAGCAACTGGAGGAGGAGACCGATGAGCCGTTAGGGAGCAGGATATTGGTTGGCTATGACAATGCACATGAAGACGAAGCAGGGCGGGAGGGGGGTGGTTGCAGATTGAGGGATGGATTGGGGGGGGGGGGTAGAAAGGGGATGGTGTACTAAAGGAGGAGGAGGAGGTAGGGGATGAAGTAGTGGCGAGTGCTGATGGTCGGGCAGGGGGCCTTTTCTGCCACATATAGCACTACGAGGAACAGATGGGGCCTGATAAATCCTGAAAGGGAGGCATTACCTGCCCAAGTCACCAAGCAGCCACAATTATCACAGGGCTCTGGGTTCATTGTCAATTAGAGTGGCAGTTAAAGCCAGGCAGCAGCTGTGGCAGATGGCTGGGATCCAGAGAGGCTGGGGGAGCCGGGACAGAGGCCAGCCCCCAGGCTCTCTCTCCATCTCTCCTCCTACTTTTCTCTCCATCTCCCTGTCTCTTTCTCTAATACGGCAAGGTCTGCTTTAGAGCACTTTCTCATTTTGTGTGTGTGTGTGTGACAGAGAGAGAAAATGAGGCCGAGCGAGAAGGGGAAGTGTGTAGTGAGGACCAGAGAAACCACTCATTAGAGAGATTGCAAGAAAGCAGTGTTGTTTGACATGGATTTATTTTTTTTATTTATTTTTTTATGTACACAGCCAAATGAAAAAAAAAGAAAAGAAATCATATCTACAGAGCAGCATATTTTGTGATGTAGTCAGCAAATAGCATGTTCATTATTGGAGCGAGCAATTAGTATTTTCCATTTTTTTGCGGTTGTAGCAAATGTTTTGGCTGACGTTCCTGACCGCAATAAGTAATTTATGGAGGTGAGATCATGATCAATAGTGAAGATGAGTTGTTCCACCAGTTGTTCCTGCTCCAGATATAACATGAGAAGAATATGCAGGATTAATTTGCAACAGTCGTATGGTAACAGTTGCTGTTTATTGCGAGTGTTGTGCCTTTTCCTCTGCCAGGATTCTTCTCTCACAGTGCTGGAAAATGCACAAAAAACAAAAAATGGGCCTTGGTGGATTTGATTATGATTCTGCTAGAGAGAGCTCTCTTTAGGCGTAAGTTTAGTCCGTTTATTTTTTATTTTTTCTTCTGTCACCCGTTTCTGTGGTTGTGTGCCAACAGCGGGCCTGCCATCTTGGTGAAGTATATGGGCGAGTGAAGGGCAGCCTTTTGCTGAGTTTGTCCCCGTGATCTTCCAAGCCGTCTCCCCCTGCCTCCCAGCCTGAGCCAAGGCTCACCAGCAGGCTTCACTTTCAGCAAGTACCACCATTCATCACCAGGCAGGGGTGCTGGAGTGAGGGGGGGGACGGGTGCGGTAGGGGGCCAGTAACGGGGCAGTGTGTGCCCCTCACCCCCCTCCTCTTTTCTTCTCCACAGGCTGCTGAGAATATAGGCCTCTGCCACAGACAGCAGCCACACTCCTCTCATACACCCCTCACAATGGCGCTCCAAATTTATTCAGGGGAGGAGAGACCTGCTCCCTTCTATTGCTCCCTTGCTCCTTCACCCTTGTCTCTTGCCCACTCCCATTCTGCTTTTTTTTTTCTCTCTGTCACCCTCTTCCCTTGACTCTCCTCCCTCATCCCTTTCCCCCTTTGCCCTCCTCTCCGCCTTGGTCCCTCTCGCCCTTTTCTCCCCACCGGGGCATCATTCTTCCTACTTTGTTCCGCCATTCCCGGGCCCAGCGTCTGGGCTGTCCTGATAGCAGAGAAGGAGTAGCAGCCTATCCATCTGCCTGCCCAGGGCCTGCCAATGAAGAAAGAGGAGCAGAGGTCCTCATTCATAACAATAGCCATTAACAATGCTAACAGCACTGCTGTTGCTGATGTAGAGGCTGGGGAGTGAGAGGTTGCAGGGACTGGGACAGGGGGCTGCAAGGGCTGGGACTACAGGGGCCAGACAGTAAAGTACGAGCGGGGGGCCCGGGAGGGCCTGTCGCCGGGCAGAGTTGGAGATTGCAGAGATCCGATAGGTTTACAGGACAGACAGTGCTCTGAAGCATGTTGTTAGGGCGTTAAGCAAGCCCTCAGAGTCTCCCAGGTCTGTAAAGAAATATTGATTTCTCTTTTTTCGCCTGTGGTCAGACAGCATGTGAAGTCCTGTCCATGAGAAGCTAGCCGCTCTCTCATATTGCCTTGTGGCTTCATGCCCAGTTATTTAGGAGTCGGCTGTTCAGCAGTGGTCGTTTCAGATGTTGTGGAGTGTTTTTATTAAAAATAAGCTTTCTTAAAAAATGAAAAGGCTGAAAGGAAGGTTCACCCAAAATGAAAAATTCATCTGCTCGCCCCCACGCCGATGGAAAGTCAGTTCAAGTTTTTGTAGTCCTCAAAGCATCTCTGGAGCTAAGCAGCAATAAAACATTGAAGCATTCTCTTCTCAACTGAGGTAAATGGGGACTAGTTTCAAAATGTTAAAAGAACAAACACAACATTGCATTCATTCAGCTCGTTTGGTATACGGAAAGCTTCAGAGCCCAGAGAACCCCCCAAAAATGCTATTATTACCTTAGACACGCAGTTGAGCTCATGCACCCACTTTAGAGAGGGTGTGCGCTAACACTTAACACATATCTTAGCAGCCATAGACAAGGTTTTGTCTCAACAAGTTCAAATAACATTACATCAAATCAATTTTGGATCTTTAGGCTTCATGGAGACATAGCTTATTCTGAATTGATGCTGTATGGAGCCATGTTATGCTTTTATCTGGTTGTTTTTTACATTTTGAGACAAGTCCCCATCTACTTGAGTTGAATTGCTCTGAAGCTCCAGGTAAGTTTTGTGGACTGCAGAACTTTATCAGATTTTCCATTGACATGGACGTAAGTAGATCATGTTCCTGTTTCTTTTTAAAGCAATACCTTAAACTGGATTCTAACTCTATTTCAGGAAGAAAATACTTGACAACTGCAGCCTGCATAGCAACATAGCAGCGCCGCAGGAAGTAGTAATTTACTAAGCAGGCACCACATCAGCAAAAAATACAGTACAATGTGGGTGAACTTACTGACAGTCGCACAATAGCTGTAACGGCGCCCAAGTAGGCCAAATTTACCTCTGGTACTTTCCCGGCTTCCCTCCTGAGTTTTGACACATTTTCACATTTATCAGGAATGCCTATCTGTCTCCAGTAACAACAAAAGGCACCCCCTCCAAAGAACAACACGGCATGGAGCCTCCTGTGAAATGGTTACAGTATAGGCCCTCCCCTCGCCGTGCCTCTCATCCCTCCAATCAAACTGTCAAAAAAGCACAGTCCTTTGTATTGAGCGTTTTAATTAGATTTGGATGGATTTCAAATCTGCTCTTGTTTCCTGGAATGATTTTGGAGTGAAAGAAGAAACCCCTACAACAAGATTAACCACTAATCTATCCTTTAGTTACAGCTACTGAAATCTGTCCATCTGCCCGTCCATTCACGCGCACAGCGGAGCTTTTGTAAACTCTACAATTAGCATATTATCTTTTTTTCCCTTCTTTTATTTAGACACAGAATTAATTCCACGTCTTGGAAAAATCCTGCGAAGAGGACAGCAGGGACGTACATGAGATGCCCGGGCACACTTACGCGATTCTGCATTCGTTTGATATGTCGGTCATGTGTACACCGCTGCTCGTATGCGGTCTAGACTCTTGTGAGTGTAACATAACTTGATTAATCAGCTGTGTATCATTCTGCTATTCCTCCCACACGCAGTATGGTATAGATATGCACTTGATCCTCTCAACATGCCTCCATCAATACAATTGAATTTGTCCGCAGGGCAGTGAAACCTACTGTATGCCGTCGATGATTTGGATCGATAAGATCCCGTTATGGCAACTTACTCTAGGTGGCACAGTCGATATCACACATCGTCAACATCGCTGTCTTCCAGACTAATCGTCTTCGGTGTCCAATATGGACTTCAGCAGTCTCTTCCCTTTATACCCAATACAGGGTAGTATGGACAGTTCTCAGTAATTTACTGACCAAAGCATGAAGATTTGTTTCCCTCGCAGGGTGTTGTTTTTTTCTTTTTTCGGTGGATAAACAACTTGATGGCTCAAAGAGAAATTGCCTGGAAACCTGACGCAGACTATGCCTAATTTGCTGACAAAATTGTCAATGAGTTAATGATCATGGAGAATTGGCAGAGAGTTGCAGCTTTTCTATCCGTCTCTAAAGCTTTTTGCTTATATTGGCAGGCGCCGATCCCTCCTGCTTTTGTGACAACAAAGACTATATACCGACAGAGAACAATCTGCTGATCACAGAAACGAAATGAAATCATTTGACTCGCTGAGAGGGACTCGTTCGCATCCACTTCCGGTGGCATTTCTGGTTCAAGTTAAAGTTCAGAGATGTTCAAATGACCCTCTAACTCCAGTGAAACAAATATTAAAGGAGCGTCTTAACTGGGTCGGCTAATTGTTTGGGGAAACTCTTGATTTCATTTTTTAATTATCAATAAAACTGAATCAATAATCAAACTGCATTTACAGTAGAGAGAAGAGGAAACATTAAGAATGTTATTGTATTTGCAGAGAAAGGTCATCTGAAATTGAGATCCAATGAGCATTGTCATCTCTGTCGGAAAAGGAAGGCAGCAGACAGTGGGACAAAAAACAGCCCTGCATTAAAACCACTACATGGGGCCGCGTTGGTGGGGGCACGTCGTTAAAGGTACCCGTGAGATGATGAAACACGATCCTGGAAATCCAGTTGGAGTTACGGATTAACTCATTTAAAGGCTTAAAGGTACCAAAACACTACACAACAGTTTGTAACACTCACAGCAGGATTGCACGACTCTGGGAAGTTGTTATCTCCCCGTCACCATCAGTTTGAACGCAGACTTTTTTTTTTTTCCACAAACAGTGGCAGGAGAGTTCATTCAGACCAAGCGCATTTGCTTCTCTTAAAAATGTTGTAATTAGTAACAAGCGAGGATGTAGAGTGAAAGGTTCATCTCTAATACCCCTTTCACATTGGACGAAAAAATTACCGACTAACACCCACTAACATCTGGCTTCTCTGTTTAATGGGAATGGGTACAATCAGCATTCACTCCCACACCGAATGACTCCCAACACCCATTTTCCACCCATCTCTGCTCAAGCAGCAGCCGAACATCATTCGACTTGTGCTGACTTTGAAAGAGAGACTAAAGTAAAACATATCAAAAAAAGTAACCAGCACTTTCTTTTCACCGACTGCCTGATCAGCGCTTCATATGTGCAGCACTAAACGGAGATGCCACAGAGAGAAAGAAGTGCGATGTCTCACTTCTCGGCAACTTCAATCACCAGCTCCGTAAAAAAAAAAAAAAAAAAAAAAAAACGCTGTGTCTGATTCAGAATTTTATTGATTAAGATCAATCTTCAAAAAAAACGAGACAAAAAGGCAAGCTCGCCTCCTGGCAGTGGAGGAGTCGATCGCCCGTGTTAAAAAAAAAAACCTTGCGCACACTCGCTACTTTTGGTGGAAAAAGTGGTACAACAGATGATTAACTTCTGAAGGTTCACTGAGAGAAATATGTGCTTCGCTGAGATGCCATCTGTGTTGTCTGATTGATTGATTGACTGACGCGTCGTGGATACCGTCTGCTCGGCTTTTCTCTCCTCATTTTTTCTAAGAATTTGAAGAAAGAGCCACTGTCTCCGGACTCTGCGCTGTTTACAGTACGAGTGTAATGTCTGGGACCTCTCAATCGTCGCTCTCGCAGCTTGGTTAATCAACTATCTAAACGCTCATTGGCTGAACCCGTAATCTTTGGCAAAAACACTGAATATTTAATCTCTCCCAAAGAACAAAGAACGCAAATTCCGATCTCTCCTCTGATACTCTCTTTATGCACATCTATCGCGTAAAACTATAAGTAGATGAACTTTTTTTAATGCCTTCACTCTCACGGTCTCAGCAGTATCATGGAGAAAGAAAATTAAAAGTTTCCATCTCTTTGATGCTGCAGGAGTCAATATGCATTCGTTTTGTATGGTGCGTAATACTCTGGTGGCTTGTTTGTTCACACATCTGACTGCTTATTCAGAGGCCGACATCCTCAAAGGTAACTTGTGAGATTCATTAGTCGAAATGCTTAGAAGTAAATTATTTTCTTATTTTTTTCGAAAAGGCTGAAGGTGGTATTTTTCCTTGCTGGACTTGCTGGCAGAATACAATGCAGACCTCTTGGGTCTACAATGGTACCGATTTTCATTAGAAGCAGAGTGGTGTTGTAGGACGGCCTGCACTCTGGACCCACCCCCCCACCGCTGGACCCTCCGCTATGTGCAGGCCGAGGATAATCTGCACAGACATTCTGGCTCCTTATATAAAAAAAGGGAGGTTGGCAGGAGAAATGTTATTGCTTTTAGATTATTATGGCAGCTGATATTTGTGGAACATCAGGGTCTTTAAGGAAAAATCAATAACTCTCCATATACCTTCACGAGGCTGCAAACCGTGGCCCCATCCACTTCTCCTTGAGCATTTTCACATGGAGAAACGTGCAGATGCGAACCAAAGCCACCAATATGTGCACACAAAATTTAGGGTCTATAAATGCCGTAAATAAATTATATAATACACGGTATAAAACAACCAAAACAAGGAGCTAAATTGCATCCGTGCATCACATCGTATTGATATATTGACACATGCAAATTTATGCTCGCTCTCTCTGCAAACCCTCATAAATTGGCTCCGAGCCAGCTTCTCAGGTCAGGAGGTGACTTATCGCCGGTATCAAAACCGCAGGGCTGACCCCGTCACGCAGAACATGGATCCAGGAGACACGCGCGGCGACATGGTCCGAATAGGTCTTCAAATTCCTGCCTGTTTTGTCCTTCCACTCTTTGCCCTCTTATAACGGGTCATCCTCTCGCCGCACATAATTTAAATATCACTGCCACATTTTAAAAAAAAAGTCATGTAAAAACAGTGACCCTGCTCAAAAAAAAAAAAAAGGGTGCACAATTTCTCCCTTCCACCCATTTTGAGATGCAGATTCTATTTTGGCCTGTCTGTTTCATTTTTAGCCCCCTGGCCTCCAAAATGTCTTTGCGCGACTCCCTCGAAAAACCACCTGGAAACCTGCTCCGACTTAAAATATTTTTTACATTATGTGAAAATGAGAATTTCTGTCATTCTTTTCTTTTTTTTTTTTTATGTATTGGATTTTGTGCACCGGCTGACACTCCTCAATAACGCTAAGCTCTTGATACATGTCAGAAAGCATGAACTCTGTGTGCTGATAATGAAGCAGGGGACTGCTGTATGGCTTCACAATGGTCTCAAATGCACAGTTTAATGACTGTGTATGTGTGTGTGTGTGTGTGCGCGTGTGTGTGTGAGTGTGTCATCCTTGTGTGGCTCTTTCGCAAGGCTCCTGTCAGGTCCGTAATTGACAGTCTAAGTGGGGCAGCCGAGAGGCCAGGCCCTGTTAATTTATTTTCTCAGACTCTCCATCCATATTTATGAGCCCCTGCTGTTTTGTCTATCACCGCCGATCAAACTTACTGTGTAATTGTAGTCGCTAAAGCAAGAGAGCCACGTGTGAGTGGTCACTCGGCCTCCGCTACATTCACATTAGTCTTTATTATTTCATTAACGCATATCCCCAGACCAGGAGGGAGAGGACAGAGATAAATAGAGAGAGAACGAGGAAGATGCCAGTGGCGGCCATGATTAGAGATCAGGAATAGAATAAGCTGCCAGAATCAGGTCATTATGCCAACACCCTCTGATCTGGCTGAAACTAATTGCTGCGGCTCCTGTGGGTGCGGGTCCCATCTCCTTTTAGCCCCTAATAGCCACGTCTATCATGGCGTGGCGTAAACTCATTCATCATAAAACCGTCATTAACGCGATGATATTCTAAACACAATAAACCCTGAGCTTCGGGGGGGAATGCATCCTAATTTAAACCAATAATAATCAGCCCTGTGCATTAATTCAAAATCACCTGCTATGCCTTAAGTCCGACGGCACTGCACCGACTGGATCACGTTATATTCACCTCAGCAGGGCAAAAAATCACTGCCAGTGTAGGCTAGGAGCGACGCGTGAGGCATGCTGGTGTTTACCTCCAGTCATCCCCCCCTTAATGAATTTAATTTGTTTACAAACTAACCTCAAGGAAATATTTGCTGGAGAGACCTTGATGTTTGCGGTGTTAGACGGGGGCATACCTGTATCGTCAGGGGTAATAGTGTAATTATGTGCTATTTTGATCCCGCAAACATACATTCATTTCCATTCATTATGACTTGTTATGTTTTCATCAAAACAACGCCGCAGCCTGATGTAAGCATGCATAATGGGGATTACTGTAAGTGGGCCCCGGTGTCGGGTCAGCTCCGGTTTCTCTCTGAACCTAAAAAAAAACAAAAAAAAAAAAGTTCAGCCTCAGTTGTTGCAGACTTGCGCTCATTCCAAGTTAAGTTTTGTGACATTTCCTTTTTTTTTTTTGCATAAATTCTATCACTCTGCGAGAAATAGTTAATAAGTATCATGAATGTGTTTTTTGTGTGTGTGTGTGTGTGTGTGTGTTAGGTCCAGAGACTCAACAATGCATACTTAAAAGGCAGCACTTAATCTGCGCTGGATAAATCATTTAAGTCGCCCATTTACTCGAGCTCAAAAGCTTTAATTTGCATGTTGTTTTCACATTTTCCATCCTCACTTTTTCTCTCCCCCCCCTCCCCACTCTCTCGCTTTCTTTTCAAAATCTCTGATTGAGTGCGGTTGCTAATGGCTGCATTGTGAGTTATAAACTACAAATGAATTCTCCTCAGTCCAAATGAAACTTACTCTGATATGGGCTCCCAGCATGCATTGATGATTATAGAAACCCTCCCCGTGAAATTGTCTTTGTAATTGTCTCACTGCTCATGGTAAGCTAAGACACTTCCCTAATAAAGCAAACTGCGGAGACATCAAAGGCATTTAGATAACCTTGCGGGGTAAAATTGCTTCCCCAAATGTTTTTCAATTTTTTGCAAACTATGGCCATTTCATTTGGGTGTTTTTTAACCAATGTATGGAGTGTGTCAGTTTCATTTTCATTAGATCGTTGCTCTTAAAGGGGCACGATGTAGTTTTGGAGAAGAAATTCAAACTCAGAATTTGAATGCTTACAATAGTAATGAGGTAATAATACAAACTTGTTACATAGCTGAATAAAGAAGCTGTTCTCAGAGGAAAGTATTGTCCCCAGAACCTTGAAGCTAGAAAGGTGGCAGGGTCCGCCAAATATAAACCAAGTAAAAGAGTATTAAATTGTGTTGTCAGAGGTCAATTTGTTTTTTTAGTCGTGAAAACAAGGAGGGTTTGTTTATTCAGTTTGCTCTAATCAGAGATCTTTTCTGATTAAAAATGTTTTCCACAAAACTACATAGTGCACCTTTAAAATTGCACATGCAACAGATGCACACATCGCAAAGTGAAATGTAAAGAGGTAAACATAAAAAGTACTTTCCCCGACTTGTTTCCTGTGTGTTTAAACAATAAAATGTTTGGATAACTTCACTTGTAAAGCAGTTTTGTCAGTCAGAGAGTAAAAGTCAAGCAGGCCTGCAATTTCCACATCTGCAGCCCGACAAACTGTGTCGAGAGTCTGTTTACCACATATAACACCGCTCTATGTTCTCTCAGACGACACGAAGCATCATCTTTTCTGAGTCTCAAATATAGTTTTTTTCCTTCCCCTCTCGACTGCTCTGCATGCACCGGACAAGCAAAATGTCCTGCGTTAACAATTTGTCCGCTTGCATAATTTAGTTTTTAATTCTCATAAAGACTCGGAACATTTTGAAACATAATCAGCTGAAGGAAAGAGGAGGAGAGAGAAAGAGCGATGGAGGAAATTAATTAAAGAGAGGAGGCAACTTCAGACTTCTCGAATGTGCCCCAGGTGAAAACCTGTCATTGGATTGACTTCTCCGGGAACAGAGGTTGAACCTGCATGCCTTGATTAATCAATGCGCCGTGTTTTCTCCCCTACTTGAACCCAAGGCCGAACCATATTTCACAGGAACAAATTGAGCGGGGGACTGACACAGGTCTGACCATAAAACCAAAGGTAATTAGGAACCACTGGAAGACGTTCCATAAAAGACAGTGTGGGTCAGACACATTCAATATACCCTATGGAAGCTGCACAGAGACACGCAGAACCACCGGCTGACTGCAGACTAAGCAGGGAGACCACAGGAATACAGTGGTTGAAAGAGAGACGAGGGCGGTTTCCACTGGATCTATTATGAATTCACTGTGTTGCAAGTGTGCAAATTTTGATAAATAACACCTTCACATCAGGGCGGTAATTTGATTTCCTATGAGGTAATCTAAACTAATTGACACGAGAATTGAGCGGGAGACGCGCTGACGTTAAAGCTTCCTGGCAAGGCGTTTTTCGCAGCGAGATGTTTTCTCGACGTGTCAGATTAGAGAGGGTGCGTCGCCGCTTGTCCCGCGCGACGCCTGGAGGGTTTACTTGAAGCAGCCTTCCTCTCTCTCATCCGATGTGCCGTCCTCTCACTGCCAAGACCTTTCATGTTTCCTGGTCTGTGCGTCTGTCCCCTTCTCCCGCCTATTCGGAAAAAACGTGAGCGCTCATCATCGCGGCGATGCAGATGAGCGACAAAAGAACACCGCGGAGGAGTTGTCAGAAGCTTTAGTTGAGGTGGAGCGGGAGAGAAAGGAGGCCTATCAGTTAGTCATTTCGCCTAAATGCCTTTCGCTGCAGAGCACCACGGGTTCGAAGTCCCCCCCTCTTTTTTTTATTTTTTTTTTTATTACACCACTGTTATGAAATCTGCCAAGGAGCATCTCTTCTGGCTCCGTGGTTAATGTAGCTCGAAAAGCAAATGGTCAGACATTCATTCTTCTTCGCTCTCCTCATTAGGGAGAGACGGAGGAAGAGAGGGAGCTACAGTAGTTCTTCTCCTTTTCCGGACGAGTATTTTGATGTTCATATGCACGGCGAGAGACGAAGAGAGGGGGAGAGAGACAGAGAGTTCTAGAATACACTGTAAGCATTTCAGGCCCCTGATGAAAAAAAAAACAGCCTCTGTTATTAAATCTATATTTAGATGTATGGGGTACAGCGGCCTGGACCCTGTTGCACGGGACTCACTAGCTATATTAATGCCTGTAATGTAATCGTTTCTGGATCGTGGAAATTGGGAAGCATCAACATGAAGGAATGAATAATAATAATAATACAAGGCGAAGCGGAAAAAAAAAAGAAAACTGAAGGCTGTTTAGACGCACAAAAGAGCTGAGAAAAACAACACAATTAGCTGGGCCATGGATAAGCACGTCTTTGGTTCATCAAAACCACAACTGTCCATATCTCTTAGAGGGTGAGATGCGCTCTGTGCGTCATATTTCATGGGTGTCAGTTGCTGTGTGTGATTGGTGTTGTTTGAGCTGTCTGCGTTTGTGTGTTGACAGGCGTACTAAAACTATGCAGTCAATTAAAGCACCATTATGTAGAAGTTGGTATTTTATGCCCCCCTCACACACACACACACACCATTTTCTGGATGCAACACATTAACAAATACAAATCCCAGGTTGGTAACAATTTGTCAGATGTTATGTAGGTGCTAACTAGCCCTGCCCGGCTCTAGTCATAAGCTCCTGTGTTACCAGTGTAAACACCTTAACTCCCCGGTGCTCTGAGCTCCCTGTCCAGACTGCTAGCTGCCGAGCTAACTGAGCTAACTAGCCAACCACAGCGAAAGTGTGTGGCAGTTCATGGTTACTCTGGTGATATGCTGCCCCCGATTTGTTTTGAGTATGAATTTGGCATTTTTTTACGTATTGCACCTTGAAATGAAACTATCTTGCTGTTCACTTTATCAGTGTCAAGTACTTTTCTCCTCAGATTCAGTGTTTATTGCTTGTGTTTTAGATTTGCAGTGGTGTCAAGACAGCGAACAAAAACAGAAAACACAGATAATTACCGGGATCAGTTCTACTATGTGGAGGTATGCATGTAAACAAAAAAAGAAAAAAAAAAACCTGGCAGTTTAATTCTCCCCCCCCAAAAAAATGTGTATTTGGTCAGCCACTGAGCCGGTTATATCACCAGTCCAGGGTTGCATGAGAGGCTGTTGTGGCAGTCAAGCAGACCTTCCAGATGGCATCCACAGCATATGTGGCATGACCTTCTGCAGCGCGGATACACGGGGGCACCGAGTCACTGTGCAAACAGCAGGCAGGGTCCTCAGATGTGTGTGGCCCCCCTGGGACACGGCAGCAGAATGAGATGCCCATCACTCTGTGGCTCTGCAGATGCTCCTCACAACTGCCAGGCTTTCAGCTTCATTAGGCCTAGATCAGATACATACAGAGGAGTGCAGCCCGAGGCTATCACTGCAGCCTCCCTGCGATGTGGGCACACACACACACACGCACAGACATATACATAGACACATGCACATTTGGAATCATTTCTAAAAGGAGCCAATTTCATCAGTGGAAAGATGTGATGGCAAGGGATTTCTTTTTTTTTTCAGTTCCGTGTTTTGAATATGTGCACGAGGGGAGATAAAACCCTCGTGACATGAAGGAGTCAGTGAATGTGCATGAATACAGAAATCTTTTCATGAACACAGAGGACGAAATTTGTTTCAAGTTTGACCAAATTACGATGAAAACCGGCCATATACAGGAATGTCATTCAAGCTCGTATATATCTCGGGGTAAGATCCTCAAAACGCAAGTCTCAGGGAGGACTTTTTTTAATGAACGTGAATAAATCGACTAACAAGAACGATCTGGAGACAGTGACAAATAAACAGAAATGACTGAGATCAAGAGGTCTTACTCCGATTCATTATCCTCTTTCCTGTGCAGCCAGCTTGATTGATAAAGAGCAGCATCCCCCCCCGGTGAAAAAAGGAACACTTCCCTGTGAGCAGTTGGACTTTTATTCATCACCAGCAGAGACGTTCCCCCACCATGCAATATGTAATTAGTGTGTAATCCCCTGCCTTTTTAAAATGAGACCAAAAAATGATGATGCGGAACCATAATGAGATATTAATTCAGAAACACTGCAGATAGGCATTTATTTTCTTCTTCTTTCTTTTTTTTTCTCCCTCCCCACCTCAATAAAGCAATGCTGTATAAGTTATTACAAAGCTTTAATGTAGATGTGGTTATTACAGCAATTTGTATGGGCGACCAGTGTTTCATTTCCGCTTCTGTCTGTCTCTTTCTCATTAAAAACCTCAATCCCTATCGGTCAGTTGTCTGTTTGTTTGGAATAACTTATTGGGTGTAAGAGACATAAAAAAGGAGATAGGAGCAGCGGCGGAGGTACAAATATTGCCCACGTTTTCTTGCCAAAAATGCACATTCGTACCCAGCCTGGCTGCCTGAATGTTGTCATGTGTGTCCAATCTCGAGCACTTGGCTCAATCATGTAAAATATGTCCCAGGTGATAGAAGCAGGTGGTCCAAAATTTAATCCCCCCCGAAACACCCACCCACCCGGCCACCCACCCTTCCCACAACCCAGCCTACCTCGGCTACCAACGCCGTTCCACCCCACTGAGGTTGTGAATGTGTGCCCTCTGCAGTGTGTGTGCATCTATCCCGTGCGTTTTCAGATTGAATATTTGAATTAGACAGAAATTACTCCAATGAGTTTCCCCCACTTTAGATTGAAGGGGGTTAGGGGCAGTTACAAATGAAAGATTGGTGCCGGGAACAGAAGAGCATTGTCCAAATGTGATTAATGTGAAGAATTGTATTTGAATAATTGTATTTAAATATTTGGACAATCTATCAAAAAAAAAAAGCCAGAGACGATTTGTCTTAGCTGGAATTTCTTTCTCAGGAATTTGGCTTGACAGTCATCACTTCTAATGTGAAAGGCGATATTTAACCGAATGGCCTCCAGCTCGGCATTCGTGCTATTAAATTATTACACACACTACACTGTTTCTAACAGAAAAAGCCCACATTATTTTCATCATTCATCAAAATGCCACAAAGTCGCTACAAGACATTTTTTTAATCAAAATTAGGGGAGCGTGAATATTCGGGTGTCTTGAATCCCATGGCCTCAACCGTTGCTACTGCGGACGCTTTTCCGGGGGAATTCTCTTTTAAAGGGGCACTATGTAATTTGGAGAAGAATGAAAACTCAGAACTTTAATATTTACAAAAGCAATGAGGTTGTAACAATGATCCCGGAACATGAGTTGAGGCTGGAAAAGGTGGCAGGGTCCGCTAAATATAAACAAAGTAAAACAGTATGAAAGTGTAGCAGTAGTAGTAGGAAGTGAGTTTAAATGTATAATGCTTAATTGGTCGAATTGGAGTTTGTATATTTAGTTTGGTGGGCATAACATTAAGTCAACAAGATCTTTTTTTATTTCGATTAAAAATGTCTTCCCCAAAACCACACAGGGCACTTTTTAAACAGACATCTAAAGGAGAAAGGGGGTTTTACGCTATAAATTTTTAGTCGAGTAATTTTATACCTTCAATAAAGTCACGGCTTTACCTTCCAACACTGATTTGGCGTTTGCATGTGCTGAAAACACATTTGTCACCAGCACCGTTTCATATCTCACATGAGATGGGGGGGAAAGGTACTCTCAGATTGCATTTTTGGCACTATGTCAAGAGTGTAATTGAGCATGTGTGTTTGTGTGCGCGAGTGTTGGAGTGCGTGCGTGTTTTTGGGGTTGTGTGTAGTGTGTGTAGAGTTGGCGAGGGGGGTGGGGGGGTCATCCTGTTGCCTGGTAACAAGCCTCAGATTGACAAAGGAAGAGCAATTTAGGACTACTTTCCCCAGAAATCAATACAACAGGCCTGATGTGATGATGTGAGATTAGCCAAGGGAGAAAAGCCAATGTATTTGGCAGGGGTTACTTCATAACCAAGAGGAGAGGGTGTGGAGGAGATTGCATCTGAAACATTGAATATAAAGATATAAGGTCTGGGCACCTGGCTTCTGAAATCTCGCTGAAATGAGACTTCTCTAGCCCTTGTCTCCCTCAGGTAATGAGAACTTTAGCAAAGTGAACACTCATGGGGTGGGAAAAAATCTGATTTTAGCTTTCTTGTTTAATACCGTCTGTCAGTCTGTCGCTAATATTGCCCTGGGCAATGGGATACAGTGCAGGGCTGTAATATTGGAAAAGATTGGAGTAAGAAAGAAATGGAAGTTGAATAAAACTTCAGGACAGCTGTAGACGTGTGGACTCCCTCTATGCATAAAACATGTGCACTAGCTCCTGCTGAAACTAGGAGGTTGGAAATCTTTGACCCAGGATTCATGTTGTTATGCTGAAAATACAACATTGTCCCATGGGATTTGACTGCACTCTGATGCAGGATACATTATCATCCTATCAATGTCTTCAAAAAACATGAAGAAGTCAAAACATTTTGCTTACTTCATTGACAGAGATGAGCTACCAACTATGATCAGCAGAGCAATTAGTAACGCTGAAGCAAGTAACATGAAGCAATATTAGCCAACACTTGGATTGAAAGTCCCGCACTGACTCTTCTTCTAGCTCTCATTTTGATCTAAACCAACTATTTCGGGAAATCTCTGGTGCTTTATTAAGTTATTTAAAAGCTTTTGTTATGAAGCAGTGAAATCAGGAAATATAGAGTTTTTACCAGTGGTGGCCTGGTGGGGTTTTTAAAAAAGAAAATGTACCCCCCTGGAGCCCTAATATTCGAAGAAACTCTGCAAAATCGCCCTCTCGGATGCCCCTATGGTAGATAAAATATGATAAAATGCCCTTTTTGCACCCTGGTTCCCCACCACATACAGGTGGTGCCTTTTTTACCCCTGCCCCCAAATATCCTGGGTCTGCCACTGGTTTTCACCGGCAGTAACTTAACACTCCTGAAACAGCGAAAGGCTAATACAATGAAACAGTAAAACACAACAGATATCTGTACTTTTGGCCCATTGTTATTTCAAAAACATTGATAAGTGCAAATTTAGGACCACACATTTAATGTTTTCTTGTGATGCTTTGTTGAGTTTGTAAGTAATATGAAATGAATACTCAGTCAGAGGACCTGCCTACCTCCAGAAGTTTAGGGACTGCATCCATCTATAGAACCAGCAAAGCAGGAAGCCAATAAACAGCCTGTGCGACACAGGGAATTTATGAAGCAGAGAGTCGAGTCACCCAGAGATAGTGCCCTTTTGTTGACCACCCCAGAAGTTAGCTCCGCGCGTAGGGTTTCACAGATATACACTGGGAGCTGTGCAAACAGCTTGTCCAAAGACATCCAGGTTAGCTCAACTGGAAACTGTAAATTGCCCGTAGGTGTGAATATAAGTGTGAATTTGTTTGTCCATCTATGTGAGCCCTGTGGGAGACTGGTAACCAGTACCGTCTCCTCCAGTGCATGCTGGGATGGGCTCAGCGAGGCAGCCTTGACCCTGAACGGAAGAGACGTGGTCATAGAAGGATGGACGACACACTGTTCGTGCGCACTGTTTGTTCAACAGTCTTGTACAGGTCTCAGATATAAATGCATGGACTTACTGAATGTTTTGTTGCGAAAACAATATTGTATAAAGCTTATCCTGAACACAGACATACAATTCCGCTTAAATATGAAACGCTGGTAGAGAAAAAAGACAGTAAGAATAAGTATAATCTGTAAAATGTACTTTCAGAAAGTAAAAAGTACAAGTATGATGTAGTTAAATGTTTCTTCCCAGTGTTGTATTATTACATCCATGTGTATCTTGTGTTTGACTGCTGCTTTTGGGTAATTAAATCTACAGTCATATTCTATAAAGTCATCATGTGTTTGTGCCATTGCTGTCCTGTGAGAACCACGTACCTCTTGGAAGTCAACTTTTCATGAGCTTAGAAAAAACAGTGTGTGTTTTTTAATCTTTGGCTTATTGACAGTGCCTTTTCCAGCTATTCTAAGATGTTTTTTAAGTAGTTCATTTACCTGAAGAAGTAGGAGGACTTTTTATCACTTACAAACGAACACTTCATCCTTCAGTGTCATCGAGAAATTGAAAATTTCAATATTTTGAAATACATGGTTTTCAAAGGATAGGAAGGGTATTAAAAAAATTTAATCTGATAATTAACAACATGAGCTGTCAGACAAATAGCTTGTGTAAGTTGTGTAATATGAAAAACTGAAGTACAAGTACATCAAATTTGAAGTTGAGTTCAGTACTTGAGTAAATGTATGTTTCCACCACTGAATGCTGTAATACACAAGAGAGGTGACATTTTGGTAAAAGCCCAAAGGCATTAAAGTGCTACTCTGTGACATAGTTACAGAGAAGTGTGTGTTAAATGACCCTTATTGATCTCTCCTTAGAAGACAAATATTACTGCCATTTGGCCCCTGGCAGGTGCTAATTTGGAACCCTGACTAGAGGACATACATGGAGGATGGCCTGGAAGTTATAGAGAGTGAGGATAAGGGCACAGAGACGGTGAGAAACACACACTGACCAGGGAGGGAGAACGGATAAGCAGGTAGACGGAATGAAAAAGGAGAGAGACCCGCGCAACAATGACTAATCTGGACGACTAGCAGAAGAGATGAGGGATTAGAGAGGGAGAAACATTCACACAGACTTCTCTCCGACTACAGTCCAGCGTAACCAGACCCCTGCCAGGCTGGACAGTGGAAGCTCTTGATGGGCAGGAATGTGGATCCCGAGAGCACAGAGAGCAGATTGATGGAGACCGAGAACGGGGAGGAATGCATCGACTCCCGGGGCCAGTGGGAACAGAACGGTAGGAGAGGATCACTGTGACCTGTGCTGACACCTCTGTCATCACACGTCCTCTGTCTCAGGCCAGGGAAAAGAGGGGGTAATAGGGGAGAAGGAGGAGGGAAAAGGGAGGGGGGGGGGGGGGGGGGGGGGTGGAAGTGGAGGGAAGTGGGTCTCCTGAGCCTGACAGCAGGAGGCAGAATGTGTCCAGATCCCAGAGGAGAAGCATGTTGTGCAGTGCAGTCCGACCCTGCAGGGAATCTATTCCAGCCTGTGACTGAGAGAGAAGAGGGATGGGAGCAGCCAATAAACACACGCAAACAAACAGTATTTGCCTTCGGAGACCGTGATGCGAAATCTAATTTCTTTCAAATTAAAAAAAAAAACGTGACCAGGCGTGTTAGGAACTGACCTTCAGAGACCTCTCCCGGCCGACGATTTATCTGCGCAGTGCAAACACAACGTGAATAATGGGCAAGATGAGACGTTACTTCAAAAGACTGTCACATCAGCTAGTAGGCAGCAGTGTTCGGTATCCGCCAGATTCGCAATCAGCTCTCATATCAAGTCCATAATCAATTCATTGATCAGCGCTTGGAATGAAGTCGGGCAGAAACGGAGTCACCCTGAAGGAATGAACTCCATAGTCTTTCTGCTTGTCTTCCCTACACAATGATGAGGCAATCAGCCCTAATAAGCTCCCCCCTCCGCCTGCCCGCCCCCTCTCCTTCTCTCTCTCCCTGTCTGTCTCTGTCTCTCTCTAACATTGCCGGCCATTCACCAGTTCCTGCATCATTAGTCTGCCCAGACCGGCCCTTCTGGACTGATGTCTCTGTGTCAGGACCTGCCGCATTAGACCGCCGCTCAGGTGCCATAATTCACCTCGGTATGGGCGAGGGGTCAATGGAGAGATGAGGCCTGCCGGCCATTAGCTACTCAGGAGAAGACAGTGAGGTTGTGTCGGGGTCAGCGAGGGTCATCGTTGTTAAGCAGAGTACCGCAGGAGGGGAGGAAAGGAAGGGTGGGGGAACGGTGTTGCTATTAAAATGAAAGGAACGGTACAAGGGTGAAACGCGTGAATTGGTTCATTCCGAGGCTTGAACTGGCCGTCTGGAGGGATGAGAGGGGGAAGAGCTCAGCTGATTTCGGTGCCGTGAGTCGTGGGAAAAAAAGTGAAGTACGCCGTCAAGCCAGGCCATGATGTGAAATGGCTTGGTTTGGCGGATGGTGGATAGTGGATAATCTTCTCTCTATCAGCATTGCTTTCGGGATAGACATATCACTAGAGTTTACAGTCCTGCTAGATGAATTGTGATTAATACCTAGGCCAGATCCAATCGCAGTGTGACTGTGGCTAATCCAAACACAGTCCATTGACAATGCTGTTAACATGCATGTTCCTTATTCAGATGGGATGTCCAGCTACAGACTGCTTGCTAATGCAAGTTGTAAATGAGGTGCTACGTCAGACAGATACTGCAATTTCATCAGTCTTAACAGAAGTTTGTCAGTTGTAATGGTTTCTGAAGGTCTGTCTTGTTACAAACTCTTGCCGAATCTCACATTGTAATAAATAACATCCAACAAACAGCTTTTTTCCTGTGCTCTGTTGACTGTCAGTGACATCATTCAGTAGCTGTTGTCTGGAAATGTTATCTATTTTCATACAGTAGATCTAGCATGGCAAAAAAACAAAAAAAAAAGCCCATTGAAGAATCGAGTGACTCAGTCTTGGCTGGCAATTGCTGCGACTCAAATATCTGTTAACAGACTGCTTCCTGGCAGAGTTACATCAGCTCTGGCACCAGCCAGGCACACAGAGAGAGACATTAGTCAGCAGTATTTTCTCTCCGGCTACAGCTACTGCGCTGCATCCGGTGGTGAGTTCACAGATCAGCTGATAACTCACAGTTAGTGTCATTTATTGTAATCTGGGTCACTTACAGAATCGTATTGGAGGCTGGGGCAGCCATGTTTCTTATAAAGAATCAGTGCTGCGCTGTTCTCTTTGCAGAACGTGGTGTGTGGGTGCGTGCTCAGCGTGGCATGCTTTGTATTGTCGCTCCAATGTGTGCATGTGTGCGCTTTTAGTACATTTGTGTTTATAAACCTTATGCATGCAAACCACATTGTATGTCATTCATGTGACATGACGGCTGCACAGACAGCCGCTCTCTCTCGCAGGCAGGGCCTCTCCCCTGATAGGGCCCATTATTCTATGGCAAATTACTTAATGCTGGCATTGAAGGCGAGGTGACAAGGAGAATGCAAGGAATGAATCCTCTGCTTGTAATCTGAGGCGGGATGTGTCACGCTCGGGAGTGTTATCACCGACACAGCATGGGATGAATTCCGCCATTTTCTCTCCACAGGGCCATGACAGAGCTCTCCTTTCTAGCAGGCCCCGAGGGGGAGGAAGAAGGAAAAGGGACGCCGGAGAAGAGAGCACAAAGAGGGAGGAACGGATTGACTAGGAGCTGTTGATAAACTTTCAGAATAGTTCTCTGTTGGAAATCGCTCGGCGGCCCCATCGTGAAAGAGGGGAGAAGAAAAAAGTACTAAGAGAAAAAAAAAGAGCAGGCCGAGGTAGAGGGATGGAACGGTTTCCTTTGCTTAATCAGAAGCAGCTGAGTGAAGGGCGACAGTTCGGGAACAAGTGCTGTTTCACTCTTCGGTCCGCATTTCAAATTGTTTTCACAATCTATAGCCTGCGACCAAAGCAAAAGCCTGAACGGGACGACAGGACTCAATACTGTTTGCCCGCATAAACATAATGCATGTGCATTCTTGCATGCAACAGCATTTTTTTTTTTTTTTGTATTTCGCCCACAGTAACACAGGCAATCATTTCTACAACCTTCACCCAGACGCTCAGAAACCTGTCAGGACTGTGTTTCCTCGAATGAGTCATCAAAAAATGTTGCCGTCAATCAAACACAATTCGGTGTTCTGATCCTTCACAAGGACGTGACAGGCCGTAATAACTCAACTTCACAAAGTAATGCTTAAATAATTACTTATCCTAATTATGATGGCTGAGGAGTGTTATGCATTCTTTTTCTCGATGGCAATTCTCTAATTAGCATATTTTCATTATCTTGGCAAATTAATAATTCAGAGGGTCTGTAATAGACATGAATTATTAGACTATGGTACAGTGATGGATTTAAAGGGGCACTACACTCAATTTGTGCCTCAGTCCCTCCCAGGGTGACATGAATAATTAGCAGAAAAGTGCCCCCCCTGTGGGCATGTATGGAAGTGAATATCGCTGTACCAAACGACCAGCATCCACATAAATACGTGCCTCTTTGCATTACACTTGCACTCTATTCATTTAATTCTCTTTAACAAATATTAGCCTATTTGCAATTGCTTTTTTTTTTCTTTTATACAGAGCAAGATCTGCAGTACGTAGGAAAAACTAAATAAAAAAATCCAATTTGCCCATTTTCTTCTTCTTCTTATTTGCAAGTCGACTCAATGATTGACTTAATTGATTTGGTCGCTCAAAAGAAAATGAATGGTTTCAGTCGTTTTTCAAGCAAAAATGTAAAAAATTTGCTGGTTCGAGCTTCAAAACTACATAATGCACCTTAAAGTGTTGCTCCTGCAGCTTTCCTTTGTCATTTGTGACAGTAAATGAAGAGTCTTTGGGTTTTGGAAGCAATTAAAGACGTCACATTGGACATTTTATCGACTCCTGATTAATCTATCATAAAATTATCAGCAGATTTATCAATACTGAGTATAATAATGAGTTTTGGTCCTACTCTTAAATGACATAATCATACTTTTTAAGGGGGTGCAGGCGAAAAATGCGAAAAAAATTAACTAAGTGAAAAAGTAACCCCTCCACCCTCCTCTCTCTCCAACTCTCTGTCTCTCCAGGTGTCACTTCAGATCTCTCTCTCTCCTCTTCTGATTGTCACTTTCGCTCTCCGGCTCCCCACTTTCTCCGCCATTTCTCCCTGGTCCGGTTCTAAACAGACTCTGTCGAGGCTAAGATGAAAATAAAATGATTTATGTTGTCCCCC
Organism: Diplodus puntazzo; assembly: GCA_963678695.2. Classification (NCBI taxonomy): domain Eukaryota; kingdom Metazoa; phylum Chordata; class Actinopteri; order Spariformes; family Sparidae; genus Diplodus; species Diplodus puntazzo. The sequence continues at coordinate 15,008,073 of OZ023175.1, forward strand.
TCCCCACTTGTTCAAAGTAATGAGATTCCATATTTCAACTGGCTTGACAGATGAATTGGAAATTAAAAGCCTTAGATAAGTAATGCCTTTTTGATGTTGGACTGTGAATAACTCACACGGGGCTGATTGATTTCAAAACTCTTCTGACAAAGTGCACATGCTGTACAGGGGACAACATGCACATACCGCTATGTGTCACGCATTAGTTAATGTGGACGGTCCGTCTCAGAGAAAAAGCCTTATCCTCATTCATTGCAGTACATTAGAATAGTACGGGGTCGATATTTACAGGAGCAATTGTTGCCGAACCCAAGAGGAGAGGACGTTGCATTATGTAGGTGTGGGCGTTTCACCTTGAAAATGATGGCAGCGAAGTATTAGTTTGAATTCAATGGTAGGTTCTGTATCTCCCATCAAGTGCATACAGTTGGATTTCTCTTTCCTGCAGTGTGACAGCTCTATATGGTACAAATGAAGCATGAAACATCTTCCTGTTGTGAATATCAGGAAGATGTTTTGCACATTCAACAATTCAATTTTCCCTTAAACTTGAACATTCCTCCGCAAGCGCCTTTTCTCTCTTTTACATCTCCTCTGCTGTGATTGGTACAGATTCAATAAGGCGAATCAATAGGGGATAAAGGCTTTAACTCACTTACTTTGCATTTCCCTCAACGGCTTTCTACAAGAAAAGCAGCAGAACCCCCCCCCCCCCCGTTCTGTGCGTTTAGTGCACAGTATTCATCCGAGCTCTGCACATTATATCATTTCTGCATATGACCTTTGCTTGGGCGTTATTCCGCTCTTGTTCTCCATAGAAGCCGGCGCTGCAACGCTTTCATTACATCAGCACCTGCAGTCAATTTGCGAGAACAGACAGCTGTCTATTGCTCCGGAGGAGACGGAGTGAGAATATCGAACTGGCTCATTCCGCCGAGAGACAACACCACCGACATAACAGTGATTCATCAGAAAAAGTGCTTGACGAGCAGAGTCTTCGCCCCACTTTCTATTTTTCATCAAACATTTCGGCGGCAAAAAAAAGTATTGCCCCGCGCGAGGCGGAGGGAGCGCAGGTATCCGAATGAATGGTATTAATGGTAATCCATGCTGTCACCTGCTGCTGAAAGACGGAATTTTAAAACAAGCAACCGAGTGATTGATTATGCCAATGTGTTTTCTAGAGGTCATATTGATTGGGGTTGTAGGAGGTAAACCCTTATTTTTTTACCATCTGACCAAACTGTCACTCTACTGACACTGCAGATCAGATGCCTAAGAAATATATAGGAGCTGATAGAGAATACATGGAATACATCTGAAATGGATGTACCGATGTCCCGAATCAAACATGTGTGGCGGTTTAGCGATTGCGAATGTGGAAACACTGTTCCAAACGGCGGGTTCTGGCTTTTTCGTCTTCTTGCCTGAACATGCCCGACATGAAAGTCAGCTCACATAGAATCTGAACGCAACATGACACAAATTGTGGAATTGTTAATATGGTATTTTTGACACATACACATTTTTAATGCATCCGTGCTGAAAACATGCAATGCTAACATTCTATTCCAGTCACTGGGCTGGAATTTGGGGGGGGGGCAATGTCGTTACCATGATGGGGTGTACTTGATCGGCAAGGGTGTTGGCATCGACATGAACGCCACGACCCAAAGTTTCCCCCGGCGGTGAATTCAGCCGTATTTATTTTACTAGTAAGGCTAGAGGTTGGAGGATCTCTTCCCAGCTATGGATTAAAATTAAATTAAATTAAAATTCTGCTTCTTATTGCTTCACACTTCTTGTTTTTTCCTATTTCGTTTCCCCCATGTGAAAGAAATGGCAGGCTGAAAACCCAGTTAGTGGATATGACTGATACTGGAGCAGCCAGCCTCATTAGGACCACAGGTGTGTAATGCCATCACCCTCCCCTGTTGTTTCCCCCCTGATGTTCCCTGGCTTATTTTTCTGTTGTGTGGGAAGCATATTGGCTGTTACAAAAAAAAAAAAAAAAGCTAAGAAGCATTCTCCAGAAAAAAAAACAAAATAGGCACACAAAAAAGGATTTACCAAGTCAACAAGACTGGATAAGTTCTTTGTGTTTCCCCCCTAAAATGAGACAGTTGCACAAATAATCCATCACGCAAACAAATACGTACAAATGAATAAATAAAGACGGCTTCCAGGAGCTGCCTGCCATGCTCGCCTCTTCCTCGTGTCTCCGAGAAACAGTGGGCACTCTCATTAGGCACAGGGACGACATCGAGTTATTCATTACCCGCTCCATGCAAAACCCTGCTATTAAAACTCTAAAAGCCATTAGAGGAATCCATAATGAACCCCACCAGCAGCAGGTGCACATGGGGGGCTGGCTCTCGGAGATGACACAAACAACGCTGTTACATGACAGTTTGGGACTCTGTTGCCCATTAGCGTCACCGCCGCCGCTGCTGCCGCTCTGGTGCAGTTTAATGCCGGCTGGTTTTAAGAAGCTGCCTTTTTTTCCCCCTCTCGCTCCCACTCGCTTCACTCGAGAAGTCAGTGAGGCGCTGGTCGTTGGCTTGGCATGGAGGGTGTTAGTCAAACATGGTGTGACAGTATTGACCGTGGCCTGTTTACTGAAAGGAGTTCAGAACAGGATCAGCTAAACATACATTATGGTAGATCGATACCGGCTGAAGAACTGAGCAATGAGCTTGATATTAGTCTGGCTTCACTACCAGCCAGCACTCGGCCACTTAAGACTTCCCTCGCTACAGTTTTTCTCCCCCCTTCCACTTCTGTATGGACCAATAACTGCTGTGTGTCTGTGTGTGTGGGGGGGGGTTATTCCTCTGCCGTACCGCAGATTGATCTGGTGTGAATCTGGTCCAGGACTAAATGAGCAAAGACCAGGCAGGAAAGAAACAAAAAAAAAAAGAAAATCAGCAAATGCAAAACAGAGAGCAGGAGAGAGAGAGAGAGAGAGAGAGAGAGAGAGAGAGAGAGAGAGAGAGAAATGTGTATTTGGTCTCCTGGGTCTTGGCTCCCCATCATTATAACCTTAGTCATACTTCATACTTCCTTCCCTTTTATCTTTGACACACTCCATCTGTTTCTCATCATGTGCAACCCCAATATAAATACAGTACCAGGCCTGTGCAGTGCACAAGCCACTTTGTGTTTAAGATACAGCCCCTAGTACATGTCATTTCTAAAGTGTACCTCTAATAATATATTATTTTAGAGGCTCAAAATGCATTTTAAAAGCAAGTAATCCCCGAAGATTACAGCTCGAATCGAGAGAAATGAGAAAGCCCGCGGTGGTATGGAATCACAGCAGAGGTGCTTTTAGTGCACACAATCTATACACTACCCCCTTAAATCCACATACAAACTGACTGACAGACAGACGCCACAGGTAACTCCCCAGTCTGCAGCCCTTCCATGTCAGAACACAATGGTCATATTGACCTCCTGGGAGTGCACAGTTCAAGACCAACTGACCCCTAAATTCCCCATCAAACACGAAAGCAAAACAAGTGCGCTCACGCGGGGGTCACAGTTTATGGCGAGAACCCGCCCTGCCTTTAGCCCGCTCAACCTGCAAGGTGTGTGGGTGGATGGCGGACCGATCTGTGGGGAGAAGGGGGCCTAGAAAATGAAGTATGTCCTGGGTGGCTGTGATTGCCCCACCACAGTGAACCTCATCTGTACCTCATCCCTTCTTCCAGGGTATGCAACCATGAAGTCAATCAGCACGACACCAGGGCATCAATCACTCCAGCTCCCTTTGGGGTGACCTGCTTGCTCCGGGAAAGAATACAGAGTAAAAAAATAAATAAATAAAAAAAAAAAAAACAGCAGCACATATTTCAGAAAAGGGCATAGGTTTTTTTTTTTTTATCCAGGGCCATTTTCTAGCAAGGCCTGCACAATGCAAGTTATCAGGGCATTACATTTAACACTTTAGTGTACTTCTTTAATCCTCATATTGTACTCTATGATTAAAATGACTCTGAAGAAAAGAGTAAAAGCGATACACCCTGTCCAGATCCTCATATCTCCCGATTTCACATTGTGCTAAAGGAGAGAAAATCAGTTTTCTTCCCCTCGCTCGATTATCTCGCATGCAGTTTTGCATCCTCCTCCAAACAAATCTCCTGCTCCAAAGGGCCCTGGCCCCATTAATAATTCCCTCTCTAATCTCCCCCTTCCATCTGATCAGGTCTTTTCTTCACAGCCCCTCTCCATTTCTCACCTGCCCAGAAACTCCATCAACACCTCCTCCTCTCCCTCTGTGCAGGGTTCACTGCTTTTGATGTCCCGTTGTTAGCTTAAAATGAGCTTTAACAACTGTATAATCTGAAATAACATTGCCTTAGCCAATTCCTGGAAGGAGAGGGAGAGAAGAAGAAGAAGAAGAAGAAGAAGGAGGTGAAGGAGAAGAAAGAACATGTTTCCGGGCTAATGGATGTTCTCTGGACGTGTAATGTAATAATTTTTTGGTGAAAAGGAGCAGGAGAGCATGGGAGGAAGAAGAAAAAAAAAAAGATGAAATGGACAGATGAGTGGGGGAATAGATGAATAGAGGTTAGAGAGTGAAAGAGTGAGAAAGGAAAGAGTGGAAAGCAGATGGAGCCAGAAAGAGGTTGGGCTGATTTAATCTATTCGCAGGGCCTGCGGTCGCTCCTCTCAGACCACTCTGACAGGCAGAGGGGATTTGGCAGACTGATCAAAATTATAATCTCATACCCTTCTCACATCACATTGGCAGATGGCACGCATGTGCTCGCGCTCCTGAGTTCCTCCTGCCAACGATGCCATCAAATATGCGATAATAGCTGATGATCTCTTGAAGGAAAGCTTGACTTTGAGGGCATGCCACAACTTAATTCCCTTTCTTTTTCCACCCTGAATGCATTACTCGCTCAGTCATCACGGAATGAAAGGGCCGACTTTAAAATATTCCATATCTGAATTGTTGATGTACCCGGAGTTTAAAACGTATCTCTGTGAGCCCGCATGCTTGGCTGGAACTTCCTCTGATGTTTAATTCATAGTCATTATGCAACCCGGCGCTGGACTAGCCTTTGCTCGACCCCAGTAATCTTTGAGGATTTCATTATTAGAGTTAGCAATCTCCGATACTGCGGAGGAAAGAGGACCACACTCTAATTCACTCTACCATGACTCATCATTACACTCTAGAGCCTCAGCAAGTATCTGCACCACCTCCTCGCCGTCCTCATCACGACTAATTCCCATTTCCTCCTTCCCTTCACCTAGCATTAAGTAGCCGGCCCTCCTCCCTCTCCCCATTCAAACCCTTGGTGTTGGATGTCACTAACAGCACTTACTGGTGCTGCAATACAGCAAAGGAGGCTGCAGCTGCCTGGCCGCCGGTCCCTGGTGTGGTCAGAGTAGGAGGCCTATTGTGGCCAAGCCATTGATCGAGAGGAGTAATGGATCTGGCTTAGGCTGATAATGCATGATGTAATTGTCAGAGGAGTTTAATTATATGCTTATTACATGAGGCACTGCGTATTCACGCTCCCTCCCCATTTACTGCACACTCCCCGTGAAGGCCATATGGAAAAAAAAAAAAATAAAAAAGAGGGGGAAAGAAAAAAAAATCACGTGTGTCATTTAAGAAGAAGATTTCAGGTCTTGAGTGCAGTATACTTCCAGTCGGACGAAGATTGCGTCGCTACCCTTTAGTAATAATCACAATAAACATACTTATTCGTAGCTGTTATAATTGTGTTTTTTTGAGATTTCCAGGTGTCTCCAGTTTTTACCCGTTGACATTGGGGGGAGCGTGAGGGGTCCCAGTTAATCTAAAATTTTCTATCATGGCACGCAGCTCTTCCATCCCTCCATCCCCTCATCCCTCCAGGCCATGCTGAACTGTAATGGTGGCCTCATCGCATGTCTGAGTGCATACGCTACACTGAGCAATGCTTTTCAATTACCTGCGCCGGAGCCCGAGATGAAAATACATAGCACATATTTCTGAGGCAAAATGCTTAGGTCAGATGCACTGAGAAATAAAATATACCTTATGTCATTTAATTTGACAGTTGTCCTTTCCCAGCTACTGAATAGAGGTCGTCACACGCCACAGCTGTGTGAGCGCCGGCTGTGCAGATGCAGATGTGTTTACGAATCGAGGGATTTAGCTTCGGAACAGACAAACAGTATGAATCCGTACCCTGCATCCCAGCTACATTATTCACCTCAACAGGGGGGAGGAAAAAAAAAAAACACCTCCAAAGGATACCACCAAACCTTATCACCTCGTCATCACCTGTGTGAGCAAACCACAGGGTTTAGGTTTCTGTATCCTCTACCAGTAACACATGAAGATCGTAACCTAATCATTGACGGCGAATCAAACCTGGATGTTTACAATTTCCTGAGCCTGTCGGAGTGTACGGCAGGTGATGTTGAGCGCACAAAGGAATTGAATGCACTTAGTTGTTAATAGGTAGTTAATAAGCAGTTAATAGGTAGTTAGCACCTGTCAAGAGCCTCAAAAGTTGTGTCGACTCCTGACGCTCTCGACAGGTGCTAACCAGCATGCCGTGATGTATTAAAGTTGAAAAATTGTAAACATTCAAGATGTGGTACAAAACAACTGCAATGTTACTTTTCCTCATAGTCTCTGAGTAAATCATGCAACATGCTACATCAACAGCAAATCCCCACAGGCTGTGTTTACAAAAAAGAAAAAAAAAATCCCTCATCCGATAACTGTTTGCTGATTGCTGTTTATGGCCTCATCCAAGATTACCCCCACTGATTCATAACATGCGAGACAGAAATGTGTCGGTGCTGTTTGTGTAAGTCGTGCACGTCAATGCTCAGGCCGTTTTTTTTTCAAAATGAACCCCCATATTAATCATGTTTTTTTGGGGGGAGCGGGGAAGAGGGAGGGGGGAATCTCCCAGTGTCCGCCCATGTAGGAGGCTGCATTAATGAGCTTCAAGTAGGGAACGGAGGTTGAGGCCGGGCCTGTAATGGTGTCCGCCTGGAATAGACGGGGTTGTGTTTGTGTGTGCGCGAGAGAGCGGGAGGAGGAGAGGCCAGTTAGAATACATGGGGTTGTTTGTTAGGGGTGAAACAGGACACCTCTGATCTCTCACACACAAATCATAGAGAAGATCAGTGGCTCTGGCTGCTACAGTCCGCTCCATGCGCTTGCCTCCCTGCACAACATCCAGCTGGGCTGGCACCGCTGTTTATGAAGTTGGCAGACGCCCAGCTAAGCAAGCTATGCATTTTCTGTGGTTCTGATATGGAATCGCGGGAGCTCACGCATCCGCCTGATTGCACATGCAAACTTTGGAAAGAACACAGATAGAAAACAGAGTGAGGCATCTGAACCGAAACATAACATCCAGTCGCCTTGTGAACATTAGTTTGGAGGTTACACTCTAGCCCTATTTGCAGCATTTAGCAATTAGGTGGAAATGCTCAGATCAAATATGGAACAACAAACACTAGCAGTTATCTTTTTATAATCTCATGTATGGAAATGAGTGTTTGATTTTCTCCTCATGCAAATGAGATTTTCAATTAACTAAAAAAAAAAAAAAAAAAAATCTGGGGCTTGGCAGAGCGTTGCACGCTTGTCTATTGTGTCCTCCCCACATAGAAATAAATTATGAATACCTAAATAGCATTTCACATTTGAGATAATTATGGTGCTGGGAGAGAGAGAGGGAGAGAGAGAGACAGCATCTTTTAACATGCAAATAAAATACACCACTTTGTTTTCTCTTGCAAAGATCAATCATAATTGGGCAGGTACACACAATCACAGGGGTAATTTGATGACCCATTTCGTTTTTGGATCACGCACCCCGAATCTCTCTGCTCGTCTCCCGTGTGTGCTGCTCCGTGTGTACTCCACATTCACCGACTTCAGTAAAAGAATAAAAAGTCTGATTATCAAAGGCTCCCCATGCTGACGGCACAGCACACAGCCGCATTTCATTTTATTTTCCTGTTCACTACTTCAACAAGATATCGCCAACATTTCTTTTTTCTTTCTCCCTCATCTTCTGAAAAGAATGCCATGCCAATTCACATTTCAGGCTCTCTGGCTCCATTTGGAAGTCTGTCTCTTTTTCAAATGGCGGAGGAGTAATTGAATGGAGTTGCACTCTGATCTCCAGTCATTCTGAAATCCTTATCACAGTGTCTGAGTTCAAAAGATAAGGGGTTACGCTGCAGAGAAGCTCCTTATGCACGGCTAATGAATGTTCCGACAGCGGATTGGTGAATGACGCACCAGACAAGTCATTAACAATGAATAGTGTACATAAACAGAGAGCAAATGTACAGTGCATTGTATAAACACATCGAGAATACTCTGAAGACCCACCCACCACTCACTGACACACAAACAGTTCATATTCCATGATTGCCAAGCCAATTAGGCTACAGGGGTTGACATAAACATTATAGAGCCATGTCTCGGTCCTCCCTCTGGGCCACTGGGTTGTGAGTTTGGCCTTATGTAAGTCGCCTGCCTTGCCTTCTTCACGCTCCCTGTGGGCTTTGTGAACAGCACAGAGTCTCTAATGTAATCTTGTGGACTCTGGGGGGAAAAAAAGCCAAAGCTCTCTGAAAAGAGAAAGGCAGAAGAAACGGGGGGAGGTCATTCAAAGTCATGTCTGAAACGGGATTTGAGGGGGCCGCTACGACCAAAGGCTCCCGAGGAGGCGAACGGCCGGAGCGCACTGCGTGTCACCTTGGAGTACAGTGAATGCCTGTCAACACATGTTTGAGCACGCCTGTGCACACATCGTCTACATGGCGAGGAAGCTGAGCGTCTCTGCGTGTTTTTTTTAAAAGTGCTAAAAGGAAAATCATCAGGTGAAAAGATGATGGAACGAGTGCCGAAGTCAGACTCTGTGATGTTTGTTTTACTGGCCACTTCAGTGCGTCGAATGCACGTGCGTGATATGAGTGCATGTGCGGGTACACTTTGCGCCGCAAAACGAGTCCTGAGATTGATGTGAACACCTCTGAGAGCCGCTGGCTGTGTTTACCAGTGGATTTCTACTGTACCGGAGGCTAATTCAGCAGGCTTCTGCACACTCACAAGTATCAATCTTCTCTGACCTGGCCTAGAGCTGCATCCTCCCAGAGGAAGTAACTCTCTCCTTCCACCTCCCTCACTCCCTCTTCTTCCCTTGTCCCTGTCTCTTTATTTCCCTCCCTTCTCTGTTTTCCCGTTGTCCTTCTCTATCCACCGCCCTCTTCCTCTCTCCTCTCCTCTACCTCCATCTCTCTTCCTCTATCTGACCTCATCCCTCCACTAAATCTCTCTCCTGTCAGCCGATGCACCAGGAACGCGGAAGTTGTGAACTCGTGAGGAGTGAGATCAATAAAGCAAGGACAGGCTGAACGATCTACCCAGAGACAATGCGTTCTTGTGCCGAGGATGGGCACCGGCGGGCCATAAATCCTGCCATCCGGGCCGTCTGCTGGGCAAAAGAGCGTCGGTCGTCATCATCATCGTCCTCGTCATCCGGAGGGGGAGCAGAGGAGTCACTGTAAACAGTTACGTCAGCCGTCCCATCACTGCCAGAAGAGCAGATAAATCCATATTAGCAGGAGTGGTGAAAGGGACTTTGATGCATGTTCATAACTGAGTCGCGTCGATGAAATATGAGTGGGCTGTGTCGTATATGTCATGACAACATACAGTAGATGGGTTTTCATACGAGGGAGGAACGTTCAGCGGCCGGGACGAGCTTTCCATACGGCGTCGATGATAAGTGTGATTGGCAACCGAGCAGAAGCATAATCTGCCACCCCGGAGAACCTGAACGCATCTTTGACCTTTTTTTTATATGACTCTCTGTAATGACCCATGTTATTGCAGATGCATGCCGATCCACTGACAGATGACAGATATGTAAATCAAAATCACAAAGACGCACACAAACACACAAAACAGTGTGCCTTAAGTGTTTTTTCTTTATGACACTCAACTTTTTTTGGGGGGGGAGAGCTGAGTGCGCGCGTGTGTCTGCGTGTGCTCGCGCGTGAGTTAAGAAAACCCTCTGCAAAAATATTTTATTTATATTCCATACATAAATAGTAGGCTGTTTGGTCCCGTCCCAGCAGTCTTCATATTTCCTGGTGACATTATCAGCTGTCTCCATCGTGTGCAGAGCGGGAAATAAATTGCATTTTTGCCGTTGGTTCTGTGGCTGCAGACGGCAGGAGGAGCATTATAATATAAAACATGAATAAACAAAATCACTCATGAGCAAATGTGCAGGAGCATGGGGAGGTAATCTCCTTTAGGCATGGTCCTTGAAATTAACTCAAAGAATCTGCACATGAAACGTGTTAAGAAGATTAATCAAATATTTCTCCTCCCCTACTACCCCCCCAACCACCCCCCGACTCCTGCTTCCATTCAAAGTTTTTTTTTTCTTTTTCTCTTTTTTTTTTTCTTTTTATTCAAACATTATGGTAATTACTTATTATTGTGCTTACTTGAGGAAGATTGCTTGGCCACAGGTGAATCGGAGTGAGGCAAAGGATAACGCTATATGTGTAAAATTGTCACATCATCTATTTTTCTAATGTGGCGTTGGCGAGGCATGAGTGTGCCAAATGTGAGAGGCGTGCGCGTCTGCGTAGCGTGCACGGCGGCTCCAATAAGCCGCAGAGGGTGAACTAGGCAGGTAATACTTTTTTTTTTTTTTTTTTTAAAGTGTATTGAATCACGAAGTGGTTCACTTGTGTCAACCGCTGGATCAACCTCATCGCGTATCCCATAATGCATCTGTGTCCCGGTGGTGAAATTCGCAAGATAAACACCATTTCTTGCATCCTGTGCCTCCTGACGGTCATACATCAATTATGGGATATGATGCGGGCTCCTCGTTCGGGAGCTACAGTTAAAGAATACAGGATCAGATGCCACTCATATGTCCTTCATTTAAAATGGCTGTCAGACTTAAGCGCAGGTAAATCACTCATCTGTCCGTGTAATCATGCAAATTTGCATTATCCCTCATGTCCTGCCGCAGCTCTTGTCACTCATTTATGCATGTTTTCTTCAGACCTCATCGCCCACATCATGTTGGACTGTTTAAAACATACAATATGTGGGTTTTTTTCGCCACAGCATCTGGGGAATATCCGCCTGTTGTGCTGAGATCTCGACGACTAGATGGATTGCCTCGGAAAGGTGTCAGAAAAAGTCATGATCCTCAGAGGATGAATCCTAATGACTTTGTTGAGCTTGCAAGGTTTTTATCTCGCACCGGAAATGTAACTTGTCCAATACTGCAGCTCATGACATACCACTTAAAGGACAAGTTCATCCAAAAATGAAAAAGGATAAATAGACTTTGGCTGGGTTGGGTGTTGTTTTTTTAGTATCCTTTGGACATTAGATAGGATACGCTCAAAGTTTGAAAGGTGTTATGACTGTCACATTAACACATTGAACAGGGTAACTTGTAATAATATTTATTTAAAATAGTGGAAAAAGATAGCAGATATTTAATTATTTAACTGTTATATGGGGAATATCTCTGAAGTCTGGCCGGGTAAACAGTTTTATAGTTATTCCAATAAAAAAATCAGTGTGCAAGTAAATCTTGCACTCAAAAGTTGATCAAACCATAGCAAGCAAATACATAAAAACAAAATGAACAGGACCACAACTGTATGACATCGTGTATTTTCATGAAAGTTCATATTTGGCTCTGTAATTGAGGGCTTGAAGTGCTCGATAACTGCTACCTGAAAACGTAACAGCTATAAATAAAAGTATGAAAATCCATCTTGAAAGAGCAGCCAGTGTGACAAAACAAGCCTCTGCTGTGGCCTTCAGTTTCATACACAATCTAGGCAGAGTGACAGAATTTTGAGAGGCAAAGTCACACTCAGACCTTGGAATATGTTATCCTATGGTTTCAGCGGAGACTATGGATATTGGTATGGATATAGGGGAAGGGGAAAGGAGGGGCTGAGTTTGTGGATGTCCCCAGTGACCAGAGCGTGTGCATGGCTGATCGGTCTGTGGCCCGGTCTGGTCCACGATGACTGATGAGTTGGCAGTGGACCTTGGAGGTTTGGGTGATAGCCTTTCAGTGTGTGATTCACGGGGAGCGCCCTGCGCGCTGACATCCTCTCGCACTGTGATTGAGTTCACAATCCTGTGCCATTCCTCCCAAGTATATATGGTTCCCAAATAAATAAATGGCAGAATCATGAGACCCCAACTGCAATACAGCAGCAGTAACCATCCAGGATATAACCACCACGGTGCAGATAAGATTATCTGTAAGAGTATTTTTTTTTATTTTATTTTATTTTACCGCTGTGTGTCTGCTCATACTTCCACATACTTGTAGCTGGGCTAGTCTGATATCATCAATGAGGTAGATGATTCGATCCAGCAGCCCGTTAGCATAGCATAAAGAACTATTAAAATGTATTAAGTGATATGGATGAGGAAGAACTAACCTGAAGTTATTCATTTAAGCCTGAAATTGAATAGGGCTCAATCAGAAGTTGCTACATCTAATATTTATGAGAAAACTTCAGAGCTGCACTTCAGATAGATGTTGTTGATCACAGAAAGAGGAAGAGAAGTATTTACAGAACAAGTATTTTTTTTTTTTCTAAACTTGAATAAATAGACTTCAGTCAGCTACCCGATGAGGATTTCACTTCACAAGTACGGATATTAAAACATTTTCCTTGGATGATACTTGAATAGTATATCTTGTTCTATTTGCCTGTTCAAAGACTGAAATGTAAAAACAACAAGTTGCAGTTTATGGAGAAGTGATACAACATCAAAACAGAGCGGGGCTAACCGAGTTTCTGAAACATTGTGGTGGCACAAAATGACTCTGTCTGACCAAGAAATAGCCAAGCACATCAATATCTGTAGACCACAAATTGTCATTTTTACAATTATATGTTTTGTACGGATAAACAAACAAGATATAATATATTAATCATGATGACCTTTAGAAGTACTACAATGTAGTAGGAAGAATTTTTAGCCAGGTTAGCTATGAATCCCTGCTTACTGTCTTAACTGTAAGCTAAGCTAACGATCTCCAGGCTCTCAATGTGAAAAGGGGGAATGCTATTATTAGTACTGTTACTTCTGCATTGATGTCAGTTTGACTATATGAGTTACGCTCTGTCATGATATCACATTTTCACTGCAAGATTATCGGGGCCAAACAAATTCAAGATAACGATTTTAAAGTGATATCTATATGTCATGTCATCATCTGTAACCGCTTATCCCTTTCCATGGGGTTGCGGGGTGTTGCTGCTGGAGCCAATCCCAGCCCCATCTCAGGGCGAGGGCAGGGTACTCCCTGGACAAGTCGCCAGCTCATCGCAAGGCCCTCACTGATGAGCAACGTGGGGTTCAGTATCTTGCTCAAGGACACTTCGACATGCAGCTCAGCCCAACCCAGAGCCGGGATTTGAACCAGTGACCTTCCGATCACTAGTCGACCTGCTCTACCCGCTGAGCTACAGCCGCCCTGATATCTATATGATCTTTTTCAAATTTTCATTTTGTTTACTGTGTGTTTTTCCCCCTTTATTGGGAGATACTCAAACTATGAATGTAAAGGGAAAGAGGAAAGACAGTCTATAATCATAACAGTAAAATACAAAGTATACAAAAAGGACAATTACTATCCACTCAAAGAGTAAAAAGGCGACCAGATGAAAATGACGCACAAGATCAAACTGCTCTGCTGGACTGGTCAGACAATATCATTGTATGTGCATTATCAACACAACATCAATATTTGATTTTCTAATATCACGGTTTTCATAAATACCGCAATGTTGCGACACCCCTAATTTGGACCAACAAAAGAGTGGGAAGTAATTTACAGGCAAGTAAAAAAGAGAAGAATACGAAGCATATACGAAGGCTCAATTGGACACTACACAGACTTTGCACTTGGGAGTTGGCAGGTTGGAGTCAATTAAATGTCCCGACTCTTACTGACTCTTGTATTTACAGTACATGTACGGCTCCTCTGGGTAATGTCCGGAAAATATCAGGGTAGTACTTCATGTGTTAAATACACCCTTGGTTATCTAATTTGGAGAAGTATGTGCCTTTGGAGAAGTATGTGCTTGTTTGTCCTCTGACTCACTCACTCACTGCTGACCTAAACGTGGCTGATCTCATCCTAGTTATCAATCCCATCATCATCATCGTCTTCTCCTCCCACCACCTTCTCTCCTCCCTATAACCATCGGCAAACTCCTTAAAATCACTCAGGTTGATCAAGAGCCGAGGCATGCTGAGTGTCTTCCTTCCGTCCTCGCACGCGCACGCACACACACACACACACACACACACACACACACACACACACACACACACACACACACACACACACACACACACACACACACACACACACACACACACACACACACCTCTGGCGGGGCATTGGATATCACATAGAAGAGGATTTGCACAAATAACTCCATAATCTCCAACAGCCAGTAACAGGGTGACGTAATTGTTGCTGTTAGTGAATAACGCGGCAATATGGAGGTGAGTCATTCCTCAGTGAGAATGGGGTCTTAGCCAAAGTCTTTAAGCAGATAAGCCTGTTTGGGCTAATGAATGGGCAGATTCGGAGATGTCATCTGAGATTTCTCCTCCTCATGTAAATGGCGACAGGACGCGGCTGAGGAAGGGCACTCAAGTGTACCCGCGTAAAAACCATTAGAGCCGATAAAAGAATTACAGAAAAATACAGTTTTACAATTCGTATTATGCTAAATCTTGTTAAGATCTGCCAGCAACTTTATTATAAACATACCAGGCACATAAAAAAAAAAAAAAAAGGATAGCCGCCTTTGATGCAGACAATAAAGACTTCCGGCCTGCGTGACCGTCCAGTCGCTGTTGTGCTAATATCAAAGCATCGCTATCAGCACAGCAGCATTTGTTTCTCGCCACCAATGCCGTTATTAAGGGTGAAATTAGCCGCGCTTGAAATGAGTGAGAGCTGCATACTGAACTCCTCATAAGCCGTGGACAGAGATAGGGATCAGGGGGAAAGCGGGACGCGCCGTCTGTCCAGACCTCAGATGTTCAACGTGAGAGCTGCTCGTCTTATCAGTCCCCTGAAATGGCCCTCTAATTGGGGACATGTTTCTATGAAATGTGTCTAAATTGACGGTAATTGCTTTTGTATGCATGGAAATGCTAATTTTCCTCTATAATGGCTATCAAGAGAAACATACAAACTAGTTCAGTGGCTTCCTGCATCATGGGCGAGAGAACAATAAATAAAACGCGGGCCGTGTGCACACAGTCCTAATGTAAAGCAAATGCAAATTCGCAACGGTGCTGCTATATCTCATCCTTTTTCGAGTGCTCCTATGGTAATTACTAACTAAAACATACACGACTGTGGCCTCCCCATCTCATGTTTTCTCTCCAGAGAATAAGAACGCGGACATGAAATGCGGCATCGGAACACTTTTGCTGAGGCAACGCACCCACTTGAGATGCTGACTGCTTGTGATAACTCCTGGGTTCGACATCCCATAGGCAGAGCTTTGGCATAATCCATTCTCCATACAGATTTCTCCCACGGAAGCTGCTTTATCCCATTATCACAGGCATTATACAAATGTATACCGCTGTAATCCACACACTTAGAGCCCAGTGCTTTTGGAAACAGTCGCGTTGACGATGACAAACAGCTTGGGAGACAGTATGGCACAAACAGAGTCGCTCCGGTACAAGTCGGCGCAGGGACTGGAGGTGGGCTACGTTTCCGACAATGCGTAAATTAAAGTTTGTTTGTTTGTTTGTTTGTGTGTGAGTGTGTGTGTGTACACGTGTCGGTGCAAACGAGCGTTGTGAGCATACTATTTTCTGAGGGAGATGTTGCGTATGGAAAAATAAAAACTTGGTCCCTGGCCGTATGGGGGTGTTTAACATATCCAAGGTCTCCAGCAGAGACATACAGAGACACAAGCGGGTCATGGGGGATGCTGATGGCTCTGTGAACTCAGCAGGTGGTTGAGCGCGAGATGTGATAACTAGATGTTCTCGATGACAACAGTGGTGGAGCTGGTCTGTCCCTAATGTACTGTATTTGCCTAATAACACAGCAGGCGGCAGAGGTCTGGGTGCGATGAAGAAGAACCCCCCCATCACGAGCACAGAGGAAGACGTAAAGCACAGACATGCCCCATATACCCTGCAGGCCATGTGACCCATGAAGGACAAAAGGATGAAAAGAATAAGAAAGAAAGAGAGAAAGAAAGACAGAAAGACTCCTTTTCGGTCTGGCACTGTCTTGCACACATTATGTTAAGGTGAGTCTTGCCAACTGATGGTTGAGATTCACGCTTCATCGGTTTCGTGCGGCGCTCGGGGAGACATCATCCACAGGCAGATGTGCAGCACAGCTCACCACTCTCTGCCACCTCTATAATTGACATCTGCATGTAAGAGAATGGCAGCGGCACCAGTCTGTGCCATGTTTTCTGGGAAAATAAGGCAGAGAATAAGCAGAGCACATCCTGAGAGGTTTGCGTCAACTGTCTCCGCGATGCCTGCGAGTGCTCCGGCATTAATGGGACATATTATGCCGCAAATTATGGAATCATATACAGCAGCTGTTGATCCAATTTGGATGGTGGTGCTACAGCTATAACAAGTCCCTCCAGGGAAGAGCGTCTAGTTTTTGGTTTATGTGGTAAGATGTCTTCAGCTGGTTGTCCGCTGCGCATTTCATGACTTTATGCAAAAACTAAAAATAATAAAAACCCTTCATTACTTTACAAAGGATAAAGACATGCCTCTGAGGATGGAAGTGCAGAACTAACTACAGCGGCGTGATCAATAGAACACAATCTGTAGGGTCCTTTGAACAAGCCGTTACATTCCAGCGATTAAATCCATACGAGGGCAATGTTGTTGGTCCAAATCTGGCTCTATTGGATTCATTCAGTCAGAGCGAACTGTCACAGACTTGGGCTGATGACTTAATATTCTTTTCCCCCTTTTTTTTTGCAATAGATTATATTTTCTGCGGTTTAAAGCCCTCCAATTTCATAAATGTATAAACCAAAGTTCAGAATTATTATTATTATCATTATTATTACGAAACTCCCGGTAACATATACTTTAAAAGCAGCATGTGGCAGAAAAACACAATACTGCTTTTTTTTTTTTTTTTTTTTTTCATATCTTGAATAGCTGCATACACACTGGACAAAATTAACTTCTACCTTCAACTGGGATTAAGTACAACCACCGTAACTAATCAGATTTCTATGACAGAGAGAATTCATCGAGATTTACTGTGGGCTCCCCTCCATTTGGGGTTAATGAGTGTCTTCCACAGCCTCCTCATAGCTATTTCATACCTCGGGGATTTGAATAATTCCCATTGATAGTTTCAAAATCTCAAATGAGACAGGATTAATCAAAAGCAGAGAAAGTAAAGCTGATGAGGGTGAAGCGGTGCATGAGGATGAGGATGTCAAAATCAGGAGGAAGGTGACTGGTTAGACACAGTGGGCAACGCATCCAAGTTATTTTAATGGCCGGCGGGGGCTCTGCGACTAAAACAGTGTAAGTAGCTCCACATGAGCGCATAATGATATTTAGAGCTCAAAGTGTGCTTCCTCGCTTTAATCAAAGGACATTTCTACACACTGTAGCTGTCATTCTTAATAAAACCTGAAGGGAGCCCATGGTGTCACACTTTTTTTCTTCTTCTTTGGCCTGGTAAGGTTCAAATATGGGCTAATCATTACGATGGTACTTAATTGGCAGTTGGCTTTTTTTTTTTTTTTTGAGCCAGAAGAAAAGAGTTCTTTGTCTAGCAAGTAAGACTGAGTTCAGTGAAGAGTTTCTGGTTTGCATGAAAAGCACTTTTTCTGAAGTTGAAGCAAACGAAAGAATTGTTGGAGTCAGCTGATAATTACATTTAAAAAACACTTTATAATGAGCTACCACTGAGGACACTGAGCTCATGTCCTTGATATTTTGTATGAGTCTTTAATATTTATATATATATATATATATATATATATATATATATATATATATATATGGTCATATTTTATAATATCTTTCATGTAATTGAAAATGAACAATTGTATTCAAGTAAAAAAAGGGAAATGTCTATTTTTTACTTCATCACATTTGTAGTTATTTCACTGTTAACAATCAATGAAATGCGTCATGAACCATTTATTAGGCGATTGTTTATTGAAACGTTGTAATCAATGTTTTATTAACCAATTCATTTTTAACATGGTTATTATAAAGTGTTACCCATGTTAATAAGTATGCAAAGGAATAAGTTTAAGTCAAAATTGGCCATATTTTTACTCATCTTTTTCTTCTACTTTTGTTAACTGGATGCACTGAAATGCATAGATTTAAACTGTAGTCCTCAGGGGTGGGGGTTGGATGGAGCATGACCTCAGTACTTATAAAATCCTTGATGCGACCCTGATAACCATCATTAATATAGGGTAAATTCAAAGTTAAATAAGCTTTAGCTGATAGTTGTTACACTCAAAACAATGCATTGCAACCATGAATTAAGTGAGGTTGCAACTGATGTTCATTTACCTACAGTACAATGCTTGCTTAATGGTTTATAAAGCATGTGATTGTTTATTAAGAGTGAAATAGCTATTAACTAAGTTTTAGTAACTATTCATTTTATATTTATTAATAATGGTTATTAAAAAGTGTTACCAAAACGTTCAGGAGAATCTACAACAACTTCTATCTGCTGGCATTCTGCAAGCACTCCGAGTAAGGTCAGTGTGCTTCGAACAGCTCAGAAAATCACCGTTGTCTATCTCCCCACATCTCTTCATTCATCTTAGACAAGTCAATTTCATTATACACAGCAGGGCTGTTGAAAACGCATGTAGAACTTGAGCGCTCGCGGGGTGGCCGCCCTATGTGGTATGGGCATTGGTATTTAAGTTCCCTGGGATAAATCATTTACGTCAATTCAGTTACTGATGAGGCATGAATACATATGGTGAATTCTGTTCAGACGTGATTTATTTTAATTGTCACACTGGGACCTCCCATTACACTGCTGCAGAATGGGTCACTGCATTAGAAAATTAAAGCAGAGGCTCTAATTTGAAATCTATTTGTAAATTCTGGCCTGTGGGATAGAGATGTGCTGAGCGCATATAAATGCCCTCCCGGAGTGGCTTGAACTTCTTCTAAACTGGCGAACAGTCACCTGGGTGCGTCGCTCCCTCGCAGGCGCACGTCGCCGCTGTGCTCGGTCTGAGGGAACTCAAATTAAGCTGCAGCAAAGGCACACGTCTTACATGAATGAGCATACGTTTGCGGTGTCTGGGGTGCCACGCGAGGTGTGAGGTCAGCAAGTGTGTGGCATGCCGGAGGCTACTTATGTTCTGGATTTCATGAGCCCCATTTCCGTGGATCATTTAATATTTTCCCCCATCTACTTTTGGAGATATATCAGTGGAAGTTGCGGCTAGCAGTTGCAGTTGGCAGTGATCCTTATACAACTTCGGATTTGTGCAATTAAAGTTGCCAGATTGCTGTGTATTTAACCCCAATATTAAAAAACAGCTACGCTGTAATGCAATGCCAGCACTGTTACAGTTAATGTCAAAAGCAGTTATCTGAACTGCATACAGTCAAGTGTTAGTGTGGAGCAGAAATATGCTGTATGTCTAACCCTCCAACTGTGCAGTTTTGGACTGCTCCCAAACGGAGTGCTCCCTTATGGCATGTCATATCTACTGGCAGCCAGGCCAAGACCCCAAAAACTCTGTCTGACAGGTTAGAGTGCACAGAGTATCTCATAAAGCTGCTCTTTCACATGGCCTTTTGTCTTTTGTTGTCATCAGTGTCTACCCTGGTTTGATGTCTTATACAGTTTGGGAGCTTATTGTTCCAGAGTCACTGTACTCGCTTTAAAAAGAGGCACAACATGTCATGGCTGCGTTCAGACTGTCGGGAAAAAATATACATTTTTTTCCTTTTACGGACAACTTCTTCTTGTCTCGCATTGCTCGGCCGCATCACTGCAGGAACTAATGATGAAAGATGAGATTTTAATCTGAATGTGCCCCATATTGGCAATACTGAGAACTATAGTATGCAGAGATGTGTATGAGTAATACTACATTATGATGATAAAATAAATCACAATGCTGTTATTAAAGATCCTACCCTAAAAGGTCATATTTGACAAATTTGACAATATACCGATGCCATTCAATCATGATTTTTTTTTTTTCACTGCAGATATCGGTGCAGAGGATCTGCTATATGGTTAATGTTGAGAAATAAACTTTTGTTAGGATATGGTTTGGGTTCGGCTTCTAAAACTCCTGGTCACGGTATGGTGGTTACAGTCAGAAAAAAGACGAGCGGCGATCACTGGTCTGTGACGGGGCATATGAGATATTCTGCATGCCCATCCACCTCCCTGGCCTGCACACCCTTACATAAATCAGAACATAAATCAGAAGCGATTGTTCGATATTAACATATTAATACTGGTGTGGTGGTGAATGTGACACGAACACAAATGGACATGTGCATTTTACATCATTTTAATCTATGACATGCAGTTGTGTTCACAGTGCTCGTACTATAGAACCCTGATTTTGTAACACACTTTACCCACAAAGCTTTGCAAGTTAGTAGATTAATTTACTGACTTCCAAGAATTTTACGTTCAATAATATGGATGAATGAAAAACATTACTATAGGAGATAGTCCTTTTATCCTTTATAGTAAGATAACATGGGGTTTGTATGTATTGCAAGATTCAGGATTACATATGCTGTGAGATCATCATATGTCAGTGGCGTCGCTGTCCAGTCTCTACAAGTCAACTTTTTCAAGACAGTGGATTTTAAAGCTAATCCAAAACGGTCTATAAATAGTTTGTTTATCTTACCAAGTACGTTAATTTTCTTCAACCCAGAAAAGAACAATCTATCCTCTGGTTGATCAGAAAAATGTAAACTCAAACTCACCACATTTGGAGATACCTGGTTTTCACTTGAGCTGCCAGACAAACATAATGGAAAGTACTATTTGCCTTTGAGGTGCAGTTCAGTAGAAGCATAAAGCTGCATGAAATGGGACCATTCAAGTAAAGGCCCTCAAATGCTACTTCAGTGCAGTATTTGAGTAAATGTACTCAGTTGCAAACCCCAAAAGCTCCTGCAAGTAAGTTTGTTAACATTCATAAAAACAACAACGCGCCCTCTTGAAAAAGCGCATTTTATGTGCAGAGTGAAAGATTGATCATTTCCATCTCCGCACCTGCGCAGAGGAAAAGTACGCTTTCGTTTATTCTGTGAGGACTTTGGATATCATTTTTTTAATAGACCTATGTATGCCTTCTCCTCTAAAGCAGAAATCACTTGCTTCCAAATGGGCTTTTTTTTTGATAATGATCAATCATGAGCAGAGTGAGCGGTGGGTCTGAAATAATGAGATCCTATTTCCCTTTCATTCTACCTTTTCCTTCCAATAGTAAAGTCAACTTTAAGTAGAGAGAGAGAGAGAGAGAGAGAGAGAGAGAGAGAGAGAGGATGATAGATTAGTTGAGAGGGCTCATGACAAGAGGGAGGGGGGGAGATAAAGAGAAAAAGAAACCAGGGAACAGCAGCTGTTCCAATCGAGCTTGGATAAAAGTGCTGCGTAATGTGCCCCCCTTTTGAAATGCCGCGGTACCTCCAGATCCCTCATCGACATCTCGGCAAGCAAAGGAGGAAGTACAAATGAGATCATGACAATTGGAAAAATTCCCTGGAATGTCATTCAAATCTAAAAATAAAAAGCGAGGCAAATCAATTATCCAGTTTGTGGCCTATAAAACTGACTGTATGAAAGCGCATAGCGCTCAAGAAAAACAGCGCCTAAGCAAGCACGTCAGGGCTTCTGAGGAATAGTAGGAATGATGGGCATGTGAATAAGTGTAAACCTTTCAATTGACATTTCATCACGTCCGCCTCCTCCCCTCATAAACTCATAACTCAGAGAACAGAATGGTATAATTTACATATACAAACATATCTGCTGTTGATGCTGTGGTTGCTCGATGTCAAACGCGGTATCTTATCAGGCCTTATGACTGCAGTGGTGGAAGACCATGTCCATGGAGCGGATGTCTCTAAGGGAATGCAAGTCTCATTTTTAATTCTCAGATTGTATTTTGAGGGAAACATTTACTGAGCGTAAACAAGTTCAAGCTATTGTGCAATATTTTTGAATGATACGTGTTTTTTTTGCTGTCTGGTGGCAATTAGATGAGAAGGTTGATACCTACTGAATATAAGGCTACAGCCCGAAGCTGATTAGCTTAGCTTAGCACAGAGACTGAAAACAGGTGAAACAGCTCGCCTGTTCTGTCAAAAATGAACAAAGTCCGCCCCAAGCAAACTTCTAAAGCTCACTCATTAACATCAAAATTGTTCTTTCTTCAGGCTCTGCTATTTTTTTTTCCCTGCAACCCTGCAATAGTGAACAGTTATATTCTTCTGCCCTATTTTTACATTGCTCATAGAATTGTCTGCTTCTTATGCAGCCGATCATCACCGCATTCAACAGCCTCACACGTTAGCACGGCTCAGAGTTGATGGCATTGATTGCGCTCCTCTAACTGCTGCATGGTATTAAATACTAGTTTGGTGGTTGATATCCTTTGTCTCCAGTGTCACAGTCAATGGCTGGGTGTCTGAATGTATGGTGACAGTTTTCATTGAGAGTTACAATCATAGCCCGAGAACCTCTTATTCCGCAGTGTTTGTTCACGGTGAATTTATAGACACATTTTGTTTGGAGCTTTGTCTCTGAATGAAAACAAAAAGGAAAAAAAAGCCATCATAATACCTCTCCTAAAAACAAGCATTGAGAATTCATACATCTGCCTCCTCCTTCTTATTGGAATGAAAAACATTACCACAACACCCATTTCTTGGGATGGAAATAAGGTTTGAATCATGTGAATGAATGTGTGTTGGTTTTTTTATGCCACGCTGGCTCCCACCTCTTCTCCACATTTCAAATCTTGTGATTGGTTCTCAGACAGTGCATAATACAGATGTGATATCTAGGTCGCCGATTGTCCCGATATGGAGGCAATGTTGCCTGCATGATAATCAGTAATCCACTTTGCTCTGGCTCTGGCCTGGCCAGTGACCCCTGCTGACCTCCTCGGAATTGATTTTGCGCTTGAACCCAAAGCAGGCGCAAATTAAGCCAAGATATCAGCAGACAGCGAGAGAGAAGAGCAGAGGAGGAGAGAACAAAAGGGTCGGGAGAGAACAAAACTGCATTTTGGGCCTACTGAAAGAAGGTATTTAGCCATGGGAAAGATAGATGGTTACAATGACGTACTTTGATAGAACATCTGTAGCAAAGCAGGCAAAATGACGAGGGGCCTTGTGAAAAGCTTAATAGCCTAATTTCCTGCCCAGCCCGGCAGAAATATCTGTCTGACACTGACAGCTGATGAAAATGCAGCAGGATTTGATTTTCTCCCAAGTGGAGAACAAGTTAAGACCTATCTCTCGCTCTGCAAAGTCCCGCAGGCCATACTCGTGTGCATGTGTGTCTGCGAGAGAAAAGACAGAAAAATTCTGGCCGTGGCTGCTTCCTCCTCAGGGCTAATGACAAATTTAGTGATAATCGTCATGTTTTAATTGATGTTTCCGCACCACTGACTCAAACCACCGGTGGATTGCATCAAGGGGATGAGAGATAGGAGTAGTTTTTGTATCTGCATGGCCCACAGTTCCCTTTGTTGCGCCGGCTCGCATACGATCCGTCCAACGCTCAAGGCTTTAATGCGCGGTGCATGATCCTCTGGGACCGCGCAACCTGCTCGCAGTCACTGCATGAGGTAGATGGTACATGCTGTCCCATCTCCACGCCGCCGCTGTTGGAAGGGGTAAAAAGCAGCACTTTACGTACAGCGAGCTGCTTGATTGCCCGGCGGCCCCCCAGTGCGCCGCGCTACGGAGAGGACTAATGTATTTATAACCCCTCTCATATGTGCGCTGGGAACAAATTAGAGACAAATGAGGCAGGATTCCTTTGCTCGCCCCGGAAAGCCATGAAATTAGGGCAGCATCGTTTACAGCTAGCACCAGATCACAGCAGCAAACTAATGCAAAGTTAAATATGCTTCTAGAAGTGTCGATACAGTACATTGTGCAGTGTGTTACTGTCTGTGTTGCACAATCACAAGCTGAGCTCTCTGTGCATGCACACATGCTTTGAACACCAAACTAGCCTGCTTCCTTGATTTTTTTGTACTTTCTATGATGAATGTAGTTCGCTGATGAGCAACTCGTTGACTGTGCAAGAATAGTTAAGCGGCACAGGGCAGGTTTTATAAAATATACTATTCCCAAGTTTCATCACTAAACTTAGGCTGTTACAGAGAAAATGTTTGCATATATTTCAACTCTTTTAGAGTTGAGAGAAATCAGTTAGCATGTTTGGACTTCCAGTTCCTTCATCTTGAAATCTATGGATTTTTGAAAAAAAATGCCTGAAATAAGATCAACAATTAACAATTAAATTAATACGTTTTCTTAGTGACTGTTGCTAACATGTGGCTAAATGAGAATACAGGGGTTGTCGAGGGCGTCATCATGCCGAACACGGGGAGTCACCTTGTCACTAGTTGGTCTTTACAGGCAAACTATTCTAACTCTAACTTTACAACTTTACAACTTATAGATGAATCACGTGTGTACAAACTCAAGCATAGTATGATGCTAAATATCGGTGACCTTGAAGTCACGTAGCTGCAGTGTGGTTCGTTTACAGCCCAACATTAGCTTTTTACTTCTGTTGGTTTCATTTTGGCCTCAAAACACAAAGGCTCAACAAAATGTGTAAGTAGCATAAACATTCCTTTGCCACAGGCTTTATTTTCAGCAATAATCCAAAATCCATTGAGAAAATCCTACAGACCTTTAGCTGAGGGAACCAGGGCGATGCTAACCTCGGGGAACCTATTTCTTCCCAATTGTAGCTTACCAAGGTTCCACATTCCCATAGGGGCTTTCTTCAATACATTTTGAAGAATGAAACATGTTCAATTAATGATTTGTTAGCATTCAGTGCTAACATAAAGTGTTTTTTGTTGTGCACTTAAAGTGTCGTGCTAGCTGACGCTCTTCCCATTGGAAGTGATAGGTGATGTCCTGACCCTTTGACAATGTAGGTTTGGTATAACAGATGCATATTCATGCATGGATGAAGGATACAACTTGCTAATCGCTAGCAGAATTGCCATATCTGGATACTTCCACAGACACATTTTACTAAAATATAGAGCAGTGGCTCCTGTGATAAAACTTGTGTCACCGGCCGTATTAAGAAAAACTCTCTTCACAGTGACGGAGAATGTCACATTTTCAATAGTTCACTTCCAGACACACAGTGTCTGCTCAGCAACAAACAACAAACTCTCTATATATGTAAATCAGATCAATAGGATATCCATACAAACGGCCTGCAGCTGTGTGTTGCCATCAAGCAGCTCACCTAATGTAATAAGGAACATCAATAGTTGATTTTCAAACCTAGTGGTGCAGAGAAAGAAAACGAGGATGATGAGATTAGCGCAGCTTGGCTCCGACGTCGAGCTCCATTTTATAAACAGTCACAATTAACACAGACTGTCATTATACAGGGGACAATGAGATGAGTTGGGGAGAACAGATTAATAACTTCACCGCATGAGTCAAACTCCACCGCACCACAAAGACATACTCGTGTTTGTTTCTCAGAGTCAACACTGACACGTGGACGTTTGGATGTGATAATTAATCATGATAAGCCGAGCGCCACATGCTTAGACAGAAGGTGGTGTGCGGCAGGCTTACACGTCTATTGTACGTTGCTCTTCAGACAGGTGTAATAATGCAGTTTGACAATCACCCGCACTATAAGATAACACAGAATTAGCAGGTGTTGCTGTGTAGCAAAAATGCCTCCATTAACGGTACATCCTGGGCTACGTTCCCTGAGGTGGATTAAGCCTGGTCCTGACTAATTATGTTTTTCCAGGGAACAGACATGGTTTTCATAGAATAAGTCTGTCAAAGAAGAATAGCATTCAGACCTAGACACAGTGTATTCGAGGTAATGCCTTTTTGTACTCATTACATTTTGGTGGTTACATGAAACCTAATTAATGTAATTAACTGCTGTTTACTTTCTCAAACCATTTTGCAGCCCAACCACCAGACTACTTTTTTTTTTTTTTTTTTAATCATTTCTACGTTATATCATGTTCAGATAATGTATATGAGCTGACTTCTGTGTCAGGAGGTGGAGGGGGTGGTGCGATGGCATGACAGTCAGGTAACACGCCGTTTTATCATATGAAGGCAGGTAACCAATACGCACTTTTGACAAGATGTCAAGACATTTTTTCCTGCCGTGCTAGTGGCACCAAAACTGGATAATATTGGCAAGACATTGAGACAATTTGCAGCCAGAACTGGGTATTTTTAACAAGACGTCTGGACAGGTGTCAGGTGTGCTTGTGGCAACAGACACACGTAGGCCAAAATCAGACCAAAACCAGTGTTAAAATTGAAAAATGAACATACATTACCGACATTTGTTCTGGCAATTGGTTTTTCATTTCGGCATCTTCCTGTCTCCACCAAGGTGGTCACATTTTCACCATGTCCACACTACAAAATGGATTTCCACTAAACTTGGATAGAGGATGAGAGAATGAGAGTCTCAGCCCAGAATAGATCCCATTAACTTTTCGCATTAAACTGGTATGAAAGGTACGGATCCAGGGGCCTTAGTGGAGGTATGTGCTCCACCAGTGCCATGATAATTTTTATTTAGTGTTATTTTGTGTCATTTCAGTTGCATTTTAGTCAAAAAAACCTGAAGACATTTTTGTGTAGACAAAACTTCGCCTTTTAGTCTCATTTCAGTCTTGTATAACTAATTTGTCTTGCAACCTCCAGGCTACACTGACAACAAGGACAATTATTTTTTTTGTCTTGCGTAAAAATTAGGGGGAAGTGCACGCATATTTTTTTATACCAGACCCTATGCTTTCATTGATGAAACGAACAACTTCTAAAGCAAGGATTTTGTTTCCTTTATTCAGTTGACTCAACAGCTCGACTCTCTCCGATAAGAATCAGGTCTGTGTTTAAAGACTTGAAAAGTCACTCAAACATAACGGTGCACGTAGTTAGGAAGAAATGAGAAAAGTTTAGTTTTTACCAAACTTTGATGTTCAGCATGTGAAACGTCAATGTCTTCACACTGCATCCTCCCTATTCAGTAAATGAGCTGTGTTATTTTCAGGCGTATCATGAGAACCTGCCATCTCTGTGTCAAAAACAACAAAAGGATCACATATTTAACATGTGTTTTAAGTCTACTGCTCCTTTCATAATCATGTTTCACTTCCACTCTTTGCTCCCGCTCTCCCACACTTTCAGACAAAACGAGACGAGTATCGGAGTGTGTACTCATAATCCTGACTTCCTGCACAGCCAGGGGCAGTGTTTGGAGTGTTTCACTAGAGTAGGGTGTCTGAGGGAGATGAAGCTCTCAGGCCTTCGCTCTTGCTCTCTCTCGGCTGCATTGGATTAGTCAGGGCATGGTGAATCAGCCGTTTGTCACTGACAGAGTAACAGCCGACCAGTGGCTTTTATAGGCACCAGGTGAACCAATAAAAAAACTCAGCTTTGGTATCCTCAGGCCAACAGAACGGCAATTCATCTACTAACGGCAAGTGTATGAAAAAGGCTCTGTTAAACATCACACCTGAGGGGTTTTTCAGGTTGTTTTCTTTTTTTTTTGTATCGTATTTCATAAATCCACTCCCATTCCAGCCAATTACATACATTAAAAATTACTCACAGGAGGAGAACACATGCATAGAGACATAATAATGGACCCCGCCAGCAGAGACAGAGAACAAACTTCATTTAAAAGCAAATATGTGTTTACAGGGCTGTGAGTTTGTGGCCCTAGCAGGTTATAGAAGCATTGTCTGCTCTAATTGTGTTTGGTAATGTGTTTTTGAAGCACCTGTTATTGCTATTCATGGTATTCAAGCGGGAGCAAATGGCTCTTCCTGCCCATGGACACATAATTGAGGAGCCTGAGGAAGAAGAAATAAAAAAAAAAAAAAAAAAAAAAAAACAGGGCTGGAAAGAAAAGGACAGTATTGGTAAAAAAAAAAAAAAAAAAAAAAAAAAAGGTTGAAGCAAGAGCCAGAAAAAAAAAAAAAAAAACAGGGGAGGGGAGAGCAGGGCAGCGAGAGACAAAATATGCCTGGAAAGTGTTCAACCACATGTCTCCAATTCATAATTAACTTTTTAGAACCTCCACAAATCTACAGGAGTGGGGCTCGTGCCAGCGGAGCTATTCCTTTTCACTGGCAGATGTGACTCTGCTGTGTTTTATTATGTTTATTTACATGTTTGCTCAGTGCCAGCCGTACATGAGGTAGTTCGAGGGAACACGTGTTGCCAGGGGGGCCGACAAGCGCGCACTCTGTCTGCGGGAGAAATACAGCAGTCCTCGCATATCAGACATTTGTATAACTGAGATGAGTTGCAGCCCTCTCGGACAGGAAAATCAAGTTGTTTACGTTACGAAAACAATATTTGTCTTAAAAAAAAAAAAAAGCAGAATGTTTTGAAGCTATGTATTTGTGGATTAATTGCTACACCTCAGGCAGCCATCAGGTGAGTTCGGTACGTGACTAATAAAACACTAATTGTGCAAATTAGATGTTGCGGCTCCCTCACTGAGTCAGATAATCATCACCCACCACCACCGTACACAGTACATGGTTAGCAAGTCATTGTTTAAAGCTGCTGGTTAATGAGGTTGACTCATTAGGGCTTTCAACACAACACTCGCTGCTTCGCGAAGAGGAAGTGGTGAGTCATAAACAGTAGCTGCGAGACGCTTCCAGGCCCGTTATTAATGCTGCGTCTCATTTTTTGACGCCAAAAGGAGGAACTGAATCATTTTTTTAAGCCGAGTTATATCTCTCCTGTCCCGAGGTCTCCGTTCTAATCACTGACCGGTGGATGTTGAGTGGCGGGCACATGGCCCCTCGATAATCCTTTCCCTTTCTTTGCAATAAATTATGCATCAGAAAAAGCTTTTTCCACCTCAATGGATGTGTCCCTTAATCCCTGGCTCCTAAAACCTGTTTAATCTGAACTAAGTCATTAAAACAGTAAAGGGATATCACAAAGGACTTTCAAGCCAATTGGCTTAACGGTAACGTGATTAGATCATTGATCTCTCAGCAAAGCCTTGGGCTTCCAGGTGCGAAATGACTATTTAATGAAATCAGAGGAATCTCGTTACTAGAAAATTACTGATCAAAGTTAAGACCAGGTGACTGGGGTGGCATCGGTATCCATGTATCTGGGCAAAGGTATTTATTCTCCAGATCCCCTCTTGACATTACCGAGAATGCATGGGGCTGGAATGAGAGATCGTGTTCTTAATCCCTCACCAGCCACTATCCATACCTCTATGCATCTTTAACAGGGATTGCCGCTTTAAGCTTTGATAGTGATCACCGTCGAGCAACACTTTCACTTTCTCCCAGATGCACAAAAAGGAAGTGGTAATATCATTATAACCTGATTAATGCGTGCCATCTTGCAGATCCCCTTCAATTGTGTTTTTTTCTCTTTTTTTGTGCTGTAGTCGACTGAATCAAGATCAGAGCTTTGGCGTTAACAGCTAGACATCGGTTTATACCTAAAATACACCTCGGCTGGCCTTGTAGCTATCGAGCAACGGATGAGCTCCGAAAATCTCTGGAACCTCACTTGAACAGGAGGACGCAGAGGACATCTCAAATGCATGTATGCATGCACGCTGCCACCTCACCTGATGTGCAGTAACACCTGACATCACTCAGAGGATTACGACTGTCCTCTCCCATTGCTGAAAATAAATAATTATATCGCCGAAGACCTCTTGTCTAATTAATGAGAAGAGATGAAATATCACTTAATTTCAAATTTAATTACGAGCCATAACGTTTCCTTCATCGGACCGACTGCTAATGCAGCGCAGTTTTTTTTTTCGCCCGCCGCTGATGAATGCGCTGCGTATTATAAAACACAAACATTTACAGTTCCCCCGGACCGCACGTGAAATTTCCCATGATCGAAACATTCTTTAGGAGGTGGAAAGAAAAAAACACCAGGAGGGCCAACAAACACACGCACACACAAACACACACACACACATCCAAGGTGGTGATATACACCAGGCAGACTAGCATCAGGACGGCACAAGATAAAAAGGTTAATAAACACTTGGTAATGAAAATTAATGACACAAATCATACACAGGCCCTGACACACTTTTCCCTGTTTAATTGCAATGGCTGGGACGCACTCATTTTAATTACCTATATTGCAGCATTGATGTCCTTCAGTGTCAGGCTTTCGGAAGTTCTCCCCGCGCGTATGACTACAGATGAGCATTTAAGGCCATTATCATAACCATGACAAAGGTATTGACTTCTACCCTCAGATGAGTTTTGCTTATGCAATAAGAACCGCCATTAATTGGGGTAATGAGGCTTGGATACTGACTTTCACCACCACTTTTGGTCTCAATCATATAGTGATGATTTTGCATAAAAGGGATTGGCTGGAGTCCCGGCTGAGGTCATTAGTATTACATGGTTGTCACAGATCTGCTTTTAAATGGAGACCACTTTAAAACAGCTTACACCTTCTTTGTAGACCTGAAAAAGAAAAAGGAAGCCTCAGACAATACTTCAGCAAATATTTATGAAGCTTAACGATGGCGGTTCACCCCCCCCCCAGGTCTCAGAAATGCATTCTGAGCCACGTGAATGCTCTACTTTATTAAACAGCACAAATTCACAAACGTGCCTTATTCAGCAAGGTTACAAGATGTCAATCAGTGATCGATATAACTGACAAATGTGCTTTAAAATGAATTAGCATCCGCACACACACACACATCGAAAACAAATTCATTTTGAGCTGGAATTCCACAAAGGCTGAAAACTAAACTGTTTACCAACGACTGTCTGGGATCATCTCCAGGGAGTGACTGAAAAACGCACAAATTGCAACTTGCTGATTTAGCACTATGTTGCAAAATAATTATAAAGAGAGAGAGAAAAAAAAATACAGGAGGCCTGCTGCTGGCTACATTTTGATGATGGATTTTTGAATAATGCAAATATGATAAATTAGCCAACACGTAGCATTTTGCTAATTAATTATAATTAATCATGTTGAAGTTTTCAGAGGTGTAGTCAGGGATAATGTTGTCTGTTTGATGTATTGCCCATATGAAGCCCAGCGTGTGGATCAACCCCTGTCTCTGGGCAGAAGCTCAGATTGGTGTCCACAACTGTGCTTCGTGTTTGCATGTGTGTGTGTGTGTGTGTGTGTGTGTGTGTGTGTGTGTGTGTGTGTGTGTGTGTGTGTGTGTGTGTGTGTGTGTGTGTGTGTCTGTGTGTGTTGCATTCAATGTGTCCTCCTCGTTCTACTCCACAGATGGGATTTCATTTTAATTGACAGTTACCCAGATCCATTCGTCAAGATGACAAGCTCGGGGAGGGGGACTGTTGTGGAGCACCCAGAATGCACCCGGCGAGGTATCGAGGTGGAAGTGTTTCATTTGTGTGCGTTTCCGTCCGTCTCCTCGTGTGTTTGTCTGCATGTCTTGCCGGAGTTTTCATGACGGGCCCCGGGATAGGTCAATCTCGCCATCAAAACGTGGCACCGTGTGTTTGCTGGCGAGTGTATGTAGGGTGCATAGCCTGCCGATCCATTGATCTCGAGCTTTCTGTGTGAAGTCTGGCCTTTGTCTGCCAGATCTACCTCTCCTGCCGTCTTTCTTCTCCGCTGTCATTCCCTGACACATGGCTCTGACACATCCTGAGTATTGCACCGGTGGGAAAATAACACATATCTCTGACCTCTTGAACCCTTTTCTTCTCCGAAAAGCCCCAGAAAAAGAATGCTTTAGCTGCCCACGCCTCTTTAAATGTCTACCAAGGGACGCGGCTATTGAGACAAGGGGGTACAGAGACATTTCAAGACAGGTATAGATCTTCGGCTGGTGTCAGGTGTGGATATCGAGCAAAACAGTCGAGGATTTATGGCGCGCACACTTCATGTACTGTGCATGGTCTGCGGTCAGAGAGGCCAGAGTAATGGACAGTGTTGTCAGCAGTTCTCTGCCTGAGCTCTGCTCAGTGTTAAATCACAGACTGTATACAAAGCTGGTCAATTCTCTTCCGGGCCGCTGCGCTCAGTGTTTACTGTATCATGCTTAAGATCCCCAAACAAATTGACATGCGGAACACCTTTATTATTCTACAAGCCAGGACCAAGAGATCCAGTTAAATGGAAATGCTTAGTTAACATAAACACCGCATGTCATATCAGACCCTCATGAGGCCCGGCTCAGTATTCTCCTCACACAGTAGGCGACAAATAGCCCTAAACAGCCTGCGTCAGGCGATTCCAAAGCTGAAAGGGGGTTTGTGGGGAGGGAGGGAGGGGCGGGGGCAGTGGTAGTG